>CM035844.1:405759383-406959383 GCA_020510985.1 Pholidichthys leucotaenia | reverse complement strand
TGACTTTTAAATTAAAATATCTCTACTGTGTTGCTGAACTTTGAAACAGTGTTGTTAGATTGTTTTTTTCTAATTTGGTCACAGACACATAATATCCAGTCTGTGATGGCAGAAATGAACCCTGCATTACCTTTTATCTCCTTTCAAGTGGTCCATGTGCATGAGATTAAATTGAAGATGGCCATCATCTCTTTTTTTAATCTAGTGCTTGGTGCAGGATGTGGCAGCACTCTTTAATGATACAAATGAAAACCATGTGTAACCTACATAGCCAGCAAGATCCCACTTTAAACCATCCCACATCCTTGTTTCCATGCAGAAGACTCTCTCCCATTCAACTGGCAACTTTGCAGACTATTTGCTATTATGAGACACAATAGGCAAGAGCAGGATTTCCCCTGTTGGTGCTTTCATCAGCTGGAAGGCTTTGCTCAGCTGAGGCAAGCAGGAAGTGTTTGGAAACAGAGATATTCAAGGAAAATGCAAATGGTGTTTGCCAAGTAGACTGTAATTTTAAAAGATATTAAAACTGAAAGCATGTTGCACAGATTTTTAAATAATTTTGGTGGAGGGAATGTATCCTTTTAATGTATCTAAGTGAAAAGTGAAGGCTGGATGAAGCTGGGGCATTGTTCTCTGCAAAATCAAAAAGAGGCGAGTCACTTACCAGACAGTGAAAAAAAAAAAAACTCTTTAGTTACACACAGAGAAAAAAGAGGACTGTGGGGAAGAATTATGCTGAAGCACTTCTTTTTCCCTTCACTATGCCAAGTCAGCTGGATAAGAACAAAAACATCAAAATGTGACCTAAAGCTAAAAATCGGGCCTGTGGGGGTATCTTAAAGACAAGCAGAGTAGGGACTACTCAAGAGAGAAAGCATAACTCGTTAGAGTAGAGAAATGTTATCAAAAAATGCCATTTATCAATGGCATTTAACTATAACGGGTAAAAAAGTATAAGTTTAACAGATCTAAAGCATGTCCCATCCCCCTCTCATCGTCGCTGTGTCCTGCTGTTTCCCCAGCTCACATGATGCAGTTGGAATTCCAGATGTTGCTCATGGAATTCTGCTCCATCTCTGGCCTCCAAATGTGATTTAAGGCCTCCTAGCTCCTCCTCTTCTCCCCCAGAGTCTCGTGACTCCTCTCTTCTGCCCCAACTCCTTAAAACACTGCGGTGGAGACAAACGGATGCCCTAAATCTTTGTAGCACAACAAGAAAATACCTCATTGTTTCAACTGCACAAGTCCTCTTCACTGTAATCACAACATGTCGTACCCACCCGCTCTTTATCTCTTGTGAGGTCAGTCATTTTACAGTGATTTTAATGTCTCTATGGCCTTGTTCATTAGTGGGGTGAGATGCCCAAGTTTGCTATTTGAGCTTTTATTGGCTCGTGACAAACAGGACTGCACACATACAAACTTTATGATATGCAAATAAAACCTTTATAGGTGTGCGAATCATGCACACACATACTTTGTGTTTCTGTACTTATGAGGACCTGTGTTGTGCTGAGAAAAGCATGACCTCGGAGAAAAGCACCCCCTTTACCGGAGCGCGCATCTTAGCAGCGATGTTGTAAAACCACAAAGAAAGCAAAAATATAGCCCTGCAGCCAGTGTATAAACCCTTTATATGCTTTTAGAAGTGAAACAAGTTTTTAAAAAATCTCATAAATGAGTTAGTGTGTTTATTCGAGCGATGTTTGATTGTTCAGAGAATTAGGAATCCTCATGATGTAACTCGTTTTTTTAAGGATTGTCGTAAAAAGGGTAATCATATTTTTCAAAGCAGACCTATTGACTTTGACTTCATCTAAACGCCTGCATGGGGCTTGTCAGATCAAATCAGTATATCCTGGTGGTGTTAAAGACGGGTGTTCTACACCCTTCATGGAATCTACAGCTGGAACCTTTACAGACAAAGCTGAATATTACTGACTGAATTGTTTTAATTATAATCAATGACAGCAGGGGAGAGGTCAATTATGTAATGTATACAAGTCTATAAAATAAGATAATAAAATAATAAAACGATTATAGTGACAGGATTCTTTTGTACATCCACACATCAAAAGTCTCAAATGTTTTAAGTCTGAGTGTAACTTTATCATGACTGTCATGTAAGGTGGTTCAAACACGCATGTGTGTGTGTGTGTGTGTGTGTGTGTGTGTGTGTGCAAGCGCATAAATGAAACTATATAATGTATATACAGTATATATAGGATGTGTATACAGACGTGGACAAAGTTGTTGGTACCCCTCTGTTAATGAAAGAAAAACCCACAACGGTCACAGGAATAACTTGAATCTGACAAAAGTGGTAATAAATAAAAATTCTATGAAAATTAATCAATGAAAATCAGACAATGCTTTGGATTGTGGTTCAACAGAATTATTTTAAAAAAACAACTCATGAAACAGGCCTGGACAAAAATGATGGTACCCTTAGAAAAGATTGAAAATAATGTGACCATAGGGACATGTTCAACCAAGATGTGTCCTCTAATTAACATCACAGGTGTCTACAAACTTGTAATCAGTCAGTCGGCCTATTTAAAGGGTCACAAGTCGTCACTGTGCTGTTTGGTGACATGGTGTGTACCACACTAAACATGGACCAGAGGAAGCAAAGGAGAGAGTTGTCTCAGAAGATTAGAAAGAAAATTATAGACAAGCATGTTAAAGGTAAAGGCTATAAGACCATCTCCAAGCAGCTTGATGTTCCTGTGACTACAGTTGCACATATCCATCCATCCATCCATCTTCTTCTGCTTTTCCGGAGGTCCGGGTCGCGGAGGCAGCAGTTCAAGCAGAGAAGCCCAGACTTCCCTCTCCCCAGCCACCTGCTCCAGCTCTTCAGAGAGGATACCAAGGCGTTCCCAGACCAGCTGGGAGACATAAGGCGCTTTTCCACTTGGCCCAGTTTGGCCTCGTTTGGCCTCATTTCGCACGGTTCGGCCTCCTTTGTCCGCTTTTCCATTTGGCACCCAATGGCCTAACAGTTCTGTTATTTCGGAACTGTTCCACTTTTATCGGCACCAATCGAGAGTAGGTCTGAAGGGTACCGGCACGGTTTCATCACGCCACTGCTGGCCATTCATTGGTCCGGGGGTAGCGTCATAAGAGTGGGTGTTACGCTGACTTTTGAGAATCGCTTGCTGGCCGCCATTTGCAATTTTTCGTCAGTGGGCCCGCGAACAAGTGATATTATAAACAACGATAGAATGGCTTAACAAAATCAGCAGAAATCTAACACCGCGGTCCAGCAGAGTTTTCTGTGCGTTTCGGCTGATGAGAGAATGCAGAGGGAAGCAGACTGAGCTTGCAGTGGGGCACACAAGCAGACTCACCACAAAATAGACGGAGACGCACCGGGAATTAGACCCACCCGAATGGAATTGAAAGTACAGCCGCGATGCACCCAACTTCAGCAGTTGAAGCCGTGATACTGTGATATACAGGACGGTGAGTGATGCGATATTCATGTTTTATGTTAGTTCACTTAGGACAGACGAAAACTTAATCATGTTAAAACGATGACCTAGCTCAATGCTACGTCCGTCCTTGTATGTTGCTTTTTTGTGTTGACAATATCTGATGAAATAAGCTAGTTGTAATCCTGGTTAAAAAGGTGTTGTTTTTTTTTTTTGTTTTTTTTTTTATTTTACATGTTGCACTTTCGTGCTGTGTATGGATTTAATTTGTATGTATTTCATTGTAGAGTCCAAACAGGATCTGCTCGGAATGGCGATGTTTTGACACCAATGACAGGTAAACAACACATCATATTTATAGTCAAATCTTTTGCTTTTTAAAGCGAGGTAGTCGGATACGCAAAAGCCGATAGTGTATAGAACACGTATATTAGGATGTGAAATGTCGGCATCGAAACTGCTCCCGTTTAGCTGTAATTAACATTCAAAAATGATATTTTCAGGAGGAAAGAATTCAAGCGTCCCTGCATTTGTGTACTCCTCGGGGCAGCCGCCGGAGAGCGAGCCATGTGCAAAATGCGATTGCGTTGTTAAAATAGCACATTTTTTGTAGAAATACACTACCGTTCAAAAGTTTGGGGTCACTTAGAAATTTCCTTATTTTTGAAAGGAAAGCACTTTTTTCAATGAAGATAACTTTAAACTAATCAGAAATACACTCTAAACATTGCTAATGTGGTAAGTGACTATTCTAGCTGCAAATGTCTGGTTTTTGGTGCAATATCTAGATAGTTGCTGGAGATGGGCCTCTATACACCTATCACTCCAGTGTTCTAATGGTACAGTGTGTTTGCT
Source organism: Pholidichthys leucotaenia (assembly GCA_020510985.1). Lineage (NCBI taxonomy): Eukaryota > Metazoa > Chordata > Actinopteri > Cichliformes > Pholidichthyidae > Pholidichthys > Pholidichthys leucotaenia. Next base: position 406,955,088 of record CM035844.1, on the reverse strand, counting down.
CATTGCATCAGAAGGCTAATGGATGATTAGAAAACGCTTGTGCAATCATGTTAGGTCTGCAATGCTGTAATTGCTGCAAATGGAGGATTCTTTGACGAAAGCAAAGTTTGAGGAAAAAAATTATCATTTCAAATACAAATCATTATTTCTAACCTTGTCAATGTCTTGACTATATTTTCCATTCATTTTACAACTCATGGTGGTAAATAAGTGTGACTTTTCATGGAAAACACAAAATAATTGTCTGGGTGACTCCAAACTTTTGAACGGTAGTGTATTACTATTATTAGTTGTGAAATGTGTTATAAAACGATTAGACGACAATGCTATGGCTCTTCCTGCTGTTCCCATTTCACTGTTTTTCCGGATGTAAAATACGGGATCCCTACGGCCCATCGGCACACAAAGTATCCTGGCCGATGTAAACAGCCAAGGACCAAAAAACGTACAGTTGCTCATGGAAGAGGTCATTCACACTCGCAGACAATCACGCTATATGTGTCTATAGGATTTTCTTTCCATGCACACAAAAAAAGCATTTTTTTCCCGGATCCGACTACCTCGATTTAAGTTAAAGTTTAGGTAAAGTGCCAAATTTAAAGTAGCACAATTTCCACTTAATATGAAAGGGACTAAATTGAGATTTATTTGTGTGAATATTAATTACAGAGTAATTGAAAATGAATGGCACATCCAATAGTAGCCACCATAAAATAAACCGCTTGTTTACTTATTTTTACCAGATCACTTCTGTGATCCTTTATGAGTTCTAGTCATAATAGTGGATCTTGCACCTTGGGGAATGGGAGATGTTCAGCCACCATTAGAATTTAGTTTATATGTGTAGTTTATAGTATTTCATCTTCAAACTCATCCAGTAGAACACATTACAAATATTTGAGACCCATTGTAGCTCTTCCTTTTATATTTTAGCAATACAAGCACAAAACACCACCCACACTTGAAACCAGGGCGACACAGTGGTGGCTGAACTTTTATTGATAACGTTATTTCACACCATCACAACAACTCAGTATTTAAACTCAGTATAAATGGTGTAGAGATTGAAAGGGTCTCCAAAATTAAAATCCTTGGTGTAATAATTGATAATAAACTGTGTTGGAAGTCACATATTAATTATATTAAAGCTACAATATGCAAATCAGTCGCAATACTGCGCAGAGTGAAATATTTGCTGAATCAACCCACACTATAGATTTTATCATTCACTAATGCTCCCATACATGACATCCATCCATCCATCTTCTACCACTTTTCCAGAGGTCCGGGTCGCAGAGGCAGCAGTTCAAGCAGAGAAGCCCAGACTTCCCTCTCCTCAGCTACCTGCTCCAGCTCTTCAGAGAGGATACCAATACCCATACATGACATATTGTACTGAAGTATGGGGAAACACATATAAAACATATATCCAGTCGTTATGCTTCAGAAGAGAGCTATTAGAATAATAAACAAAGCTGCTTACAGGGAACCAACAAACCCACTTTTTCTTAAATTAAAAGCTCTTAAGTTGAAAGATCTGGTTGACTTTAAAACCGCGGTAATAATGTTTAAAGTGAAGAATCTATCACTGCCCGCAAATATCCAAAAGTTGTTGCAAATAAGGGAGAAACAATATCATTTCAGAGGAACATGTATATTTCAAAAACCTTCAGTGAGAACTACCACCAAGCAACACTGTGTTTCAGTGCAAGGAGTCAGATTATGGAACGATTTTGGACCTGAATTAAAATCATGTACAACGCTTGGACAATTTAAACAAAAACTAAAGAAATACTCCAAACATACACACGTGGACAAAATTGTTGGTACCCCTCTGTTAATGAAAGAAAAATCCACAATGGTCACAGCACAGTGACTACTTGTCACCCTTTAAACAGGCCGACTGACTGATTACAAGTTTGTAGACACCTGTGATGTGAATTAGAGGACACATCTTGGTTGAACATGTCCCTATAGTCACATTATTTTCAATCTTTTCTAGGGGTACCATCATTTTTGTCCAGGTCTGTTTCATGAGTTTGTTTTTTTTAAAATAATTCTGTTGAACCACAATTCAAAAGCATTGTCTGATTTTCATTGGTTAATTTTCATAGAATTTTTATTTATTACCACTTTTGTCAGATTCAAGTTATTTCTGTGACCATTGTGGGTTTTTCTTTCATTAACAGAGGGGTACCAACAATTTTGTCCACGGCTGTATATACAAAACAACATGTAAAATCACATCAGGATTGTCATATCCAGTCTGTGTTGTGCTGTTGCTTAGTTTTTGTCACGTTTTGTCTTGGCTTTGTTCTGATTTGTAATCACTCTTATTTTATTTTTGAATTCTTAGCTGGAACATGGGTGGGCAATATAAGCTGCTGCTTCACCCATCACCCATTTCGGATAACTTATGTTGAATTGTATAATCCGAGGAGTTCCTGTTTAATTTGACTTTATTGGATTCCCCCCCCCCCCCTTTGTTCTATTATTCTGTTCCTTTCTTTTAATCTAATCTATCTGAAATAAAGATTCATTCATTTCTCAAATATGTTTTAAACTTTCTTTAATTATCCACCACCCATTTCTGTCTTTCATCTAGGCAAGAGGAAAACGATCCACCCAAACCGGACCTTGCCTCACTGTCGGCTGCCGCGTCATTAGTGAGCGCTTAACATGAGCGCACCTAATGTCAAGTCAAATTCCTCGTATGTGTAAACATGCTTGGCAATAAAGTTCATTTTGATTCTGATTCTGATTCTGATTTAGAGGTGCAGGCTGAAGATCTGCTGAACCAGGACCAGTACGAGGGGCCGATCCAGTTGCTTCTCAGTGAGGCAGCGTGGCTGGCGTGTGTGACCCATTCCAGTTTCTTTTTTTTTTTTTTTAATAGTTTGAATTTTGCACATTCTAAATAATCTGTAATTTGCTGCTGATTGGAATAAACAATTTAGTGATTTTTGTGTTTGCATCATGATTTTCTATTTTGTCTCTTCAGACACTGGTGGGAAAAGAGTCAACATTACGAACCATTTATCAGTGACTTTGAAAATAATGGCTCATTTTTAAGAAAAGTAACCAACACAATTATTTGCTGAAGACTGTAAAACAAAATCGAGACATCTGCAAAAGTACAAAGGTTTATTGTCAAAATTCCCAGGGCAATACTATATGAATACATGTATAGTTCTCTGTTGATGCAGAGAATATAGTATATTTATACAGTATCTACATGTAGTCAGCAATACTCAATATGATATATTTCCAGTTAATCCACGTATTTCTCCATGTAACCTTGTGACTGCATTATTTTAATTACTTCTAATTCGAGATCCATTTGTTTTGGCTTAAAATGCATCATAATTGCTAAATATGTCTTATGCCTAACTCAGTACTGTTTACCTGTTGAAATATATATTTAACGGCTCATATGGCACCTGATCCATGTTTTGCCACGACACCACTGGCTGGAGCAGGTAAATCCCATGACGTCTCAACGGTCTCTCCATGATTTTGACACAGATCAGAGCAATTTATTTCACAGGAAGCTAAACATTTCTGCAGACATTATAGCCACTTCGCGTTCGTGAACTTGGAGTCACATCACTGTGTTGAACGTTAACGCCGACCGTTTGAAGCAATATTTTTTCCACAAGAGAGCCATCTGAAACACACACACAGAATACATATTTTAGGACCTAATATTGATAATAACTTACCGACATTACAATGTTGTACGGCGGGCTTAAAAGCAAAGTAGCAATCATTAGCTTACCGTCATACGTAATGTAGTTTGCATCCTCATGGCTTCTAAATGCTCCAGTACCTTTCCAGAGTGTATCGTATTGCAGGTTTGCCTTCTGTTCTCCGTTTTTGCATTTATTCTGGCAAAAACAGCCAGAGAACGCAGACGCCTCATAACCTGACAACTTGTGTTTTGCGTAACATTACGCTTGATTTACTCCAGTTACACTTGTTTTATGTAGCGGGAGGGAGAGGGTTGCGCTGCCTCCCTTTTAACTATTTCCCACCTACTTCTAATGACACCCTAGTGCAGTAGAAAAACATGCGAGCCGAACCGTACCGTGCGAAACGAAGCCAAACGAGGCCAAACTGGGCCATGTGGAAAAGCGCCTATAGTGTCTTCACCGAGTCCTGGGTCTGCCCCGGTGTCTTCTCCCAGTGGGACGTGCCTGAAACACCACAAGTGGGAGGCGTCCAGGAGGCATCCTAATCAGATGCCCATACCACCTCAACTGACTCCTTTCAATGTGGGTGCCCAGTTGCACATATTATTCAGAAATTTAAGATCCATGGGACTGTAGCCAACCTCCCTGGACGTGGACACAGGAGGAGACAGATAATATAAATCGTAACAAAAGAGCCCAGAACAACCTCTAAATACATTCATGGTGAACTCCAAGGTCAAGGTACATCAGTGTCAGATTGCACCATCTGTCGTTGTTTGAGCCAAAGTGGACTTCATGGGAGACGACCAAGGAGGACACCACTGTTGAAAACAAATCATAAAAAAACCCAGACTGGCATTTGCCAAACTGCATGTTGACAAGCCACAAAGCTTCTGGGAGAATGTCCTATGGACAGACGAGACAAAACTGGAACTTTTTGGCAAGGCACATCAGCTCTATGTTCACAGGCGCAAAAATGAAGCATACCAAGAAAAGAACACTGTCCCTACTGTGAAACATGGAGGAGGTTCTGTTATGTTCTGGGGCTGCTTTGCTGCATCTGCAACAGGATGTCTTGAATCTGTGCAGGGTACAATGAAATCTCAAGACTATCAAGGTATTCTAGAGAGAAATGTGCTGCCCAGTGTCAGACAGCTTGGTCTCAGTCGCAGGTCATGGGTCTTGCAACAGGATAATGACCCAAAACACACAGCTAAAAACACCCAAGAATGTCTAAGAGTGAAACATTGGACTATTCTAAAGTGATCTTCTATGAGCCCTGATCTAAATCCTATTGAACATCTGTGGAAGGAGCTGAAACATGCCGTCTGGAGAAGGCACCCTTCAAACCTGAGACAACTGGAGCAGTTTGCTCATGAGGAGTGGGCCAAAATACCTGCTGAGAGGTGCAGAAGTCTCATTGACAGTTACAGAAATGGTTTGATTGCAGTGATTGCCTCAAAAGTGTCATATCCGGCTCTAGGGAGCCGGGCAATCAGAGCCAGGGGCAAGCCAGTGAGTCGTGATATTTTATTCAGGGAAAAGGGGAAGGGATGAGGAGAGCACAGATACTCATGCAGACGTACACTCACAGGTTGCACAGCGCAGAGGTAAGCAGCTCGTACCGGACGTGGGGGTAACAAGACGTACATACTCACAGCGGGATACAAACACAGGAATGCTGCAAGAGGAGTATAAGCTGACACCAGACGAAGGGGCTTCAGCTTAGCAATGTGTTTATGTCGCAGCCCCGAGTCATCGAGGCTGCTCCTATTTATCCTCATTGGCAGCGCCCCAGCTGATGAAGACTAATTGGCCCCAGCCGTCCATAATGCTGCCAGCTGGGGGCCAGCTGAGACGCTGCTCAATGGGAAGCAGGGATGAGGGAAAACATGGGCTGAGTGCCGAGACGGCATCTCAACCCATGGTGACAGAGCCCCTCCCTCAAGGTCGGGCTCCTGAACGACCAGGAACATCCCACCCCCCCCCACCCCCCCACCTAGGGTGGGAGGCGGACCGGAGGGGAAGAAGCCAAGGGAAGGACAACACCAATGGGGCAATGTAGGGTAGCGGGAAAGAAAAACCCAAATACAATACTGACAAAACAGAATAATTAACCCAGGTACAGATGGGGAGAAGAACTGGGTCAGCACGCCGGTTACATACTACCCAGAGAGTACCAACCATGCGTGACCCAGAGCAAGGAAAAAAGAACCACCAAAAAGGTACAGGGCAAAAAATGCTGAGTACGGTTAAATAAAGGGGAACCTATACACAGCGCTAATTTAAGTACATACACACACAGTCACCAAGAAAAGTGAGGGTGACTGGAACAAATGACAATTATAGAGCATGGTGTTACGGAAAACAAGGCACATGACTCTATAATGAACCAACAGGACAAAAAAGAAATACTGAGTGCAGGCAAAGAAAAACCCCCACACACGAATATATAAATACCCAGTCACCTAAAGAAATGAAAGTGACTGGAATAAATGGATAACTGCAGAGCATGGTGTTACGGAAAACAAAACATAACTCTACAATACAAAAAACGAGGCTAAAAACATGGCACAAAAAGTAAAATGCTGAGCATGAGCGATGGAAAACACAGCACTATAAAAACGAATCCACCAACAGGACAAAACATTACACCCGAGTGACCTTAATAACAAAAGAAAAAGTGACACCCGAGGTGAATGGCAGGCAGAGTCCAAAAATGGCCGAGATGGCTCCGGAGATCTCCCCGCCCATTGTCCAGCTAGCGAATCAGGGAAAGAGAAGTGTTCGGACGGCGAACTCTGGACCCAGATCCCAGGAATCCAGTCCACCGGCAGCCGAACCAGGCTGCCCAGAGGGAAACAGATCAGTGGGGGGAACCAGATCACCGAACCGAAAGTTCTGTGGGTCGGGTCGTCGACCCGCATCACTCAACCACCAGGACCGTTGAGATGGGCGAAGGATCAGAGCGGATCCCGGTGGAAGAGGCTCAGGGGAGAGCCGATGACGAGGGCGGCGGGCGTCAGGCCGCAGGAAAACGGCCACCTCCTCACCGGACCTGGACAATACTGGGGCAGCACCCACGTCGGACCCCGATCGGGCCTCAGGCGAACCCACGTTGGACCCCGACTGGGTCTCGGGCGAACCCACGTTGAATACTGCACCAGAACCGACCTCCAACGTTGAACCCGGACCCTCCAGCACCACGAGGAACAGCAACTCCTTGCCGGTGACCCTGGAAGAAGGCTCAGAAGAGAAAACAGAACAGGGATCAGGATCACCGGCAGCGCCAGAACCCGGCGAGACGAGTTCAGACGCAGCGGACGGCTGCACCCGGCTCGTCTCCCCTGGAGATAGGCTGAAGTGCTCGAGGATAAAAACAGAGAAGAGAAAGGAGAGCACTCGCCTGATCTCGGGTTCTGACGCCGTCCAGGACTGCGAAGATCCAAGATCCGTCGTCAGGAGGTCGTTGTCAGGCTCCCATCTAGCCGCGTCGGGCCCCGCAGCCAGCACGATGGTCAGCGCAGCTTGAGATCCCTCCAGCTCAGGTAACCCCGCCGACGATCCACTCGGCGTGAAGCCAGAAGAATCTCGTCCCGCCGGACCGAACCGCTCCTCCGTGGAGACCCAGGGATGCTCAGTCGTCGGCGTAGACTCCACGCAGCAGTCAGTCCCCCTCCTCCGTCCGCAATGTAGCTGCGGAACCACAGGCCCTCTCCATATCCCACCACGTTGACCCGGAGCCGGGGACCACTCGGCGGAGAGAGACACAGAGGATGTGGGATTAGGCATACAGGTTACAGCAGGTGGGGAGAGTTCAGGGAGCTGCGAACCCTGAACTTCTCCTCCAGGGATGTGACAGAGCAAATCATTAAGCAGGTGTGAAAAAACAATGACTTGCCTGCCCCCTGGAGGTTGAGTATCGCCTGCTGTAGTGGAATCTGCTTCTTCCTCTCCCCGCCCGGCGATAACGGAGGACCCCCCGGGAATTCGTCTGAGGGTCGCTCGCGTTGTCTCCAGCAGAGAGCTCACCAGGCCGGGATTCCAGGCACACACAGCGGTCAGGAAGCGCGTCGAGGAGGAGGGGGAAACAGCCGGGGTGAGCCAGCCTGAATGTCCAGGAATGACAGCGGGGGAACGAGGCTCAGGGGATGAGGCTGTAGAGTCTCCACACTGACGAGGCGAAGGGATGACAGCTGCGTGGGAGGAACGGTCCTGACGATGACCCAGAACTGGATCCGGACGAGGTTCGTGCAGAGGTGACTCGGCGATGTGATGACGACTACTCCCAGAGGACGAAGCGAGGGGGAAACCCAGGATTCGCCGCTCCAGATCGGAGATCGAGACGAGGAAGGCGTCGAGCACGGGAAAGCTTCGTAGCCCTGAAGTCCTCACCATCAATCTCACTGCCGCCGCCACATGCCTGAAGGTGGTGACAAGAAACACAGTAGAGCTCGCGACAGCCACTCGACCCCGGACATAACTGCTGTCAGCTGCGGCTCCTTGAAGGGAATCCCGAGTGACGTGGCGCAGGTCGGGGGAAGTCCTCTGGTTGGCGCGAACTCCCGGACTGGAATAGCGGCAGGAACGGGACTCCGAAGCGGGGAAAGACGTTGCCCACTTCGACTCCCTGCCGGGATTTTCATCCACCCCGTGGAGCTTCTCTCGCTGTGTACCTGCAGCGTCTATCCTGGCACTGTCCTCCAGATGGTACAGAGAGTGAGGGTGACAGTCCAGGAGTTCCTCAGCACGGCCCGGATGCCAGCGTCTCGCGTTGGAGGCGTCGTGCAGGGTGAAGAACGTCCCGTCGACAGCCTCCGAGATGGACCTCAGCTCGTCGCCCTGGCGCCGGAAGTGACTCCTGGGAAACGGCATGCTAGCAGCGCTGACACCCGGACAGAAAGGTACATTTCCACAGCGACTCACGGCCGCCGGCAACTCTTCTGGCTGCGACATACTGTCATATCCGGCTCTAGGGAGCCGGGCAATCAGAGCCAGGGGCAAGCCAGTGAGTCGTGATATTTTATTCAGGGAAAAGGGGAAGGGATGAGGAGAGCACAGATACTCATGCAGACGTACACTCACAGGTTGCACAGCGCAGAGGTAAGCAGCTCGTACCGGACGTGGGGGTAACAAGACGTACATACTCACAGCGGGATACAAACACAGGAATGCTGCAAGAGGAGTATAAGCTGACACCAGACGAAGGGGCAATGTGTTTATGTCGCAGCCCCGAGTCATCGAGGCTGCTCCTATTTATCCTCATTGGCAGCGCCCCAGCTGATGAAGACTAATTGGCCCCAGCCGTCCATAATGCTGCCAGCTGGGGGCCAGCTGAGATGCTGCTCAATGGGAAGCAGGGATGAGGGAAAACATGGGCTGAGTGCCGAGACGGCATCTCAACCCATGGTGACAAAAAGGTTGTGCAACAAAATATTAAGTTAAGGGTACCATCATTTTTGTCCAGGCCTGTTTCATGAGTTTGTTTTTCAAAATAATTCTGTTGAACCACAATTCAAAAGCATCGTCTGATTTTCATTGGTTAATTTTCATAGAATTTTTATTTATTACCACTTTTGTCAGATTCAAGTTATTTCTGTGACCATTGTGGGTTTTTCTTTCATTAACAGAAGGGTACCAACAATTTTGTTCACATCTGTATGAATGAATGAATGATTGAATGAATGAATGAATGAATCTTTATTTCGGATAGAGTAAAAGCAAATATTAAAAAAAGAAACAGAATAATATAACAAAGGGGGAAAGAAAATCCAACAAAGTCAAATTAGACAGTAACTCCTCTGATTATACAGTTCATCATAAGTTTTACGAAATGGGTGATGGCTGAAGCCGCAGCTTCTATTGCCCACCCATATTCCATCCAAGAATTCAAAAGAAAAACAAAGCAAGAGCGATTACAATTCAGAACAAAGCTAAGACAAAATGTGACTAAAAAACTAAGCTACAACAAAATACAGACTGGATATGACAATCCTTATGTGATTTTACATGTCATCTTGTATATACACTACCGTTCAGAAGTTTGGGGTCACCCAGACAATTATTTTGTGTTTTCCATGAAAAGTCAGACTTATTTACCACCATGAGTTGTAAAATGAATAGAAAATATAGTCAAGACATTGACAAGGATAGAAATAATGATTTGTATTTGAAATAATAATTTTTTCCAGATACTCAACCTGCTCAAAGGAAGGTCAGTTTTATAGCTTCTCTAACCAGCTAAACTGTTTTCAGCTGTGCTAACATGATTGCACAAGGGTTTTCTAATCATCCATTAGCCTTCTGACGCAATGAGCAAACACATTGTACCATTACAACACTGGAGTGATAGTTGCTGGAAATGGGCCTCTATACACCTATGTAGATATTGCACCAAAAACCAGACATTTGCAGCTAGAATAGTCATTTACCACATTAGCAATGTATATTAGATATTAGAGTGTATTTCTGATTAGTTTAAAGTTATCTTCATTGAAAAAAAACAGTGCTTTTCTTTAAAAAATAAGGAAATTTCTAAGTGACCCCAAACTTTTGAACGGTAGTGTATGTTTGGAGTATTTCTTCCTTTAGTTTTTGTTTAAATTGTCCAACCGTTGTACATGATTTTAATTCAGGTCCAAAATCGTTCCATAATCTGACTCCTTGCACTGAAACACAGTGTTGCTTGATGGTAGTTCTCACTGAAGGTTTTTGAAATATACATGTTCCTCTGAAATGATATTGTTTCTCCCTTATTTGCAACAACTTTTGGATATTTGCGGGCAGTGATACATTCTTCACTTTAAACATTATTACTGCAGTTTTAAAGTCAACCAGATCTTTCAACTTGAGAGCTTTTAATTTAAGAAAAAGTGGGTTTGTTGGTTCCCTGTAAGCAGCTTTGTTTATTATTCTAATAGCTCTCTTCTGAAGCATAAAGACTGGATATATGTTTGTTTTATATGTATTTCCCCATACTTCAGTACAATATGTCATGTTTGGGAGAATTAATGAATGGTACAAGGTATATAGTGTGGGTTGATTCAGCAAATATTTCACTCTGTGTAGTATTGCAATTGATTTGGATATTTTACCTTTAATATAATTAATATGTGACTTCCAACACAGTTTATTATCAATTATTACTCCAAGAAATTTAGTTTCGGATACCATTTCAATCTCTACACCATTTACACTGAGTTTAGATACTAAGTTGTGATGGTTGTTAAAAACTATAAATTTTGTCTTACTTAACCTATTGTACTTCGGTGTACCGCGGGCGGACACGTCTCTGCGTCCTAGGGGGCACGAGGGCGTCCTGAAAAAAAAAAAAAAGCTGCATTTCCGTTCTTCCACTACAGACACAGCCGCAAACAGAAAGCCAAAGGAGTGCTTTGATTGGTTTAGATGTGATTGACCTCTCATTCGACTAATAAGAGCTTTGAATTGGGTTTCTGAAACCTTGAAGAACCAATGACTGAAAACCTAGCAAGAAGGACCCGCCTACCAACGGCTGCGAATACAGCAAGCCAATTGAAGCACAGTAGTTCGAAAGCATGCCTCCCTTGCAAAATCTGTTTTGTTTTTAGCCGCTGGGTGACACACACGCGTTCGCCAGTCTTTTTTTCTTACTACTGTTCTTATTTGTTTTGAAAAATTGTTCGCCAAAACCGCAATCATGGAAGCGCAAAACCGCAATAATGGAATTATGGTTTGACCGGGTCGCGTGACCAGAACCACGAGTCCGTAACAAGCGGACCAGCGTCATGTTCGTCTGACAATGAGGAAGAGAAGTTCGCCAGCTACGCTGCTGCTGTGGACAGGTAAGTGTTATAAGCTAAATTATTCTTTATCCCTGAAAATTGTAATCAAAATGACTTTTGACCGATCGGTAAATTACAACTGTGCGTAGTAGACCGCGGCGCACTGTGACCGCGGCGCACGAACCGGACTCCGTGCGCCCCGGTACACGGTTCGTGCGCTGCGTCCAGACCGTGAACGCCTCCCCCCCGCTACTCTTCTGTGGTGGATTGCTGATATTATTGCAGTTATTTTAGTACAACTGTGCGTAGTAGACTGCGGCGCACCGTGACCGTGGCGCACCATGACCGCGGCGCACCGGGCGATGTCCGTCCTCTGTAGCGGGGGTGGGGGTGGGAGTTGTTATCTTCTACATTACAGATATTCTAGTATAATTTTTAGTGCACTGTAGGTTATTTTTTCTTGTAAAAAAAAGCCACACATTTTTTTACGTGGCATGCTTCTTTGTGTGTGGGGGCTTGTTTGTTCATTCATTCATTCATGAATGAATAAACAACCCCCCCCACACACACACACACAGCCCTGAGTGTCACCTTTCATTAGAGCCCAAGATGAAGCTTCTATATTGAATCATTCAAAAGTTACAGACGTTTTTCCAAACTGTGCCATTTGGCACAATTTGGCACAGTTCAAAAATGCCTGGGAACAACCTGTGAAGAAAGCTGTGTAATATATTCATTTTTTGTGGTATTGTTACAAAATTTTGACCTCAGCTGGATAACACTTGGTTCTACATTTCTGTTACATTTTCCAGCCCGTATCTGAAAGCTGTGTGTTATTTGCAAGCATTTATATCCAAAAAAACACCCAAGCGAAATTTATTTTCTTCAAGTTCAGTATGTTTAGATGACTGTTATTCAGTGGCCGGAGCACTTAGAGAGATTATGACTGTTTTGCCAAAAAATTCAAATTTTCTTTTAAATGAGACCAACCCCATGAAGATGCTGCAAAGGGTTGAAGAACAGCTTTCGATTTACTTTGGGTACGTTATTTTTTTAGCGTTTTTAGGGAAATTGACCAGAGTACAAGGGGTTAATTACAGAGGCATCATTTTCCACCCAGATTAACCACAGTTTAAGCTTTCCTAATTGCCTTCTGAGTGTATCCAAAAGTTGTTCCAAATTGCTTCCACTGCATAATAAATTAGTGTCATCGGCAAACAATATTAAATCCATTTTTTTCCGAAACTTTACATATATCATTTAATATACAGTACATATTGAATAACAATGGCCCCAAAACTGAACCCTGTGGGACTCCACAAGTAACCTTCAGTAACTGTGCGCTTTTGTTACCAACACATACATACTGATATCTATTCTTTAAGTAACTACATAACCAGGACAGTGCTACCCCCCTAATACCACAATTTTGTAGTTTCTTTAATAATAAATTATGATCCACTGTATCAAATGCTTTTTTAAGATCCAGGAATACCCCAACTGAATACTCTTTATTTTCAATGGCAGTTGATATTTTTTCTATAAATTCCATTAGAGCAAATGCAGTTGTCCTCTTGTGTCTGAACCAATATTGCTGCTCACACAATAAATTGTTCTTCAGTATGAAGTCGTCAGTTCTCTCATAGAATATTTTTTCAAGTATCTTGGAAAATTGCGGCAATAGTGAAACTGGTTTATAGTTTGAGAATTCCCTTCTGTCACCTGTCTTGTATATCGGAATTACTTTAGCTATTTTCATTGCATTGGGAAATATACCTGTTTGGAGAGACAGGTTACAGATATACATCAGTGGTTTCACTAAGCATTCAATAATAGTTTTGACACAATCACAGTCCGTAGATGTTTTACTTTTAAACGATTTAACAATTTCAATGACCTCTCTCTCGTCTGTGTTCTTTATGAAAATGGAGTCTTTTATAAGATAAGATAAGATAAGATAAGATAAGCCTGTATTAGTCCCACAACGGGGAAATTCCAGGATTGCAACAGCACAGGGATAGCAACACTCAGAGCAACAATCAGAAGGCAAGAAAAAAAAAATTAAAAAAACAAGAGCAGCGAGTATACATATGTACATATTGAGGCGGCATGAAAAAATAAGCAGCAGTGCTGTGGTTTTAAGCAGGTTTTATTATATCATGTCGCCTTCACGGGATCCCCTCTCCGGTGCATAGTGGAGCAGCCCGGAGCGGGATCCCTAAGCTCTCAGAGAAGGAGAGGAGGACACGTGTGTGTCTACCAGTTGCAGGATCAGAGTGAGAGAAGAAGAGAAAGATTGCGTTACAGAGTTGCACCTTAAATACTTGATCATAACAATACATCAAAAAGACATACTCCACAGTCTAGAATGATCAAAGGGACAACAGAACAGGCAGGAGGTATTTGCATTTGTAAGCCATACATCACAATGGGCAGATTAGCTAGACCTCGCTCTAAGTGCAAGACAAAGAGGCTAACAAGCACATCTACATATTGATCTGAGTCTCTAGGTCACAGTAAGGACAGGATGCATGAGTACAAAGGATGAAAGGCATCGATTAACATCACATAGGTGAGACAGAAGAAACTCGTCTACCTGTAGACATTAATACACCAAAGCACATCTAAGATGCTCAGAAAAAGCATAGTAAGGACAAGCCATATGCACACTATACAGAATGGCGCATTACATCACAACACATGCATGTTTGCATCACAAACACATGAATGGCACATTGCTTCTCAGTAGTGCAGCAGAAAAACAGAAAAGAGGGCTGAGTGTCCTTAGTCTGTTGTGGGGTTAAAACGAACCGCCACACACGCTCCCCCCCCAGAGGACGCGGCAGGGGGTCGCGACCTCGATAATCCATCTGTGTGAGCGAGCTGTGGGAGAAGCTCGCTGCAGGCGGAGGGGGAGGGAGGGGAGGGGTAGTAAGTGCCGGCAGGAGCTGTGAAATCGTCCTGAGCCGTGCAAAAATTGCTTGCTGCTCCGTGACGTCGAGGGCTTGTCCCGTTGCACGTGCGGAGATCACAAGAAGAAAAATTAGTCTCTGACTCCTCTTGTGGCCATGAAGAAAAGCAGGAGCGGCTGTAAGAGAGAAAGTAAACAAAGCAGGGGGACTGTTGGTTTTGGGTGCTGAAGCAACCCCAAAGCTCCCGGGAACAGCTGACGGCTGAAATCCCGTTGTGCCGTGGCTAAGACCATTAAAAAATCCAGTGGCGAGCTGCGTGCTTGCTTCAGGTGAACGAGCAACCCTGAAGGTTCTGTGGGCAGCGGCGGAGGACGATGGCGGTCTGTGGCGTGGCTGAGACTGTTAACAAATCCTTCCAGTATGCTGCATGCGTGCCTCAGGTGAGCAAGCAGCCCTGAAAGGCAGCGGCGAAGGAGGAAGGCAGTCTGTGGAGCCATTACTTGTCCCATGCGTGATGCGCCGTCCTTGTAACTCCCCGATGCGTGCGCGGGGGTTCAGTGCGTGGGTGGGCCGCTGGAGTGGTGAGTCAGGGTGCAGAAACTTGGCGGAGAACGACGCAGACGGCGCCGGTAAAATCCAGGTTGAGCTGTGGCTGTAGATTGGCCATGGTGCGTTGGAGCGGTGAGAGGAAATAGACGATCTTTAGTCCCTCAGGCCCGTGCAGATACGTTGGAGCGGCGGGAGGGAATAGACGATCTTATGTTCCTCAGGCTCATGCAGCTGCGTTGGAGCAGTGTGAGGAAGTAGACGATCTCCGTCCCTCGGGCTCGTGGAGACGCGTTGGTGCGGTGCGAGGCAATAGACGATCTTTGTGCCCCGGGCTCGTGCAGCAGCGTTGGAGCGGTGAGAGGGAGGAGACGATCGTTGTCGCTCGTGCGGCCATGGTGCGTTCAGTTCCACGCGCTGCGCTCCCCGTCGGCCCTGGAGGTTGCCGTCGTGGAGAGAGGACGAGGTGCGTGCGCTCTCAGTGAGAGCGGCCGGTCCAGCGTGGTTGTGCAGATCTCAGGCGACGGAGCATTCATGCCCGGGTGTTGCGTTCGCTGGCCGCTCGTTTTTTTCAGCGTCGGTTCGCCAGCGTGGCCATCCAAAACAGAAGGCTGCGTTGCACAAAGCGTGTGCGTCTTCAAGGGGCCACCAACGCAGCTGTGTGGCTGTCCAGCTCGGAAGGTTGCTTTCGCACAAAACGTGTGCGTGTTCGAGGGGTCACCAGTGAGGCGGCATGAAAAAATAAGCGGCAGTGCTGTGGTTTTAAGCAGGTTTTATTATATCATGTCGCCTTCACGGGATCCCCTCTCCGGTGCATAGTGGAGCAGCCCGGAGCGGGATCCCTAAGCTCTCAGAGAAGGAGAGGAGGACACGTGTGTGTCTACCAGTTGCAGGATCAGAGTGAGAGAAGAAGAGAAAGATTGCGTTACAGAGTTGCACCTTAAATACTTGATCATAACAATACATCAAAAAGACATACCCCACAGTCTAGAATGATCAAAGGGACAACAGAACAGGCAGGAGGTATTTGCATTTGTAAGCCATACATCACAATGGGCAGATTAGCTAGACCTCGCTCTAAGTGCAAGACAAAGAGGCTAACAAGCACATCTACATATTGATCTGAGTCTCTAGGTCACAGTAAGGACAGGATGCATGAGTACAAAGGATGAAAGGCATCGATTAACATCACATAGGTGAGACAGAAGAAACTCGTCTACCTGTAGACATTAATACACCAAAGCACATCTAAGATGCTCAGAAAAAGCATAGTAAGGACAAGCCATATGCACACTATACAGAATGGTGCATTACATCACAACACATGCATGTTTGCATCACAAACACATGAATGGCACATTGCTTCTCAGTAGTGCAGCAGAAAAACAGAAAAGAGGGCTGAGTGTCCTTAGTCTGTTGTGGGGTTAAAACGAACCGCCACAATATAAACATAAATATATAGACACACGATGCGGAGCATTGCAGCTAGATGGAATAAATATATAGATATATAAACACATAGTGCGGAGCATTGTAGCTAGATGGAATAAATATGTAAATATATAAACACACAGTGTGGAGCACTGTTGCTAGATGGAATAAATATGTAAATATATAAACACACAGTGTGGAGCATTGTCGCTAGATGGAATAAATATATAAATATACAAACACACACACACACAGTGCGGAGCATTGCAGCTAGATGGAATGAAACAGCATAACCGTCTACTTAGTTATCCTATATGGTAAGATTATGTACCCATACATATTGTCACCCTCCGTAGCTACCGGTATTTTCCTAGTTGTATACCGGAGGGGACCATTGTGTAAGTCTATTGTGTCTTTTGCATTCAAAACTATTAGGTTGTCACGTCTTTTTGCTATCTCTGCGAGCAGCCCTGCTTAGGTTATACAGTCTGACAGCCATTGGTAGGAAGGACCTGCGGAACCTCTCGGTTGTGCACCTAGGATGATGTAGTCTGCTGCTAAATGAGCTCCTTAGTGCATTCAGTGTGTCCTGCATAGGGTGGAACTCGGACTCCAGCAGAAATGACAGTTTAGCCACCATCCTTCTGTCTCCTATCTCCTCCACTGGGTCAAGGCGCTGCCCCAGGACAGAGCTAACTTTCTTGATCAGTTTGTTCAGTCTCTTCCTATTGGCTGCTGTAATGCCACTGTCCCAGCAGACCACTCCAAAAGTGATGGCTTATAGCAGTATTTTTGCTTATTGTATCACCTGTAGGCGCCGTAATGGGTATTTCTCGAGCCAAATTAGGACCAATGTTAACAAAAAAGTTATTAAATTCATCTGCAGGTGAAGCTGCATTCACACTCTGAGTCGTTTTATTATTTTTGAAAAATTGGTTGGGTTGCTTGTATTTCTGTTTTTATTTCCAAGAATATTGTTAAGTATTGCCCATGTATTTTTAATATTGTCTGTTTTTCTCCAGTTCTTTACTGTAATAGTCTCCTTTACTACATCTTATTATATATGTTAACTTATTTTTGTATGTTTTATACCGCTGCTCTGCTTCTTTTGGCCTTTTCTTTAGGAAAGCTTTATATAATAAATTTTTCTTTTTGCATGCCTTTTGTAATCCTTTGTGTAACCCTTGCCTTATGTTAATTAGGTAAGGGGAATTATTAAGTGTAGACCGGTTGCTAGGTTTGTAAGGGTTACAATAGGGGATTAAAATCAGTGTGGAATGAAATAGCTGGAGGCAAGGAATGAGCAATAATGGTTGTTATTTGTAGAGATAAAGCGAACAATATATGCAAACAATTTACTACTATACAAATATAACAACAGCCGGCATGAAATAAAACCCCAAAAATGTCCGACTGAGCTCAGTGTTTGTTTGTCCTTTCGGTTTAGTCGTTTGACCAGTCAAGATACAGTATCTTGTATCTCCAGACTCAGGTTTCTTTTCCTCTTTTAAAGTGGCAGCTTGAGTTGTTACCACTTTGAATCTTGGGCACTGGAGAGAGGAAGGATGCTCTTCAATCGAGATCTTGGTTAGATCTCGGTTCAGTCTCGGGTCAGGCTCGCCATCTCCATTCGGAGAGAATCCAGGATCCAGAAGGTTCTTGATCAGCAACCAAAAAAAACCTAGCCTGCACAACAAT
This sequence comes from Pholidichthys leucotaenia, assembly GCA_020510985.1. Classification (NCBI taxonomy): domain Eukaryota; kingdom Metazoa; phylum Chordata; class Actinopteri; order Cichliformes; family Pholidichthyidae; genus Pholidichthys; species Pholidichthys leucotaenia. Next base: position 406,937,046 of record CM035844.1, on the reverse strand, counting down.
ACAGGGATGGCAACAGGAAATTCTAATTTCAGCTGAAATCTAATTTGGTCGATTGACTTATGGGGGGGCCGGGGGGCGCAGCCCCCCTGAAGCTGGGAGGCTGGGTTTACTCCGGGGGCTCCGGTTTCCTCCCACAATCCAAAGACATGCATGTTAGGTTAATTGGCTGTTCTAAATTGTCCCTAGATATCTGTTTCCTATAGGCCCTTAGAATAGAGGGTTAGTATTAGTGAAAGCGCTTTGAGTGGTCTTTGTGACTAGAAAAGCGCTATATAAGTGCAGGTTAGTTAGTTAGTTAGTTAGTAAAACAGAAGTAATTTAGACTGAAAAAAAATGATTAAAAAAAAGAAATACTAGACTTAGATAAATCATTAAATTTAATGAAAAGTTAACTTACTTTTTCTTCAATGTTGTCTCACTGTCTTTAGTCCAACATATTTAACAGTTCTATAAGAGTTTATTACACTATTTACACTATTTACACTGGTCACCAAGTCACTTCTAATGTGAAACTTTCTTCCTTTTGGCAGCAAGCTGTGTCAGTCTCTGAACTTTGAACTTTATCTCCTTTTCTGGTTTCTTCAGAAACTGTGCGAGTGTTTCTGTTACCTCGTCAAACTTTGTGTTATGACCCGAGCACTATGTTATTTGTGCTCGGGCTATTCCTGTCAGGGCTTGACAGCGGCGTTGTTATCCTGGCTCTCCGAGCTCTTATTGTGACAGCGCTCGGGGAGGCTTCCGCTCAGCTGTCAAGTCCTGAACAGCTGTTCTGCATTTGCGGTCGTTAGTGACGGACTTCTTAAACCCACGCTAGCGGCCGCATCCCTGCAGCAGTGTCTGTCTCTCTTCGTCGGAGCTACGTATGCTTTGGACTGTTTTCTACCTTGTCTGTCTGGGGTATGACCGTCGCCTCCTGTGGACCTGTAAGTGAGCTGTTTAGCCTTACGCTTCCCAGTGTGTGTAGACTCGTGTGTGTCACCGCCTCAGCAGCTTGTATTATCATAACTTCACCGTTAATAAAAAACTCTTGCACAACTCTCTGGTGGCTCGCGAGAGCCACCGTGTGACACTTTGAGCCAATTTTCACCTTTACCATCACTTTTCTCTCAAGCCAATTCCATCGGAACTTATTTTTGACACTTTTGTCTATTTCTAGCACTGATGACTCCTGATCCTTCGATAAAAATCTCATAATTCCGCTGAAAACAATACCGAAAGCTCAGAATTCCAACATGGACCAGGGATGTGATTTGGGGTTGGGGAAATTATCTGAAAATTTAGCAGGGGGTCTGGGGACACAGTCCCCCAGTGGGGCCTGGGGCAGAGCCCCCGTGGGGGGGGGGGAGCGAAGCCCCCCGAAGTTCCTGGGTTTTTATGATTTTTAAGTACCAGAACTGTGCTTGAATGATATAAAACAAACAGCTGAATGCCACTTATTTCTGTATAATATTGACTTGTGTTCCAAGAAGATAGCATTCCTAAAATATTCCAACAAGCATTATCCATCACATGCTTTAACACTTGATCAAATCAAAATCAGTTAATGTTATCTATTCCATAATAGAAATAAAATTCCAACATACCATTACTTTTTATAATTTCAGCATTCATTAGTACATACCTCTGAATATACCTGTCTATCGGCAAGAGGTGTTAATGGAGCAGACTCGTTGTTTGGTTCAGCCAAAGTCCCCCAGTGTGTAACATCTTTGACTGCTTTATCCACTGTTGAAGATTGTTTCAAAAACGCCGATCCCAAAGAATAGTTGCTCCGCCGAATGGCAAGGTAGTGGGCATGTTTCTTCACTTTTGATGCGTGGTCTGACAGCGCCACACATCCACGCAATCCATAGTTAATCAACTCTTTACAATACACACAAAAAGCTTTTCCTGCCACGTCTGGTTTCTTCAGAAATTGTCCGAGTGTTTCTGTTACCTCGTCAAACTTTGAGCCAATTTTCACCTTTACCATCACTTTTCTCTCAAGCCAATTCCATCGGAACTTATTTTTGATACTTTTGTCTGTTTCTACCACTGATGACTCCTGATCCTTCAATAAAAATCTCATAATTCCGCTGAAAACATTACAGAAAGCTCAGAATTCCAACACAAACACATCGCCATGAATTTTTGACAAAGCAACAACGAGCCATTTGATTGGTCCAATCATTTGCAACTATCCAATCGCAGGGCCGTTTACAGCAGTAGCATGAGTACATAACATCCGGGTTATTGCGGGAGACTGTCACTCGGGGAAGCGCCGAGCGCTTATGTAATCGTGTTGATTTTCGCAAAAATCATAAATCGGCGGAAATCCATGGATCGGCGGAAAATTGCCATCCCTGACAATAATGGTATTATTGTTTACAGCTAGAGTAATTCATTTTCCAATCTCTTCTTATATAACACCATAGCTTAGTGTTTAAATTCTTCTCTCATATTACTATTATTACAATCCAGCAATATAGTAAAATCTTACATTTCACATCTTACATCTTACATGCATGTGTTCTTTTCTCACAATCTCTCTGGTAGCACATGAAATACCCTTAATTTCATGTAACCAGTTGAATGAATTCCTCTTTTTATCTCTACATCATTTAACCATGAAATTATGATTAATCCTTTTTAACCTTGTCTTTGTAAATCATGAAATGAAATACAATTAATTTATCACATAACCAGGGAATATACTGTCCCATTACTTCCAATATTCCCTTTTAAAATCAGTAAAACCCGGTCTGAGCTACTGGGTTTAGCATAACCTATGCATTTACATAGGAGACCAACACCATGTGCTTTTAGCATCAAACTACACATTACATTCGACAGAAATAGTGCATAAGAACTAAAAATACTTCAGCATACTGTTGGGAACTGAAATCACATTTAGGAAAACCATACAGACAAAAAACAGCCTTTTCCATTGCTTTTAAACAGGAAAAAATCCACTCGCGATTAGCATTAGCATAACACTAACATTAGCATGTATTGTTTGGTTTCCACTCACCAAGATGAGGTATCAGTGTGAACACAGCAAAAGGACACCGCCACAGTGCCTCTCAAGCTTGTGCTCCTGTCAACTTAGGATAATAAAGGTTGCAAATTAGCGTTTGGAGAGTGTTTAGATCCATTTATAGCATTTGTCTAAATTAAACTCACCAAAAAGAGGTATCAGTGTGAACCAGACCGCCCACAGCCTCTCTCGTCCGCTCTCAGATCGTAAAGACCAACAAACCAGAAGAGCGCCTCGGCACTCTGCTCAGAAGACGAGGCTAATATCGCTCTTAACGAATGAAAAGACCCAGATCACCCAATGTGACCATGAAACGGGGATTTAAAAGTTGGATAACGAGGATCAAACTTCCTCTTCCCAAAATAATCAGTTTTCAAAATAAAATCACACAATTGTATTAATACAATTGACATCTGAGAAAAAAAGGGTCATTTTCTCAGCTGGGTTATATTTCATTAACCATGGCTTATCGACATATTTATGTTTAAGCTTCTTCTTTACTAATGGACAGTTTTTTCATAAACAGTGGTTACAATGTTTATAAATGTGTCATAGGCTTCATTTACATCTGATACATAGACTTTTGTCCAGTCTTGCTTCAGCAGGTCTTCTTTAAAAGAACTGATTGCATTTTGTGATTTGCATATGAACGATTTTAACATTTTTTCTGTATTGGCCCCCGTGTGGCCATGGATAAGTGCAAAGGTTGGCAAGTGCTCACTTATATCATTTATCAATAATCCACTTTCTATTTTCTTATCAATAATATTAACAAACAGGTTGTCAATAAGTGTAGCAGTGTGAACTGTGATTCTACTGGGATGTGTTATTGTGGGATATAGACTCATGCTGTACATAGAGTTCATGAACTCTGTAACTACATTTTGTTGATATGGATTTAGTAAATCAATATTGAAATCTCCACAAATTGCTACCATTTTCTTACTAGTAATATTATTGTACAGCTCAACTAATTTATCTCTGAATGTCTCAATGCAAGTTCCCGGTGTTCTATATATACAACTTATAATTAGATTTTTTTGTTTTATCTTGGTCAATCTCAACAGTAACACATTCTAAAATCCCTGGTAGTGCAAAGGACATTCCATTTACAAGCTTACACCTATACAGGTCATCAATATACAGTGCAACGCCACCACCCTTTTTTTTTTAGATCTGTTAATATGAAACATCTGATATCCCTCTATTGCCATCAGGGGAGCCTGCTCTTCATTAAGCCAGGTTTCAGAGACTGCGATAGCTGTAAATTTTCTGTCTAGCTGTTTTAAATAGTCCTGAATCTGTAGAAAGTTTTTGTTAAGACTTCTGCTGTTGAAGTGTATTATTGATTGTCACAACTCATCTTCACCTGTCATCTGCCTCAGCTGCGCGCACACCTGCACCTCGTCAATCACCAGCTATTTAACCCGCTCGGCCCAGAGCATTGGTCTGGAGCCGTCTGTTCACCAACGCTCTCAATCCCTCTGCAGGATCGTCTCTTCCCGACCTGCACCATTCTCCTACCAGCAAGTAAGCTGTGTTATTTGCTCACCTGTCCTTCAGTCTCTCCCCTGTGCACAGGTGGATCCTCCCGGCGGCGGATTCCTCCCATCCTCGCCACATCCTCGTCCTCCTCTTCCTCTCATCGCCGAGCGTGCAGCAGGGCGCTGTCCCCCAGGCAGGAGCTTACTTTGCCAACGCCAGCCACCGTTACACCTGCAAGTAAGCAACGCTCTGTATATTAACCCTGCATGGTGAAGGTCTGCTCATATCTCTGTCTCTGCTCTGTCCATAGGGTTGCCTGGCTGCACGGCGTGTCATTCTGCCCCCGGCGCTCCTTGCTCACCCACAGTCCATTCACATTCCGCACACACGCATCCATACACGTCTTGTTGAATAAAGCCTTTGAATCTTACCTGAGCCTGTGTGCATGTTCCCTGGGCCCGTTATTATGTAAGTACAGCTCCAGCAGGGCGGCCCAGCGGACAGCAGGCTCGCACGCCAACTTTCCACCCTCGAGGCTCGGGTGGATTTAATTGTTCATCAACAACAAGTCATCCTTAATCAGCTAACTAGCATCACTCACCGTTTGGATCACCTGGATCCCCAGCAGGCATTTCCTCCGGCTCGTCCTAGCGGGCCAGCTCCCGCCGCTCCTTTAGCTAGCCAGCCTAGCTCAGGACCGCCAACCTGGCTCACACCTATCCCCACACCTGTACGCTTTAAAGGGAAGCTTGGTGAAGCATGCGGGTTCCTTCTGCAGTGTGAGTCGGTATTCCAGCGCATCCCCGGGGACTTCCCCTCTGACCACAGCCAGATTGGGTACATTGCTAATCTCCTGGAGGGGCGAGCGTTAGCTTGGGCTTACGCCATCATGGCGAAGCCCAGCTACGCAAACCCGTCCTATACCCAATTCGTGCGAGATTTCTTTGAAGTGTTTGACCACTCGGATCGCAACAGCGTGCTAGCCGATCGGCTTCTGAACCTTCGCCAGGGTAGCCGGTCGGTGGCCGAATACGCTGTCGACTTCCGGGTGGCAGCGGAGGAGGTTGGCTGGGGAGAGGCATCTTTCTGCAGCATCTTCCTCCACAGCCTAAGCTCTAGTCTGCGGGATGAGTTGGCCAGCCGGGTTCTGCCGGAACGGTTGTCTGATTTGATCTCCCTAGCAATTAGTTTGGATAATAGGCTGCGAGAACGGGCTGTCGAGCGGAAGTCCTACAGCCACTCGCGCGGAGCCTCTGCCCGCGCCTCTCAGCCTCGCCCCCGGCGCTCCGGAGTCCGCTCCAGAGTCCGCTCCAGAGTCCGCCGATGAATCTGAGGCGATGCTGGTCGGGCGAAACAAGCTCCCCCTAGCAGAGAAACAGTGCCGCAGGGAGCTGGGTCTCTGCATGTATTGCGGGGGCGACTAGCACTCCGTAGAGCATTGCCCGATCAAGCCAAACGGAGGGGCCCGCGAGTCACTGTAGGGGGCCTTGCAGATGCTGCCCAGCCTAATCCCCTCTCAAAATGTTCACTGCCCATTAGGTTCTGTCACAACTCCATCGGGCACCTCACTCACGCACTGGTGGACTCGGGGGCAGAACAAATCTTTATTTCCAAGAACCTGGCAACCCGCTTGGGCATTCCATGTCAAGCACTACCAGCCCCCCTCAACCTTGTCACTCTCTCTCGTACACCCTTGGAAAAAGTGACTCATCGCACCAAGCTGTTGCCTGTCATCATCTCTGGCAATCATCGAGAGGACCTCAGCCTATTCGTCTTGCCCACCTCGGCTTCCCGCGTCATCTTGGGCTACCCATGGCTGCGCCTCCACAACCCCATGCTTGATTGGCAGTCCGGCAGCGTCCTCTTGTGGAGCTCGTTCTGCATGGGCACCTGTCTCCAGTCTGCGGCCTGTGCCCCGTCTTCTCCTCCTCCTGCTCCTGACTCATCCCCGCCGGACCTCACCCTGGTGCCTCCGGAGTTCCACGATCTGGGGCTCATTTTTAGTAAGTCCAAAGCGCTGTCTCTTCCCCCCCACCGCCCATATGATTATGCCATAAACCTCCGCCCGGGGGCGCCGTTACCATCTGGTCGTCTCTACAGCCTGTCTGCCCCAGAGCGGGAGGCCATGGACACATACATCAGAGAGTCGCTCAGCGATGGCATCATCCGCCCCTCTTCGTCCCCACTCGGAGCTGGGTTTTTTTCGTCTCCAAGAAGGATGGATCCCTGCGGCCGTGCATCAACTTCCGGGCCCTCAATGACATCACAGTGAAGGACAGATACACCCTTCCCCTCATGGACTCTGCCTTTGACTTCCTCCAGGGGGCCACCTGGTTCATCAAGCTGGACCTCCGCAGCGCGTACCACCTCGTTCAGATCCGGGAGGGCGATGAGTGGAAGACGGCGTTTCGGACGCCCAGCGGCCATTTTGAATACCTGGTCATGCCGTTTGGGCTCACCAACGCTCCAACCGTCTTCCAACGGCTCATCAATGACTTCCTGCGAGACTTCCGGGGGGTCTTCGTATTCGTATACTTGGATGACATCCTGATCTTCTCCAGGTCTTGACAGGAGCATCAGGCCCACGTGAGGCGGGTTCTGCAGCGGCTTCTGGAAAACAGACTGTACGTTAAGCCAGAAAAGTGTGAATTTTTCGCCAAGAAGACCTCTTTCCTGGGTTTCATCATCTCCCATGATCAAATTCTCCCTGATCCCGCCAAGATCAAAGCGGTGGTTGAGTGGCCCACCCCCTCCTCCAGGAAACAGGTGCAACAGTTCATTGGTTTTGCTAATTTCTACTGCCGCTTTGTGCCTAAGTACAGCTCCATCGTCACCCCCCTGACCCGCCTCACCTCCCCCAAGGTGCCGTTCCAGTGGACCGAGGAGGCAGCATCAGCCTTTGAGACCTTGAAGACGGAGTTCTCTTCCTCCCGGGTCCTGACCCAAGTTGACCCCTTGCTGCAGTGCTTGGTCGAGGTGGACGCATCCGACACGGGGGTGGGGGCAATTTTGTCTCAGCGTTCCCCGGTGGATGGGGTGTTGCGCCCCTGCGCCTTCTTCTCCCGGCGTCTGTCAGCTGCTGAGCATAATTACGACATTGGTGACAGGGAGCTCCTGGCAGTGAAGCTCGCGCTGCAGGAGTGGTGTCACTGGCTGGAGGGGGCAGCGCAGCCTTTTGTGGTCTGGATGGATCACAAGAACCTGGAGTATCTGAGGTCGGCTAACCGTCTGAATGCCCGCCAGGCGCGCTGGTCTCTGTTCTTCGTCTGCTTCAGGTTCACGATCATCTACCGTCCAGGCTCCAAGAATGGGAAACCTGACACTCTGTCCAGACAGTTTGCTCCTGAGACCCCGGAGGAGCGGGACCACACCATCCTGCCTTCCTCGTGTGTCGTGGGGGCGGTTTCCTGGTCCATCAAGGACAAGGTCCGGAAGGCGCAGGAGACTGAACCGGATCCTGGCGGTGGTCCGGCAGGGAAGCTCTTTGTGTCATTGTCGGTCCGGGGGCATGTCATCCACTGGGCTCATACGTCCAAGCTCGCCTGTCATCCTGGCACCTCTCGGCTGATAGACCTCCTTCAACGCTCTTTCTGGTGGTCCTGTCTTCGGAAGGATGCTGACAATTACATCCGTGCCTGCCCCCAGTGCGCTACGAATAAGACCCCGAACTCACCTCCAGCAGGACTGCTCCATCCCCTGCCGGTCCCTGGCAGACCCTGGTCCCATGTTGCCCTGGACTTCGTCACTGGCCTCCCTGTTTCTAATTCTTACGACACCATCCTGACCATTGTGGACCGATTCTCCAAGGCCACCCACTTTGTGCCCCTCCACGGTCTTTCCATGGCACGAGAGACGGCCGATCTCCTAGTCCAACATGTAGTCAGGCTACACGGGATTCCGACTGATGTCGTATCTGCTAGAGGGCCCCAGTTCGTGCCCAAAGTGTGGAGGTGTTTTTGCAATGCCCTGGGGGCCACGGTGAGTCTCTCCTCCTGTCACCATCCCCAATCCAATGGGCAGTGCGAGCACGCCAATCAGGAGCTAGAGGCTGCCCTGCACTGTGTCACTTCCTCTAATCCCTCTTCCTGGAGTTCACACCTGGACTGGGTGGAGTACGCCCATAATGCTACACTGTCATCGGCCATCGGGATGTCCCCCTTCCGGGCGTCTTTGGGATGCAACCCCCCGTTGTTTCCCAAGCAGGAGGGCGAGGTGGCAGGTCCATCCATCCAGGCACATCTGAGGCGCTGCCGGGGCCTATGGACCAGGACGCATGAAGCGCTTTTACGCACGGCGGTGCGCAACAGCACTACAGCCAGTCGAAACAGGAGAGCTGCTCCCTGTTACCAGGTGGGCCAGCAGGTCTGGCTATCGGCCCGAGATGTCAACCTTAAGGCTGAGAAGAGGAAGCTGGTGCCACGCTTCATCGGTCCCTTTACCATCTCCAAGGTAAATAACCCGGCGGCTGTGCGTTTGGCCCTCCCCCCCCCTCCACGTCTGTCCCACGTTTCACGTTTCCCAGATCAAACCCGTGATCTTTGACCCACTCTGTCCTCCTAGGGCGCCTCCCCCTCCCGTGATGATCGACGACCACCCGGCATGGGGGGTCACCTCCATCCTGGACTCCCGACGCCGAGGTTATGGGCGACAGTATCTGGTGGATTGGGAGGGGTATGGCCCGGAGTGGAGATCCTGGGTGCACCCTTCCTTTGTGCTGGATAAGCGTCTTATCATGGAGTTCCACCGGGCGCACCCAGATAAACCAGCGCCGGGAGGCGCTGCTCGGGGAGGGGAGCACTGTCACAACTCGTCTTCACCTGTCATCTGCCTCAGCTGAGCACACACCTGCGCCTCGTCAATCACCAGCTATTTAACCCGCTTGGCCCAGAGCATCGATCTGGAGCCGTCTGTTCATCAACGCTCTCAATCCCTCTGCAAGATCGTCTCTTCCCGACCTGCGCCATTCTCCTACCAGCAAGTAAGCTGTGTTGTTTGCTCACCTGTCCTTCAGTCTCTCCCCTGTGCACAGGTGGATCCTCCCGGCGGCGGATTCCTCCCGTCCTCGCCACATCCTCGTCCTCCTCTTCCTCTCATCGCCGAGCGCGCAGCAGGGCGCTGTCCCCCAGGCAGGAGCTTCCTTTGCCAAGGCCAGCCACCGTTACACCTGCAAGTAAGCAACGCTCTGTATATTAACCCTGCATGGTGAAGGTCTGCTCATATCCCTGTCTCTGCTCTGTCCATAGGGTTGCCTGGCTGCACGGCGTGTCATTCTGGCCCCAGCGCTCCTTGCTCACCCACAGTCCATTCACATTCTGCACACACGCATCCATACACGTTTTGTTGTTGAATAAAGCCTTTGAATCTCACCTGAGCCTGTGTGCGTGTTCCCTGGGCCCGTTATTATGTCATTGATAGTTTATCATCTAGTTGCACTTGACTTTTGAATTGCTTTTCAGTGTAATATTCACAATGATTATGAATATTTTTGAAAAAGTGGTTATCAGGATCAGTATCATTCTCCATCTCTTGTAGTTTATGTTCAGTATAATGGCATATTTTCAGAGTTTGAATTTCCTCCCTTTGTGTCAAATGACTTCCTCCAACTGGGTATAATTGATGTCTACTCAAGTCAGTCATAAGTTTTTTTGTTTGTTTTGTTTAGTTGTTTTTTTTAAGTACATTGACATGGTTTGTCAAAAGAACTATTCTTGCCGTGTGTGTGAATATGGATTATCATAGTCTCTTAATTTTCTTAATCAGTGTTCATCTATATTTATTTAAGTCAGTAACATCTCTGATTATTATACTCTTTGCTTCCTCAGGTGTTCCATTTAGTTTGATCCAAACTCTACAATTTCTTGTCCATGTTGCCTGTATCTTATTTTGTCTTTTCAGCATCCGTGCTTGCCATGCTATTTCAGCATTAGTTTTTGTTAGATGTTCATTTAGGTAAACTTCTGTTCCCCGTAGCTTTCTGGCCTGCCTCAGTATGTCATTCTTTACCCTTCTGTTCACAAAACGCATCACAATTGATTTCTTTGTTTTATTATCCTTTCTGGGTAAAACATGACAGGCTGAAATTGCATTTGCTTCAACCTTTATATTTCTACTATCAAGGAACTCAAGCACCTGGTTTTCCAGGGAGACTGATTCACTCAGGGGACCCTCCTCACCTCTCATTCCTGCTGTAGCATGAGCACATGATTGATATTTAATGTCTAGTCCACTTATAATTAGATCATCCATACGAGAATATTGTTCAAGATCCTCGACGCGTCGCTCCAAGTCTGCAAATTTTTTTGTCTTTTTTCTTAATTGTTAATTTTAATTCTCGGACTTCTTCCATTAGCCCTAATAGTTTAGCTTGCTGACTAGCCACTTTGGTCAGTTCTTCTGACATGAAGTTCAGAGATTTTTTTGATCTCTTCCATTTCCTCCTTCTTCGGTGGCATTTTTACTGACCTGTTGATAGTAAAACAATCTCTGCTGGTGTCGCCGGTATCCGATCTGACCGACCTCGAATCCAGCTGGGCCTCAACTAGCCGGTAGTTACTCCGCTGAGCCCCGCCACCTACCGCCGTCTTCCTCAGTAGTTCCTCCGCCGAGCCCCGGCACTGTAACTGGGCTCCGATTCTGGCTCTTATCCGGCTGGGGCCCCGGTGGTCCTCCACTGGTCCCTGTCTCCTACCACCGCTGTACTTGAACTCTTATCTGGCTCCTGTCCAACTGTTGCCTCGGTTAGTTCCTCCGGCGAGCCCCAATCACCGGGGACAGAGTCACTTCTTTGTGTCGGTGTTAGGTGCTACGACTAGCTATGGCATTAGCTATAGCGATAAAGTTAGCTTAGCAAACACTTCAGGTAAAGTGTAGCAGCGAACCACGAAAAGAAACGCTAATCAGTTTCTCACTTCTAATGCTTTAATTATCTATTTTTAGATTTTAACCTTGAATTTACATTTCAGTGACAAAAATATGTTCTCAAAAACAAATGAACCAAACAGGTATTTTCTACCCATATGACACCGGCGTTGTGCTGCATTTATGTGTGTATTTATGTGTGTATATACAGTATATATATATATATATATATATATATATATACACACACACACACACACACAACCGTCATGTTAAAAAATTAGGACACCCTGTATCAGCCTGTGTGTTTTTTTTTAACATATTTGGACATATGGATATTTAATATCAATGTTAAAAATACTGGGAGATTCATATAATACAACACTTAAAAATTAATTAAAAACTTTTTACTTTTTCAAATTTTCTGTAAAATGTAATTCTAAACAAATAGTGAGGAATAAATTAGAACACCCCCACATTCATTCCCACTCAAAATAACTATAGACATACACTACCGTTCAAAAGTTTGGGGTCACTTAGAAATTTCCTTATTTTTGAAAGAAAAGCACTTTTTTTCAATGAAGATAACTTTAAACTAATCAGAAATACACTCTATACATTGCTAATGTGGTAAATGACTATTCTAGCTGCAAATGTCTGATTTTTGGTGCAATATCTACATAGGTGTATAGAGGCCCATTTCCAGCAACTATCACTCCAGTGTTCTAATGGTGCAATGTGTTTGCTCATTGTGTCAGAAGGCTAATGGATGATTAGAAAACCCTTGTGCAATCATGTTAGGTCTGCAATGCTGTAATTGCTGCAAATGGAGGATTCTTTGACGAAAGCAAAGTTTGAAGGAAAAAATTATTATTTCAAATACAAATCATTTTTTCTAACCTTGTCAATGTCTTGACTATATTTTCTATTCATTTTACAACTCATGGTGGTAAATAAGTGTGACTTTTCATGGAAAACACAAAATAATTGTCTGGGTGACCCCAAACTTTTGAACGGTAGTGTAAATATGTGAGCATTTCTTAATAAAGGACTGGATATTTAATGGGGTGTCCTAATTTTTTCACGACTGTATATATGTAAAAATTCTGCCATAACATCCCTCCATCTTCTTCCGCTTAATCCTTTTCGGGTTGCGGGGGGAGCTGGAGCCTATCCCAGCATCTTTGGGCGAGAGGCAGGGTCCACCCTGGACAGATCGCCAGTCCATCACAGGGCCAACACAGAGAGACAGACAACCATTCACTCTCACAGTCAGACCTAAGGACAATTTAGAATCCCCAGTTTGATGCCAGTTAACCTAACTTGCATGTTTTTGGTATGTGGGAGGAAACCAGAGAAATCCCGGAGTAAACCCACGCAGACACGGGGAGAACATGCAAACTCCACACAGATCACTGTTGGTCGGGGGCTGGGATCGAACCCAGGATCCCCTAGCCAAGGGTCAGTTGCTGTCCTGCCGCAGTGCTAACCACTCCTCCACCGCGTAATGTTTTCGTTGGTTGGTTTGTTTGTCTTTTTTTTTGTCTGTCAGCAGGATTACGCAAAAACTACTGGACAGATTTTTAGGAAATTTCCCCCAAAGGTAGCCCTTGGCCAAAGGATGGACCCATTAGATAATAATAGATAATAATAGATAATCACCCATTTGGTGATTATCTGAGAGTGTATACCTTCACCAAAAGCTGTTTGTATTGGTGCTGTGGGATTACACAAAAACTACTGGATGTATTTGGATGAAATTTTCAACAGAGGTGGTCCTTGGGCTAGAGAGGAATCCATTATATTTTGATGATGATTCAAGAGCACACACCTCCACCAAAGCTCTATCTTTGGTGGAGGTATCTTTGGTGGAGGTGTGTGCAGCGGCTCTTGGGCTGCACACAAACCCATTACATTTTGGACGTGATGAGTGCATGCTTCCACCAAGGCTCAATGTCCTAGCAATGGTTTAGCAGGATTTTGCAAAAACTACTGGATGGATTTTCACCTGCTACCAATATGCAGTGGCAGAGCAGAGTTTGGGTGAACGACAGCCTTGGCGAAGGTATGTGCGCTCTGAATGCCCTCTAATTAAACACCCAAAAAGTTAGCTTGATTTGTTCCTCAAGTAAAATACTTTTTGGAATAGAATGAAATGACTGAAGCTAATAAATGGAGTTAATGTCTTCAAGCTTAGACTGTCTTCTTGGGCTATAGTAGGGGTGCATATGCTGGCAGAATTATTTCCCAGGATAGAAGCCCCCTTAAAAACTCAGGTTCTGTTAGTGTAAGCACAAAACAATTTGGGGAATGGAGTTATGGAAAATGCATTGATAAATGGAGCAAATATCATGCATTTCACCCTTCCCATTCTGGAGCTATCACACGATGCACAATCAGCTCACTTGATCGCCAGATTTGGCACCCCCAAAAATAACAAGCTTCTCTTGGTCCTAGCATTAAGTATTTTGAGGGGAGTGTGAACAGATCATCAGTATAATGAGTGGGCAGATAACACCAGCTCCCCCCCCCCAAACACACACACACACACACACACACACACACACACACACACACACACACACACACACACACACACATATCACTGTGACTACAGACCAGGTTAAGAAACAGCTGGAGAGACTCCTTCAGTGGAAGGCTGAGGGCCCTGATGTTATCTCTGCCAGGTCCCTGAGGACCTGTGCGAAGCAACTACCTCCAGTACTGAAACACCCACACAACCTGAGCCTGAGTCTGGAGAGAGTACCGGCGCTGTGGAAGACGTCCTGCCTTGTCCCTGTCCCCAAGAAGTTGTCTACATCTGACCTGAATGACTATCGACCAGTTGCCCTCACATCCCATGTGATGAAGGTCCTGGAGAGACTGGTCTTAGCCCACCTGAGGCCGCAGGTGAAGACATGGCTGGACCCTCTGCAGTTTGAATATCAGCCCCATTTAGGAGTTGAAGACACTGTGATCTACCTGCTGCAATGAGCCCATCTGCAACTGGATGGCGGAGGAGACGCTGTGAGAATAACATTCTTTGATTTCTCCAGTGCCTTTAACACCATCCAGCCACTACTGCTGAGTGAGAAGCTGCGGGTAATGGTGATCGACAGCTCACTGATCTCCTGGATTACTGACTACCTGACAGGCAGACCACAGTTTGTCCAGCTGGGCAGTGTCTTGGCTGACGTGATGGTTCGTGATACGGACGCTCTACAGAGGACTGTGCTCTCTCCCTTTCTCTTCACCTTATACACCACTGACTTTAAGTACAACACCAAGTCATGCCACCTGCAGAAATTCTCTGATGACTCAGCTGTTGTTGGGTGTATAAGGGGGGGGGGGGAGGGGGGGTACAGGGCACTGGTAGACAGATTTTTGGACTGGACAGAGCAGAATCACCTGAGGCTGAACGTCAGCAAGACCAGAGAGATGGTGATTGACTTCAGGAAGAAGAGGACGCCTTCACAGCCATTACAGACTAGGGTGAAGGATGTGGAGGTAGTTGAGGACTACAAATGCCTGGGTGTCATGATCAGCAATGGACTGGACTGGAAATCTAACACTGATGCTGTGTACAAGAAGGGGATGAGCAGACTCTACTACCTGAGGAAGCTGAGATCCTTCAACGTGTGCAATAGGATGCTGGAGCTTTTCTGCCAGGCCGTTGTCACCAGCGCCATCTTCTTTGCTGCTGTTTTTTTGGGTAGCAGTATCAGAGCCAGCGACACCAACAGACTTGACAAGATTATCAAGAAGGCTGGCTCTGTAATTGGTCTCAGGCAGCAGACTTTTGAGACTGTGGTGAAGAGCAGGACACTAAATAAACTGTGATTCATCATGGACAATGAAGAAGGGTTAGGTACAGGAAATCTTTGCTGCCACATGCCATTTCACTGTACAATAACTCACTCTGATGCTGTACTCTGGTCATAACTATGCTACCTTACTGCACCTTATAGTCTAATTGGTACTTCACATTTCACTCTGCATCTGATAGTCCTCTATTGTACAGCAGATATGATTCATGTACCTATACATGTCATATGTCTGAGCGTCTGTCTCCAGCTCTCAGACTCCCTTTGTAGTTTTGAGTGTTTTTCTGTTCATTATTTTTTTTCCTGCTAGTCCTCTTGAGAATCCTTGAGGGTTCGTGGGAGTTTGCCCAACCAGTTTAGATGTGTTTTATGGACTTGGAGAAGGCATTCGACTGCGTCCCTCATGGTTTTTTGTGGTGGTGGTGGTGGTGGGGGGGGCTTCGGGACTATGGGGTATCGGGCTTGTTGTTTTGAGAGCTTGGTTTGTATTGCCAACACTCTGTCGGACTCATTCTCAGTGAGAGTTGGACTCCACCAGGGCTTCCCTTTGTTACCGATCCTGTTCATAATTTTTATGGACAAGATTTCTAGGCGCAGCCAGGGAATGGAGGGTGTCATGCTTGGTGAAAACAGGATCTCATCTCTGTTGTTTGCAGATGATGTTGTCTTGCTGGCTTCATCCAGCAATGACCTACAGGTCTTACCGGGACGGTTTGCCACTGAGTGTGAAGTGGCTGGGATGAGAATCAGCACCTCCAAGTCAGAGTCTATGGTCCTCAACTGGAAAAAGGTTGATTGCCCTCTCCAGGTTGGGGACAAACTCCTGCCCCAAGTGGAGGAGTTTAAGAATCTTAGGGTCTTATTCACGAGTGAGGGGAGAATGGAGCAAGAGATTAACAGATGGATCAGAGCAGCATCTGCAGTGATGCGGACGTTGTACCGGTCTGCTGTGGTGAAGAGGGAGCTAAGCTCTAAGCCAAAGCTGTCGTTTTACCAGTCAATCTGCATTCCTACCCTCACCTATGGTCATGAGCTTTGGGTAATGACCGAAAGAACGAGATTACGGATACAAGCAGCTGAAACGAGCTTTCTTCATAGGATTGCTGGACTCACCCTCAGAGATAGGGTGAGGAGCTCAGTCATCCGGGAGAGGCTCAGAGTAGAACCGCTGCTCCTCCACATTGAAAGGAGCCAGTTGAGGTGGTATGGGCATCTGATCAGGATGCCTCCTGGACGCCTCTCACTTGAAGTGTTTCGGGCATGTCCAACTGGGAAGAGACACCGGGGCTGACCCGGGACTTGCTGGAGAGACTATGTCTCCCAGCTGGTCAGTGAACGCCTTGGTCTCCTCTCTGAAGAGCTGGAGCAGGTGGCTGGGGAGAGGGAAGTCTGGGCTCCTCTGCTTGAACTGCTGCCTCTGCAACCCGGACCTCCGGAGAAGTGGTTGAAGATGGATGGATGGGTGGATGGATGGATGGGTGGATAGTTCTGTTATATTGTTTGGGTGATACGAGCCCCTTTCCTCCATTTCTAGATGCACCCGCCTTTCACTCGCAGTCTGTTTCCAGTCCATCAGCTGCGAGTGATTGTGTTTTTTGATTCTTGTTATTTTCCCCCCTCTCATTGCTCTCAGTCTACTCTCCCATCAGCTGAGAGCAGTTAGGCTATTAGTTTCTGCCAGCTTGGCGGTCACACATGCTTCTCATTCCATTTTATGTATTTAAACTCTTCAAACGGTTTTCCTCTCGTTCTTTGCGGCACTCTCAATAGTGTTTAAACTGGACTATGCTTTCACAGTCAGTCTCCTCCTCCTTTCTCTCCAGGGCGGTCTCTGCTCTGAGAAGCCAAATCTGTGTAAATTACTCTTGTTGCATTGTTTTTGTGCACGGTTATTTTCAGACTGTTTATGTAGTTTTTTCCATTATTAAATGTCTCACTGCAGTCAAGCTCTTGGATTTCTTTTTGCCCCGGAGGGGCGTTCATGATAGTAGAGTGCTGCCCAAATTGAAACCCAGCTTCTGCAGTGAGGCATTGTTTTCACCTCTTTTGTGTATTTTTTGACTCACCTGGTTGTTGGAGTCCACTATGCCCCAGGCTCGCCGACCTCGCCGTAGCAAAAGAGGAGTGGCAGCGGTGGCTCCCAGCATGGAAGACGAATGGGTGGCAGTGTTCATCCAGGACTTTGTGGATGAGGCACTGGAAGCTCGGGGACCCAAGAGGACTTGGGAGTGTCTGGATGGAGCAGTAGGGATTCTGGAAGCGCATCCTGGCTTGTGGAGTTGCCCGCAGTACACAGAGTGGCTGTCCGCAGTCTGTGCACTCCAGCAATCTTTCCCTGGCGAGGGGGGAGTTCCTAGCGGGGCTGAAGCAAGGGCGTTTTCCAAAGCAGAAGACCATTTCTTCTCCCGGTTCCCTGGCTTCACCTCCAACCCCAGTGTGTGAGTCAATAACGCACAGCGTCAGCGTTGCTCTGCCTCGGACCGCCGGAGGAATAATCTCACCCTGTTGACAGCCTCTCCCGAACACTGAGCCTGACATTCCCCGCAGCAGACTCTCATCTTTCCTCTTTGTCTTCCTTGGCTGTTCTGTCAGACCAATTTTCCTCCGTAACTGCTGCGAGGCCCATCCCCTCAGTGTCTCTCCCCGCTGCCAAGAGGTGCTCCATTCTTCCACCAGTGACACCTGCTCCAGTGTCTACAGGGCTCCTCGACAATCCACAGATGGGTCCCGGATCACCTTAGCCACGGAGAGGGACGACACATCGCCAGCTGCAGCAGGCAACATCATTCACCAGGAAAACAGGCAAGTTCCCTTTAATTCTATTAGATAGATAGATAGATAGATAGATAGATAGATAGATAGATAGATAGATAGATAGATAACTTTATTGTCTGTCCCAGTCAGTGACAGAAATTCTTCTTAGACATGGCTACAACAATATAACACCTTCAGCACTCTCAAAAACATGTTCAAACTCACAGGATTAAAACAGTTTAAAAAAGTAAACATGGTGGAAACAGCAAATAAAATCATGTGGCAGAAAATATTAATAACTATTAAAAATTAATAGTGATTAATAGATAAATGCTGATAACTAATATTGATAGCTAACTGAAGTATGATAACTATTTGATTTTGTTCAGGATTGTTTCTGCAGAAGGAATAAATGATTTCTTGTAAATGTTTTTATGGGCCAGTGGAAATTTATATTGTCTGCCTGACGGCAGTAACTGAAAAGAGTGATGGAGGGGGTGAGATGGGTCCTCTGTGATCAGGGTGGCTTTCCTGTCACAGAGAGCGCTGATCCAGTTCAGACAACAGTGTCTGTGGTGAGCCAATGATGTTGCTGGCCTGATTAACTATATCAGAATCAGAATCAGAATCAGAATCAGAATCAGCTTTATTGGCCAAGTATGCACAACACATACAAGGAATTTGACTTTGGCTAAAAACTTGCTCTCGTTGTTCAGGTGAAGGATTTAAATAAGGATTCAATGACAACCAGAGTATGTACAGTAAATTACAGTCTGTCCACGTTTCTATAAAAGGATGCAAATATATACAGGAATATATGCAGTTATTTACTCGGACTAACCACACTTTGCAGAAATATATGAAAAAATATACAATCACACAGTATTTCAATGTGGACTCAGATTCAGTGATATAATGTGAATGAAGTAAAAAGCAGTGTGAGAGTTATGTGCAATGTAATAATGGATGAAAAGTCATGAGTACAGCAACAGGTAGGACTAGGTGAATGTTAGGAGTTCATCAGAGTGATGGCTTGAGGAAAGAAACTGTTCCTGTGACGGGTGGTTTTGACCTTCAGTGATCTGTAACGACGACCAGAAGATAGAAGTTCAAACAGTTTGTGGCCGGGGTGTGATGGGTCAGCACAGATGTTTCCCGCCCGTTTCCTGGTTATGGACCGATATAAGTTCTCAATGGAGGGTAGGTCGGTACCAATGATCCTCTCCGCAGACTTAATGATCCGCTGCAGTCTGGTCTTGTCCTGTTTAGTGGCAGATCCAAACCAGACAGTGATGGAAAAGCAGAGGACAGATTGGATGATGGCGGTGTAGAAGACAACCAGCAGCTCCTGAGGCAAATCAAACTTCTTGAGCTGACGCAGAAAAAACAACCTCTGCTGGGCCTTTTTCCGGACAGTGTCAATATGGGAGGACCACTTCAGGTTCCGGGAGATTGTGGTACCCAGAAACTTGAAGGAGTCCACAGTGGACACTGTGCTGTTGAGGATGGTGAGTGGGGGGAATGAAGGGGGGTGTCGCCTGAAATCCACAGTCATCTCCACCGTTTTGGCTGGGTTAAGTTCAAGATGGTTCTGGCTGCACCAGAGGATCAGCTGCTCCACCTCCCACCTGTATGCAGACTCATCATCATCCCGGATCAAACCGATGACTGTGGTGTCGTCCGCAAACTTCAGGAGCTTCACCGAAGGGTCCTCTGAGGTGCAGTCGTTGGAGTAGAGGGAGAAGAGCAGTGGGGAAAGGACACATCCTTGGGGGGCGCCAGTACTAATTTTTCGGGAGCTGAATGTAAATCTCCCTAGCTTCACCTGTTGCCACCTGTCAGTCAGAAAGCTGGAGATCCACTGGCAGGTGGAGAGGGGCACCTTGAGCTGGAGGAGTTTCTGATGAAGAATGCCTGGGATGATGGTGTTGAACGCTGAGCTGAAGTCGACAAACAGGATCCTGGCGTACGTCCCTGGGGAGTCGAGGTGTTGCAGGATGTAATGTAGTCCCATATTCACTGCATCATCCACTGACCTGTTTGACCGGTAGGCAAACTGCAGTGGGTCCATCAGGGGGCCTGTGATGACCTTCAGGTGGCTCAGCACCAATCTCTCCAAGGATTTCATGACCACAGAGGTCAGGGCAACAGGTCTGTAGTCGTTTAATCCTGTAATAGAGGGTTTCTTGGGAACTGGAATGATGATGGAGCGTTTGAAGCAGGAAGGCACTTCACGCAGCTCCAGTGATCTGTTAAAGATCCGGGTGAAGATGGGGGCCAACTCATTGGAGCAGACTCTCAGGCAGGACGGAGACACACCATCAGGTCCTGCAGCCTTCTTGATCTTTTGTCTCTGAAAGACCCGGCGCACCTCCTCTACACAGATCATTAGTGCTGGTGGGAGGTCAGAGTGGAGGAGGGATGGAGTTCCTGGGGCTGCAGATAATCCTTTTGTGTGGGTGGGAGGTGAGAACTGTAGGTTCTTTTCAAACCTGCAGTAAAAGCTGTTTAGGTCATTAGCCAGCTGGAGGTTTTCCGCAGGGTGGGGGGATGGTCTCCTGTAGTTGGTGATATTCCGTAGGCCTCTCCAGACAGAAGCAGAGTTGTTAGCTGAGAAGTTTTTTTGTAACTTCACACTGTAGCTCCTCTTAGCAAGCCTGGTCTCCTTCGTCAGCATGTTTCTGGCCCGCTTGTACAGAGTCCAGTCACCAGTCCTGTAGGCCTCCTCCTTGGTCTGACGTAGCTGCTTCAGTTTACGAATGAACCAGGGTTTATTGTTGTTGTATATGCAGAAGGTCTTGGTCTGCACACACATGTCCTCGCAGAAACAGGTGTATGATGTCACAGTGTCAGTGAGTTCATTTAAGTTAATGGCTGCAGCTTCAAAAACACTCCAATCTGTGCAGTCAAAGCAGGCTTGTAACTTCAGCTTTGATTCCTCAGTCCATTTCTTCACAGTCCTTACAACAGGCTTGGAAGTTTTTAGTTTCTGTCTGTATGTTGGAATAAGATGGAGCAGGCAGTGGTCAGAAAAACCCAGAGCTGCACGGGGGACGGCATGATAGGCATTTCTTAAAACTGTGTAACAGTGGTCAAGTGTATTTGTGTCCCTGGTGGGACATTTAATATGCTGTCTGTATTTAGGAAGCTCATTTGTGAGATTAGCTCTATTGAAATCACCCAGAATGATAAGCAGAGAGTCTGGATGTTTTTCCTCCACCTCTGCTATCTGGTCAGCGAGGAGCTGCAGTGCCTCCGTTGTACAAGCAGCAGGCGAGATATAAATTCCGACCAGAATAAATGAGGAGAACTCTCGCGGTGAATAAAAAAAAAAAAAAAAAAATCCAAGATGGCGCCGCGGATGGCAGCCACTGGCTTCTGCTCTCTGATGTTTTTGATAATTTTGTGTGTTTTTTTGGACTTCTGCTCTTCTGTCCGAATCACCTATTCAAGGGAGGAACTACTTTCGCTCAGACTACCTCCCAATGCAACTTCTCCGCCAGTTACTGCTGCTGATCTGAAGTTTTTTCAGTCCATCTTAGCTGTGGGAGCAGCGGCTATTGGCGCTGGCCGGAAACGAAGGCGGCGTGGTAAACGTGCCGGTGCGTTAGTCAGGCTGAAGAAACGAGGATTTCGCACGCCGCTCCCATCGATCCATCTGGCAAATATCCGCAGTTTGGCGAACAAAATGGATGAACTGCTGCTCCTGACTCACAAAAACCGGGATATGGGAAAAGCTTTGTTTTGTGCTTGATGAAGCAGGAGCTGTACCAGGATGAAATGTTAAAAGTGACAATGGATTCAATTCATGAAGTGTAAACCAGAGTTAAAATGTGTCTGCTGACATTAAAAGTCTTCAGTTTCCTCACCAGGTGGAGGCGTTGTTGTGCTTTTTTTATAAACAGAGTCAACATGGTGGGCAAAAGACAGGCTACAGTCCATCTCTATTCCCAAATATTTAAAAGCTTGAACTTGCACAATAGCCTGACCTTGGATACTGAGGAGTGTAAAGACAGTAGTTAAAAGTTTCTCTTTGCTCCCACAACACAACTCCTTAGTCTTTGTGGTGTTTAACTCCATAAAGTTTTGATTAAAAGTCTGAGCTAGATCATTGACTGCCTGCTGATAGCAGGTCAGTGCAGTACTGTCTGTCAGATGGGCCACCAACGCCGTGCCATCCGCATATTTAAAAAGAGTCATTCCTTCACTGTCACAGGAGATGTTATTTGTGTACACAGAGAACAGAACCGGAGATGAATGAATGAATGAATGAATTTATTTATTTCGGATAGTACATTACAGGTTAAAAGAAACTGTATAAATAACAACAAGGTCAAATTAGACAAAGACTCCTTCTACTATACAATTCCACGTGAGTTATCCGAAATGGGTGATGGCTGAAGCCGCAGCTTATATTGCCCACCCATATTCCATCCAGGAATTCAAAGGAGAAAAAAGAGAAAACAAGACAAGAGCGATTACAATTTAAAACAAGGCTAAGACAAAATATGACTGAGAGAAAAAGAAAACTGAGCTAGTCTAAGTTAAGCGGTTACTATTCAAAAACAAATCTAAGACATAGTGTCACAGAGAAAAAAGAAAAACTAAGCTATAACACAACACAGGCTGGATATGTCAATCCTTATGTGAGTTTACATGTCGTCTTGTAAATATGTTTGGAGTATTTCTTCCTTTAGTTTTTGTTTAAATTGTCCAAGCGTTGTACATGATTTTAATTCAGGTCCAAAATCGTTCCATAATCTGACACCTTGCACTGAAATACAGTGTTGCTTGGTAGTTGTTCTCACTGTAGGCTTTTGAAATATACATGTTCCTCTGAAGTGATATCGTTTCTCCCTTGTTTGGAACAACTTTTGGATATTTGCGGGCAGTGATAGATTCTTCACTTTGAACATTATTATTGCGGTTTTAAAGTCGATCAGATCTTTCAACTTGAGAGTTTTTTGTTTAAGAAAAAGTGGGTTTGTTGGTTCCCTGTAAGCTGCTTTGTTGATTATTCTAATAGCTCTCTTTTGAAGCATAAAGAGTGGATATATGTTTGTTTTATATGTATTTCCCCATACTTCATTACAATATGTCATGTATGGGAGTATTAATGAATGATACAAGGTGTATAGTGTGGGTTGATTCAGCAAATTTTTCACTCTGTGTAATATTGCAATTGATTTGGATACTTTACCTTTTATATAATTAATATGTGGCTTCCAACAGTTTGTTATCAATTATTACTCCAAGGGATTTAGTTTCGGATACCCTTTCAATCTCTACACCATTTACACTGAGTTTGGGTACTGGGTAGTTGTGATGGTTGTAAAAGACTATAAATTTTGTCTTGCTTAAATTGAGCGTTAATTTGTTTGAATCAAACCACAGTTTCAGCTTTCCTAATTCCTTTCCGAGTGTATCCAGAAGTTGTTCCAAATTGTTTCCACTGCATAGCAGGTTAGTGTCATCAGCAAACAATATTAAGTCAATTTTTTCTGAAACTTTACATATATCATTTATATACATATTGAATAATAATGGTCCCAAAACTGAACCCTGTGGGACTCCACAGGTGACCTTCAGTAGCTCTGAGTTTTTGTTGTTAACACATACAAACTGATATCTATTCTTTAAGTAACTTCTTAACCAGGACAGTGCTACCCCTCTAATACCACAATTTTGTAGTTTCTTTAATAATAGATTGTGATCTACTGTATCAAATGCTTTTTTAAGATCCAGGAATACTCCAACTGAATACTCTTTATTTTCAATGGCTGTTGATATTTTTTCTGTAAATTCCATTAAGGCATATGCTGTTGTCCTTTTGTGTCTGAACCCATATTGCTGTTCACACAATAAATCATTCTTCAGTATGAAGTTGTCAATTCTCTCATAGAATATTTTTTCAAGTATCTTGGAAAATTGCGGTAATAGTGAAATTGGTCTGTAGTTGGAGAGTTCCCCTCTGCCGCCCGTCTTGTAAATCGGAATTACTTTAGCTATTTTCATTGCATTGGGAAATATACCTGATTGGAGAGACAGGTTACAGATATACGTCAGTGGTTTCACTATGCATTCGATAACAGTTTTGACTAGTAGCATATCAATACCATCGCAGTCAGTAGATGTTTTACTTTTGAACGATTTAACAATTTAAATGACCTCTCTTTCGTCTGTGTTCTTTATGAAGATGGTGTCTTTTAGACACCATCTTAGACACACTTTTAGATAAAACACAACCTTGAGGAAGACGTGTTTAAAATCAACTTGCTAGATGTAAAACCATTTAAAAACACTTGTTGTGGCCTGTCACATAAAAAACTCTGAATCCATAAAATCAATGTTGGGTGAACTTGCAGGTCTGTCAGGTGATGTAGCATGCAGCCTGTGTGTACAGTGTTAAAAGCAGAAGAAAAGTCCATAAACAAAATCCATGTGTGTGGGTGTGAAGAATCCAGTTGTTTAGTGACAGTGTCTAGAAATGTAAGACATGCATCCTCTACACCCCGTTTTGCCTTATAGGCAAACTGGAGGGGATCCAATTTGTGTGACAACATGTTGGTCAAAAAGTCATATACCACTCGCTCCATACATTTACAGAGCACTGAGGTCAGGGCCACTGGTCTGTAGTCTTTCAGGTCCTTAGGGTTAGTCTTTTTGGGGGATTGGAATGAAGGTAGATTCCTTCCACTGATCAGGGACACATCCAGAATCCAAGAGATGCTGAAAAAGTCTGGTGAGGACTCCACCTAGCTGAGTGGAACATTCCTTGAGGATTCTGCCTCTGAGCCTATCAGGGCCAGTGGCTTTGTGTTGGTTGACCCTATGTAAGATAGACGTCACAAGTTGCTCCTCAATGATAAAGGGTTTATGGGGGGAGGTGGAAGGTGGGGAGGTCCAGGTGGTCGGTGTGCTGCTGGTATTAGAACGGGTGAAGAAGGTGTTAAGCTGTTCTGCAAAGGAAGTGGAGTCTGGGCAGTTGACCATGGCAGGTTTTGGGGCTCTGCTCATCATGATGTTTAGACCCCGCCAAGCCTCTCTCACACTTCCTGATGTTAATGTCTGCTCCACCTTATTCTTATAATTTATTTTAGCCAGCTTCGCCATCCTCCCAAAATCTTTCCGCAGTTCCTTCACCCTCAGCTTGTCTCCTTGTAGGAAAGCTTTTTTCTTTTGGACCAGGCAGATTTTCATGTCCCGTGTAACCCATTTCTTATTGTTTGGGTGCATTATTATATGGTGGGTGAGAGTAACAGCGTCCTCACAGAATAAGATGTAAGAGGTCAGCATATCTGCCACCATACTAAAATCACTGCCACAGTCATTGAAGCATAGATCCCAGTCTGTCACTTCAAAGCAAGATCTCAGTGACTCAGCTGCGTCTTTATTCCAGACTCTGATGGTTTTTTTATGGGTTTACCCATTTTCAGTTGTGATGTGTATTTTGGCAGCAGCAGAATGACGTTGTCATCTGAATGTCCAGAGGTGGGCGTGGTTTTGAGATATATACACCAGGGACATTACCATAACACAAGTCTAACATGTTTTCCTTTCTGGTGGGAATTGTGACATATTGCTCCAGATTGGGCAAATATGTGGTAATGTCGCATCTGTTAAAATCCCCCAGTAAAAGCACAGGCTGCTCTCCAGTCTGATTGACAGCTCTATTATAACAGTCAGCTATGTGCTTCCCAGCTCTGCTAAAATCAGGACCTGGTACATAGGTTAAAATAACCGTAATTTGAGCAAATTCTCGAGGTAAATAGTGAGGTCTGAAGGACACGGTCATTAATTCGTAGTGTTTGCAACATTCAGTCTCTCTTACTGTGAAGTTTGTTGCCCACTTACTGTTGACAGCCATGCAGAGCCCTCCCCCAATTAATTTCCGTGTTTTTTCCTTGTCCCTGTAAGCACGAATGATGTTAAAACCTTCCAAATCAAAGTTTATATCTTCAGAAAACCATGTCTCCGTGAAACAGAAGAGACTGGTTTGCTGGTAATCCCGATCATACCTGATCAGTGTGGCGAGTTCTTCACTTTTGTTCTTTAGCGAACGCAGGTTTGACAGGGTTATGGCAGGTAACGGTAGGCGGCTGCCTCTCCTCCTCAATCTGGTCCTTATTCCTCCTCTCGACCCTCTTTTGAATGAATGAATGAATGAATGAATGAATGAATGAATGAATGAATGAATCTTTATTTTGGATAGATTAAAAGTACAGGTTAAAAGAAACCGAATAATATAACAAAGGGGGAAAGAAAATCCAACAAGGTCAAATTAGACAATAACTCCTCTGATTATACAGTTCAACATAAGTTATCCGAAATGGGTGATGGCTGAAGCCGCAGCTTATATTGCCCACCCATATTCCATCCAAGAATTCAAAAGAAAAAACAAAACAAGAGCGATTACAATTCAGAACAAAGCTAAGACAAAATGTGACCAAAAAAACTAAGCTACAACACAATGCAGGCTGGATATGACAATCTTTATGTGATTTTACATGTCATCTTGTATATATGTTTGGAGTATTTCTTCCTTTAGTTTTTGTTTAAATTGTCCAAGCGTTGTACATGATTTTAATTCAGGACCAAAATCGTTCCATAATCTGACTCCTTGCACTGAAACACAGTGTTGCTTGGTGGTAGTTCTCCCTGAAGGTTTTTGAAATATACATGTTCCTCTGAAATGATATTGTTTCTCCCTTATTTGGAACAACTTTTGGATATTTGCGGGCAGTGATAGACTCTTCACTTTAAACATTATTATTGCAGTTTTAAAGTCAACCAGATCTTTCAACTTGAGAGCTTTTAATTTAAGAAAAAGTGGG
The DNA here is from genome assembly GCA_020510985.1 of Pholidichthys leucotaenia. NCBI lineage: Eukaryota > Metazoa > Chordata > Actinopteri > Cichliformes > Pholidichthyidae > Pholidichthys > Pholidichthys leucotaenia. The sequence continues at coordinate 406,910,275 of CM035844.1, read as the reverse complement.
TTTGTTGGTTCCCTGTAAGCTGCTTTGTTTATTATTCTAATAGCTCTCTTCTGAAGCATAAAGACTGGATATATGTTTGTTTTATATGTATTTCCCCATACTTCAGTACAATATGTCATGTATGGGAGTATTAATGAATGATACAAGGTATATAGTGTGGGTTGATTCAGCAAATATTTCACTCTGTGTAGTATTGCAATTGATTTGGATATTTTACCTTTAATATAATTAATATGTGACTTCCAACACACTTTATTATCAATTATTACTCCAAGAAATTTAGTTTCAGATACCCTTTCAATCTCTACACCATTTACACTGAGTTTAGATACTGAGTTGTTGTGATGGTTGTTAAAGACTATAAATTTTGTCTTACTTAAATTGAGCGTTAATTTGTTTGAATCAAACCACAGTTTAAGCTTCCCTAATTCCTTTCTGAGTGTATCCAGAAGTTGTTCCAAATTGTTTCCACTGCATAATAGATTAGTGTCATCAGCAAACAATATTAAGTCCATTTTTTCTGAAACTTTACATATATCATTTATATACATATTGAATAACAATGGCCCCAAAACTGAACCCTGTGGGACTCCACAAGTAACCTTCAGTAACTGTGAGTTTTTCTTACCAACACATACATACTGATATCTATTCTTTAAGTAACTACTTAACCAGGACAGTGCTACCCCTCTAATACCACAATTTTGTAGTTTCTTTAAAAATAAATTATGATCCACTGTATCAAATGCTTTTTTAAGATCCAGGAATACCCCAACTAAATACTCTTTATTTTCAATGGCAATTGATGTTTTATCTATAAATTCCATTAGAGCAAATGCAGTTGTCCTCTTGTGTCTGAACCCATATTGCTGCTCACACAATAAATTATTCTTCATTATGAAGTTGTCAATTCTCTCATAGAATATTTTTTCAAGTATCTTGGAAAATTGCAGCAATTGTGAAATTGGTCTATAGTTTGAGAATTCCCCTCTGTCGCCCGTCTTGTATATGGGAATTACTTTAGCTATTTTCATGGCATTGGGAAATATACCTGTTTGGAGAGACAGGTTACAGATATACGTCAGTGGTTTCACTAAGCATTCAATAATAGTTTTGACTAAGAGCATGTCAATACCATGACAGTCCGTAGATGTTTTACTTTTAAACAATTTAACAATTTCAATGACCTCTCTCTCGTCTGTGTTCTTTATGAAAATGGAGTCTTTTATAGCAGTGTTATCACCTGTAGGCGCCGTAATGGGTATTTCTCGAGCCAAATTAGGACCAATGTTAACAAAAAAGTTATTAAATTGATCTGCAGGTGAAGCTGCATTCACACTCTGAGTCATTTTATTATTTTTTGAAAAATTGGTTGGGTAGCTTGTATTTCTGCTTTTATTTCCAAGAATACTGTTAAGTATTGTCCATGTATTTTTAATATTGTCTCGGTTTTTCTCCAGTTCTTTACTGTAATAGTCTCTCTTACTACATCTTATTATATATGTTAACTTATTTTTGTATGTTTTATATCGCTGCTCTGCTTCTTTTGTCCTTTTCTTTAGGAAAGCTTTATATAATAAATTTTTCTTTTTACACGCCTTTTGTAATCCTTTGGTTAACCATAGCTTATTGGCAAATTTATGTTTAAGCTTTTTCTTTACTAATGGACAAGTTTTTTTCATAAAGAGTGGTTACAATGTTTATAAATGTGTCATAGGCTTCATTTACATCTGATACATAGACTTCTGTCCAGTCTTGCTTCAGCAAGTCCTCTTTAAAAGAACTGATTGCATTTTGTGATTTGTATCCGAATGATTTTTAAATTTTTTCTGTGTTGGCCCCCGTGTGGCCATGGATAAGTGCAAAGGTTGGCAAGTGGTCACTTATATCATTTATCAATAATCCACTTTCTATTTTGTTATCAATAATATTAACAAACAGGTTGTCAATAAGTGTAGCAGTGTGAACTCTGATTCTACTGGGACGTGTTATTGTGGGATATAGACTCATGCTGTACATAGAATTCATGAACTCTGTAATTACATTTTGTTGATGTGGATTTAGTAAATCAATATTGAAATCTCCACAAATTACTACCATTTTCTTACTAGTAATATTATTGTACAGCTCGACTAATTTATCTCTGAATGTCTCAATGCAAGTTCCCGGCATTCTATATATACAACTTATAATTAGATTTTTTGTTTTATCTTGGTCAATCTCAACAGTAACACATTCCAAAATCCCTGGTAGTGCAAAGGACATTCCATTTACAAGCTTACACCTATACAGGTCATCAATATACAGTGCAACACCACCACCCTTTTTTTGAGATCTGTTAATATGAAACATCTGATATCCCTCTATTGCCATCAGGGGAGCCTGCTCTTCATTAAGCAAAGTTTCAGAGACTACGATAGCTGTAAATTTTCTGTCTAGCTGTTTTAAGGAAAGTTTTTGTTAAGACTTCTGCTGTTGAAGTGTATTATTGATAGTTTACCATCTAGTTGCACTTGACTTTTAAATTGCTTTTCAGTGTAATATTCACAATGGTTATGAATATTATTGAAAAAGTGGTTATCAGGATCAATATCGTTCTCCATCTCTTGTAGTTTATGTTCAGCATAATGGCATATTTTCAGAGTTTGAGTTTCCTCACTCTGCGTCAAATGACTTCCTCCAACTGGGGATAATTGATGTCTACTCAAGTCAGTCATAAGTTTTTTGTTTGTTTTGCTTACTTTTTTTTTTAAAGTACACTGACATGGTATGTCAAAAGGACTATTCTTACCGTCTGTTTGAATATGGATTATCATTGTCTCTTAATTTTCTTAATCAGTGTTCATCTGTATTTATTTAAGTCAATAACATCTCTGATCATTATACTCTTTGCTTGCTCAGGTGTTCCATTTAGTTTGATCCAAACTCTACAATTTCTTGTCCATGTTGCCTGTATCTTATTTTGTCTTTTCAGCATCCGTGCTTGCCGCGCTATTTCAGCATTTGTTTTTGTTAGGTGTTCATTTAGGTAAACTTCTGTTCCCCGTAGCTTTCTGGCCTGCCTCAGTATGTCAGAATAATTATAGTAGGGGACTTTAATATACATGTGGATGTAGATAGTGACTGCCTTAATGTGGCATTTAATTCAATATTAGACTCGATTGGGTTTTCTCAGAAAGTAGGAAATTCTACTCATTACCTCCACCATACATTGGACCTTGTTCTGACATATGGCATAGAAATAGAAAATCTTGTAGTGTCTCCTCATAACCCTGTACTGTCAGACCATTGTCTGTTAACCTTTGATTTTACCATTTCTGACTATTTGGCTCATAAAGAAAAATATTATTACAGTAGATGCCTCTCAGATGATGCTGTTACCAAATTTATGCAGATTGTTTCCTCTATGCCATGTGTCAACACAACGGAAATAAGCTATAGACAGCTTGCTCCTTCTGTAATTGATAACATGGTGGATAGTGTTACAGCTTCTCTGCATCAGACTCTAGACTTGGTGGCCCCCTTAAAAAAGAAAAAGTCTAACCAGAGATTTCGAACTCCTTAGTTCAACACAGAAACTCGTAGCTTAAAACAGAAGACTCGTCAATTAGAAAGAAAATGGCGCTCCACTAATTTAGATGAAATCTATTTAGCTTGGAGAAATCATCTTTTAATTTATAAAAAATCTCTTAGAAAAGCTAGAACGAGTTATTATTCTGCATTAATAGAAGCGAACAAGAATAATCCCAGGTTTCTTTTCAGCACTGTAGCCAGGTTGACAAAGAGTCAGGACTCTGTCAATCCTAGCATTCCCTTAGAGCTTAATAGTCAGGACTTTATGAACTTTTTCAATAATAAAATTTCATCCATCAGAGATAAAATCAATCAGATTCTTCCCACAGTTAACTTAAATACTGTAACTACTACAACTCCTTCTATTGATGTCTGTCTTGATGAGTTTACTCCAATCGACCTGTGTGAGTTAGACAAAATAGCTTCCTCATCCAAACCTTCAACTTGTCTTTTAGACCCTATTCCTACCAGGTTATTTAAAGAAGTCTTCCCACTTATTGGTAGCTTTATTCTTCATATAATCAATTCTTCATTAACTTTAGGCCATGTACTGCAGGCTTTTAAAACGGCTGTAATTAAACCCTTACTCAAAAAGCCAACGCTAGATCCAGGAGCTTTAGCTAACTATAGACCAATCTCTAATCTCCCTTTCATTTCAAAAATCTTAGAAAGAGTTGTTGTCCTTTTAGACCTTAGTGCAGCTTTTGATACTATTGATCATAATATTCTACTTGATAGAGTGGTTTAGATCTTATTTATCTGATAGGTTTCAGTTTGTTCATGTAAATAATGAGTTTTCTTTCAACTCAAAGCTTAGTCATGGAGTTCCACAGGGATCTGTGCTAGGCCCTACTCTTTTTAGTTAGTAACTTCTGTTAGGCAACATTATTAGAAAGCACTGTATACATTTTCATTGCTATGCAGATGACACACAATTATACCTGTCAATGAAGCCAGATGATAGTAATCAATTAGCCAAGTTAGAAGCCTGTCTAAAGGAAATCAAAGCTTGGATGACTTGTAATGTCCTGCTATTAAATTCAGATAAGACTGGAGTCATTCTTGTTGGTCCAAAAAACCTTAGAAATACCTTTTCAAATCAAACTTTCAGTTTGGATGCGGTTACTCTTTCTCTTAATAGCTCTGTGAGGAACCTTGGAATTATTTTTGATCAAGATCTGTTCTTCATTTCACATATTAAATTTGTTTCTAAGACTGCCTTCTATCATTTGCATAATATTGCCAAGATTAGGAGCATCTTGTCTCAGAGTGATGCTGAGAAACTGATCCATGCTTTTGTTAGCTTGAGATTAGATTATTGTAATTCTTTATTATCAGGCTGTCCTAAAACATCTTTAAGAAGTCTTCAGCTTATCCAAAATGCTGCAGCAAGAGTTTTAACAGGTACTAGAAAGAGAGATCATATCTCTCCGGTTCTGGCCTCCCTTCATTGGCTTCCCATAGAGTTTAGAATTAAGTTTAAAATCCTTCTTCTTACTTACAAAGCTCTAAACAATCAGGCTCCTTTTTATTTAAAAGATCTGATACTACCGTATTATCTTAACAGAGAACTACGCTCCCAAAATGCAGGATTACTTGTAATACCTAGAATCTCCAAAAGTAAAATGGGAGGCAGAGCCTTCAGTTATCAAGCTCCTCTCCTGTGCAACCAGCTGCCAATCTGGATTCGGGAGTCAGACTCGATCTCTGTTTTTAAGAATAGGGCTAAAACCTACCTTTTTGATACAGCCTACACTTAGGGAGGGATCATGTGTGTCTGAACCCTCCCTTAGTTATGCTGCTAATAGGTTTAGTCAGCCAGGGGGCCTCCAATAATGCACTGGGCCTCACTCCTTCCTTCACTCTCAATGAAATTTTTTTTTTTTTTTTGCTGGTCATTAATATCTGTTTGTTCTCTCCCATAGATTGAGTCCCCATCGTGCTGTTTGCTCTCTACATGTCTGTTCTTTTCATCTTCTCTGTCCCCTCACCCCCCAGCCAGTCACAGCAGATTCAATTCAATTCAATTCAATTCAACTTTATTTATATAGCGCCATTTCACAACAACAGTCATCTCATAGCACTATCAACTGTAGGGGGGACCCCCACAGCTGCAGAAAGACCCCAGCAATCAGGCGATCCCCTGTGAGCAAGCACTTGGCGACGGTGGAGAGGAAAAACTCCCTTTTAACAGGAAGAAACCTTCAGCAGAACCAGGCTCAGGGAGGGGCAGTCATCTGCTGCGACTGGCTGGGGGGTGAGGGGATAGAGAAGAAGAAAAGAACAGACATGTAGAGAGCAAACAGCACGATGGGGATTCAATCTATGGGAGAGAACAAACAAATGTTAATGACCACCAAAAAAAACAAATATTTCATAGAGAGTGAGGAAAGGAGTGAGGCCCAGTGCATTACTGGAGGTCTCCCGGCTGACTAAACCTATTAGCAGCATAACTAAGGGAGGGTTCAGAAACACATGATCCCTCCCTAATTGTAGGCTATATCAAAAAGATAGGTTTTAGCCCTATTCTTAAAAACAGAGATCGAGTATGACTCCCGAATCCAGATTGGCAGCTGATTCCACAGGAGAGGAGCTTGATAACTGAAGGCTCTGCCTCCCATTGTACTTTTGGAGATTATAGGTATTACAAGTAATCCTGCATTTTGGGAGCGTAGTGCTCTGTTAGGATAATACGGTAGTATCAGATCTTTTAAATAAAAAGGATCCTGTTGTTTAGAGCTTTGTAAGTAAGAAGAAGGATTTTAAACTTAATTCTAAACTCTATGGGAAGCCAATGAAGAGAGGCCAGAACCGGAGAGATATGATCTCTCTTTCTAGTACCTGTTAAAACTCTTGCTGCAGCATTTTGGATCAGCTGAAGACTTTTTAAAGATGTTTTAGGACAGCCTGATAATAAAGAATTACAATAATCTAATCTCGAGCTAGCAAAAGCGTGGATCAGCTTCTCAGCATCACTCTGAGACAAGATGCTCCTAATCTTGGCAATATTACGCAAATGATAGAAAGCAGTCTTAGAAACAAATTTAATATGTGAATTGAAGGACAAATCCTGATCAAAAATAACTCCAAGGTTCCTCACAGAGCTATTAAGAGAAAGAGTAACTGCATCCAAACTGAAAGTTTGATTTGGAAAGGAATTTCTAAGGTTTTTTGGACCAACAAGAATGACTTCAGTCTTATCTGAATTTAATAGCAGGAAATTACAAGTCATCCAAGCTTTGATTTCCTTAAGACAGGCTTCTAACTTGGCTAATTGATTAGTATCATCTGGCTTCATTGACAGGTATAATTGTGTGTCATCTGCATAACAATGAAAATGTATACAGTGCTTTCTAATAATGTTGCCTAACGGAAGCATATATAAACTAAAAAGAGTAGGGCCTAGCACAGATCCCTGTGGAACTCCATGACTAAGCTTTGAGCTGAAAGAAAACTCATCATTTACATGAACAAACTGGAACCTATCAGATAAATAAGATCTAAACCACTGCAACGAAGTTCCATTAAGTCCAACATAGTGTTCTAATCTATCAAGTAGAATATTATGATCAATAGTATCAAAAGCTGCACTAAGGTCTAAAAGGACAAGTACAGAAACTAGTCCATTATCAGATGCAATGAGGAGGTCGTTAGTGACCTTCGCTAAGGCTGTTTCAGTACTATGATGGATTCTAAACCCAGATTGAAACTCTTCAAGTAAACCATTTCCCTGCAGGTGATCAAATAATTGCGTAGCAACAACTCTTTCTAAGATTTTTGAAATGAAAGGGAGATTAGAGATTGGTCTATAGTTAGCTAAAGCTCCTGGATCTAGCGTTGGCTTTTTGAGTAAGGGTTTAATTACAGCCGTTTTAAAAGCCTGCGGTACATGGCCTAAAGTTAATGAAGAATTGATTATATGAAGAATAAAGCTACCAATAAGTGGGAAGACTTCTTTAAATAACCTGGTAGGAATAGGGTCTAAAAGACAAGTTGAAGGTTTGGATGAGGAAACTACTTTGTCTAACTCACAAAGGTCGATTGGAGTAAACTCATCAAGACAAACATCAATAGAAGGAGTTGTAGTAGTTACAGTATTTAAGTTAACTGTGGGAAGAATCTGATTGATTTTATCTCTGATGGATGAAATTTTATTATTGAAAAAGTTCATAAAGTCCTGACTATTAAGCTCTAAGGGAATGCTAGGATTGACAGAGTCCTGACTCTTTGTCAACCTGGCTACAGTACTGAAAAGAAACCTGGGATTATTCTTGTTCTCTTCTATTAATGCAGAGTAATAACTCGTTCTAGCTTTTCTAAGAGATTTTTTATAAATTAAAAGATGACTTCTCCAAGCTAAATAGATTTCATCTAAATTAGTAGAGCGCCATTTTCTTTCTAATTGACGAGTCTTCTGTTTTAAGGTACGAGTTTCTGTGTTGAACCAAGGAGTTAGAAATCTCTGATTAGACTTTTTCTTTTTTAAGTGGGCCACCAAGTCTAGAGTCTGATGCAGAGAAGCTGAAACACTATCCACCATGTTATCAATTACAGAAGGAGCAAGCTGTCTATAGCTTATTTCCGTTGTGTTGACACATGGCATAGAGGAAACAATCTGCATAAATTTGGAAACAGCATCATCTGAGAGGCATCTACTGTGATAATATTTTTCTTTAGGAGCCAAATAGTCAGAAATAGTAAAATCAAATGTTAACAGACAATGGTCTGACAGTACAGGGTTATGAGGAGACACTACAAGATTTTCTATTTCTATGCCATATGTCAGAACAAGGTCCAATGTATGGTGGAGGTAATGAGTAGAATTTCCTACTTTCTGAGAAAACCCAATCGAGTCTAATATTGAATTAAAAGCCACATTAAGGCAGTCACTATCTACATCCACATGTATATTAAAGTCCCCTACTATAATTATTCTATCAGATTTCAGCACTAAATCAGCTAAGAAATCAGCAAATTTGGATAAAAATTCTGAATAGGTTGATGGGGGACGATAAACAATGGCAAATAAAATTGGGTTTAACCTGAAATTGCTAAAGTGCCCAATACTGAGGACCAGGCCCTCAAAGGAATTATAACATGTTTTTTGCTTTACATTAACTAGTAATTTGGAATGGTAAATTGTTGCTACTCCTCCTCCACGACCAGAACTTCTGGGATTTTGACAGTTTAAATAACCAGAGGGAGTTGATTCATTTAAACCAACATAATCCTCTTGCCCTAACCAAGTCTCTGTAAGGGATATTAAATCAATCTGATGATCAATTAACAGATCATGGACTAAGAGAGACTTGGGAGTTAGAGACCTAATATTTAACAAACCACATTTAATTTTTAAATTATGAGGAGGAACAGAGGCCAAATCATTCAATTTAGAGGCTTTATGTTTAATTTGAGTGTTACCAATATTTTGCTGTATCACTTTGGGGTGCTTATACATTATATTTTTATTTACTTTGGAGGGAACAGACAACGATTCTCTGATGGGGAAGACAGGGGCTAAGCTGAGGGGTGGCGGGTGAAGAGGAGCTGCAGAGAGGCGTGTAAGACTGCGACTCTGCTTCCTGGTCCCAACTCTGAGTAGTCACGGTTTTGGAAATTTGGATAAAAAAGATGCCAGACTGTTAGATAAATGAGAAGCACCATCCAAAGTGGTATGAATGCAGTCTCGACTCATAAGACCAGGTTTTCCCCAAAAAGAGCTCCAATTGTCAATGTAGCCCACGTCATTTTTAGGACACCACACAGACAGCCAGCGGTTCAAGGATGACGAGCGACTAAACATGTCATCACTGGTCAGATTGGGGAGGGGCCCAGAGAATACTACAGTGGCTGACATCGTTTTTGCAAAGTCACACACCGATTCTATATTAAGTTTCGTGACTTCCGACTGCCAGAGACGGATGTCATTAATGCCGGCGTGAATAACAATTGTGGAATATTTACAGTTACTTTTAGCCAGCATTTTCAAATTTGACTCGATGTCGCCTGCTCTGGCCCCAGGAATACATTTGACTATGGCCGCTGGAGTCTCTAGGTTCACGTTTCTGACTACAGAGTCGCCAATGATCAGAGTTTTTTCCTCAGCGGGTGTGTCGCTGAGCGGGGAAAAACGATTAGAAACGTGAACAGGTTGGTGGTGAACCGGGGCTTTGCGACTAGGCTTCCTTCTCACCGTCACCCACCCAGTCTCCTCGCTGCTGAGGAGAGCCGGGGAACCGCTGACAGGGGGGCCTAAGCTAGCTAGCTCCTCTGCAGCTAATGGGCGTCCGTCGAGATTAACTGGTGCAGACGGTGTTTCAATGCAGCGGAGCCGGGATTTCAAATCAGACAACCTCGCCTCGAGCGCCTCAAAAAGACAACATTTATTACATTTACCGTTATCGCTAAAAGAGGCAGAGGTGTAGCTAAACATCTGACAGAGAGAGCACACCAGAGGAGGAGAGGAAAGAGAGGTAGTAGCCATAGCTAGTGGCTAGCTAGTGGCTGGAGAGCTGGAGAGCAAACCACACAGGCAGACAGCAAAACAGGAAGTGACGATACGTTACCACAAGGAAGTGACGATCATAGAGAATTGATCAGATGACTGCAGATGACTGCAGATGACTGCTCCTCCCTGAGCCTGGTTCTGCTGGAGGTTTCTTCCTGTTAAACGGGAGTTTTTCCTCTCCACCGTCGCCAAGTGCTTGCTCACAAGGGATTGCCTGATTGCTGGGGTCTTTCTGCAACTGTGGGGGTTCCCCCTACAGTTGATAGTGCTATGAGATGACTGTTGTTGTGAAATGGCGCTATATAAATAAAGTTGAATTGAATTGAATTGAATTAAGAGATTATTTTTAGTTAGAAACACGGCTTTTGTTGTTTTATTTGTATGTTCCCCTTTTCAGTGGCAGAATAGCCCACTCAGCCGTGCGGGGGCGCTGGTGGTCTACCCGGCCCCCCAGCCTTAGTTGTGTCACTGGATAAGTGTTTTGTTTATTTTTGTACATGTATTTTTTTTGATATTTTTTTACATAATTGACCTCTCCCCTGCTTTCATTGATTATAATTAAAAAAAATTCAGTCAGTAATTTTCATCCTTGTCTGTAAAGATTCCAGCTGTAGATTCCATGAAGGCTGTAGAACACCCATCTTTAACACCACCAGGATATACTGATTTGATCTGACAAGCCCCATGCAGGCCTTTAGATGAAGTCAAAGTCAATAGGTCTGCTTTGAAAAATATGATTACCCTTTTTATGACAATCCTTAAAAAAAACGAGTTACATCACGAGGATTCTTAATTCTCTGAACAATGAAACATCGGGCAAATAAACACACTTTAACTTATTTACAATCTTTTTTTAAATTTTTTTTCACTTCTAAAAGCGTATACTGTGGGGGACACAATAGGTCATGGCACTCCACCCAGGACAGAGGGTTGGTAGGGGAAGAAGATAGTCAGAAATGGTAATGGGGAAAAGGCAAGAAGAGCCAGCTAAGGGTGCAAGAGCACTTAGGGGTAATAAGCGATGTGCCTTCTGCCCATCGATCTTCATCGAAGGCACATCTTCTGCCCATAGATGTGCCTTCGGCCCCCTCTGTACCAGGTTTACACCTGAGGACACAGGGGTGCGAATGTATTGTATTAAGACCTGCTCTGTGATGTGTGTTAATGTGTAGGTGGATGTGTGTGCATGTTTCACAGCTTGTATATTAGTGTGTTTACCCTGGGTGCCAGAGAGGCGGGAATAAAGTGTATAAGAGAGATCGCTCTGGCACTCAGATTCAGTATGTTTTACTTGTTGGAAGAGAAATAAAATCTGTGTCGTCAGTTCATGGTCTCGTCTGATTCCTTCCTCCATATTGGTGACCTTAAGATGTGAAATGGAGAACGAGCTGAGCACTTCACGGAAACACTCCGGCGGGAGCCGCACACTGCTGCATGTGCCGCCACAGTCAAGCTCCCGGACTTTTGGCTTCACAACCCTGCCGCTTGGTTTTTGCATGTGGAAGCCCAGTTTGCCCTCCGCGGAATCTCTACAGACGACACCAGATACCATCATGTAGTAACTGCGCTGGACACGTGCGCCACGCAACGAGTCATGAGCCTGCTCCAGGACCCGCCAACCCAGGGTAAATACAACGCTCTCAAGCAGATGCTGCTGCAACGTTATACTCTTTTGGATGGGGAGAGGGCAGGAAAACACCTCACACATTCAGAGTTAGGTAACAGATCAGCTGTGGACCTTATGGAGAGCATGCTCACGCTAATGCGTAAGGATGATGGATCCTTCCTGTTTACTCACCTCTTCCTCAAGAGCCTATCAGCTACAGCGCTGGCGAGCCTCACTAACCCACCGCTGCTGGCAATCAGGAACTACCGTGGGCTGGCACAAGAGGCAGACTGAATCATCATAGCAAACAGGGCTCTCAGCATGCATGCAGTGACACCAGGATCTCCAAAGGAATCCAGTGAGGTCAGAAAGTCGATGGTGGTGGCAGGTACAGCCACCTGGAGACATGGGACCAGGAAGCTGTTTTTATTATCGCCATTTTGGCAACCAAGTGCAACATTGTCTGCTGCCGTGCCACTTCAAGAAAGCCGGGAAACGAGATAGCCAGCGGTCAGTAGCAGCTGTGACTACTGGCAATAGGGAGAAGCTGCTTTTCATCACGGACACACGTTCTGGGAGACGTTTTCTGCTGGACTCCGACTCCCAGAAGAGCCTCATTTTGCCAGTCAGCTCGGACTGGTTGGCAGAAGGCAGCGGCCCAGCTCTTATGGCCACCATCGGATCCATCATCAGGACATTTTGAGAAAGGACAATGACTGTATGTTTACACAGATGCAATTACCAGTAGGACTTTGTGGTAGCTGCATGTTCAGTCCCCATCTTTGGTGCTGATTTTCTGTGTGCTCACGGATTGCTGGTTGATGTTGCAAACAGACACTTAGAGGACGCTGTTTCTTTTTCCTCCTTGCCCTGCACAGCTCAGGGAGTTGGGCCACCAACACACGCAAATGTTCTAGCTCCAGGGGGTAAGTACCAGCATTTGCTTTCCGAGTTCCCAGTACTCACGGTTCCCACCTTTTCTGCTGCGGTAATCAAGCACAGAGTCAAACATTTTATCACATCGAAAGGTCCACCTGTGTTCACACGCCCTCGCCACCTGGATGAAGCTAAACTAGCCAGCGCGCGTGAGGAATTTGCTAACTTAGAGCGATTGGGCATAGTTAGGCACTCCAACAGCCTGTTGGCATCTCTGCTGCATATGGTGCCCAAGGCTAGTGGGTCGTGACGGCCATGTGGCGATTTCCGACGCTTGAACAATGCCACAGAACATGACTGGTATCCCATCCCGCACATCCAGGATTTTTCCGTGCACCTGGCTGGGATGTGCATTTTTTCAAAAGTGGATCTGGTCCACGGGTACCACCAGGTCCCGCTTTGCGCAGAGGACGTTCCTAAAATGGTGGTCATAACGCCTTTTGGCCTTGTGACGATGGGATGTCACCACAGTTATGACTTATTGTTTGTGTGATTATGTTATATTTGTAATGGTAAATGTTACTATGATTATTTGTTAAAGTACACACATTTATTTGGGATCTGTCTTTGTTTAATTTTGAATGCCCTTGGGAGATAATTAGTATGGTTAAGTATTTTGGGTAAAATAATGGATGATGAGTTATTTCACATACCTTTGCCAATTTGCTTCCTGTGCGTGTCCAGGCAAAAGACTCCGTTAGGAGTTGAGGGCCTTTTATAGGACACCAGCAGGAAGGAAACACCTATGGTAAGTTAGAGGGGTGGTTTAGCTTTGTAAATAAGGGGTTTGAATTATTTATTGAATTATTTATATTGTTATTGTTGTTATTGTTATTTATTATATGTTTTTTATATTGTATAGTTGGGAAAATATTTATGTATTTTAGAGATTAGTGGGTATGTGTAAATGATGGAAGGTCTATTGTTTTACCTGGGATTATGGTAGGGGCTAATCAGCCCTAATTATCTCTGTTAGTATAAAACAGGTGTGATGATTGTGACCTTAATAATCATCATGGTCAATCGTTGTTGTTGAAGCAGAGCTTGAAGGAATGTGTCGGACGTCTGGAACTATCTATCTGTAAGATTATTGAAATAAAATATTGGAAAATTGATTGAAAGCCTCCTACTTGCCATCGCTCGTTCACAGGCCTTTTCAAGTTTTTACGCATGCCGTTTGGGTAAAGAAGGCACAGTGCAAACTTTTCAAAGAATGATGGACGCAGTGCTCCAGGACCTGCCATTCGTTTTTGTCTACTTGGATGACATTTTGGTGGCTAGTGCATCAGAGGAGGAGCACCACGCCCACCTCAAACAAGTTTTCCAACAGTTGGAAGCACACAGGTTTATTGTTAACCCAGCAAAGTGCCAGTTTGGGCTTTTCAACAGATTTCAGACGCTTCCTGTGGTAACGTATCATCACTTCCTGTGTTGCTGGCTGTCAGTGTGGTTTGCTCTGTGGCTAGTTCTCCTCACTCTCCTGAGGATTATTGCCTTTAATTGTATTTTAATCACTTTTTTCCCATCTACCATCACCTCTCACTTTTATTTAACAAGCCTCTTGCACCTGTGTCACCTAATCACCCTCTTTAGCCTTCTGTTCACCTTTCATCAGTGTTTGTGTTAGCTTCAGGTTAGCCACTAGCTATGGTTATTAGCTCTCCTTCCCCTTCTCCTCTAAAGTGCTTTCTGGGTCAGATGTTAAGCTACACCTCTGCCTCTTTTAGTGTTAATGGTAAATGTAATAAATGTTGTCTTTTTGAGGTGCTCAAGGCGAGGTTGTGCGGTTTGGAATCCCGGCTCCGCTGCATTGAAACGCCGTCAGCGCCAGTTAATAATGACGGACTCCCCTTAGCTGCAGCGGAGCAGCCTAGTATAGGGCCTGCTAGCCATCCCCCAGCTTCCGCCTCTTCTCAGCAGCCAGGAGAGAATGGGTGGGTGACAGTCAGGAACTGAGCCGGCTTGGCTTCCCCCGGCTCGGTCCTGATCTCTCTGTGGGTTTTGGTTCCACTGTATATGTGCATTTTGTGTATTCTGTACTGTTCCTGTATCCATAGCCTCTGCCTGACCAGCAGCTGTTAGACACTCTCTGTGACCTACTTTCTCCCATGCTGCTGACAGTCTTCCGGTCCAACCACGCCCCCTAGCTCTCCTTAATTCCATCAGCTGTTCCCAGCCCAGGTAATAATCTTTCCTGCGCCTCGCCCAGGTGTTCCTAATTTGTTAGGCCAGCGGTGTTTGTACTTAAGCAGCTCTTTGCTAGTCAAACACCGCTGGACCATTATACGGGTCACACGTCCGTTTGCCGTCATGTGCCCATCATGTGTGAAGGACTTGTTCATGCTCCAGGAGAGAACTGGACTTTTTGGACTGCTCCTACCCGTGAGTAAACTGTTAGCGTTTCTCTGTGCGGTTAGCTGCTACGCGTTTCTGATAGCGTTTCTCCCCGCAGCTCAACTGCTATGCTTTGGCTGTAGACCAGTTACTTCCCTGTATTAGTTGAGCCACCTAAGGTCTTCCTCGCTCTCCCGAGCGCTTGTGTGTAAATTGCATTATTTTTCCTGTGGCCACGGTACACAGTAGTCTGCCCGCTGTCCACTTTCTGTGTCAGCCATTTTGTGTACATCACTACCTTCTTGTAAGTCTTTATTTTTTGAATGTAATGTCAGTTTATTGACATTTTTTCATGTCAATAAATGTGTGTTTGGTGAAACCCTGCACGTAAATCCATCCATCCTTCTCCTCCTCCGTGCACTATGGAAAAGCACAAGGAGAGTTTATGACACCTAGAGACTCCAGCGGCCATAGTCAACAGAGCAGGCAACATCGAGTCAAATTTGAAAATGCTGGCCAAAAGTCACTGTAAATACTCCACAGTTGTTATCCACGCAGGAATTAACGACATCTGACTCCGGCAGTCAGAAGTCACAAAACAGTGTGGAATCCATGTGCAACTTTGCCAAAACAATGTCTGCCACTGTAGTATTCTCTGGGCCCCTCCCCAATCTGACCAGTGATGACATGTTTAGCCGCATGTCATCCTTCAACCGCTGGCTGTCTGTGTGGTGTCCTGCAAACAATGTGGGCTACATAGACAACCTTTAATTGTATTTTAGTTGCTTTTTTTTCCATTTACTGTCACCTCTCACTTCTGTTTAACAAGCCTCCTGCACCTGTGTGCACACTCAGTGTCATCTGATCACCCTCTTCAGCCTTCTGTTCACCTTTCATCGGTGTTTTTGTTAGCTTCGGGTTAGCCACTAGCTATGGCTACTAGCTCTCCTTCCTCTCCTCCTCTGGTGTGCTCTCTCTGTCAGATGTTTAGCTACACCTCTGCCTCTTTTAGTGATAACGGTAAATGTAATAAATGTTGTCTTTTTGAGGCGCTCGAGGCGAGGTTGTCTGATTTGGAATCCCGGCTCCGCTGCATTGAAACACCGTCTGCGCCAGTAAATAATGACGGACGCCCCTTAGCTGCAGTGGAGCTCCCTAGCATTGGGCGGTCTGCTAGTGGTCCCCTGACTTCCACCTCTCCTGAGCAGCCGGGAGAGAATGGGTGGGTGACGGTGAGAAGGAAGCTTAGCCGTAAGCCCCTGGTACACCGCCAATCTGTTCATGTTTCTAATCGTTTTTCCCCACTCAGCGACACACCCGCTGAGGACAAAACTTTGATCACTGGTGACTCTGTAATCAGAAATGTGAACCTAGAGACTCCAGCGGCCATAGTCAAATGCTTTCCCGGGGCCAGAGCATGCAACATTGAGTCAAATTTGAAAATGCTGGCTAAAAGTAACTGTAAATACTCCGACTCCGGCAGTCGGAAGTCACAAAACTTAATGTGGAATCAGTGTGTGACTTTGCCAAAGCAATGTCAGCCTCTGTAGTATTCTCTGGGCCCCTCCCCAATCTGACCAGTGATGACATGTTTTAGCCGCTCGTCATCCTTGAACCGCTGGTTGTCTGTGTGGTGTCCTGAAAACAATGTGGGCTACATAGACAATTGGAGCTCATTTTGGGGAAAACCTGGTCCTTTTAGACGAGACAGCATCCATCCCACTTTGGATGGTGCGTCTCTTTTATCTAACAATCTGACATCATTTTTATCTAAATTTCCAAAACCTTGACTACTCAGAGTTGGGACCAGGAAGCAGAGTCGCAGTCTTACACGCCTCTCTGCAGCTCCTCTTCATCCACCACCCCTCAACTTAGCCCCTGTCTTCCCCATCAGAAAATCATTGTCTGCTCCCTCCAAAGTGAATAAAAATATAATGTATAAGCATTCCAAAGTGATTAAACAAAAAGTTGGTAAAACTCAAATTAAACATGAAGCCTCTAAATTTAATGACTTGGCCTCTTTTCCTCCTCATAATGTCATGAGCCGAGCCAGTTTGTCCTTCGGGCTCGGTTCCATGACCTTCCTCTAGGTGTCTATTTATCTGTGTATTGTACGTTGGCATGATTACCTCCGCCAGGCCGCAGGCCACAGGAGGTAATGTTTTTGCCAGCGTTTGTCTGTTTGTCTGTCTGTTGGTTAGCAAGATAACTCAAAAAATTTTGGACGGATTTCGATGAAACTTTCAGGCGTTGTTGGAAATGGTACAAGAAAGAAATGATTAAATTTTGGGGATGATCCAGATCACCGTCTGGATCCAGGAATTTTTTTAAAGGATTCTGTAACATTGTGAGATAGGGCCATTTTCAACATGTGTGCAGGCACAATGGAGGGCGCTGGTCGTCGTGTCTGACGAACACGAACTCCACGTTCTTCAAAGTTTTAGGCACAAAAGCACGCGGAAGACAGTGGTGGGCCGGGCCCGGCAGCATGCCTGTGTTTGCGCTACGCTGCAAAAGCTGAGACGGCCAGCTGTCCGGCGCCGGATTATTTAGCAGAAATTCCCCGGGCAGCCATAGGGGCTGCGCAAAAACAAGCTCTCTGCCGGGGAAGCTTCCAAATCCTCTTTTGCCGCGGAGCACAACCCCAATATAAAACCCACGGCAACCTGTCTACCCAATTTGCATCCGACAGTGAAGCCCTGAGTGCTGCTTTCAGTGATCTATGAAAACACTCGCATAACCTATTGGCCTGTGGGTTGTACACGGTTGTGCGATGAATTGCAACGCCCGCAGCCTGGGAGTTTGCAGATGGAGGAGATGGACACAACACCAACACTTCAGTTTATTACCTCCGCCAAGGAGGTAATGCTTTTACTACTGAACCACTAATCCTATCATTGTGAATCCAATTGCTAGTCATATGTTTTCATGGTCAAGGAATCTGAAAACATACACACAAACACTGTATGGGGGGGAACTGTGGCGCTTGGCGGAGGTCTGCGCTCTCCGAGTGCTTTTCTAGTTATTTATGTATTATTTTGCCCCTTTGAGTTTCTTATGGTCTTCCTTGTTTCCTGGTCACAGTTTAGTTTACCTCTGTCATGTTATATCTTATTTTGTATCCATTTCTAGTTGTTTCTGTGTTTTGTGTGTTGGCTCTGGCTGAAAGTCTGTCAGGTGGCACATTCAGTCTGCACTTGGCGTGGGCATTGCCTGCCAGTTTGCCAGCCAGACCATACCCCCTCTCCTGACACTCAGCTGTTTTCAGTTCTGTGATTATTCCCTTCGTGTCCTCGCTCAGGTGCACCCAATTATTAGCTCATCAGTATGTGTATTTAGATGGCTCATTGTTATTTCTGTGCCACTGGATTACTGTGCTGTCACTGCCATGTTACGCCATGGCTCTCCTATAGTTCTAGTTCTGCCACGTTACGTTGTGGTTAGCCTTGTTCTCGTTACACCTTGGAATCCCAATAAATTTATTCGTCTTTGTATTTTTTTGTACGTCTGCACTTGTTGGCACAGCCAAGACATTCAAACCGCTGCCATAACAGGGAACATCCATGGTATGTACAATGGCATCAAGAAAGCACTTGGTCCGGCTCAGAGCAAGACGGCCCCCCTCAAATCCTCCACTGGGGAGATGATCACAGAAAAGAACAAGCAGATGGAGAGATGGGTGGAACACTACTCCGACCTCTACTCCAGACAGAACACTGTGACACCGTCAGCCCTTGATGCCATTGACTGCCTGCCATCCGTGGACGAACTTGACGCCGAGCCAACCATCGACGAACTCAGCAAGGCCATTGATAGCTTGGCCGCTGGCAAGGCACCCGGCAACAACGGCATACCCCCCGACCTGATCAAGCACTGCAAGACCGCCCTACTGCTTGCATGACGTCCTCTGCCAGTGCTGGAAGGAAGGTGCCGTACCACAGGACATGAGGGACACCGAGATCATCACCCTCTACAAAAACAAAGGGGAGAGAAGCGACTGCAACAACTACAGGGGCATCTCCCCCCTCAGCGTTGTTGGCAAAGTCTACGCACGAGTTGTTCTCATTTGTCTACAGAAGCTTGCCGTACGTGTCTACCCCGAGTCTCAGTGTGGCTTCCACGCTGAGCGATCGACGGTAGACATGTTCTCCATCCGCCAACTCCAGGAGAAATGCAGAGAACATTTCCAGGAGAAATGCAGAGAACAGAACATGCCCCTGTACGTTGCCTTCATTGTCCTCACCAAAGCGTTTGATCTGGTCAACAGACAGGCCTTTTCAAGATCCTGCCAAAGATAGGATGCCCACCAAAGTTGCAAAGCCTCATCGAATCGTTTCACACCAACATGCAGGGGATAGTGCAGCACGATGGCAACGTCTCAGAACCATTCAACATACGCAGCGGAGTGAAACAGGGCTGTGTACTTGCGCCAACCTTCTTTGGGATTTTCTTTGCTATGCTCCTGAGGCATGCCTTCAGCACAACAACAGAGGGAAGGGTTAGTAGGCGGGGCCAGCTCAGCAGATCTGTCAGATCCGAGCTGGAGGCGGGGCTGAGGTGCCCCCCCTCTACGAAAATCAGCTGATAAATGTCACCTGGCAGCAATCAGCTGACTCTTCTGACGAAGGCTGCAGTGTACAGTCGAAACATGTTAAGAAGGTAAAGACATCTCCTTTCTATTTTATTTTTTGTCTTTTATATGAACAAAAGATAAATAATGGTGTAGCTTCTGGATCATCAGATGTCTTTGGATTGTGTTAAAGGCAGAGCTGAAGTCCACAAAGAGTATTCTGACAAAATGACCAGCAGAGTTGAGGTGCTGAAGAAAACGGTGCAGC
This sequence comes from Pholidichthys leucotaenia, assembly GCA_020510985.1. Taxonomy (NCBI): domain Eukaryota; kingdom Metazoa; phylum Chordata; class Actinopteri; order Cichliformes; family Pholidichthyidae; genus Pholidichthys; species Pholidichthys leucotaenia. The sequence continues at coordinate 406,890,480 of CM035844.1, read as the reverse complement.
AGGCAGGCTACAGCATCCTCCGTGCCCCTCTTAGCCTTGTATGCAAATTGGAGGGGGTCCAGCTGTGGATTAACAGTGGGTGAACTTGAAGACTGAATGAAAGAATGAATGAATGAATGAATGAATGAATGAATGAATGAATTTTTATTTCTGTTAGATTAAAAGTAAAGATTAAAAGAAAAGAACAGAATAATATAACAAACGGGGAAAAAATCTAACAATGTCAAATTAAACAATAACTGATCTGATTATAAGATAAGATAAGATAAGCCTTTATTAGTCCCACAATGGGGAAATTCCAGGATTGCAACAGCACAGGGATAGCAACACTCAGAGCAATAATTAAGAAGATACGAAAAATATAAATAAGAGCAGTGAATATACATATGTACACATAAATATATAAATATATATACACAGTGCGGAGCGTTGTAGCTAGATGGAATAAACAGCATAACCGTCTACTTAGTTATCCTACATAGTATGAATATGTACCCATATATATTGCCACCCTCCGTAGCGACTGGTATTGTCCTAGTTGTATACTGGAGGGGACCATTTGTGTAAGTCTGTTGCGTCTTTTGCATTCAATACTACTAGGTCGTCACATTTTTTTTGCTATCTCTGCAAGCAGCCCTGCTTAGGTTATACAGTCTGACAGCCGTAGGCAGGAAGGACCTGCGAAACCTCTCGGATGCGCACCTAGGATGATGTAGTCTACTGCTAAATGAGCTCCTCAGTGCGTTCAATATGTCCTGCATAGGGTGGGACTTGGACTCCAGCAGAGATCAGGTTCAGGTTCAGGTTCCTTTATTTGTACCCGTAGGTAGATTTGTTTTGCAGTCTGGTGACATCCATATTTACAAGCCACAATTACATTCAACATAGACACAAACACAGGCACACATGAAGCTGACTATAAACATGATAAAAATACTCAAGGCTCCATCAATCAGGGTATAAAGACAAAGAGATGAGAGAAAAACCAGAGATAAGAGAGAAGGGTCATATTAAAAAGTTAAAAACTAGTCAAAGAGGTTAAAAACTCAAAGGTCTAAAACCTAATAAAATATTTAGAACCCAAATAACATCCAACAAAAATAAGTAAATATAAAATGGAGTTAATAAATAGGTACCTAAATTATGTATGTATTAATATATATAATACATATATTGTTACAGCTTGTTCAACTCTTTGGGTTCTACTTTTTGGGACAGCAAACCTCCGTCTTGAGGGAAGAAGCTGAAAGTTGCAGTGCAAAGGGTGGGAGTCATCATTTAAAATGGAGGTAGCCATCCTCTGTACTTGTCTGGTGTACAGGGATGTCAGGCTCAGTTGTGACTCACCAAGTAAATGACTGGACCATCTAACTACCTGATCCAAGGATTTCCTCTGTTTCACTTTTATCTGACCAAACCATGACACTAAAGAAAAGGATAAAACAGATTCAATAAAAGCCCGATAAAACATTGTCATTATGGTTCGGTCAACTTGGAAGCGTGCAAGTTTTCTCAAGCAATGCAAATGTTGCTGACTCTTTTTGCACACCCTTTCACAGTTTTCTTCAAACTTTAAATTACTATCAATAATCGTCCCAAGATATTTGTAGGATTGTACACATTCAGTGGTCTGGCCTTTTAGTACGGTGACTTTGTGCCTGGGAGTTTTCCTCCTAAAGTCAATAATCATGTCTTTAGTTTTTGTCGTATTCAGCTGCAGGTAGGAATCCTCACACCAGTGAACAAAATCATCAACTACTGGGCCGTGGCCACTCTCACCATCCTGGAGGAGACTGACAATAACTGAGTCATCAGCATACTTTATAATGTGTCTGTTGTCATGTCTGCTCCGACACATGTTTGTGTACAGGATGAAGAGTAGTGGTGACAACACACACCCCTGAGGAGAGCCAGTAGAAGAGCACTTTAGGTCAGACAATGTACCATTGACCCTTACTCTCTGCGTCCTGTTGGTTAAGAAATCCAGAATCCAACCCACCAGATTATTGCTCAAATCAAATTGTTGCAGGAGCCTTTCAACTAAAATATGAGGTTGGATTGTATTAAAGGCGGAAGAAAAGTCCACAAATAAAAGCCTGGCGTGTGTCCCATTAAAATCCAGATGTTTAAAAAGCATGTTAAACAGAGTGACAGTGGCATCCTCCACTCCTCTGTGAGGCCTATAGGCAAACTGCAAAGGATCCAATGCATGCTCAGTCTGCTTTAGGACCTCACATCTGACCAGTTTTTCAAACATTTTCATTAAAATTGAAGTCAAAGCAACTGGTCTAAAGTCGTGATGACAGTTTAGCCACCATCCTTCTCTCTCCCATCTCCTCCACTGGGTCAAGGCGCTGCCCCTGGACAGAGCTAGCTTTCTTGATTAGTTTGTTCAGTCTCTTCCTATCGGCTGCTGTAATGCCGTTGCCCCAGCAGACCACTCCAAAAGTGATGGCTGATGCCACCACCGTGTTATAGAATGTCTTCAGCAGCGCCCCTTGTACACCAAAAGACCTGAGCCTCCTCAGTAGGAACAGCCTGCGCTGTCCCTTCTTGTAGAGTGAGTCGTTATTGTGTGACCAGTCTAGTTTATTGACCAGTCTATTGTTTATTGTTATTATACAGTTCAACATAAGTTATCTGAAATGGGTGATGGCTGAAGCCGCAGCTTATATTGCCCACCCATATTCCATCCAAGAATTCAAAGGAAAAACAAAACAGGAGCGATTATAATTCAGAACAAAACTAAGACAAAACGTGACCAAAAAAAAAAAAAAAAACAGAAAAAAAAAACTAAGCAACAGTACAACACAGACTGAATTTGATAATCTTCATGTGATTTTACATGTCATCTTGTATATAAGTTTGGAGTATTTCTTCCTAAAGTTTTTGTTTAAATTGTCCAAGCGTTGTACATGATTTTAATTCAGGTCCAAAATCGTTCCGTAATCTGACTCCTTGCACTGAAACACATTGTTGCTTGGTGGTAGTTCTCACTGAAGGTTTTTGAAATATCCATGTTCCTCTGAAATGATATTGTTTCTCCCTTATTTGGAACAACTTTTGGATATTTGTGGGCAGTGATAGATTCTTCACTTTAAACATTATTACTGCAGTTTTAAAGTCAACCAGATCTTTCCACTTGAGAGCTTTTAATTTAAGAAAAAGTGGGTTTGTTGGTTCCCTGTAAGCAGCTTTGTTTATTATTCTAATAGCTCTCTTCTGAAGCATAAAGACTGGATATATGTTTGTTTTATATGTATTTCCCCATACTTCAGTACATGTATGGGAGTATTAATGAATGATGCAAAGTATATAATGTGGGTTGATTCAGCAAATATTTCGCTCTGTGTAGTATTGCAATTGATTTAGATATTTTACCTTTAATATAATTAATGTGTGACTTCCAACACAGTTTATTATCAATTAGTACACCAAGAAATTTAATTTTGGATACCCTGTCAATCTCTACACCATTTACACTGAGTTTAGATACTGAGTTGTTGTTTATTTATTTATGTATTTGTTTATTTATCAGGGACAGTGCAATAAACATAGACAAAAAAGAAAATCTGATGTGTTGCACAGAGAGTGTATAGCATTAAGCTAGTTTGCAACTCTTGTCCCTGGATGGGCTTTAGAGAAAAGAAACAGAGAAAAAGAGAAAAAGATGAAGAAAAAACAAAATGAAAACAGTATAAACATTATCCACATACATCAGTGCAAACAAAATTATAAATACAAAATATAAAAACCTGATTCACATTTGCCTGTTACAGTAAAATGCCTGTTACACATTTGCCTTCCCTTCTTCATTCACACCCTGCAGACAATCATTTCATACATGGGGACATTCTTGTTTACTTTTCAGCCAGTTTTTAACCTTTGTAGTTAATGTTTTAAAATCCGTGATGATTGTTAAAAATTATAAACTTTGTCTTACTTAAATTGAGCGTTAATTTGTTTGACACAGTTTCAGCTTTCCTAATTCCTTAAAATCAAATCAAATCAAATCAAATCAAACTTTATTGTCATATTGCTGTACATACAACTGTAGTGCAGGCAAGATGAAATTGCGTTTCTCTCGGCATCCATATAAGAAGCAGCATGATTAAGACACACTCCCACATAGCTCCCACCCCCCATCCATTCACACATCCCTGAGACATACTTGGGGAAAAAGAATAACTAACTATAATATACAAATAATATACATAATGTTCGTAGGTGCAGTAGTGTGTATGAGAGATTGCTGTTGATCAGTCTGGTGGTTCTGCCTCTGATGCTCCGGAATCGTTTACCAGATGGAAGAAGTTCAAAGTGTTTATGCAGAGGGTGAGAACGGTCCTTGACAATGTTCAGTGCCCTTCTCCTACAACGGTTCTGAAAAAGTTCTTGGACAGAGGGGAGGGAGACTCCAATTACCCTCTCAGCTCCCTTAACTATCCTCTGCAGGGCTTTTTTGTCTGACATACTGCAGCTGGAGTACCATGTAGCAATGCAGTACGTCAGAACACTCTCCACCACACCTCTGTAGAAGGTCCTGAGGATGCAGATGGGGAGAGAGGCCTGTTTGAGTTTCCTCAAGAAGTGTAGTCTCTGCTGAGCTCGCTTCCTGATCTCCAAGGAATTCTTGCTCCAGGTCAGGTCCTGCGAGATCTGCACTCCGAGGAACTTGATGTTCTCTACTCTCTCCACTAAATGGCCGCCGATGCTGAGGGGGACGTGCTCAGGCTGTGACCGCCGGAAGTCGATAATCATCTCCTTTGTTTTGTCCACGTTGAGCACCAGATTGTTCTCCCTGCACCAGCCCTCCAGGTCTCTCACTTCTTCCCTGTACATTGATTCCTCATCCCTCTGAATAAGTCCCACCACCGTGGTGTCATCTGCAAACTTAATAATCTGGTTCCCCTCGTGTTTGGATACACAGTCATGTGTTAGAAGTGTAAACAACAGTGGACTGAGTACACAGCCTTGAGGGGTTCCGGTACTCAGCGTGACAGAGTTGGAGATGTTGTTTCCAACCCGGACAGACTGAGGTCTCTCAGTCAGGAAATCCAGGATCCAGAGACATGTGGCAGTGTTCTCCGAGAAGGAGTAATTTCTCTATCAGTCTCTGGGGAATAATGGTGTTGAATGCTGAACTGAAATCAATGTACAGGAGTCTGGCGTAGGTGTCTTTCTGGTCCAGGTGGGTGATGACAGAGTGTAGGGTGGTGACTATAGCATCCTCCGTGGAGCGGTTTGAACGATATGCAAACTGGAGCGGGTCGTGTGATGCAGGGAGGCAGGCTGTGATGTGTGGTTTGACAAGCCGTTCAAAACACTTCATCACAATTGGTGTCAGTGCAACAGGACGATAGTCATTCAAACATGACACCACTGGTTTCTTTGCCACCGGTACAATGATAGAGGTCTTGAAGCATCTGGGAATGATGGCCTGACTCAGGGAGATGTTATAAATGTCAGTCAGGACATCCGTCAACTCGCTCGCGCAGTCTCGGAGCACATGTCCCGAAATGTTGTCTGGACCTGCAGCTTTGCGTGGGTTGATTCTGGATAGGGTCCTCCGTGTGTCCGCTGTGTAAATGGTAAAAGCTGGTCCGACCGATGGTGGGAGTGGGCCGGCCCTCCCTCTGATTGTCGAGTTTGATGCTTCAAAACGTGCAAAGAAGTCGTTAAGCCTGTCTGGAAGCGAAGCGTCGTCATCATCGACCCCCTGCCTAGACTTAAAGCCCGTCAGTGTCCGAACTCCCTGCCACATCTGCTTGGTGTTCCTAGTGTCACAGAGGTGTCCCTGGATTTTCTCCACATAGGCGCGCTTTGCCACCTTAATTCCCTTTGAAAGCGCAGACCTGGCTGAGCGGAGGGCAATCCTGTCCTTCGCTCTGAACGCTGCATCTCTGGCTTTAAGCAGCGAGCGCACCTCTGCAGTCATCCAGGGCTTATGATTACCCCGCATAGTGATGGTCTTCACTGTAGTGACATCCTCTGTGCACTTCGCGATGTAGCTGGTGACCGAATCAGCATACTCCTCCACATCTGTCCTGTCTTCCTGGGAGGCTGCTATTTTGAAGATCCTCCAGTCTGTGTGATGAAAACAGTCTTGCAGTGCAGAGGTTGCACTCTCTGGCAAAATCCTGATTTGTTTCACTGCTGGCCTGCTGCGCTTCAATAAAGGTTTGTAGGCAGGAACCAGCCTCATGGACATGTGATCAGAACGGCCGAGATGGGGGCGGGGTAACGCTTTATATGCATCTGTGTTTGTTTACACTAAGTCCAACATATTCTCTCCTCTGGTCTTAAAGTCTACACATTGTTTAAACTTGGGGAGCACAGTCTTTAAGCTGGTGTGGTTAAAATCCCCCGCAACCACCACAAAACTGTCCGGGTGTGACGTTTGGATTTTATTGATTGCATTGTGCAGTTCCCCGAGTGCCTTCTTAGCATTAGCTTTAGCGTTAGCGCTCGGCGCTATGTAAACACCAACTACAAACACGTTGCTGAATTCCCTCGGCAGATAAAAAGGCCGACAATTAACAATAAGGAACTCCGCCAATGGAGAGCAGTGTTTAGACACTAACGTGGCATTAATGCACCAGTTCTTGTTAACATAGATGCATAGCCCACCCCCCCGGCTCTTACCGGAGCTCGCCGTTTCCCTGTCGGCCCGGAACATTGCCATATCTTCCAGCTGAATGGCCTCGTCAGGAATGTTGTTGTGGAGCCATGTCTCGGTGAAAACAAACACACAGCAGTCCCTCCATTCTCTCCGGGTTTCTTTCAGCAAACGCAGCTCGTCTACCTTGTTTTCGAGGGCGCGGACGTTTGATAGAAGAAGCGACGGTACCGCTGGTCTGGAGGGGTTAGCCTTTAGCCTAGCATGGATCCCGGCCCTTTTTCCTCGCTTTTGCTTGCGCTCGCTCCGCTTCCGCTTCCTCCTCTCCCGGGTAGCTTCCAGCGGGGACTCCGCCAAAATTCCATGCTGGCGTAGAATGTCCAAATCACAACCGATCGCCGCGATTCTTGCAGCGTGCAGTACCTTGATGTTTAATAAGGTCTCACGGTTGTAAGTTTTACAGAATGTACGTCTGGGATGATTAAAACTCTCAGACTCGCTGATACCAAGAGGGGCCGCTGCGTCTAGGCGCGCCGCCATCTTTTTTTTTTTTTTTTTTTACGAGTGTATCCAAAAGTTGTTCCAAATTGCTTCCACTGCATAATAAATTAGTGTCATCTGCAAACAATATCAAATCTATTTTTTTCTGAAACTTTGCATATGTCATTTATATACATATTGAATAACAATGGCCCCAAAACTGAACCCTGTGGGACTCCGCAAGTAACCTTCAGTAACTGAGTTTTTGTTACCAACACATATATACTAATATGTTCTTTAAGTAACTACATAACCAGCACAGTGCTACCCCCTAATACCATAATTTTGTAGTTTCTTTAATAATAATTTATGATCCACTGTAACAAATGCTTTTTTAAGATCCAGGAATACCCCCTCATGATCCCCTCATGGATTGTCACCTTATCGTGGTGGGGGGGTTTGCGTGCCCCAGTGATCCCAGGAGCTATGTTGTCCAGGGCAATTTGCCTCTGATAGGGTCACCCAAGACAAACTGGTCCTGGGTGAAGGGCCAGACTAAGAACGATCCAACAGACTCTTATGATAAATTCTATATCAAGGATTCAGTGTACCCCGCCCGGTATGGGGTTACCGGAGCCCCACCCTGGAGCCAGGCCTGGGGGAGGGGCTTGAAGGCTAGCGTCTGGTGGTCGGGTTTCCACCCATGGGACCCGGCCGGGCTCAGCCTGAAGGAGATACATGGGCCCGCCCTCCAGTGGGCTCACCACCTGCAGGAGGGATCATGGGGGTCCGGTGCTATGTGGATTAGGTGGCGGTCAAAGGCGGAGACCTTGGCGGACTGATCCCAAGCTTTCTAAACTGGCTTTTGGTACGTGGAATGTCACCTCTCTGGTGGGGAAGGAGCCTGAGCTGGCGTACGAGGCTGAGAGATACTGGCTAGATATAGTCGGCCTCACCTCAACACACAGCTCCGGTTCCGGAACCAGTCTCCTGGAGAGGGGCTGGAGCTTGGCCTTTTCTGGAGTTGCCCCGGGCGAGAGGCGACGAGCAGGGGTGGGTATTCTTGTATCGCCCCACCTTGCTGCCTCTATATTGGAGTTTTCCCCGGTGGACGAAAGGGTTGCTTCCCTGTGCCTTCGGGTTGGGAAACAGGTCCTGACCATCATTTGTGCCTATGCACCAAATGATGTTTCAGAGTACCCACCCTTTTTGGAGTCTGTGACTGGGGTGCTGGAAAGTGCTCCTCTTGGAGACTCCATTGTCCTACTGGGAGACTTCAATGCGCACATGGGCAATGACAATGAAACCTGGAGGGAGGTGATTGGGAGGAACGGCCTGACCGATCTGAACCCTAGTGGTGTTCAGTTATTGGACTTCTGTGCTAACCACAGTTTGTCCATAACGAACACCATGTTCAAGCATAAGGGTGTCCATATGTGCACCTGGCACCGGGACACCCTAGGTCGCAGGTCGATGATCGATTTTGTTATCGTGTCATCAGACCTCCGACCATATGTCTTGGACACCCGGTTAAAGAGAGGTGCAGAGCTGTCAACTGATCACCACCTGGTGGTGAGTTTGATCCGATGGCAGGGGAGGAAGCCATTCAGACCCGGTAGACCCAAACGTATAGTGAGGGTGTGCTGAGAATGTCTGGCTGAGGCCCCTGTCCAGGAGGTCTTCAACTCCCACCTCCGGAAAAACTTCAACCACATTCCGAGGGAGTCTGGAGACATGGAGTCTGAAAGGGCCATGTTCTCCACCTCTATTATTGAAGCGGCGGCCCAGAGCTGCGGCCACAAGGTGGTCGGTGCATCTCGTGGTGGCAACCCCCGAACCAAGTGGTGGACACCAGTGGTGAGGGGGGCCATTAAGCTGAAGAAGGAGTCCTATCAAGCTTGGTTGGCTTGTGGGACTCCCGAAGCAGCTGAGGTATACCGGCAGGCCAAGCGGAGTGCAGCTCGGGTGGTTGCTGAAGCAAAAACCTGGATATGGGAGGAGTTCGGTGAGGCCATGGAACAAGACTTTCGGTCGGCATCGAAGAGATTCTGGCAAACTGTCCGGCACCTCAGGAGGGGAAAGCAGCTCCCTGTCCACACTGTGTATGGTGCGGATGGGACACTGTTGACTTCGACTGGGGATATCGTCGGGAGGTGGAAGGAATACTTTGAGGATCTCCTCAATCCCACTGATACGCCTTCCACAGAGGAAGCAGGGTTTGGGGACGAGGGAGGTGACTTGCCTATCACAGGGGCTGAGGTCGCCAAGGTGGTTAAAAATCTCCTTGGTGGCCGGGCCCCGGGGTTGGACGAGATTCGCCCTGAGTACCTCAAGGCCCTGGATGTTGTTGGGCTGTCATGGTTGACACGCCTCTGCAACATTGCGTGGAGGTCAGGGGCAGTGCCTTTGGTATGGCAAACCGGGGTGATGGCTCCTCTCTTCAAAAAAGGGGACCGGAGGGTGTGCTCCAACTTTAGAGGGATCACACTCCTCAGCCTCCCTGGGAAGGCATATGCCAAGGTAGTGGAGAGGAGAGTCCAGCCATTGGTTGAACCTCGAATTCAGGAGGAGCAATGTGGTCTTCATCCTGGCCGTGGCACATCGGACCAGCTTTTTACCCTCTCGAGAATTCTTGAGGGTTCGTGGGAGTTTGCCCAACCAGTTTACATGTGTTTTGTGGACTTGGAGAAGGCATTTGACCGCGTCCCTCGTGTTTTTTTGTCGGGGGTGCTTCGGGAGTATGGGGTATCGGGCTTGTTGTTACGAGCTATTCGGTCTCTGTACGACCGTTGTGAGAGTTTGGTTTGTATTGCCAACACTCGGTCGGAGTCATTCCCAGTGAGAGTTGGACTCCGCCAGGGCTGCCCTTTGTCAATTCAATTCAATTCAACTTTATTTATATAGCGCCATTTCACAACAACAGTCATCTCATAGCACTATCAACTGTAGGGGGAACCCCCACAGTTGCAGAAAGACCCCAGCAATCAGGCGATCCCCTGTGAGCAAGCACTTGGCGACGGTGGAGAGGAAAAACTCCCTTTTAACAGGAAGAAACCTCCAGCAGAACCAGGCTCAGGGAGGGGCAGTCATCTGCTGCGACTGGCTGGGGGGTGAGGGGATAGAGAAGATGAAAAGAACAGACATGTAGAGAGCAAACAGCATGATGGGGACTCAGTCTATGGGAGAGAACAAACAAATGTGACAAACAAATGTGACAAATGTCACCGATCCTGTTCATAATTTTTATGGACAGGATTTCTAGGCGCAGCCAGGTGTCACCATGGGTTGAGATGCCGTCTCGGCACTGAGCCCATGTTTTCCCTCATCCCTGCCTCCCATTGAGCGGCGTCTCAGCTGGCCCCCAGCTGGCAGCATTATGGACGGCTGGGGCCAATTAGTCTTCATCAGCTGGGGCGCTGCCAATGAGGATAAATAGGAGCAGCCTCGATGACTCGGGGCTGCGACATAAACACATTGCTAAGCTGAAGCCCCTTCGTCTGGTGTCAGCTTATACTCCTCTTGCAGCATTCCTGTGTTTGTATCCCGCTGTGAGTATGTACGTCTTGTTACCCCCACGTCCGGTACGAGCTGCTTACCTCTGCGCTGTGCAACCTGTGAGTGTACCTCTGCATGAGTATCTGTGCTCTCCTCATCCCTTATCCCTTACCCAAAATAAACCATCTCGACTCACTGGCTTGTCCCTGGCTCTGATTGCCCGGCTCCCTAGAGCCGGATATGACAGTATGTCGCAGCCAGAAGAGTTGCCGGCGGCCGTGAGTCGCTGTGGAAATGTACCTTTCTGTCCGGGTGTCAGCGCTGCTAGCATGCCGTTTCCCAGGAGTCACTTCCGGCGCCAGGGCGACGAGCTGAGGTCCATCTCGGAGGCTGTCGACGGGACGTTCTTCACCCTGCACGACGCCTCCAACGCGAGACGCTGGCATCCGGGCCGTGCTGAGGAACTCCTGGACTGTCACCCTCACTCTCTGTACCATCTGGAGGACAGTGCCAGGATAGACGCTGCAGGTACACAGCAAGAGAAGCTCCACGGGGTGGATGGAAATCCCGGCAGGGAGTCGAAGTGGGCGACGTCTTTCCCCGCTTCGGAGTCCCGTTCCTGCCGCTATTCCAGTCCGGGAGTTCGCGCCAACCAGAGGACTTCCCCCGACCTGCGTCACGTCACTCGGGATTCCCTTCAAGGAGCCGCAGCTGACAGCAGTTATGTCCGGGGTCGAGTGGCTGTCGCGAGCTCTACTGTGTTTCCTGTCACCACCTTCAGGCATGTGGCGGCGGCAGTGAGATTGATGGTGAGGACTTCAGGGCTACGAAGCTTTCCCGTGCTCGACGCCTCCCTCGTCTCGATCTCCGATCTGGAGCGGCGAATCCTGGGTCTCCCCCTCGCTTCGTTCCCTGGGAGTAGTCGTCATCACATCGCCGAGTCACCTCTGCACGAACCTCGTCCGGATCCAGTTCTGGGTCATCGTCAGGACCGTTCCTCCCACGCAGCTGTCATCCCTTCGCCTCATCAGTGTGGAGATTCTACAGCCTCGTCCCCTGAGCCTCGTTCCCCCGCTGTCATTCCTGGACATTCGGGCTGGCTCACCCCGGCTGTTTCCCCCTCCTCCTCGACGCGCTTCCTGACCGCTGTGTGTGCCTGGAATCCCGGCCTGGTGAGCTCTCTGCTGGAGACAACGCGAGCGATCCTCAGACGAATTCCCGGGGGGTCCTCCGTTATCGCCGGGCGGGGAGAGGAAGAAGCAGATTCCACTACAGCAGGCGATACTCAACCTCCAGGGGGCAGGCAAGTCATTGTTTTTTCACACCTGCTTAATGATTTGCTCTGTCACATCCCTGGAGGAGAAGTTCAGGGTTCGCAGCTCCCTGAACTCTCCCCACCTGCTGTAACCTGTATTCCTAATCCCGCATCCTCTGTGTCTCTCTCCGCCGAGCGGTCCCCGGCTCCGGGTCAACGTGGTGGGATATGGAGAGGGCCTGTGGTTCCGCAGCTACATTGCGGACGGAGGAGGGGGACTGACTGCTGCGTGGAGTCTACGCTGACGACTGAGCGTCCCTGGGTCTCCACGGAGGAGCGGTTCGGTCCAGCGGGACGAGATTCTTCTGGCTTCACGCCGAGTGGGTCGTCGGCGGGGTTACCTGAGCTGGAGGGATCTCAAGCTGCGCTGACCATCGTGCTGGCTGCGGGGCCCGACGCGGCTAGATGGGAGCCTGACAACGACCTCCTGACGACGGATCCTGGATCTTCGCAGTCCTGGACGGCGTCAGAACCCGAGATCAGGCGAGTGCTCTCCTTTCTTTTCTCTCTTTTTATCTTTGAGCACTTCAGCCTATCTCCAGGGGAGACGAGCAGGGTGCAGCCGCCCGCTGCGTCTGAGCTCGTCTCGCCGGGTTCTGGCGCTGCCGGTGATCCTGATCCCGGTTCTGTTTTCTCTTCTGAGCCTTCTTCCAGGGTCACCGGCGAGGAGTTGCTGTTCCTCGTGGTGCTGGAGGGTCCGGGTTCAACGTTGGAGGTCGGTTCTGGTGCAGTGTCCAACGTGGGTTCGCCCGAGACCCAATCGGGGTCCAACGTGGGTTCGCCTGAGGCCCGATCGGGGTCCGACGTGGGTGCTGCCCCAGTGTTGTCCAGGTCCGGTGAGGTGGCCGTTTCCCTGAGGCCCGCCGCCCTCGTCATCGGCTCTCCCCTGAGCCTCTTCCACCGGGATCCGCTCTGACCCTTCGTCCGTCTCAACGGTCCTGGTGGTTGAGTGATGCGGGTCGACGACCCGACCCGCAAAACTTTCGGTTCGGCGATCTGGTTTCCCCCCACTGGTCTGTGTTTGCCTTTGGGCGGCCTGGTTCGGCAGCCGTTGGACTGGATTCCTGGGATCTGGGTCCAGAGTTCGCCGTCCGAACATTTTTCTTCCCCTGATTCGCCAGCTGGACAATGGGCGGGGAGATCTCCGGAGCCATCTCGGCTATTTTTGGACTCTGCCTGCCATACACCTCGGGTGTCACTTTTTCTTTTATCGTTATTAAGGTCACTTGGGTGTAATGTCTGTCCTGTTGGTGGATGTGTATTTATAGTGCTGTGCGTTTTCCTTCCCTCGTACCCAGCATTTTATTTTTTGTACCATGTTTTTAGTCTCGTTTTTGCATTGTAGAGTTATGTTTTGTTCCCTTTCAGACCATACTCTGCAGTTGCCCATTCATTCCAGTCACTTTCATTTCTTTAGGTGACTGTGGGTATTTATATATTCATGTGTGTGGGTTTTTCTTTGCCTGCACTCAGTATTTCTTTTTTATGCCCTGTTGGTTCATTATAGAGTCATGTGCCTTGTTTTCCGTAACACCATGCTCTGTAATTGTCCATTTGTTCCAGTCACTTTTCTTGGTGACTGTGTGTATGTACTTATATTGGTGCTGTGTATTGTGTTTTCCCTTTATTTGACCATACTCAGCATTTTTTGCCCTGTACCTTTTTGGTGGTTCTTTTTTTTTTTCTTGCTCTGGGTCACGCATGGTTGGTACTCTCTGGGGAGTATGTAACCGGCGTGTTGACCCAGTTCTTCTCCCCATCTGTACCTGGGTTAATTATTCAGTTTTGTCAGTATTGTATTTGGGTTTTTCTTTCCCGCTACCCTACATTGCCCCATTGGTGTTGTCCTTCCCTTGGCTTCTTCCCCTCCGGTCCGCCTCCCTTCCTCCCACCCTAGGTGGGGGGGGGGGGGGGGGGGCTGGGATGTTCCTGGTCGTTCAGGAGCCCGACCTTGAGGGAGGGGCTCTGTCACCATGGGTTGAGATGCCGTCTCGGCACTGAGCCCATGTTTTCCCTCATCCCTGCCTCCCATTGAGCGGCGTCTCAGCTGGCCCCCAGCTGGCAGCATTATGGACGGCTGGGGCCAATTAGTCTTCATCAGCTGGGGCGCTGCCAATGAGGATAAATAGGAGCAGCCTCGATGACTCGGGGCTGCGACATAAACACATTGCTAAGCTGAAGCCCCTTCGTCTGGTGTCAGCTTATACTCCTCTTGCAGCATTCCTGTGTTTGTATCCCGCTGTGAGTATGTACGTCTTGTTACCCCCACGTCCGGTACGAGCTGCTTACCTCTGCGCTGTGCAACCTGTGAGTGTACCTCTGCATGAGTATCTGTGCTCTCCTCATCCCTTATCCCTTACCCAAAATAAACCATCTCGACTCACTGGCTTGTCCCTGGCTCTGATTGCCCGGCTCCCTAGAGCCGGATATGACACCAGGGAATGGAGGGTGTCATGCTTGGTGACCACAGGATCTCATCTCTGTTGTTTGCAGATGATGTTGTCCTGTTGGCTTCATCCAGCAATGACCTACAGCTCTTGCTGGGACGGTTTGCCGCTGAGTGTGAAGCGGCTGGGATGAGAATCAGCACCTCCAAGTCCGAGTCCATGGTCCTCAGTCGGAAAAAGGTGGATTGTCCTCTTTGGGTTGGGGACAGGCTCCTGCCCCAAGTGGAGGAGTTTAAGTATCTTGGGGAAATACATAAATGAGTGAGGGGAAAATGGAGCGAGAGATTAACAGACGGATCGGAGCAGCATCTGCAGTGATGCGGACGTTGTACCGGTCTGTTGTGGTGAAGAAGGAGCTTAGTTCTAAGGCAAAGCTGTTGATTTACCAGTCAATCTACATTCCTATTCTCACCTATGGTCACGAGCTTTGGGTAATGACCGAAAGAACAAGATCGCGGATACAAGCGGCTGAAATGAGCTTTCTCCGTAGGATTGCTGGACTCACCCTCAGAGATAGGGTGAAGAGCTCAGTCATCCGAGAGATGCTCTGAGTAGAACCGCTGCTCCTCCACATTGAAAGGAGTCCGTTGAGGTGGTATGGGCATCTGATTAGGATACCTCCTGGACGCCTCCCACTTGAGGTGTTTCAGGCACGTCCCACTGGGAGGAGACCCCGGGGCAGACCCAGGACTCGGTGGAGAGACTATGTCTCCCAGCTGGTCTGGGAACGCCTTGGTATCCCCTCTGAAGAGCTGGAGCAGGTGGCTGGGGAGAGGGAAGTCTGGGCTTCTCTGCTTGAACTGCTGCCTCCATGACCCGGACCTCCGGAAAAGCGGTAGAAGATGGATGGATGGATGGATGGATGGAATACCCCAACTGAATACTCTTTATTTTCAATGGCAGTTTATATTTTTTTCTATAAATTCCATTAGAGCAAATGCAGTTGTCCTCTTGTGTCTGAACCCACATTGCTGCTCACACAATAAATTATTCTTCAGTATGAAGTTGTCAATTCTCTCACAGAATATTTTTTCAAGTATCTTGGAAAATTGTGGCAATAGTGAAATTGGTCTATAGTTTGAAAATTCCCCTCTGTCACCCGTCTTGTATTTCGGAATTACTTTAGCTATTTTCATTGCATTGGGAAATATACCTGTTTGGAGAGACAGGTTACAAATATACGTCAGTGGCTTCACTAAGCATTCAATGATAGTTTTGACTAAAAGGTCGTTGGTCTGAGTGCACGCTGGCGCTTTTGGCTGCCACTACTCACCGGCCAATTTTAATGCTTTTATTGTGTTTTAGTAGCTCACCTGGCTTTACAAACCCACAATGTTGACCTCCAAGTTACTTACTTGGTCTGCACTTGTCTGGATTACGCTATCATTGTTTCACCATTCTGTGCCTGGTCTTCTCCTGTACTCGGCTGTCGAGCTCCTCCAGCTCCGCTGTCACCTGTCAGAGCCTCCGCCCATGCTGCGTCAGCACTTGGACATTGCTCGCCTGCCTCGCTGAAATTATATCCACCGTGGCTCTCGCTGGAACTTCCACATCGACAGCTCTAAAGTAATACAGTCCATTTGGTCCTCCTCTCGTCGCTCCTGGAGAACTACTGTGTCTCGCCGGGTTGACCACAGCTCGCTAGCCACCATAGCTAACTCGGCTAATGCTACTGTCAAGACTGACAACACCACTGTTAATTTTGGGCTTCTCAACATCCGCTCACTCACGAGCAAGGGCCACCTTGTCCAGGACTACCTCGTAGACTGTAAGTTTGACTTTCTCTGCCTGACAGAGACATGGCAGCATCTGAATGACTTTTCCCAATCAAACGATGCTACTCCCCCTGGGTTTGTTTACCTTTCTGAACCCCGTGACTCCGGTCGCGGTGGAGGTCTCGCGATAATTTACCGCGAGAAGTGGAAAGTCCTGCCTGTCTCCTTTCCAGCATCCAAGGCATTTGAATGTCTTGCTTGTAAACTGCCTGGTCCCATTCCCACCATCCTGGCTATTATCTATCACCCACCTAAGCCTCACACTGAGTTTTTTAATGATTTCGCTGCTCTCCTTACTCATCTCTCCACTCTTTCACCTAATGTAATACTGTTAGGTGACTTCAATATTCATATGGACAATACCAACCTCCCCCTCACCCGTGACTTCTCCTCTTGCCTTGAGAGTTTTGATTTTCACTCCTTCACCGATTTTCCTACTCATATTCAAGGACACACTCTGGACCTCATCTGCTGCTCTGGCCTTTCACCCTCCGGCTGCACAGCTGATCAACTCCCCATAACCGACCATTTCCTCATCTCTTTCAGTGTCACACTCCGCCTCTCCACAACTAAGCCTTCACGTCTTATCTCATTCCGGAATATCAAGGACATTAATCCAGACACCCTTTCCTCCATTATTGCCACTTTACCAGACCCTGAGTATTCTTCCTCCCCTGATGAACTGGTCGACCACTACAACAATTCCCCAACTTCCATTCTCAACTCCCTCGCTCCTGTTAAAACCCGGTCTGTTTCATTCTCCCTCTCTGCCCCCTGGTTTACCCCTCAACTTCGCTCCATGAAAGCTAAAGGCCGCCAACTTGAGCATCTCCATAAAAAGACTGGTCTCACTATTCACTTTAAAATGTACAAAACTCATATTTCACAGTATAAGGACTCCATTGCACAATCCAGATCTGCTTATTACTCTGGTCTCATCTGTTCCAACCATGGCAATTCCAAAACACTCTTTTCGCTCCTCAACACAATCCTTCAACCCCTGGACTCCCTACCCCCCCATCTGTACTCGGTGGACACCTGCAACTCCCTCCTTTTGTTTTTTAATGCAAAAATTGAAAAGATCCACCAGCACCTGTGTCTCATTCCCTCTTCTCCCTCCCCCTCGGCACCTCCCTCCTATAGTTCTTCATTTTCCTCTTTTCAACTTCCTGACCACTCTGCCGTCTCCGACCTCATTTATAAATCCAAGCCATCCACTTTTTTTTTTTTTTTTTTTTTTTGTTACTTATTTGTACCCGTAGGTAGATTCGGTTTGCAGTCTGGTGACAAGCCACTGGCTGCTGGTCGCTGCGTGCGCGAGCGCCCTAAACCTACATGTTTTTGGTATGCGGGAGGAAACCGGAGAAATCCCGGAGTAAACCCGCGCAACACGGGGAGAACATGCAAACTCCACACAGCTCACTGTTGGTCGGGGGCTGGGATCGAACCCACGATCCCCCGGCCGAGGGTAAAACTGTGCTGCCACAGTGCTAAACCACTGCGCCACCGTGCAGCCCTTCTAGATCCCCTTCATACAGCCTTGGTCATATCCTGCCTCCCCTCACTGCTCCCTCTTATCACTGCTATCATCCACTCCTCACTCACCACTGGTTCATTTCCCTTATCCTTTAAAACTGCTGCTGTCTCCCCAATCCTCAAAAAACCCGGTTCAGATCCCAATAATTTCAATAACCTCCATCCCATCTCTAACCTTCCATTCATTTCCAAAATTCTCGAAAAGGTTTTTGCTTCTCAACTCCACTCCCACTTATCCCACAATAGCCTGTATGAAGATTTTCAATCGGGTTTTCTCCCCCATCATAGCACCGAAACTGCCCTTTTGAAAATCACTAACAACCTCCTCATTGCAGCTGATTCTGGTTTGCTTTCTATTCTCATTCTCCTTGACCTGAGTGCGGCCTTTGACACAATCTCCCACTCCATTCTCCTCAACAGATTGTCTTCCATCGGTATCACTGGCACTCCCCTTGACTGGTTTCATTCTTACCTCTATGGCTGCACTCAGTTTATCCAACTTAAATCCTTCCGTTCTCAACCCTCCCCTGTCTCCTCTGGTGTGCCTCAGGGCTCAGTCCTGGGGCCTTCCCTCTTCATCATCTACCTCCTCCCCCTCAGTTTTATTTTCCGTAAATACAATATTCTCCTTCACTGCTTCGCAGATGACACTCAGCTCTACCTTTCCACCAAGCCAAATTCCAACCTCCCTCCCTCCTCCCTGACCAATTGTCTTTCTGAAATAAAGACCTGGTTCACCGCAAACTTTCTTAAACTCATCAGTGATAAAACAGAAATCCTTTTAGTCAGCACGAAATCCACATTATCAAAAGTTGATAGTTTCTCCCTCACCATCGACGGCTCCTCAGTTTGCCCCTCCCCTCAGGTCAAGAGTCTGGGTGTCATCCTCGATGGTTCTTTTTCCTTTGATTCCCACATCAATAACATCACCCGGTCTGCTTATTTTCATCTTCGCAACATTAATCGTCTCCGCCCTTCGCTCACCCCCCACACTACCTCTATTCTTGTACACAGCCTTGTCACTTCCTGTTTAGATTATTGTAACTCCCTACTCGTTGGTCTCCCTCAGAAATCCCTTCACAAGCTCCAGTTGGTCCAGAATTCAGCTGCCCGTGTTATCTCCAAAACCCCCTCCTTCCTTCACATCTCCCCTGTTCTTCTGCAACTTCACTGGCTCCCGGTCAAATTTCGCATTGACTTCAAAATCCTCCTTCATACTTTCAGAGCTATCCATAACCTCGCCCCTACTTATCTGGCTGACCTTCTTTACATTGTCACCCCACCCACTCCCTCAGATCCTCCTCCTCTGTCCACCTCGCTGTCCCTCCTGCTTGACTCAGCTCCATGGGGAGTAGAGCCTTCAGCCGCTCTGCTGCCAAACTCTGGAATTCACTCCCACCTGCCATCAGAAACATTGACTCCCTCCCTCAGTTTAAATCCGCTCTCAAAACTCACCTGTTCAGATTAGCATTTTCATTGTAACTGCCATGTTTTTTTATGATTGTCGTTTTTGTGTTTTTGTTGTTTATTGATACTTTGTTTTTATCTATTTCTGTAAAGTGTCCTTGAGTGTCTTGAAAGGCGCTTTTAAATAAAATGTATTATTATTATTATTATTATAAAAGCATGTCAATACCATCACAACCCGTAGATGTTTTACTTTTAAACGATTTAACAATTTCAATGACTTCTCTCTCATCTGTGTTCTTTATGAAAATGGAGTCTTTTATAGCAATGTTTTTGCTTATTGTATGGACAAGATGGACAAGAGTTCCTGTGAACAGGTCTTAAGCACCCTTGCTGGAATGCAGTCAGGCTCTGGTGCCTTGCCCAGCTTACACCAGTTAAGCTGGCACCTCACCTCCTCAGTAAAAGGGGCTGATTCCTCTGGATCCAGATGAGGGAGGGCTTTCTGCAGATCCTCACATTCAGCCGAGAAGTCCTGAACATCAAAGCATGCATAAAATAAATTGATGTTCTTTTGAAAAAGATTCTTGATCGGTCATTGTGCATGGTTTAGCATTGGTTTCACCTCCGGTCAAAGTTTTAACTCTCTGAAATGCCCATTTGTATTCACAATGGCAAATTCAGATTCCAATATGTCTTTATATTTCAGTTTTGGCTTAAAAATTTCACTTTTGGTGTTCCGGTTTGCCATTTTCAGACTAACCCAGTCCTTAGCTTGATGTTTTTCTTTAAGGCACTGTTTCATGTGGGGGATGAGCTAGGTTTTGGAGTTGGGAAATTTCTTTACCGTTTAACAGGGATAGTGGCGCTAATGCAGAAGTTTATATAATCTGTAATAACAGAAACTCTTTCATTCAACTCTCATTCAAAAATGTCCCAGTCGGTGCAAGCCAAAGAGCCTTGGAGTTGGGTGATGGTGTCTTCCGACCATTGTGTTGTGCTGTAATGTTGTGGTTTATGCCGTTTCAGTTCCTGTTTGTACAGTACAGTGCAGTACAGTGGAAGTAGCAAGATGGTGTTATGGTCTGCAAATCTCAGTGGGGGGGGATATGAACAGGAATGTATGCATCAGTAATGTTGCCGTAACACATATCCAAGATTTTTTTCCCCTCTAGTGGGGATGTTCACATACTGTTGAAATGATGGCAATACCAAGTCCAGACTGCAGATGTTAAAATCCCCCAATATAAACAGTGGACCGCTGGGATACTTAGCCAGCATAGCATTAGCATCCTCCGCTATTAGCGCCGCGGCCATCTTGATGTTAGCACTGGAAGCAACATAAAGGGTGGATGGACAGTGTCAACATCTCTAGATGGGGTGTATACATCTTACGGTGATGTTATTAGCCTATTTATTTAGTCACAGGGCGACTGTGGCGCAGGTGTAGTGTGACCAACTACTGATCGAAGGGTCATAGGTTTGAATCCCACTCAGTTTGCAGTCTGCATGTTGAAGTGTCCTTGAACTGAACAAGCAAGACAAGCAAGCACTGAACAAGCAAGACACTGAATCCCCAGTTGCTCCTGGTGGCCAGGCTAGCGCCTGTGTGTGTATGGCAGCTCTGCCGCCATCAGTGTGTGAATGGGTGGATAGCAGGATCTGTAAAGCACTTTGGTCATCCAGAGATGAGAAAAAGCATTAGCGTTATATAAGTGAACGCCATTTACCATTTATTTGTGGGTGATGTGTAGACAAACCGCACCACCGCAAGTTTTCCCCGATTCCCTTGTTTTGTCTGACCTGATGACAGTGAAGTTGTCCAGGCTTACTGTTATGTATGTATGGGATTACCTCCATAATGACGAGGCCAGGCGTACAGTTGAACTCAGCTTTATTGGGTTGAACACACACAATACAGCTACCAGGCAGGGGCATCAGCAAAGAGGCCAAATAGGGATGCCCGCTGGTATTTATAGGGCCGTGCAGTGGCGGGAGAGGAAGTGACTGCCACTATACCTCACTTCATAATAAAACAACAATATTACCCACCCACCCCCCGTAGAAAGTCCAAGACCACACATACAATTGAGACCCTCCCCAATTTAGGACCCGAATCACACACTAAGAAAGTTATAACTGAAATCACTAAATGGCCTCTCAGATTCACACAACAAACCTAAGCTAGGGTGGACGGGTGGACTACCGTTCCACCCCACACAGCAAGGTTGGTTATTCTGCCACCTGTAAAGTGAAACAAAAGTCCATTTATAACTAAGAACATTACAATGTTCCTAAAATAAAACACACCCAGAACAATAACAGTTTAGGTTTTCACTCTATAGAGACACTCTATAGTGAAGGAGACCCTTCACCAGCATAGGGTACGACAGACAAAGGATGCACAGACAGACAGGAAACGTGTGGCAGTGCACCATGCACGTGCTGAGTCACTTAAAGCCTGTAATGCCTGCAAAGCGAGCAATGCTGCACACCAGGCAAACACACAGACAATCTGAGACCAAGGAGATGCGGAATAGTTGGCTGGCCGCCAACGCTGCACGCCAGGCAAGGCACAAAGAAGCTGAGACCGAATAGGACACATTACTTTAAACTACACCCATTCTGGGTTTCAACGGGCATGCACGGGTCTTCCTGAACAGGGTCGAAAGCCACTTTTTGCTCAGATCTATTTTCATGATCTTGTCCATGAACTGGAATTACAACGCACCTATCCCTCAACCAGTGATCTGAACAAAGAAGAAGAACAAGAAGACTCACCAGATGGAGAGCAATAGAGTGAGGAGAACTGCTGAACGTCAGAAAAGATGCCGTAAAGATGAAACACCTCAGGTTCGAGCAGTACGCCACAGGCATGACTGTGAACAACACAGCCATCTCAGACAGGAGGAGACCCTTCAGTAACAGGCATGCAGAAATACTTGCTTATACTTGGTTTCTTTTTTTTTTCCCCTTGTCCTGTCAGGCAGCTAGGCAAGCAGAACAGGGATCTGTCACCCTTATTGTGCCAAAACAGATTTACTTTGCAAAGAGGAGCTTATACAGTACCTAACTGTGTATTGTATATTGTTGTAAACTCCTCCTGTAATAACTTTTAATACTTTATTTTAATTATTTTACCCATGGAAGACCTGACAGGATGGGGAAGAGGGAAAGGAAGTGTGTGGAGGGGGAAAGAAAAGGGAGGAAAACAGACAAAAAAACCAAACAAACCAACAACTAAAACAAACAAAAGACAAACTGCTTCTTCCACCGAAGATGTCTCAACACGAGTCTGGTATCCGCACCTGTTACAGGAGAGATACGTGTGTGTACGTCTGCATGCATATATATGAGAGTGTGCGCAAAATAAGTGTGTGCATGTGAGGAAACATACAAAACGGGGGGGCAGTCACAGCAGCTTTCCCCCCGGGAACCCCGAGCAGGCAAGGCAGCGCCATCAACCCCCACAGGGCACAAACGTCCGAGGTCAGCAAGCCCCAGGAAAGCCAGGCATCCGCCCCCAGAGGGACGATCGAGGGAGACCTGCCTGCCCCCTACCCCCCCAGTGGGGCCAATGCCTGCCCCAGGCACCAGGAGGCCAGTGACCCATCCCCCAGGCCAGAGACCAGCCCATGCCTCCCAGCGCGAGCCCCTCCAGGCACCCCCACAGCGGGCCCACCCCAGCACCACTGGCGCACACCCTGGGGACCCCATGCCCAAAGAAGTCCCCCCACTCAGGGAAGCCCATATTGCCAAGAGGCACTACCCCCTTAATCCAGCACCTCCTGACTCGCAGAAACACCCCTCCCCACACCTTCACACCCACATGCTCCCATGCGCACCCATATGTCGACTTCTTTGCACGTTTTGAAGCATCAAACTCGACAATCAGAGGGAGGGCCGGCCCACTCCCACCATCGGTCGGACCAGCTTTTACCATTAACACAGCGGACACACGGAGGACCCTATCCAGAATCAACCCACGCAAAGCTGCAGGTCCAGACAACATTCCGGGACGTGTGCTCCGAGACTGCGCGAGCGAGTTGGCGGATGTCCTGACTGACATTTATAACATCTCCCTGAGTCAGGCCATTGTTCCCAGATGCTTCAAGACCTCTATCATTGTACCAGTGGCAAAGAAACCAGTGGTGTCCTGTTTGAATGACTATTGTCCTGTTGCACTGACACCAATTGTGATGAAGTGTTTTGAACGGCTTGTCAAACCACACATCACAGCCTGCCTCCCTGCATCACACGACCCGCTCCAGTTTGCATATCGTTCAAACCGCTCCACGGAGGATGCTATAGTCACCACCCTACACTCTGTCATCACCCACCTGGACCAGAAAGACACCTACGCCAGACTCCTGTACATTGATTTCAGTTCAGCATTCAACACCATTATTCCCCAGAGACTGATAGAGAAATTACTCCTTCTCGGTCTGAACACCGCCACATGTCTCTGGATCCTGGATTTCCTGACTGAGAGACCTCAGTCTGTCCGGGTTGGAAACAACATCTCCAACTCTGTCACGCTGAGTACCGGAACCCCTCAAGGCTGTGTACTCAGTCCACTGTTGTTTACACTTCTAACACATGACTGTGTATCCAAACACGAGGGGAACCAGATTATTAAGTTTGCAGATGACACCACAGTGGTGGGACTTATTCAGAGGGATGAGGAATCAATATACAGGGAAGAAGTGAGAGACCTGGAGGGCTGGTGCAGGGAGAACAATCTGGTGCTCAACGTGGACAAAACGAAGGAGATGATTATCGACTTCCGGCAGTCACAGCCTGAGCACATCCCCCTCAGCATCGGTGGCCGTTTAGTGGAGAGAGTAGAGAACATCAATTTCCTCGGAGAGCAGATCTCGCAGGACCTGACCTGGAGCAAGAATTCCTTGGAGATCAGGAAGCGAGCTCAGCAGAGACTACACTTCTTGAGGAAACTCAAACAGGCCTCTCTCCCCATCTGCATCCTCAGGACCTTCTACAGAGGTGTGGTGGAGAGTGTTCTGACGTACTGCATTGCTACATGGCACTCCAGCTGCAGTATGTCAGACAAAAAAGCCCTGCAGAGGATAGTCAAGGGGGCGGAGAGGGTAATTGGAGTCTCCCTCCCCTCTGTCCAAGAACTTTTTCAGAACCGTTGTAGGAGCAGGACACTGAACATTGTCAAGGACCGTTCTCACCCTCTGCATAAACACTTTGAACTTCTTCCATCTGGTAAACGATTCCGGAGCATCAGAGGCAGAACCACCAGACTGATCAACAGCTTCCTTCCACAAGCTATCAGGATGCTGAACAGCTGACCCGGAATCTCACATACACACTACTGCACCTATGGACATTTTGTATATTATAGTTAGTTATTCTTTTTTTGTCTCAGGGATGTGTGAATGGATGGGGGGGTGGGGGGGTGGTGGGGGGTGGAGCTATGTGGGAGTGTGTCTTAATCATGCTGCTTCTTATATGGATGCCGAGAGAAACGCAATTTCATTTTGCCTGCCCACTACAGTTGTATGTACAGCAATATGACAATAAAGTTTGATTTGATTTGATTTGATTTGATGTACTAACTCACTCTCACTCACCTGGACCAACCCATTCTCTCTCACTCCTGTACCCGTTCAAACTCACCCTTGCTCCAGAAGGCAGCTGCGAAGCAGATGCAGCGAGCCTGCAGTGGCCGGGGAGACCGCCAGTGGAGGCCACAGAAGCAGACCCCCACCCCCAGCGACCACCCAAGCAACTGATCAGCAGACCACTGCAGGCACCTGAGATGCCACCTGACATGCAAAGCAATGCACAAAACTGACCCACCATCACCACCTCTATTCATCACCCCCTCACTCTCACTTATGCTCCTATTCAGTCCCACTCTCACTCCCTTGATTGTATCTATACATTCAGTAGCACCCAGGGATTTTGACAACATGATGGGTCCCAGGCTCCCCACCGGGCCCCCACACCTCCAGCAGGAAGAGGGCAACAGGAGTGGGGGAAGATTCCCCCCTCCCCCGCACAAAACATGATGGATGTATGTCGGTTATATGATGTAATTGTGTGTGAATGTGTGGACTACCAAAGTGCAATTAAAATTGGGGGGATGGTGATTGGGGCACCGCTAGCCACTGCGATGGGCAGCGGAGCCCCCATCCCCCCAAGCTCTCAGTGTCTAAAATGCAATTAAAATTATGGTAAGTGCAGCCCCACCGCGCAGCGAAGGTATCCCCTTCGCCGACACAGTGTGGCACACCCCCACTCCAATGCCCTAAATTTATCCAACAAGATGTATATTCCACCCAGAGTAAGGGGGAGGGGGAGGGTGGGAAATAAGACTGGTTAGGAGGCGGTCTAAAAGCAAGGCCGTCCACCCCCCCCAGAAGCCAGCTTGCAAACTGGTTCATGAGGCCACTCACTGCCCCCAAATCCAAACCCAGAGCGAGGGCTGCCAGTGCAAGCAGCCCAGGACCCACCAGCATCGCACCCTGGTGCTCCCAGCACCACAGACATGATGGGGCAGCCATACCAATTCCCACTCATCTTACACACACAAAAATGGACAACAATATTCACAATAGCGAACAATGGGCCACACCCATATGGTGCCCCACATGCCAAGCGACACTCCCAAGTGCCCACGCAAGCCCACCGACCACCCACCCCAGATACACACTAACAGCGGCAGGCCGCCCTGCAACCACAGCTACCCCAGAGCAACCCAATGGAAATACGGCCACCAACCCGCGCCAGTGGCCCCCCCAAGCACCAACACACACCCGCCACCAATGACACCAGGGGCAATGCAACAAAGCGCCCCACCCCGCGACACAACAGCAGGGCGGCCGGGACAAGCAGGCAACAAAACCCCAACCCCCATGCCACTAGATGGACTGCTCAACCCCCACCACCCAACAAAGTTCTCCTACCCAAACACACATCCTCCAGCCCCAGACATCCACCCACAGGAACCCACACCCATCACACATGCCCACCTACACACACACAGCCCCACCTGTCCACTCACAACACACACACACACACACACACACACTTCCGCATGCGCTCATACTCAAGCCCCCACTCACACCCACTCTCACACACATACACACACATGCACACCCACACCCACAGACCCCAGTGGACGGGGAGGGCAACCCAGGATGCAGGCACCTGCCCCAAGGTGCTGCCACGACCCCGCCGTGCAAGGATGCACTGGTGCACACCTGACCCCGGCCCAGCGTGGCCTTATACTTGGTTTCTACGGGCATGGACAGGTATGCACGGGTATGTACTAGGTTTTTTTTTTTTTTTGAATATACAAATATATGAATATTGGAATTTATTCTATTTTTTTCAAAACTACACTACTGTCCTTCTGGCAGAAATGGGCAGAACTGGCTTGTGGGGGGCCCAGGGAAGCCCCTCAGTAGACCCGCCCCTGGAAGCGGCATGCCTCCAGGATCGCAGAATCAGAATCAGAATCAGAATCAGCTTTATTGCCAAGTATATTTACAAGTAAACACACGAGGAATTTGACTTGACATTGGACGCGCACGTTAGGCGCATCCAATGCAGCTGACCTTATAGACGAGAGCGCCTCTTCTCTTCACCATCGACCACCTCTCTCGTCCATACCTGCCATCTGAAGCCTCCTCCCAGGCACACCGCAGCTCATTGGCATGTTTTCCACGAGCCGTTTGACAGCTGGAAGTAGGCTGAGCCCTGCTCAGTCACGATGGACAGCCACTCTTGGTGTTCTTCTGGCTGTCGTCTGGCCCACATCCACCGTGGACGTCCCTCGCCTCGAGCCTGGACCAGGTCCGTAACTCTCAGAGGAGCTCTTCTTGGCTGGCAGTGTTGGTGATCGGCATGCGGTCCCTCCATGTCTGTTGGTCTGGCCCCGACTCCTTGTAAAGCTGCAGCAGTGGTCGCCATTGTAGCTTTAGATCCTCCAGCCCACTGTGGCTGAGCTCCAGAGGGAACTGAGGCTAGCTCGTCGGCGGGCAGGCGCCTCACCACCACGCTCGGTACCCTCTTCCATGGACCCCCGAGCGCCGGCACTGAGACCCTCCTCCGAAGCAGTGAAACACACGCCTCCATGTTTATTCTCATCGCCAAACTGTTACACACAATACAGCCACCAGGCCGAATAGGGACACCTGCTGGTATTTATAGGGCGGTGCAGTGGTGGGAGAGGAAGTGACCGCCACTATACTGCACTTCATAATTAAACAACAATATTACACTGACCTCGGTATTGGAGATTGTCTTGTCCAGCCACGTCTCCGTCAGGGCAATGATGCAGATGTCCCTGAAAGCCCTTTCCAGTCTGCACCTGGCATGTAACAGATCCATTTGATTACGGAGTGAACGAACATTTGACAGAATGATGGTAGGAAGAGGAGGCTTGAATGGACGTTTTCTTTATCTACTGCGAATGCCTCCACGTCTCCCTCTTTTCCTTGGCCGGAGCTCCAGTGGTAGGACCACCGGATCTACTGTATATTGACCCATCCGTGAAACCACTACTGTGTATCTTTTCCATAATCCTTGGGCCATTTTACTCAATTGTGTGTTCAACTGTCTGTCTGCACTCTGCACTTATGTACATCGTTCCCCCCACATAGCCACTACCGTACCTGTGCATGTTTCCATAATCCTGGTCCATTTTTATTTTTATCTTCATTTATTTTTATTTCAGTCGTGTGTTTAATCAAGTGTTCTCTAACTGTGTTTTATTTAATCTCATACTTAATTACGCAGTAGCCTGGTGGAGTGCCCACAATTTTGCTGTACTGTACTACTGTACAATGTACAATGACTATTAAGTCTATTCTATTCTAAACAAATGAAATTAAAAAAAATTAGCAAAAGAAAGTAGGCGACAGATATAAACTGGAGCACAAAAATGCATTTTGATATTACTTTATTTTACAAGAAAAGTTCATAAATATGAAAAAAATTAGATGGTTATTATCATCATCACTGACTCTGGCGTTATCGTCGTTGTCGGTAATCTTTCCTGAACTGTGTTTTATGAGCTGCACAGAAGTACCGTGACAAAAGGAGTCATTTTCTTCAGAATCTTACTTTTATTTTCATTTGAGATAGATTCAAGGTATAAAAAACAATTAAGTCTCAAGAAAACAAAACCCAGTTTTTCCCCCATTCACTGTCCCCCACAAATATAAAATTAAGGCCACGTTCAAAACTGTATGTCACTGTCCAGCAGGACTTTTTAATGACAATGTACAAGCACATTCTTCACACAGTGGACAACAATTATAGTGACAGTCATAATATCAATGACGGCATCATTTATAATAATAATGATCAACACTAAGGACATTAAAATTAAAAAAGGAACATACACAGTTGTTTTTTATCACTTTAGTCTCATGCTTCATAATGCAAGCTAATGTCTTGTTTCCTTTTTATGGTCCATACTGGCTCTGACGTGGTGTTTTACAGGCAGACTTAGGACTGCATCACTGTGGTTTCTAAGTTTGCATAATTGTGTGCAGATGAGGGGAGGGGTGTGTGGGTAGAGTGATTAAGGAAACACATTAGTGAAGATGCAGGTTTGAAAGGAAAATTCACGAGGATGCACCAACACTGACAAAAACTAAAAATAAGACTTTGAAAAAGGCTAGAACAAACAGCAACGAGCTGGCGTCAGTAACCCCGAGAGGAGAGGCAGAGGAAGGGGAAAAAACCTGAAGGATTAAGTGGTTGATGGAGCAAAAAAAGGAATCTGGTAGTGGTAGGAACACTTCAAAATGCAACTCTGGCACTTTTACATCTGCTCTTTTTCCCCCCCTTCTCTCCTGCTTTGTTATGTGGGTTGAACATTTCCTCACCATCCCCCCCTTCTCTCCCCATCTACACCTTGTCTAGTAAGGATCGTTGGCAGTAGAGGAGTCGGCGTGGGGTGCCGTACCGACGGAAAAACAACAGGGCCGCCAATGTTGCGATCACACACACTAACAGGAAAAGCGGCAGGACCACAGCAGCCACTCCAGTCCCATGATCCGTCTCAATAATGGTCACATCGGGTTCCACCTCCCTGTCTTTGTCTCTCGTTCTGTCCTTGTCCTCGTGCTTCTTCTCCCTCTCCCTTTCTCTCTCCCTTTCTCTCTCCCTTTCCCGCTCCCTCTCCCTCTCTCTTTCCCGCTCCCTCGCTCTTTCTCTCTCCCTCTCTCTTTCTCTCTCCCTCTCCTTGTCCTTGTCGTGTCCGTCCCCTCCTCTTCCTCCATCCGTCTTTGAGTCCTCGTTAGGGCAACCCATCCAGTCGCGAAGGGCTGATTTCGGGTATCCGGGCTCCACACGCATCATCTGGTTGTTGAACTTCCAATACTTGTTGGCTTTGTAGAAGTAGGTGTATGCTGAGGGTTTAAAGGGGGGAAAAAAGTCAGAGACAATTTGGAAATTGTTAAATAGTTAATTTTTCTACTAGTTAATTTACTACAGTTGAAATACAAGAATGTTCACTTCATGCAGAAATACACAACAGAAATTAGAAGATAGCATCACAAATTAACGACCCCTCCCTACAGCTCCCCTCTCATCGCAATCCTAATGGCTGTGCTATTGATCCACTACACCCAAATCCACTACAATTGGGCTTTCTACACCCAACGTAGAAACCCCAATTGTAATTAAGTTGGGACGTTGTCCATCCATCCATCTATCCATCCATCCATCATTACCAGTGGTGTAAAGATAATAACCTCTTCCTGAACGTGGGAAAAACCAAGGAGATTGTGGTCGACTTCAGGAGGGTACACACACAGCATCCCCCTCTAATCATCGATGGAGCAGCTGTGAAGAGAGTGAGCAGCACCAAGTTCCTGGGGGTGCACATCTCTGAGGACTTCTCCTGGTCCAACAACACCACATCACTGACCAAGAAGGCTCAAACTCACCTCCATTTCTTTTGCAAACTAAGAAGCGCATGAGTCCCAACCCCCATCCTGTGCTCATTCTACTGAGGCACACTTGACAGCATCCTCCCCAGCTGCATCACGGTGTGGTATGGACACTGCACCACCTCCTGCTGGAAGACACTACAACACACAGTGAAAGCAGCCAGCAAGATCATCATTGTCCCTCTGCCCCCTTCTCGAATATCTACCTCACCTACTTCACTATCAACATTGCAGGCGACACCTCCCACCCCTCACACTCCCTCTTCAGCCCCCTGCCCTCGCGGAACAGGTACCAGAGCCTCCAGGCACGCTCCACAAGACTTCAGGGTCCTGATGGCCTTTGTTCATCAGGCCATCAGGACCCTGAACTCTGTCCACTCCCCACCCCCGAACCGTAATGCACTCACCTGCACAATAATTACCTCACCTGCTGGCACAGAAAGACGGGCACACCAACAGTAACACATTCCAAAATCCCTGGTAGTGCAAAGGGCATTCCATTTACAAGCTTACACCTATACAGGTCATCAATATACAGTGCAACACCACCACCCTTTTTTTGAGATCTGTTAATATGAAACATCTGATATCCCTCTATTGCCATCAGAGGAGCCTGCTCTTCATTAAGCCAAGTTTCAGAGACTGCGATAGCTGTAAATTTTCTGTCTAGCCATTTTAAATAGTCCTGAATCTGTGGAAAGTTTTTGTTAAGACTTCTGCTGTTGAAGTGTATTATTGATAGTTTATCATCTAGTTGCACTTCACTTTTGAATTGCTTTTCAGTGTAATATTCACAATGATTATGAATATTATTGAAAAAGTGGTTATCAGGATCAATATCATTCTCCATCTCTTGTAGTTTATGTTCAGCATAATGGCATATTTTCAGAGTTTGAATTTCCTCACTCTGTGTCAAATGACTTCCTCCAACTGGATATAATTGATGTCTACTCAAGTCAGTCATAAGTTTTTTTGTTTGCTTTGTTTAGTTCTTTTTTTAAAGTACATTGACATGGTTTGTCAAAAGAACTATTCTTACCGTGTGTGTGGATATGGATTATCATAGTCTCTTAATTTTCTTAATCAGTGTTCATCTATATTTATTTAAGTCAGTAACATCTCTGATTATTATACTCTTTGCTTCCTCAGGTGTTCCATTTAGTTTGATCCAAACTCTACAATTTCTTGTCCATGTTGCCTGTATCTTATTTTGTCTTTTCAGCATCCGTGCTTGCCGTGCTATTTCAGCATTTGTTTTTGTTAGATGTTCATTTAGGTAAACTTCTGTTCCCCGTAGCTTTCTGGCCTGCCTCAGTATGTCATTCTTTACCCTTCTGTTCACAAAGAGCATCACAATTGATTTCTTTGTTTTATTATCCTTTCTGGGTAAAGCATGACAGGCTGAAATTGCATTTGCTTCGACCTTTATATTTCTACTATCAAGGAACTGAAGCACCTGGTTTTCCAGGGAGACTTATTCACTCAGGGGAGCCTCCTCACCTCTCATTCCTGCTGTAGCATGAGCATATGATTGATATTTAATGTCTAGTCCACTTATACTTAGATCATCCATACGAGAATATTGTTCAAGATCCTCGACGCATCGCTCCAAGTCTGCAATTTTTTTGTCCTTTTCCTTAATTGTTCATTTTAATTCTCTTTTTAATTCTCGGACTTCTTCCATTAGCCCTAATAGTTTAGCCTGCTGACTAGCCACTTTGGTCAGTTCTTCTGACATGAAGTTCAGAGATTTTTTTGATCTCTTCCATTTCCTCCTTCTTTGGTGGCATTTTTACTGACCTGTTGATAGTAAAACAATCTCTGCTGGTGTCGCCGGTATCTGATCCGACCGACCTCGAATCCAGCTGGGCCTCAGCTAGCCCCCTCCGCTGCTAGTCCCGCTGCAATTGAGCTCCTGTCCAGCCGGCGTACCGGCAGCTCCTCCACCGAGTCCCGCCGCCCACCGCCGTTGTAGTTGAGCTCCGATCCTGCTCCTGTCCAGCTGGGTTCCCGGTAGTTCCTCCGCTGAGCCCCGCCACCTACCGCCGTCTTCCTCAGTAGTTCCTCCGCTGAGCCCTGCCGCTGTAACTGGGCTCCAATTCCGGCTCTTATCCGGCTGGGGCCCTGATGGTCCTCCACTGGTCCCCGTCTCCTACTACCGCTGTACTTGAACTCTGATCCGGCTCCCGTCCAACTGTTGCCTCGGTTAGTTCCTCCGGCGAGCCCCAATCACTGGGGACAGAGTCGCTTCTTTGTGTCGGTGTTAGGTGCTGACTTGTGCTGAGTTTTATGTTGTCTTGTTGGTTTTATATTGTTTTTTTGTGTTAGTGTCCTGCTCCTTGCTTTTATGTTTTTATGTGTGTTCTTGTTGTGCAGCACTTTGAGTGCTGTACAACAAAACGAGTGTTGCTTTTTAAAGTGCTTTATAAATAAAGTTGATTGATTGATTGATATGTGAACTGGGTGGAAGTCTGGGCTACTCTGCCTGGACTGATGATCCCATGATCCGGTTGCCATGATAAGTGGTAGAAATCCACCTCCACCATCGGTTGGGCCAGCTATCACCATCAACACAGCGGACACACATTTGATTTGATTTGATTTGATTTGAAAAAATTAGTGGATAGACTTTGATGTAATTTTCACCAGGACTTGTTCATGGCCTACACACGAACCCATTACATTTTGGAGGTGATCCATGACATACAGAAGGAGCTTTGGCAGAGGTATGCATATGCACTCTCTGAGTGCTTTTCTAGTTTAATTATTCCTTGACCAAAAACAAAGTATAATGAATGTTTTGGCCAAAAGGTTGTTTATAAAATAATACATTATACTTGTGTAACTGAGGGTCTTTGCATATTGTCTATACTCAGGAGAGCTCTAAAATAAAAGCATGGGTTTTTATTACTGCCTTTTCTGTGTATTCCATTAAGGTGATAATTCAATAAAAAACCTTACACTTGTTTTGTTAAAATTATTTATAAAATCTGATTTGTAAATCTGACCCTGAAAGCATCACAGCCTCACCGGAAATGAAACTCAACGCACGTCACTGGTGGTCCAGCAGTTTAAAAACAATGCTTCTCAACGTACAACTGAAAAAAAATTAAGGATTTCATCTGCTACAGTCCATAATATCATCAAAAGCTTCAGAGAATCTGGAGAAATTTCTGCCTGCAGTCCAGACCTGTCTCCCATTGAAAATATGTGGCACATTATGAAATTTCTGTAAGTGGCATGGCCAGAAAGAGACACTGAATGCCTGTGACCTTCGATCCCTCAGGCAGCACTGCATTAAAAACCAATATCATTCTGTAAAGGATATTACTACATGGGCTCAGGATCACTTCAGAAAACCAGTGTCAGTTAACACAGTGCATTGCTACATCTACAAGTTAAAACTCTACCATGCAAAGCCAAAGCCCTAGACCAGGGGTCTTTGCCAACCAAAGAGCCATTTTTCCCGTCTTAAACTAAAATAGAAGTGGCTGAGGGCCACAACGGCAATTTAGCCTTTAAAATAAAGATTATGCTGCTTATAAAGTTTTTTATGTACATAGCTCTGAATATTATGTGGCATTAATAAATTCATGCTACAACAGTGGAAAAAACTGTCAAGCTTTATATATAGCTTCATTCATGAAATAAAACTATTACAAATATATTAGAAATTATTTTGTGCTGAAAAATAAATTTCTGAATATGTGACCACAATTTTTTGTAGTTCTTTTAATTATCAGCACATTCATAAATTGTTTAAATCTGAAAAAATATTATCCATGCCCTACTTTCAACAGTGATCATACAGCTTTAGTTCCTGATATTTTAATAAATTAGAGATGAAAGTTTTATTTAAAAGAAGCTACTTTTCATCCTTTTTATGTTTCCTTATAAAGCTCTTTATTCAAATGTATTAATATAATATAAATCTGTATCCTTCACCTGTTCTCCAGACTCTCAATATGACAACTAGTAGATTGGTTGTCTGATATTCTTATTTATGTTGGAATAAAACAAAAAGAATTCTCAACAACTTTCTAAATAATGTAACTTTAAAAATCATTTGGTGCAAATTAAGCCAATTAGAAATAATTACAATAGAGTAAAAAAGGTTTTAAAAAATACATTTTTCCGCTGAGCTAAATATTGGTTATAATTATTTTTTAAATGTGTGGCACTAATATATAATCTGCACATATAATTCACTCTCCAAAACCCCACAGGTAACAAACTAGCAGTTATCCTACAGACAAAAAGCTGAAAATATTCTTAAAATAAAAGACTCACCTCTACATGTGTAGATCTATCTATTTATCTATCTACAGTGGTGTGAAAAAATGTTTGCCCCCTTCCTGATTTCTTATTTTTTATGTTTGTCACACTTAAATATTTCAGATCATCAAACAAATTTAAGAGATTCAAGATTCAAAGATTCAAAGGCTTTATCATCATGTGCACAGTTAAGAAATGCTACATTTCCTAAGCAATAAAATTCTTACTTTGCCCTCCGAACGACTGCCAAGTTAAAGGTACAGCAACAACAATTCTAATAGGCCATGACACACTAGCACAGTAACTCAATCCTAGTACTGATGGATGCTAAGACACACACAGCAACACACAGTTAGGCAGTAGAGGAATGAAAATGAAGTCACTGGATGACTAAAGTGATAGTGGTATATTGATATCAGAGATGATGTGAACCTGAGATGGTATGAACCTGTGTACAGTGTGCAAATGAGCAGTGTGCAACAAGCAGTGTATAATTACAAATTATTGGTAAGTAGCAACAGAGATGATATGGACATCAGACAGGTGATACTATATGTACTGTACAGGTGAGCAGTGTGCAAATTTAGCAGCCGGTGTGTGAGTTCCTATATGCAAAGCTGTGTTACAGAGTTTTGGGAGTTGTTGTCTGTTCATGAGTCTGATGGTAGTGGGAAAGAAGGAGTTTTTTAGTCTGGTTGTCCGGAATTTCACACTTGTGTACCTCCAGCCTGAGGGCAGAAGTGTGAACAGTCTGTGTTAGGGGTGGGTGGGGTCCCGGAGGATGGCGTCAGCTCTGTTTTGGACTTTGGGGTGGTAGATGCTATGCAGAGAGGGGAGTGGAGTCCTGATGATCTTCTCCGCTGTCTTCACCACTCTCTGCAGGCGTTTGCGCTCCAGGGCAGTGGTGTTTCCATACCATGCAGTGATGCCGTTGGTCAGGATGCTCTTGATGTTGCAGCTGTAGAAATTGTTGAGGTTTCTCGAAGACATGCTGAACTTCTTCAGCCTCCTCAGAAAGTACAGTCGCTGTTGAGCTCTCTTGACCAGCTCTGTGGTGTTGTGTGTCCACTTAAGGTCCTCGCTGATGTGGATGCCCAGGTATTTAAAGCTGCTCACCCTCTCCACCTCAAGCTTCCGGATGAACAGCGGCCGATGGGGTCTCCTCCTCCCTTTCCTCATGTCCACTATCATTTCCTTTGTCTTGTCCGTGTTAAGGGTGAGATTGTTGTCCTCACACCAAGACACCAGGTTAGCCACCTCCCTGCTGTAGGATGCTTCGTCATCACCAGTGATGCGTCCTATCACTGCTGTGTCATCTGCAAACTTTAGGATGATGTCGTCTTTGTGGGAGGCAACACAGTCATGGGTGAAGAGACTGTAGAGGATGGGGCTGAGAACACAACCCTGGGGGACACCTGTGTTTATGATGATGCTGGCCGAGGTCCTGTTACCCATCCTGACAGACTGGGGCCTGCCAGTTAGAAAGTCCAGTAGCCAGTCGCAGAGGGTGGGGTGCAGGCCAAGTGAAGACAGTTTGTTGGTGAGTTTGTGGAGGATGGCCGTGTTGAAGGCGGAGCTGTAGTCGGCAAAGAGCATCCTAATGTTGGAGTCTTCATCTTCCAGGTGGGAGAGAGAATAATGGAGTGCTACGGCGATGGCATCTGAGATGGATCTGTTGGGCTGGTAGGCATACTGCAGGGGGTCCAGGGTGCCTGGTATGCTGTCCTGAATGAGGGGCAGCAACACTCTCTCAAGGTACTTCACGATGATTGGAGTGAGTGCTACCGGTCTGTAATCATTCAGACAGGTTGGCGGGCTCCTTTTGGGGACGGGGATGATGGTTGGTGTTTTGAAGCAGGAGGGGACGCTGTTCTAGTTGAGGGAGAGGCTGAAGATTGCTGTGAGAACATCAGTCAGCTCTGCAGCGCACGCTCTGAGGGCCCGCCCAGGGATGTTGTCTGGTCCTGCTGCCTTGCAAGGTTGATATTCCTTAGTGCTTTGTTTACCTGGTCTGGTGAGACTCTTAGTGGGTGTGTGTGTGTGTGTGCGTGAGTGTGTGTCTCTTCTCTGTGCTGTGGCTGATGGTCTCGAAGCGGGTGTAAAAGATGCTGAGATCGTCCGGCAGGCTGTCTGTAGAGCTAGCAGTGCTGCTGTTGGGCTTCTTGTAGTCTGGGATGTGTTGCTGGCCTTGCCACATGGGTCCTGGGTCAGGAGTGGAGTAGAGGCTGTGCAGCCTTTCTCTGTACTGCCTCTTGGCTGTTGTTATAGCCTTCCTCAGTCCATACTTTGCAGCTTTGTACTCGACCTCACAGCCTGATTTAAATGCATGAGAGCGAGCACACAGCATCTGACGTACCTGACTGTTGATCCAGGGCTTCTGGTTGGGGAACTTCCTGACCTGTATGGTGGGTACAATGGTATCAATGCACATGCTGATGTACGCGATCACGTATTCAGCATAGTCCAGTATGTTTACAGAAGAGTCCTCTTGAGTGGCTGCAGCTTTTAACACACCCCAGTCTGTGCAGGCAGAACAGTCTTGCAGGATGTTCTCAGTCTCTGGAGTCCAGCGCTTAATTTGTTTAATAACAGGGTTTGTTTGTTTCAGCTTTTGTCTGTAGGCTGGGTACATAAGCAGTGAGATGTGATCTGACTGTTCCAAGTGGGGGCGGGGTAAGTATTAGACAAAGATAACACAAGTAAACACAAAATGCAGTTTTTAAATGAAAATGTTTGTTATGAAGGGAAACAAAAATCCAAACCTGCATGGCCCTGTGTGAAAAAGTGATTGCCCCCTAAACCTAATAACTGGTTGGGCCACCCTCAGCAGCAACAACTGCAATCAAGTGTTTGCGATAACTGGCAATGAGTCTTTTACAGCACTGTGGAGGAATTTTGGCCCACTCATCTTGGCAGAATTGCTGTAATTCAGCCACATTGGAGGGTTTTCAAGCATGAACCGCCTTTTTAAGGTTATGCCACAGCATTTCAATCAGATTCAGGTCAGGACTTTGACTAGGCCACGCCAAAGTCTTCATT
Organism: Pholidichthys leucotaenia; assembly: GCA_020510985.1. Taxonomy (NCBI): domain Eukaryota; kingdom Metazoa; phylum Chordata; class Actinopteri; order Cichliformes; family Pholidichthyidae; genus Pholidichthys; species Pholidichthys leucotaenia. Next base: position 406,853,152 of record CM035844.1, on the reverse strand, counting down.
TTTTATCTTTTTTTTTTTTTTTAATCTTGGAACTCTGCCATGCAGGCCATTTTTGCCCAGTCACTTTCTTATGGTGGAGTCATGAGCACTGACCTTAACTGAGGCAAATGAGGCCTGCAGTTCTTTGGATGTTGTTGTGGAGTCTTGTAACCTCTTGGATGAGTTGTTGCTGCGGTCTTGGGGTAATTTTGGTCGGCCGGCCACTCCTGCGAAGGTTCACCACTGTTCCATGTTTTGGTCATTTGTGGATAATGGCTCTCACTGTGGTTTGCTGGAGTCCCAAAGCTTTAGAAATGGCTTTATAACCTTTTCCAGACTGATGGATCTCAATTACTTTGTTTCTCATTTGTTCCTGAATTTCTTTGGATTGCAGCATGATGTCTAGCTTTTGAGGATCTTTTGTTCTACTTCACTTTGTCAGGCAGGTCCTATTTAAGTAATTTGTTGATAGAGAACAGGTGTGGCAGCAATCAGGCCTGGGTGTTGCTAGAGAAATTGAACTCAGCTTTCCAAAGATGTGATAAACCAAAGTTAATTTGTTTTAACTGGGGGGGCACTTTTTCACACAGGGCCATGCAGGTTTGCATTTTTTTCCTCTTAATAATAAATACCTTCTTTTAAAAACTGCATTTTGTGTTTACTTGTTTTATCTTTGTCTAATATTTAAATTTGCTTGATGATCTGAAACATTTCTGCATGACAAACATACAAAAAAATGAGAAATCAGGAAGGGGCAAACACTTTTTCACATAACTCTATCTATCTATCTATCTATCTATCTATCTATCTATCTATCTATCTATCTATCTATCTATGTTCTATATCCAGTTGACAGCATTTCATAATAAAAGCACATAACAGACACAACCATTGTGAAAACTGAATTGCTGTAGAGGGATTTTATTTTTACATCACTCAAGAAGTACTGAGTTGTGACGGTGAAAATACTTTCACACTAATTCAGACTTCGGTCATGTCTGGTGAATCCAGCATTTATAGCACAGGTGACTAATTTTAAGGTTACTGAGCAGGAATTCAAGGATTGTTTCTCATTTTTAAGGAAATAAAGGCACTGATTTTAGATAATCACAGTTATGACTTTTTATGGAAATTCTCTCCACATAACAACCATACATGAATGCAAATTAATCTGTCCATGCAGAATTCAGCTCTCTACTTTCCTCTGTGATTTTACTTTCTCTGGATCTGTTCGTGTCTTACTGAGGGTGGCAGGAAGCAGCTACTGTCCATGCTTCTCCACATGCACTGAGGACGGAGAGGCTGAGCGGCTCTCTGTGGAGCCACCATCAGATATGACACAGTCACACATGGTTGACAACATAACAAATAATTTAAAAAATATATATTTTTATATATTACTTCATAAAAGTGTGCATTTCCATTGAGAAATGTAGCCAATTCCAATCAACAATAATTTAAAAATAAAGTAATTAAAATGAGCTTCATTAATTTCCATGTGTTTTGAGATGTAACTGCAAAGAGCCACAGCATGGGGGCTAAAGGGCCACATGTGGCCCCGGGGCTGCAGGTTGCCGACCCCTGCACTATAGCAACAACACCCACAAACACCGTTGGTTACTCTAGGAACGAACTCATCTGAGACGGACTGATGCAAAGTGGAAAAGTGTGCTGTGGTCTGACGAGTCAACATTTTATATTGTTTTTGGAAATCATGGACGTCAAAGGACCATCCAGACTGTTATCAGCGCAAAGTTTAAAAATCAGCATCTGTGATGGTGGGGGGTATGTTAGTGCTCATGGCATGGGTAAAGGTTTTGGAGCAACATATGCTGCTTATGCTCAACTTGCATCCTGATGATCAGTGCATTACGTTAGAATCAGAGCTAATATTAGCACAAGTAAACAAATCAGTAAGTAAATCATGCATGGCCCACATTTTAACGGCAATGCTAAATAATCAGAAGTTATGGGTGGTGAAAATGTTGTTAATCTACTGTGACCAATGGGAAGGGCAGTGAAGCCCAACTGATGGCGTCCCAACTTGTAACTTTCTGCACCAGAATTCTACTTTTGTCACCAACAGGATCAACCCCCTTGGCAAGCCACATAGGAATGCTTTTACTGACTGTCACATTTTAGCATTATCCTTATGTCAGAGGTGCATTAAAGCATTAAGGAGTCAATGAGTCCAACCAGCAACATCACTTGTGGCTGAACACACTGCTGGGACCGAGACACTAGTGGTATCTGGGGACTAGATTTATACGGCACCAGTGAATCCTGCTAACCAATGGTAATTGTGACCAATCGGAAGGTGGTGAAGCTCAACTGGTGGCGTCCAATCAATGGTTTGAACTTACAGCCTCCCCCATCGGAGTCTAACACTACAGGAACCAGGAACCAGTTTTACAAGAACTTCTTCCATGGTGTGTGTGTCCACCACAGGAACCTCCCTGTAGGGGCAAGTTTTCAGGAACTCTTAGAGGCTGAAATGAGACCCTGGTCAGGGGTAGGTACTTTGGAGTAACACCGAAAACTGCTGGGTGGGGTTTAGTATTGACTCTGTACTGATTGGATAAAACTCAGCATCCCGACTAAAGCACTTCATGAACAAAACACAAGGAAATGAGTGGTGCCATATATGACCAGAAAAGATAACAGTGAAGATCTAATGCTTAAAAAATTATAATATAACACTGCTATGATTCTGGAGGGTCTAAATGATTATTCATCATGTAGTGTGGGCTTCAGGAGGAAATGAACATTTACAGTGGAGTGGCATGGCACATACCACCAGCCGCTAATGCTGTCATTCACCGTGATGTGAACTCACACGGCTGGCCAAAAAGAGGTGGAGGCTCCACTGGTGCTTTTTCCATCTAAAAATTTGAACGTTATACCACCATGATTATGGAGAGGAACAGTTATCAAGGTATCAGAAACACAAAGGAGAGGCAGCATGACGGTTCGCACCAGTGGACACACAGGGTTGGCCAGCTTGAGAGAAAGTTCCCCACCAGTGCTATATAAGCAATCCGGTCCTCTCCGCAATTATTAAACAACAACGTTGGTAAGTTTTCCCCATGCACTCCACTTTACAGTCATTCCTTGCATAATCGTTTTTCTATTATTTCAATGAATTTTCAGTGTATATTTTTGCCGCACTACATGATGGCTGAAGCTGTCAAGCAATTACATCACAAACATATCCTCTGGAGACTCGTGGTTCCTACCCCCATGACGGGAAAGAGGACCGGCTCCAGGGCCGGTCCTTCTCAAGGTCCCGTCCCCATCCCCTAGAATTGGTTCTTGGTTCCTATGTGAAAACAGGGCTCAGGACAATGCTTTTGTTGACTCTGTCACACTAGTACTGATTGACAAGTTATTAAAAGAAGCCATTGTGGTGGACACACATACCGGACCTGTTTTGTGACTCACATTTTAGGTCAGAACAAAGGCAGGGCAGCTCCCTTAGTGATTACAGGAAGCTGCAAGAATCTTAGCTTTGGTATGCAAGGCTTGAGACTGTGGGGGGTTTAATTAAAGGATTAAAGAGGGGATGCATTGGAGACAGTGGAAGTGATATCATGGAGAGAAAATGCATTGTGACTTTCTTTATAATGCAAGGTGGTTTGTGAGACATGTGACCTGTGAAGTGTAAGAGCCCTGATATTTAAGGACGAGAGTTTACTGTGTGGATCTCTTATTCTGCTTTGAGATGATGGTGTTGTGAATAAAGCTGACTTAAGAGAGAACTCTGCCTCATCATTTTCACATCACCACACCATGTTATTTTGCTATTCATGAATGTATTGTTGTGGCGCTATTATTAATACTTTTGGAATTGCTGCTGTCCTCTCCATGGATCACCACCTTAGATGGGTTTGTGTGCCCAAATGATCCCGAGTTGTTATGGGGGGTAACTTGCCCTAGTAGGGTCTCCCAAGGTAAACTGGTCCTGGGCGAATGACCAGACTAAGAACGGTCCAGTGGAGCACCATGAAAAAAGTTACATCAAGGACCCAGTGGACCCAAAGGAGGCACAGGGGTTCAACCTCCGGTGGGCTCACCACCTGCAGGAAGGATCATGGGGATTATGGTGCTACGCTGCCTGGACTGATGCCCCTGCGACCTGGATTCCTGGAAAAGCGGAAGAAGATGGATGGATGGATGGATGGATGAATTGTTGCTGTCCTGCTGTTTGTACATCTGCCAGCTTTATTAAGACGGGCTCTTACGGTATAGGTTAGCAGTTAGGGTAAGCATCTTTAGCTTTACAATTGCTCTTTGTGATTGGCCTTACTGCACACCACTCAGAAAACCTTTATCCAGTCAGGTGTGTGTGTTCTGTGTGTGGGGGGCTCATAAATATTAAGGAATATGTAGAAAACAGACTGCTGACAAAAAGGACATCAAAACCTGAAATTAATTCTTTGAAAATGTGCAATATGTGACTAAAGCAACCACTGGGTCATACTATCATATGGGTACATATGGGGACTACACAGCAACACAACCCTTACCTTGATCTTTGCTCATGAAGGCGGCCTTGATGTTTTCAGGCACACCCTGCCACATACTAATAGATTTTGGATAGCCATCATCAACAGATTGTGAGTCCTCATTGAAACGGTAATACCTAAACAAAATAGTAAAAAAGAGGATAAATTAGCCACAAAGGTTCTCCTGCTAAAATGCACATTGCAGACACAGAAATATAGTGTATATTAGCTCAAATCATAGTTTCGATCGTGGGTAGATGCAGCGGCCCAGCACTCTTCATGTTTTAGTAGCTATTTTTGCTATTTTGTATATTTGAGCTTCTTTTTCCTTCTTTTCTCTGGGCCAACCGCACGTGTGCAGTACACCAGAGCTGAGCTGCTCATAATTTTGGAAAACAACCGCTACACTTTTAGCAACAGTAGCTGGGACTTCATTCCACCAGAGATCTGCAGGCCTGCGAACGTGTCTCCTATCATCCCCCCACTGAAGTGGCGCAGGAGGCAGAGACACAGGGAACAGAAGGGGGGGAGGAGAGCAGGGCCAAAGGCCAAGCTAATGGCTAACCCATACAAACCAGCAATTCCAAGTCTTTTTCTCACCAACTCCCGGTCACTCAACAACAAGATGGATGAGTTATGACTGCGGATTACTTCACACCGTATGGTTCAGGCTTGTTTATTTATCATATGCAGGCTAAAGTGCAATGAAATGTTATGGACAAGCAGAACCAGTCAATTCACTTACACAAAAGTAAGAGAGCAATACAGAGAAAAAAGAACAAAGTGGTAAAGATTGTGTAGTTTCCAGAGCTACAAATAAGGATAAGGGAATCTAAAGACTGAAGTGTGTATGTGCTTAAATTGTTCGTTAAAGATAAAGTGTTTAGTGTAGCAGCAGTTATGTTGAGTTAAGGAGCCTGATGGTAGAAACTGTCTCTCAGTCTTTTGGAGCATGCGTCTTCCAGATGGTAGCAGGCGAAGAGTTTATGCAAAGTATGCATAAACTATCGGAGACTTGGCTGGACTCTTCCACCCCGGATGCTGCGACAGCATTAGCAGGCCACGCTACCGTCAGGGCGGACAGAAATTTCAGCAAGTCGGGTAAGAAATACAGAGGTGGCCTGTGTGTTTATAAACAACAGTTGGTGCACCAGTGCCACACTTAAAGACGCTCACTGCTGTCCGGACATAGTATCTGATGGTGCAGTGCAGACCCTTCTACCTACCGAGAGAGCTCATGTCGGTGATCGTAATAGCGGTGTATGTGAAGCCAAAAGCTAATGCTAAATTAACTATGTAAATGCTACAATGGTCTATCAACCAGCAGCTATTGACACACCCATACTGTGCTATAACTGCGGCAGGAGACTTTAACCATGCAAACCTGAAGTCTGTCCTGCCAAGATTCTTCAAAAATGTGACTTTTCTGATGAGGGAAAATAACACTCTTGACCAGGTCTACACCAACATTCCAGATGCCTACAGAGCCACCCCCATGCCACATCTTGGACTTTCTAATCATCTCTCTCTGTCACTGATTCCTGCTTATAAACCTAAAATCTGTAGACAAAGACCAACACTCAAAGCAGTTCAGGTGTGGAGTGAGGAAGCTACCACAACCCGACAGGACTGTTTTGATTCAACAGACTGGGGGGTATTTGCTGAGGGGACAGACCTGGATGGCCACACATCTGCTGATTTCTTAGCTGATTTACTGCTGAAATCCGATAGAATAATTATAGTAGGGGACTTTAATATACATGTAGATGTAGCTAGTGATTGCCTTAATGTGGCATTTAATTCAATATTAGACTCTATTGGGTTTTCTCAGAAAGTAGGAAATTCTACTCATTATCTCAACCACATGTTGGACCTTGTTCTGACATATGGCATAGAAATAGAAAATCTGGTAGTGTCTCCTCATAACCCTGTACTGTCAGACCATTGTCTGTTAACCTTTGATTTTACTATTTCTGACTATGTGGCTCCTAAAGAAAAATATTACTACAGTAGATGCCTCTCAGATGATGTTGTTACCAAATGTATGCAGATTGTTTCCTCTATGCCATGTGTCAACACAACGGAAATAAGCTATAGACAGCTTGCTCCTTCTGTAATTGATAGCATGGTAAATAGTGTTACAGCTTCTCTGCATCAGACTCTAGACTTGGTGGCCCCTTAAAAAAGAAAAAGTCTAATCAGAAATTTCTAACTCCATGATTCAACACAGAAACTCCTAGCTTAAAACAGAAGACTCGTCAATTAGAAAGAAAATGGCGCTCCACTAATTTAGATGAAATCTATTTAGCTTGGAGAAATCATCTTTTAATTTATAAAAAACCTCTTAGAAAAACTAGAACGAATTATTATTCTGCATTAATAGAAGAGAACAATAATCTCAGGTTTCTTTTCAGTACTGCAGCCAGGTTGACAAAGAGTCAGGACTCTGTCAATCCTAGCATTCCCTTAGAGCTTACTAGTCAGGACTTTATGAACTTTTTCAATAATAAAATTCCATCCATCAGAGATAAAATCAATCAGATTCTTCCCACTGTTAACTTAAATACTGTAACTACTACAACTCCTTCAACTGATATCTGTCTTGATGAGTTTACTCCAATTGACCTTTGTGAGTTAGACAAAATAGTTTCCTCATCCAAGCCTTCAACTTGTCTTTTAGACCCTATTCCTACCAGGTTATTTAAAGAAGTCTTCCCACTTATTGGTAGCTTTATTCTTCATATAATCAATTCTTCATTAACTTTCGGCCATGTACCGCAGGCTTTTAAAACGGCTGTAATTAAACCCTTAATCAAAAAGCCAACGCTAGATCCAGGAGCTTTAGCTAACTATAGACCAATCTCTAATCTCCCTTTCATTTCAAAAATCTTAGAAAGAGTTGTTGCTACGCAATTATTTGACCACCTGCAGGGAAATGGTTTACTTGAAGAGTTTCAATCTGGGTTTAGAATCCATCATAGTACTGAAACAGCCTTAGCGAAGGTCACTAACGGCCTCCTCATCGCATCTGATAATGGACTGGTTTCTGTACTTGTCCTTTTAGACCTTAGTGCAGCTTTTGATACTATCGATCATAATATTCTACTTGATAGATTAGAACACTATGTTGGACTTAATGGAACTTCGTTGCAGTGGTTTAGATCTTATTTATCTGATAGGTTCCAGTTTGTTCATGTCAATAATGAGTTTTCTTTCAACTCAAAGCTCAGTCATGGAGTTCCACAGGGATCTGTGCTAGGCCCTACTCTTTTTAGTTTATATATGCTTCTGTTAGGCAACATTATTAGAAAGCACTTTATACATTTTCATTGTTATGCAGATGATACACAATTATACCTGTCAATGAAGCCAGATGATAGTAATCAATTAGCCAAGTTGGAAGACTGTCTTAAGGAAATCAAAGCTTGGATGACTTGTAATTTCCTGCTATTAAATTCAGATAAGACTGAAGTCATTCTTGTTGGTCCAAAAAACCTTAGAAATACCTTTCCAAATCAAACTTTCAGTTTGGATGCGGTAACTCTTTCTCTTAATAGCTCTGTGAGGAACCTTGGAATTATTTTTGATCAAGATCTGTCCTTCAGTTCACATATTAAATTTGTTTCTAAGACTGCCTTCTATCATTTGCGTAATATTGCCAAGATTAGGAGCATCTTGTCTCAGAGTAATAATAATAATAATAATAATAATAATAATAATAATAATACATCAGTCTTATATAGCGCTTTTCTAAATACTCAAAGACGCTTTACAAAGCAGCATAGGGACAAACATACAGAGAACGGGTAAACAGACAAGGTAGGTACACATAGGTAGAAGAGGCAATCAGTTTTCATAGGTAGATTTGAAAAGATGGATTTTGAGTTGACTTCTGAAAGAAGCAAGTGTGTTGGCAGACCAGATGTGAAGGGGCAAGGAATTCCAGAGGGTTGGTGCGGCGATGGCGAATGATCTATCACCCAGGGTGCGGAATTTTGTCTTGGTGATGGGGGTAAGAAGGTGAGTGTCAGCAGAGCGGAGGAGACGAGTGGGGGAATGACGAGACAGAAGGTCAGTTAGGTATGAGGGGGTGAGGTTATGAAGAGCTTTATAGGTGATGAGGAGGATCTTGAAGTTGATGCGCTGTTGAATGGGGAGCCAGTGGAGCTGACAGAGGAGAGGAGTGATGTGGTCTCTGGAGCGGGAGTGAGTAAGTAGGAGGGCGGCTGAGTTTTGAACATACTGTAGTTTTTGGAGGATGGTGGAAGGAAGTTCATACAGAATGCTGTTACAGTAATCAAGTCTGGAGGTGATGAAGGCGTGGATGAGTATTTCAGCAGCAGAGGGGGAGAGGGTGGGACGGAGGCGTGCAATATTACGAAGATGAAAAAATGATGTTTTGGTGATATGGTTGATGTGAGATTTGAAGGAGAGGGTGGGGTCCATGATAATGCCGAGGTTTCTGGCCAGGGGAGAGGGGGTGACTGAGTGACCATCGATTTGGAATGAAAAGTTCTGGGAAGAGGGGAAAAGAGATTTTGATCCAAAAATGATGATTTCTGTCTTATTGCTGTTTAGCTTGAGAAAGTTGTTAGTCATCCAGGCTTTTATGTCTGTGAGGCAGTTGGTGATGGTGGAGAGAATGGCGGGGGTGATGGATTTAGAAGAGGTGTACAGCTGGGTGTCGTCGGCGTAGCAGTGAAAGTGAAGACCATGTTGACGGATGATGTGACCAAGCGGAAACATGTAGAGAGTGAAAAGGGTTGGACCGAGCACAGAGCCTTGAGGGACACCGTGTGAGACAGGGGTGGTGCATGATTTGTGATTGTTGATGGAGATGTACTAGAATCTGTCAGACAGGTAGGAGGTGAACCAAGAGAGGGCGGAGTCAGTGATGCCAATAGAAAGCAGAGGATGGAGCAGGATGGAATGATTGATGGAATCGAAAGCAGCGCTGAGATTGAGGAGGAGAAGAATGGTGAGGGAGCCAGAGTCAGTGGCGAGCAGAAGGTCATTGGTGACCCTGAGGAGGGTGGTTTCAGTGCTGTGGCGAGAGCGGAATCCAGATTGAAATGTTTCGTAGAGTTTGTTGGAGAGGAGGTGTTTCTTGAGTTGGGTGGCGACAGCTTTTTCCAATATTTTAGCCAGAAATGGGAGGTTGGAGATGGGTCTGAAATTGTTGGGGTCGTCAGATTCCAGGCCAGGTTTCTTAAGGAGGGGGGTGATGGCAGCAATCTTAAGTGATGGGGGGACAGTGCCAGTGGTGAGAGAGGAGTTGATGGTGTCGATGATAAGGGGGGCAAGAGGGGTGAGACAGGCTTTGATCAGGGGGGAGGGGATGGGGTCCAGGGGGCATGTAGATGATTTCATGCTGGAGAGTATTTTGGAAAGTTCATCAGTGGTTATGGGTGAGAAAAGGGAGAGCTGTTTATCTATGGGTGGAGAAAAAGTGGGTTCTGAGTCAGGGGTGATGGCCGAGGAGGAGGCAAGCTGGTTGTGAATATTGTCAATTTTGGAATGGAAAAATGATAGAAAGCTATTGCATTTTTCAGGGGTGAAGGATGATGAAATGATGTCCTGGGGTTTGAGGAGTTTGTTGATGGTGGAGAACAGAGTGCAGGGGTTGGAGGATCCAGAGTGAATGATGCTGGAGTAGTAGGCAGAGCGAGCTTTATCGAGTGAGGATTGGTATAGGTGCATCAGTTCTATGTGAGCGAGGGTGTGTACAGTCAGACCGGTTTTACAGCTCAGGCATTCAAGCTGTCGCAGTTGTTTTTTGAGTTTGTGAAGTTCTAAGGTGTACCAGGGGGCCGAATGAGTGAAAGTGATAGTTTTTGTTTTCATGGGGGCCAGTTTGTTGAGGGAGGTAGACAATGTGTTGTCGTAGATGTTTACTAAGTCCGTAGGGGTTGGGTTTACAGGGAAGGTGAGGTTGGAGAGAGTGTTAGATATGCATGTGGAGAGAGAAACTGAGCAGATGGACTTAACATTCCTGAAGGTTATTGTTCAGTCTTGTTTGGGTTGAGGGGCCGGGATGTCAATGTCCAGTGTGATGGCGAGATGATCCGAGATGGTGAGGTCAGTGCTGGAGATGTTGTGAATGTGGAGACCAGTGGAACAAACCAGATCCAGGATATGTCCACGTCTGTGGGTAGGGAAAGTTATGTGTTGGGTGAAGTTGAGACATTTGCGTAAGTCCAGAAAATCGTTTGCGTATTTGCAGTCAGGGGAACCAATGGGGAGGTTGAAATCGCCAAGCAGTAGGACAGATGGTGAGGTTGCAGACAGTACTGTAATGAGTTCTGAAAGATCTGATAAGAAAGCTGGATTTGGAGAGTGATGCTGAGAAACTGATCCACGCTTTTGTTAGCTCAAGATTAGATTATTGTAATTCTTTATTATCAGGTTGTCCTAAAACATCTTTAAAAAGTCTTCAGCTGATCCAAAATGCTGCAGCAAGAGTTTTAACAGGTACTAGAAAGACAGATCATATCTCTCCGGTTCTGGCCTCCATTCATTGGCTTCCCATAGAGTTTAGAATTAAGTTTAAAATCCTTCTTCTTACTTACAAAGCTCTAAACAATCAGGCTCCTTTTTATTTAAAAGATCTGATACTACCATATTATCTTAACAGAGCACTACGCTCCTAAAATGCAGGATTACTTGTAATACCTAGAATCTCCAAAAGTACAATGGGAGGCAGAGCCTTCAGTTATCAAGCTCCTCTCCTGTGGAACCAGCTGCCAATCTGGATTCGGGAGTCAGACTTGATCTCTGTTTTTAAGAATAGGGCTAAAACCTACCTTTTTGATATAGCCTACAATTAGGGAGGGATCATGTGTTTCTGAACCCTACCTTAGTTATGCTGCTAATAGGTTTAATCAGCCGGGGGACCTCCAATAATGCACTGGGCCTCACTCCTTTCTTCACTTTCAATGAAATATTTTTTTTTTGCTGGTCATTAACATCTGTTTGTTCTCTCCCATAGATTGAGTCCCCATCGTGCTGTTTGCTCTCTACATGTCTGTTCTTTTCATCTTCTCTGTCCCCTCGCCCCCCAGCCAGTCACAGCAGATGACTGCCCCTCCCTGAGCCTGGTTCTGCTGGAGGTTTCTTCCCGTTAAAAGGGAGTTTTTCCTCTCCACCGTCGCCAAGTGCTTGCTCACAGGGGATCGCCTGATTGCTGGAGTCTTTCTGCAACTGTGGAGGTCCCCCCTACAGTTGAAAGTGCTATGAGATGACAGTTGTTGTGAAATGGCGCTATTTAAATAAAGTTGAATTGAATTGAATTGAACTGTACTCTCACATATCAGCTATTGAGAGTAAAAGTGTGATCTCGACCAAGACAGTCAAAGTGTTCCCGAACCAGAAACTGTGGCTCAATGGTGAGTTGCGTACCTTGCATAGAACACGGGATGATGCCTTCAAGTCAGGAGACCAGCAGGCTTATAAAGAAGCATGCCAGTTCCTGCGGAAAGGCATCAAAATGGTAAAGCACAAATATAAACAGCATATTGAGGAAAACTTTCACATGAATAACACCCGGAACATGTAGCAGGGGATCAAGAAACTCACTGATTACAAGGACAGGCAGACATCAGCAGACTCCTCAGACAGTAACCTACCAGACACTCTGAACCAGTTCTTCGCCTGCTTCGACCAATGCAACAGAGAAGCCCTCACCTGTCTTCCTCTTCTGGAGATGAGTGACGCTCCCATCCAGCTGCAGCAGCACCAGGTAAGAACCATCCTGTGCAGAATCAATGTGAGGAAAGCTGCTGGTCCAGACGAAGTCACAGGAAGGATATTTAAGGCATGTGCAGACCAGCTAGTGGGGTTTTTTACGACCATCTTCAACCTCTCGCTACTGCAGTCTGTGGTCCCCACCTGCCTTAAGTCAGCCACCATAGTTACAGTGCCCAAGAAGAACACAGTGAGCTGCCTGAATGACTACCACCTAGTTGCCCTAACCTCCATCATCAGCAAATGTGTTGAGAGACTCATTTTGCCTCACACTAAGGTGGTCATTTCTGCTGACCTTGACCCACATCAGTTTGCATACAGAGCAAACAGGTCAACAGACGACACCGTCATAACGGCCCTCCACACAGCCCTCACACACTTGGATAACAGCGATACTTATGTGAGGACGCTGTTTGTAGATTTCAGTTCCACCTTTAATACAGTTCTACTCCACAAACTGGTTCAGAAGTTGGGCAACTTGGACCTGAGTAGTTCACTGTGCCACATTTCACATCCCAACATCAACACTGCTGGCAAGCAGCCAGTTGTGGCATGAGGTGATGCTTTATAATGCAGCAGGGTACTCTGTAGTGCAGCTGAGAATTGGAGTCCATCTGCCAGATGTGCTCTGAGCCCGTTTTTAGTTTTTTTTTTCTTTCCACCCCCCCCCCCCATTTGCTTGTGGATGGTGTTTGATGCCTCTCTCACTTATAAACGCTTCAAAGCACGCCGAGATGAATTGTGGGCCATTGTCTATCGTAATGACGTCTGGTACACCCCAGCGAGCAAAGAGGGAGGTGAGGAAGTCGGTGACCACGTCGGTCAGGACCGAGCCAGTGGGCATCACCTCTGGCCATTTTGAGTGGAGGTCATAGGCTACCAGCAGGAACCGTTGGTGCACAGGAGCAGTATGTAGTTTGCCACATATGTCCAGTTGAATATGTTTCCAAGGGGCTGATGGGTATGGCAGTGGCTGTAGCGGTGAGGGCAGGGGTACCCCCAGCTTTTCTGCTTTCCAGGCAGGGCAGACAGTCTTTCACCACATTTTTTATGTCTTTGTCAATGCCTGGACATCAGACTGAGCCCCTGCACTGTTGTTTCACTCTGACCCCGCCCAGGTGACCCTCGTACAGCATGGTCAAGATGCGGCCTTTTAGTGTTTCAGGGATTATTGTGCAGTGCCCTCTTGCCATGCAGACGTCGTTCCAGCGTGCCAGGTCATCCTTGACTCTGTGAAACGTGCCAGCTGTCCTTTTATCTCTGCAGGCCAGCCCTCACAGTTGAAAGAACACAGCTGTGTTAGGGTCAGGTCCTGTTCTGGCACCACCTGGACCTCCTGGAGAGAGACTGTGTTCTGAAGAGGCCCGTGCAACATGTCAATCAGCGCCGTCTCCAGAGGGTCTCACGTATCCAAGCAGTGCTGTGAGGGCCCTGTGATCCATTCGTAGCGTGAAGTGTCATCCATACAGGTACATGTGCCAACGTACGCACGCCAGCGCCTCCCTCTCCCCCGCCAAATACTTCTGTTCGGCCGGTGTGAGTGACCTCGATGCAAACGCCACTGGGCGTTCAGTTCCACCTTGAAGCTGTGACAGGACGGCTCCTACTGCAGATCTGGATGCATCGCATGTCACTAAGGTAGAGCTTTGTAGGTCGAAGTGAGCCAGCACAGGTGGGGAGGTGAGCTGTGTCTTCAGTCATTCGATGGCGGCTGAACATGCAAGGGTCCACTCCCCCGGCGCATCCTGTTTCAGGAGGGCGTGCAGTGGTTCTATCGTTTCGGAGCAGCGAGGGATGAAGGGTCCATAGAAGTTTGCCATGGCCAGAAAAGACTAGATTTGTGCGGGGGTTGTAGGCTCGGGTAGCTGAAAGACTGCTTCATTCGAGTGCAGGGGGTTCAAGCCCTCAGCGGTCAGCTGAAACCCCACAAACTCAATAGACTCTGCTGCAAAGATGCAGTTCTCTTTGTTGAGTGTGATGCCGTGGCTTGCCTCTATGACCTTCTCGAGGGAGGCATCATGGGTGGTCGGTGTCACACCATGCACCACAGTGTCATCTAGATACACAACTACTGGCTTGAGGCTGGCGAGGACGCTGGCCATAATTTTCTAAAAGCAGCTCGGTGCAGAGCTAAGGCCAAAGGGCATGCGTGTGTATCTGAAAACCCCCATGTGTGTAATGAAAGCTGTCAGGTTGCGGCTGTCGAGGTGGAGTGGTACCTGCAAGTAGATTTGGTGGAGGTCCAGCTTCAAGAAAATTGTTGAGCCACTGAAGGTCACTGTTTGCTCCTCCGTCGTGGGGAGGGGATATTTATCCAGGATGACTGCCTCATTAACCATCCGGAGGTCGATGCATGGCCGTATGCCACTTGACTTTTAATTTGCCATGACGATGTTCAAAATCCACAGGGATGTGTCGACCCACTGGATGATGCCAGCGTCCAGGAGTTTTTTAAGCTCCGTCGTAACATCATCTCGTAGGGCGAGAGGCAGTTGGCAGAGAGGTTGAATTCTGGATGCTGCTTCTGGATTAATGAGTGGTTGGTGGTTGAAAGCGGCAATGCTCGCTAGTCCCGTAAAGAGCATCGGCCAGCAGCACTGCCAGGATGACGAGACCATTAGGATGATGGAGCCTGTTGGGTCTGAGATGGAAAACCCCAAATCACCTAACAGGTCAATTCCTAGCAGGTTAGCCTCCTGGTGAGTCACCTGAACGGTAAACGACGGGATTGTTTTTGGGCTGCAGGTCACTAAAAAGTCAATTGTCCCTACCATGCCGATCTTGATGTGCCCATATCCGAACAGATCATCTGCCTTCGCCGTAATGGTCTTTTTGGGGGAAGAGCTTTCTGACTGTAGCTATGTTTAGTAGGGACTGTGAAGCACCTGAGTCCAAAAAAAGTGGCACGTCGATGCCGTCCAGCTGGATGATATGTCATTTCAGTGACCAATTCCACTGTGCAGATCGTGGCTGGGTTTGGTTGGCGGACTTTGTTTTTCAAGGTGCTTGAGTGGCAGACCTTGGCAAAGTGCTTAGCTTGTTTGCAGCGGTGACATTTCTTCCCTCTAGCAGGGCAAGTGCGCAATCGGGCTCTGTGTTTGGATGAGCCACAGTCAGTATATGATGGTCACCCGTGTTCTGCTTGGCGTCTTCATGTTGCACCGTGGTTGTGTGTGTTTGGGGCGGCTAATAGTGTTACTAGTGGCATGCTCCCGCAGGGTTGGTTGAGGGGCCTGTCAGCTAGGTGTCATTAGCTGTTCTGCCAGCTGGGCGGCCGCCTCCATCTGGGCCACCATCCTCACTACTTCGCTTAGCTTGAGATCATTTGTTGTTAGCATTAGCTCTTCTCTTAGCCACTTGTCATTCATGTCTTCTGCTAGCTTGTCACGGGTTAGCTTGTCTTCTAAGGGCCCAAAGGCGCACATGCTCACCAAGGCTTGGAGCTCTGTGGCGTAACGTTGAGTTGACTCACCCACAAGTGTCATATGGACGAGACACCGTGTTATCCGGTGCTCAGGCAATATTCCTCCTCAGCCCAGCTCTTATTGTGACAGCGTCTCAGCGGGCTCCCAGCTGTCAAGCTCTACGGGACGGCTGGAGCCCAATTACCTCTCATCAGCTGAGGCGCTGTCAACCAGTATAAAAAGGAGCAGCTCCGATCATTCGGGGCTGTGACCTCGCACTATTATCCATGCTCTTCTCCGGCGTGGGTAAGGCTGGAACCCCTTCGTCTGGCGCCAGCCACCTGCTCGTCATTCAGCATCGTGTGTAAGTGTTTACCCTTGTGTCATCGTTTGTGTTTTGACCCCACGAGGCCCTGTTCCTTTGTTCCTTTCCCTTATAACAATAAACATCGCAAACTCACTGCTCTGCCCTTGGCTCTCATTGTATGGCTCGTAGAGCCATACGTAACAACAAGCTGTTTGCGGAGGAAGAAGACAGTTCTTCGGGCTGTGATGTTGCTTGTGTTGCTGTAATATTTCTCCATCAGAGTCACAAATGAGTCCACTTGACCCAGAGTGCGGAGCACACGCTGCCCTTCTTCACCTAGACTGAGGACCAGCATGCTCTTCAGCTTCTCGTCGTTGTGGTATGTGTACTTGTGGCACTTTATTGTGAAGTGCAGTGTGGTGACTTCAACTTCCTGTCAGGTCACATCACTGCCCTATATAGCGGAGCGAGCCGCCATGTTAGGCCTCTTACACCAGAAGCTCAGGTGTCTGCTGTGTTACCACTGTGTTCAAAGCCATCAATAAAGCTGTGTTCGACGCTACCTCATCTTGCCTCATTCATCACCAGATTTTCCATACATAACATTTGGCAACTGAGGATTAACTCATAGAGGCGTGCATAACACCACTCCGTCCCTTCCTCGAGCTCCCGGGTGAACCACCGTTTCCATGGCCTCATTAGTTGGAGGCCTATCAAACATACATTATGGTGCTGGACCTCGGGAAGCTCGATAAGGTGAGGGCACGGGCGCTTTTCATCCACAACCTGGGTATTCAAGGCCAGAGGGTCCTGCAGACGCTCAGCGCATCTGACTCGTATGAGGACGTCATGGAGCTGCAAGCTAAATGTTTCTCCACCCCAGATAGCGTGACTGTTCGGAGAATTCACTTTCGCCAGAGACGCCAGTGGGTAGGTAAGCCTATCCGCCTGTACGTTATTGATTTGAAGCAGCTAGCCTGCGAGTGTTGTTTTGGCTGCTTGAAGACGACATGGTATGTGATTAACTGGCAGAGCACACGTGCAACGCTGAGCTGTGTGCTAGGCTATTAATGGCGCCAAATGACTTGACATTAGCTAGAGCCATCGAGCTAACTCTCCGGGTGGAGGCCTTCGATAAGCTAACTCTGGAGGTAAATTGATGTCAGTTACAGAAGCCGCCGGAGCCGCCCACCTCAGCTAATGTTGCGGACCCTGATAGTGAGGATAGCTTGGATGAAGATTATTGAAAAACCAATGCTGCCAGCCGAAGGTCTGCCCCAGGAAACTCCCGTTGCAGGGGTTGTGGATCTGCGACGCACCGCCATAAAGCAAAGGAATGCCCAGCAAGAGGAAAACTTTGTAGTAGACGTGGACGCTTGAATCACTACGCCAGGGTGTGCCGTTTGTCTTACCCGGGGAACCCACGGGAGAAATTACCCCACCTGCCCCCAACAGACACTGGCAGTGAATGGTATGAAGAGCTAACGGACACCCTCGCTTTCAAGTTGGCCAGTTCTCGCTCAGTGTCGGTACCCATGCCAATGAGCGACACCATGCTAGCCCCAGACACCTCCGGTACTTGGCCACAGTTGGGTGGGGGGTCTGCATCTACCACGGTGAACACTACAACATTTATAGAAGAGGACGAGGCCAGACCAATGAGCGTGGAGTTAGTGCATGCTCAGCAGCAGCTCATCAGGCCGAGTAAAATTCCACTTTGGGTTATGGACTTGGTTCGGGTTTGGGGTGATGAACGTCCACAGTGAAGATGGGCCAAATGACAGCCAGCAAAACATCAAGCACATCTGCGGATAGTGGCAAAGTTGGGAGCGGCATGCTTCCAGTTTTTCGAAGGCTCGATGAGGCATGCCAACCAGCTACGGCATGTCCAGGAGGACGCTCCAGGTGGCGTGGCTGGATGGGAGTCGGTGATGGCGGTGTGGGATCCGGGCTCCATTGTCCAGAAGATCAGCCATCGCTCTGGGGGCCTGATGCCTCCAGGGGCGTGCCTGCTGAGGGGCTGCCCTGGGCACCCCCATGCCAGTTCTCCCTCTCCCACCCAAGTGACTGTGCTGTAGCAGTTATGTTTATAGTTCTGTGTGTGCATGTTATGTTATAGGTTTGTGTATACATATCTTTTGTGTTAGTATAGGAACACCGCAAATATTTTAGGTTAATGAAGGACTCTTTTTTTTTTAGTTTATTTGGTGGCAGAATAATCCAGCATGCCGTGTGGGCTGTGTGGCAGTCCACCCACCAGTCCTATTTTAGGTTGTTTTGTGTGAGCGTGTTAGGCCAGTTGAGTACATTAGTTTTCCTTATTTTAGTGCGTGATTCGGGTTCCAAATTGGGGTGGGTTTCAATTGTGTGTGTGGTTTTAGACTTTTCTAAAGGGGGGAGGAAATGTGCTATGTGTATTTGTGACACTTTATTGTGCAGTGCAGTGTGGTGACGTGGACTTCCAGTCACGTCAGTACACTGCCCTATATAGCAGGGTCAGCCACCATGTTACGGCCTCTTACACCGGATGCCCACATCGTATTACACTACGTTCAAAGCCATCAATAAAGCTGTGTTCGATGCTACCTCATCTTGCCTCATTCATCACCAGGTTTTCCATACATAACAGTCGTCAGTGTCACTTAGGCCAGTGGTGCAACATAATCTTTAAACATGTTGAATCAACGGCACCACGGGATTGGTGGTGTCCTCGGTTAGGTGAGGAAAGGTTTTACGGGCTCCATGAGTGAGGGTTTTACCCTCGTCACCATTTGTTATGTCTGAAATAAGTGAGCCGTGAGCTGTCTTGCACCAGACAACAACCTTTTTATTATTTACATTTAACTATATACAAGATGGTGGCACCACTCAGCATCATCCATCCCCTATGTCATGACACCAGCTATGGCGAGCCCCAGTGTCCAAACCCCCCCAGTCCACACACTACAGGAATGCGTCAAGATATCCAGAAAATTAGCCTATACATTAGCTCCAGGAGTGGCGCTGCCAGATTGGTACCCAGAACAAGTTTGGTACCCAGTATCATAAAGACTTTTTTGTTTAAAAATTAAACATTTGTGTACTCATGACATGACCATGTACTTAATAAAAAACTGCAAGTTATTCAAAACCGTATTTATTTAGTTGTAAATTAAATACATTTGTCATGACATAAACATGTTGCACATGCGTGTCCATCAAATGAAGCCATTTTGCACATGTGGGGCACCGATCTTGTTCAGGGTACTGTAACAAGTAAAACTGCATTACTGTGACTTTGAGGGACTCTGTCTCCATCACTTTCTTGTGACTGATTCTTCGGCGGTAAGGAGTTCAACGACACGCATGTATGCTGTTGTCTATGCTCCAGCACTCTTATTAATTCTCTTTCGTCTGCAACAGCAGTTTAGATATGTGAAAGGCTGAGTGCATGTATGACATGTCAGTGGCTCTACAGCCGGTCTGTATACAGTTTTTCTTTATTAAAAACGTGCAGTGTGATTTAAGATAAGATAAGCCTTCATTAGTCCCACAATGGGGAATTTCCAGGATTGCAACAACACAGGGATAGCAACACTCAGAGCAATAATTTAGAAGATAAGAAAATAAGAGCAGTGAATATACATATGGACACATAAATATATAAATATATATACACAGCGCAGAGCATTGTAGCTAGATGCAATAAACAGCATAACTGTCTATTTAGTTACCCCACATAGTGTAAATATGTACCCATACATATTGTCACCCTCCGTAGCGACTGATATTGTCCTAGTTGTATACTGGAGGGGACCATTTGTGTAAGTCTGTTGCGTCTTTTGCATTCAATACTATTAGGTCGTCACGTTTTTGTTTTTTTTTTGCTATCTCTGCGAGCAGCCCTGCTTAGGTTATACAGTTTGGCAGCCGTAGGTAGGAAGGACCTGCAAAACCTCTCGGTCGCACACCTACTATGATGTAGTCTGCTGCTAAATGAGCTCCTCAGTGCATTCAGTATGTCCTGCATAGGGTGGGACTCGGACTCCAGCAGAGATGACAGTTTAGCCACCATCCTTCTCTCTCCCACCTCCTCCGCTGGGTCAAGTCGCTGCCCCAGGACAGAGCTAGCTTTCTTGATCAGTTTGTTCAGTCTCTTCCTATCGGCTGCTGCAATGCCACTGCCCCAGCAGACCACTCCAAAAGTGATGGCTGATGCCACCACCGTGTCGTAGAATGTCTTCAAAAGCACCCCTTGTACACCAAAAGACCTGAGCCTCCTCAGTAGGAACAGCCTGCACTGTCCCTTCTTGTAGAGTGCGTCGGTATTGTGTGACCAGTCTAGTTTATTGTTCAGATGAACACCCAGGTACTTGTAGGATGTCACCATCTCAATGTCTGTTCCCTGGATGTTCATCTCTGTTGGAGATGAGGCCGACGATTGCAGAGTCATCAGAGAACTTCTGTAGATGGCAGTGTGTTGTGTTGTGTGAGAAGTCTGTAGTATAAAGGGTGAAGCCAAAACCGTTCCCTGGGGGGCCTCCGTGCTACCGATGATCATGTCGGACACACAATCCCGGGTTCTCACAAACTGTGGCCGGTTTGTGAGGTAGTCCAGGATCCATGATGACAGGTGCTGGTCCACGCCTGCGCACAGCAGCTTGTCCTTCAGGATCATCGGTTGGATGGTGTTGAAAGCACTGGAGAAGACAAAGAACATGATCCTCACCACGTTCCCGGGCTTCTCCAGGTGGGACAGAGAACGGTGAAGGAGGAAGATCACCGCATCCTCCACCCCAATGCCATGCTGGTAGGCGAACTGGAGTGGATCCATCGCTGGTCCCACCAGGGGGCGGAGGTGAGCAAGGAGCAGTCTCTCCAGGGTCTTCATCATGTGAGACGTCAAGGCCACTGGTCTGTAGCTGTTCAGGTCTCTGGGGTGGGAAGTCTTTGGTACAGGTACCACACAAGATGTTTTCCACAACTGTGGTACCCTCCCCAGCTTCAGGCTCAGGTTGAAGATGTGCTCCACAATCCCACACAGCTGGTCTGCGCAGGACATGAGGAGCTTTGCCCTGATGCTGTCCAGTCCCGAGGCCTTCCTCGCCTTGATCTTCCTCAGCTCCGTCCTCACCTGGGTCTTAGTGAGGGTCAGGTTGGGGGGCTGTGTGTTGGGAGTGGGGGGTGTTGGTGGAGGGGGGGTGGACAGCAGGTCTCGATGACTTCAGAGGCAGCAGTGGTTGATGTGCAGTCAGGGGGGAGGGCAGTTGGTCAAACCTATTAAAAAACAGGTTCAGATTTTTCACCCACTCCCTGCCCCCCGTGGCCTGGGAGGAGGTATCCTGGAGCCCAGAGCTTTCCCAGCGCTTGTGGACTTTTTCTTTTCCACACACACTCCTGCAATCTGTCACAGTACTAATAGTGAAGTCCACAGCATGTGCTGTACATAAAATATCCTGAGGAGAAGGAGAAAATTCTTTTCTTTTGGTAATATTGCTACACTAACTATTATTTTGAGTAGATGTAGGTACTTTTTGGGTAGATGTAGCTGTTAGCAATAATTCCCCTCGGCAGAGAGAGGCTAATAGGTCAGGCTGCCCAGCGTTAGCTTAGCTGTCATATTACGATCAGGTCTTGTCGTTATCTTTACCTTCGCCAGGCCGAAGGCCAGGAGGAGGTTATGTTTTTGCCAGCGTCTGTCTGTCTGTTGGTTAGCAAGATAACTCAAAAAGTTTTGGACAGATTTCAATGAAACTTTCAGGCGTTGTTGGAAATGGTACAAGGAAGAACTGATTAAATTTTGGGGATGATCCGGATCACCGATCATGATCATCATCGTAACTACAATAATAGGTATCATCATCATTGTGATGATGATATGACTATGATGATGATGATGATGATGATGATGATGATGATGATGATACCTATTATTGTTACTACGATGATGATGATACCTATTATTGATGTAACTATGATGATGATGATAATGATGATACCTATTATTGTAACTATGATGATAATGCTCAGATGATAATGCGCAGACCTCCGCTTGGCGGAGATAGAGTCCCACCCCCTATCACGTGTTCATTCTCCTGGAGTACCATTGAGAACATCCTCACAAGCTGCATCATGGCGTGGTATGGAAGCTGCAGCACCTCCTGCCGGAAGACACTACAACGCACAGTGAAAGCAGCTAGCAAGATCATTGGTGCCCCCCTGCCCCCCTCTCTCTCAGACGTCTACCTCACCCACAGTGCCATCGACATTGCAGGTGACACCTCCCACCTCTCACACTCCCTCTTCAGCCCCCTGCCCTCAGGGAAAAGGTACCGTAGCCTCTAGGCCTGCTTCACAAGACTACTAAACAGCTTTTTACCTCTGCCAGGAGGTTATGTTTTTGTCGGGGTTTGTCTGTCTGTTTGTTTGTCTGTTTGTTTGTCTGTCTGTTAGTTAGCAAGATAACTCAAAAACTTTTGGACGGATTTCGATGAAAGTTTCAGGCGTTGTTGGAAATGGTACAAGGAAAAACTGATTAAATTTTGGGGATGATCCGGATCACCATCTGGATACAGGAATTTTTTAAAGGATTCTTTATTGTAACAATAATAGGTATCATCATCATCATCATCATAGTCATCATAGTCATCATATCATCAACATCGTGATGATGATGATATGATGATGATGATATCATCATCATCATCATCATCATCATAGTCATCATAGTCATCATAGTCATCATATCATCATGATGATGATGATGATACCTATTATTGTAGTTACGATGATGATCATGATACCTATTATTGTTACAATAAAGAATTGTAACAATTCTGAGGTAAAAATTCCTGTATTCAGATGGTGATCCGGATCATCCCCAAAATTTAATCAGTTCTTCCTTGTACCATTTCCAACAACGCCTGAAAGTTTCATCGAAATCCGTCCAAAAGTTTTTGAGTTATCTTGCTAACCAACAGACAGACAGACAAACAGACAGACAGACAGACAGACAGACAAACCCCGACAAAAACATAACCTCCACTAGAAAAGCACTCGAAGAGTGGTTATGATAGTGGTTATGAAGAGAGGTTATGATAATGTGCATTATCATCTGAGCATTATTATCATCATAGTTACAATAATAGGTATCATCATCATCATCATCATCATCATCATCATCATCATCATCATCATCTTAGTTGTAGTTACGATGATGATCATGATACCTATTATGGCATTTTGCGTAATGGTGGTTTTCTTGTGGACGGTGATCTGGATCACCACCAAAATCTACTCATCAGTAGGATACCGCATTTCTGATCTATATATTGTGTCTACCTTCACTAGACATCCCTGCTCATATACTAACACATGACCATATATGTTTATTCTATTTTACTCTTATACTCAGACCAGGACCAAAAGTGGTTAGCTGCTGTTAGCATTTTCCCATTCATTCATTCATTCAGGGTCATTTCTGTGCTTATTGTACTCAAGTCTGGTCACATCATACCGACCACTGAAACAGCACCTCTGTCCTCCTTTATTTCATTCACTCTCTCAGATGATTTTGCTCTACTTTGCTGAGGCTACATTCAGTACCAGAGCTATCCTGCAAACAATAGCATCAAAATGTCAAAAGATGGGTCAAAATGGTGCTGCAATAATTAAACCCTGAGGTATTTTGACCTGCGTGTCACAGACATGTCATTATGACCTGTGGAAACTGTGTTAATATGTGGAAAAAGTGCAGTAAATGTGTGCTTCAAAGACTTTAGGCCTGACTTGCATGTTACCCCTGAAACAGAAAATGGGTTTTGTTTAACCATAAAATCTGTGTAGATTCTATAGAAAAATGGCACAGAGACTGAAGAAAACCATTGTGAGACAAAGCAAACATGTAAATTGTGTGCTGTAGGGACAGGTTTTGTTCAATGATGTAGGTAAACTGTAATTACTGACTGTCACATTTCATCCACTTTTTTCTACTGAATCATGTCGGTAAATGTAGGGAAGCTTAGTCAGCATCAAAGTTCCCCCAAGGTTTTTTCCATGTTTAGAAGAAAGACAGTTTTTTGTTTTTGTTTTTTTTTGCTGACTGCATTCAAATGTTTGATTCATTTGTGGTTAAAAAAAAAAAAAATCCAACTAATCTTTTGTTGGTGCTAGGGATTTTCCTTGGAAGACGTTTATAAAGTTACTGCATCTGATACACAGAGGAGACGGATGACTCACTTGTTTCCTCTGAAGAAGTACGTCTGTCCGGTGGGGGTGTAGTAGAGGGCAGCATCTATCTGATCTCTGGGCATCCTGGTGCCCATTTCTTTGAGAGTCTTGGGGTAACCAGAATCCAGATTAGACTCACTGAACACCCAGTACCGGTCCCCTGGAGAGAGACACACAAGGATGCAGGATGCTGTGTACACAGAGATTTTTTTGGAGAGAATTATTAAAATTACAACTTTTTTAACTCATAAATTTGCAACTTTTCTCTCACAAATTTTCTTTTTTTTTCCTTGCAAAATTTTTAACTTTAATTCTCATAAATTTGCAACTTTTTCTGATAAATTTGCTGCTTTTTTATTTCTTCTTCAGGGGCCATCTTCATCCAGGAGGTTTTTAAATTTTTTACTTTATTTCTCGTAAATTTGCTATTTTTTAAAATCATAAATGTGCTACTTTTTCTCATAAATTTATTGCAGCGCGGTGGTGCAGTGGTTAGCACTGCGGCAGCACAGCAACTCACCTTTGGCCGGGGGGTCCTGGGTTCGATCCCAGCCCCTGACCAACAGTGATGTGTGTGGAGTTTGCATGTTCTCCCCGTGTCTGCGTGGCTTTACTCCGGGATTTCTCCTGTTTCCTCCCACAGGCCAAAAACATGCAGGTTAGGTTAACTGGCATCAAACTGGGGATTCTAACTGGTCCTCAGGTGTGACTGTGAGAGTGAATGTCTGTCTCTCTGTGATGGACTGGCGATCTGTCCAGGGTGGACCCTGCCTCCCACCCAAACATGCTGGGATAGGCTCCAGCACCACCGTGACCCGAAAAGGATTAAGCGGAAGAAAATGGATGGATGGATGGAAATGTGTGAATTTTTTCTTGTAAATTTGTTACTTTTTTCTCATAAATGTTCAACTTTTTTCTTGTAAATTCACAACTCTCATAAATTTATGGCTTTTTCTTGTAAATTTGAAACTTTTTCCTCATAAATTTGAAACTTTTTCTTCATAAATTTTCAGCTTTTTTCTCTTGAATGTGGTAGCTTTTTCTTGTAAATTTGCTATTTTTTTCTCAAAAAATTTAATTTTTTGTCATAAATTTGCTACTTTTTTCTTGTAAATTTGCATTTTTTTCTCATAAATGTTCAACTTTTTTCTTGTAAATTCACAACTCTCATAAATCCATGGCTTTTTCTTGTAAATTTAAAAATTTTTCCTCATAAATTTTCAACTTTTTTCTCATAAATTTCCCAAATTCTTTCTTGTCAAAATATGTAACTTTATTCTTGGACATATGTCACTTTTTTCTAATAAATTTTTTCTCATTAGGTTTCATCTTTTTTATTGTAAATGTTCATCTTTTTTTGTAAATTCTCACCTTTCTTCTTTTAAATTTGCAACTTTTGCACATTTTCATTGTTTATGCGTGGATGCTGGTCGCATTTTTTCTCTGTAATGCTCTCTCCACCCCCTTCCCCCCACACACACTTTACAGGGTTTGAACTCTTCTCCATTACAAAAATAGTGGCCCCCCCAAATATAATCTTGCATCGAGCCCCCAAAAAGGTAGAAATGGCCCCATGCATCTATCAATGCCTACAGAATTATGATTTCATAAAATTACACTCACCTTTAAAGAAAGCAAATTTCCCATCTTCCCTTTCAAAAGCGGCATTAATATGAGTGGGCAGCCCCCTCCAAAAGTGACCCATGGGCATTGGGTATCCATCCAACACGCGACTGTGCCGAACTCGCCAGAACCACTTGTCCTAAAGGCAAAAGACCAAAACAAATTGATTAAAAACCACAACACCAAGTGAGTGAAACACTTTGAAGCAGCGACGCCAAGTTTACCTTAAAGACAAACATCTCTCCTCTGAAGACACCGATGGTGTCGAAGTGTCCATCACAGATGTCGGGGCCAAAGTTGGGCTTGTCCGCTGAGTACGTGGGTTCAGGATCGTGGTAAGGTGGATACTGTGTTACGGGTGGGGGCCGAGGGCCTGAGCCTGACCCTGTGTGGACAAGGATGTGGGACAAGACTCAACCTTAACTCAGTGGATGGCAACTTCTACCAGCAACGAAGCATTCTGAACAGTTTTTGGCAAAAAGAAAAGAAAAAAGAATTCAAAGGAAAAACAGCTGAGTTAAAAGTATACATTTGCCTGTCAATGTTAGTAAAATGAGAGCTTTTCCTCATGAATTTGCAGCTTTTTCTCATAATTTTACAACTTTTTCCTTGTGAATTTACTATTGTGAATTTCCTCATAAGTTTTCAATTTCTTCCCTGTGAAATTAGTTCTTTTTATATAGTATATGCAAAAAAACTTCCAGCAAATTTAATAAATTTGGCAACTTTTTTCTCAAGTTTACTAATTTTGTTCTCATAAATTTACAGTTTTTCTTGTACACCAGCAACTTTATTCTGTTAAAATGTATAATAACGTTTTCTCATAAATTTGCAACTTGCAAATTTTAATGACAATATTTTTTTTAGGGGTCAGAAACATTTAGTCACAAATTTGAAACTTTTTCTTCAAAAGTTTGCAAATGCAAATTTTTTATTGTAAATTTCTTGTAAATCTGCAGGTTCATCCTTTTAAAGTTTGCAACTTTTGCCATAAATATGCATCTTTTTTCCTCATATTCTTGCAACCTGTTTTCATTAAATTGAGACTGTAAATTTGCAGATGTATTTGTGCAAATTTTGACCTTTATTCTTGAAAATTGGCATTTTTCTCATAGAATTGTTCTTTTTCATAGCCACAAAGAATCATTATTAAAGGGGTCACTGACTGAAAAATGGTGTGTTTCAAATCAAATCAAACTTTATTGTCATATTGCTGTACATACAACTGTAGTGCAGGCAAGATGAAATTGCGTTTCTCTCGGCATCCATATAAGTAAAAAGAACATTTATTTCGGGTAGTACATTACAGGTTAAAAGAAACTGTATAATATAACAACAAGGTCAAATTAGACAAAGACTCCTTCTACTATACAATTCCACGTGAGTTATCCGAAATGGGTGATGGCTGAAGCCGCAGCTTATATTGCCCACCCATATTCCATCCAAGAATATGTAAAAAGAACATAATTTAAGACACACTCACACATAGCTCCACCCCCCACCCCCACCCCCCACCCATTCACACATCCCTGAGACATACTTGGGAAAAAAAACTAACTAATTATAATATACAAATAATATACATAATGTCCGTAGGTGCAGTAGTGTGTATGAGAGATTGCGGGTCAGCTGTTCAGCATCCTGACAGCTTGTGGGAGGAAGCTGTTGATCAGTCTGGTGGTTCTGCCTCTGATGCTCCGCAATCGTTTACCAGATGGAAGAAGTTCAAAGTTTTTATGCAGAGGGTGAGAACAGTCCTTGACAATGTTCAGTGCTCTGCTCCTACAACGGTTCCCATCATCCTCCAGGGTTCTACGCAGCTCTGTTCTCGCAGGCAGCGTAGGGTAGTCACCTCATGAGGCGGTGTCCCCCCGCTGGCCGCGGACACTGGTCTTTGAGATCCTGTGGCTCGGCATGCTTTCCCTCGGCCTCCGGCTGGCAGCCAGGTCAGTTGCGATGTTTGTGGGGCCGCCCGGTACACGGTGCTGGTGATTTGCTGTGGAGCAAAGGTTGTTGGGGGGGGGGGGGGGGTGAGGTGGTGTGCGCTGCGCCGTTGACAACCAGCGCTGCTTATCTGAACTACAAGCAGACTACAGCCTGCTTCATGCTCCATTTCCCTCTAGTCCGCTGTGGTCCGCGTATGCTTTGGACGAGCCCGGCACGCACGCGGCGCTGCTCATGCTCACGTTTTTCATCTACCCAGGCCAAGCGGTTGACGCATGTGCACAACCATCATTTGTAGTTTCACTCCCGCCCAATAGGTAGCGCCAAGGCGCTGATGCGCCACGATTTTAACTAACGAAGAAACGGCAGACTTCTTCACAAAGTTTCTCTTCAAATATAGAGTCCATTTCTGCTGTTTGACTTCCCGGTTTTCACCCCTTTTCCACGAAGATGCTGCTGCCGCTGTGAAAAAAAGTATGTATGTATGATTCATGTGTGTTTTTATTCTTGTTTTCCGCCTCCTCGTTGTCTTCTTCATCTACTCACGTATGCTGAGTCGATGTCGCCACTTCACGAATGGGACGTTCAGTCTTGCGCATGCACTTTTCAACACATTCAGGTCGTGGGCAGGCGGCGCGGTCACAAAATTTGGCCTGCATGCGGTCATCTGCGTTCGAGCACTCCAGACACTAGCGGAGTGGAGACGATAACGTAAACCGTCACACGAGGTTTCCAGTTACGCACACACGGACAGCAGAGGTGTAGCATGAAGCAGGCTTAAAAACCAAAGGCTAGAAGCTAGTCAGCTCATGGTTAGCTGACGTAAGAGGGAGGGCGGAGTTTTAATGAGCAAAAGAGCAGCATGTGACTCTGGAGCCACATGTTGCGTGCCGATGTTTTAATCTAAAGTTCTACTTTTTTCTGGTGGCTCATAACAAAAAAAAAAAAAAATTAATGCAACAAATGTTTAAACAAAAAAAAAGGAGGGGGGCGCAGTTTAACAGTGAAGTGGACGGTGACTCAAACTCACCATAAAGCTGCTGTATGCCTCTACGGTCGTCGTCAGGGAGCTGGAAATTCTCAGTGTCCATCCACTGGTAGAAAGGAGCCATGATGGCTGAGGGATCGCTGGAGTGCTCCAGGCCCAGAGCATGACCCAGTTCATGGACGGCAACAAGGAAAATATCATTTCCTGAAACACAGCCAACAAAAAAAAACACCATTTAATCAGGTTTTTCTTGAAATAAGAGTGATGGCCCCACCACATGGTAGGCGATATCTCAACAGTGCTGACGAGGAGATGAATGCGAGTCCGTGAATATCTGTCTGAAAGTACAGTATTCCTGCTCATACATGTCCATGTGCACACACAGACCCACTGAAGTTGAAAAGTTTAGTGCAGGTTCTGTCACTGAAGTCTACATACAGTATGAATATAGCGTAGGCCTAAAGAAAGTTTAAATGATGTCTACTCATACTCAGGTAAATGCAAAGTTTGGTGAGCATCAGGGCTATTGCCTAGGAGGAGCTTTAGCTCATTTTGCCTGTACAGGCATCAGCTAAAAATTAAAGGTAAATGTGTTCACAAATGCATGTTATTTTAAATTGACATCACAGTCTTGCTGTTTGGGCCCATTGACCATAGATTAATAACGTAATTAATTTTAAAAGAATGAAAAAAGTAGACTCTTAAACGCAGAAGTTGGCGCCCACCTGGACAGTCTTCGTCGCGGCACATAGATATGTTCATATCTGTGGTCATGGCACACAGCACCAGCAAAAAAAACAACCTAATTTTATTTAAGTCTGGGTGTTTAAATCAGTTTGCTGGAGCATCACTGTTATACTGAATGGACGGTAGGTTACATTTAATGCACGTGTGTGGCAGACAGCTTCAGTGCCTGACGCTGCACAGCTGTGGCAAGACAAAAACATGGAAAGACAGAAAACAGCAGGTAGGAGAGCTTCTATTTCTCATTAGAAATCTAAGATTTATATCACAGAGGAAGACAAAGTCTGGAGCACACTGTCATGTTCACAGCCTTTATCTTCAGTAACTCTGTCCTCACAGGTCTCCCTAAAAAGTCCATCAGACAGCTGCAGTTAGTTCAGAACGCTGCTGTTCGAGTCTTCACTAAGACCAAGAAAGTGGATCATATAACTTCAGTCTTATGTCTAGAAATAGGACAGTGGAGGCAGGAGTTTCACTGAACCTGAACTCTATTACAAGACACAAAGATGTTACACATGTTGGGGGTTAGTAGCTAATAAGCTAACACTATGCTGCTACAGGCTGTCATCGGCTTGAAGGCGAGGCGCCAAAGAGGACAACTTTCACCAACAGTCCCCTTAAGTAGGCATAGCATGATGACATGACCCTGCCTGCATCCTCACATCCGCGCTGCCCGTCTGCCAATACAGTATATCTATATCTAACATCTACCTCCCCCTGAAAAACCCAAACTTTACAGACATATTGAACCTAGAGCTCACAGCAGCTCTCACTTTGTTTTTTAATTCAATTTCAACTTTATTTATATAGCGCCATTTCACAACAACAGTCATCTCATAGCACTATCAACTGTAGGGAGGACCCCCACAGTTGCAGAAAGACCCCAGCAATCAGGCGATCCCCTGTGAGTAAGCACTTGGCGACGGTGGAGAGGAAAAACTCCCTTTTAACAGGAAGAAACCTCCAGCAGAACCAGGCTCAGGGAGGGGCAGTCATCTGCTGCGACTGGCTGGGGGGTGAGGGGACAGAGAAGAAGAAAAGAACAGACATGTAGAGAGCAAACAGCACGATGGGGACTCAATCTATGGGAGAGAACAAACAAATGTTAATGACCAGCAAAAAAAAAAATATTTCATAGAGAGTGAGGAAAGGAGTGAGGCCCAGTGCATTACTGGAGGTCCCCCGGCTGACTAAACCTATTAGCAGCATAACTAAGGGAGGGTTCAGAAACACATGATCCCTCCCTAATTGTAGGCTATATCAAAAAGGTAGGTTTTAGCCCTATTCTTAAAAACAGAGATCGAGTCTGACTCCCGAATCCAGATTGGCAGCTGATTCCACAGGAGAGGAGCTTGATAACTGAAGGCTCTGCCTCCCAATGTACTTTTGGAGATTCTAGGTATTACAAGTAAACCTGCATTTTGGGAGCGTAGTGCTCTGTTAGGATGATACGGTAGTATCAGATCTTTTAAATAAAAAGGAGCCTGATTGTTTAGAGCTTTGTAAGTAAGAAGAAGGATTTTAAACTTAATTCTAAACTCTATGGGAAGCCAATGAAGGGAGGCCAGAACCGGAGAGATATGATCTCTCTTTCTAGTACCTGTTAAAACTCTTGCTGCAGCATTTTGGATCAGCTGAAGACTTTTTAAAGATGTTTTAGGACAGCCTGATAATAAAGAATTACAATAATCTAATCTCGAGCTAACAAAAGCGTGGATCAGCTTCTCAGCATCACTCTGAGACAAGATGCTCCTAATCTTGGCAATATTACGCAAATGATAGAAGGCAGGTTTTAGCACTGAACCTGGGCCGCTGGGTCGACCACCGGCAGAACCTGCACAACTGCATGAATTATTCTGCCACTTTGAAGCAGTCGTGCTCTGCTGAACAGTTCCAAACACATTCACTGCTGAGATTACAGGTTGGGGCCCCCTGGAAAACTCTCATGGACGCAGCCCTGGAGGCATTGAGCGTAGCAGGTCTGGTGGTCCCGCTGTAAAAGACCAGTCCGGGTCCCACACTGGCTGGTAGGCTCCTGGGCAGCTGTTCTCACCCTTCGCAGACGACTGGCGTGCCATCTCAATCCATCTGTCAGCTGGAAAGTGGCTGGCCCCAACTCTACAAAATTCCTGGGGGTCCTCATTGATGAATTTCTCAATTTCAAATGCCTCATCAATGATCTAACCAAAAAACTGGCCAAATTTGCTGCTTTGTTTTTTAAAGGTAGACATTGTCTACCACTTTCAGCACTTCTCACTCTATAAAAAACTTTATTTGAGCCTCATTTACATTATTGCAATATAATATCACCCAATACGGGAAGACCGAACACCAGACAGTGGGAAAGCAAGGGGCGGAGGAGTGATGGTGTGCGTCAATAGCAACTGGTGCCAACTAGGACATATCACGGTTAAACAACAACACCGCAAGAAAGACATGGAGTTGCTAGCTGTTAGCATGCGGCCTACATATCTCCTGAGGGAATACTCACACATGATCTGCATTGTTATTTATGCAAATCCGACGGCGAACGCTGGGACAGCGCGTGACGTCATCCACTCAGTAACTGGCAGGCTGCTGACAGAACACCCAGATGCTCTTCTCCTCATCTCAGGTGATTTCAACCATATTTCACTGTCTCCCATTCTACCCACGCTCACCCAGTATGTCACATGTCACACTAGAGACAATAAAACACTGGACTTATTCTACGCAAACACTAAGGAGGTGTACACCTCATCACCACTCCCCCCACTCAGGAGATCGGATCACAACTTGGTTCATCTCCTGCCGGTGTACAAACCCCTAGTACACAGACAACCTCCGGTCATGCGCACAGTGAAGTTATGGTCTGAGGAGGCAATGGACGCTCTAAAGGACTGTTTTGAAACCACTGCCTGGGAGCAGCTCTGCGAGCCACATGGTGAGGACATCGACGGCCTCACTCACACCATCACGGACTACATCAGCTTCTGTGTGGACAACACCATACCCACCAAGACCATACGGTGCTGCTCGAACAACAAACCCTGGATCAACCATGAGATAAAAACACTTCTGAGAGAGAAGAAGAGGATCTTCAGGTCGGGGAACAGGGAGATGCTGAAATCCGTACAGAGGGAGCTGAGGAGAAAGATCAGAGAAGGCAAGGACAGCTTCAGGAAGAAGATGGAGGACAAGCTGCAACAGAGCGACATCGGCGGGGTCTGGAGAAACCTTAAAACCATCTCTGGGCTCCAGAATACCTCCTCCCAGGCCATGGGGGGCAGGGAGTGGGTGAACAATCTGAACCTGTTTTTTAATAGGTTTGACCAACCACCCTCCCCCCCGACTGCACAACAACCACTGCTGCCTCTAAAGTCATCAAGACCTGCTGTCCACACCCCACTCCACCAACACCCCCCCACTCCCGGCATACAGCCCCCCAACATGACCCTCACTAAGACCCAGGTGAGGACGGAGCTGAGGAAGATCAAGGCGAGGAAGGCCTCGGGACCGGACGGCATCAGCGTGAAGCTCCTTAAGTCCTGCGCAGACCAGCTGTGTGGGATTGTGGAGCACATCTTCAACCTGAGCCTGAAGCTGGGGAGGGTACCACAGTTGTGGAAAACATCTTGTGTGGTACCTGTACCAAAGACTTCCCACCCTGAAGACCTGAACAGCTACAGACCAGTGGCCCTGGCGTCTCACATGATGAAGACCCTGGAGACACTGCTCCTTGCTCACCTCCACCCCCTGGTGGGACCAGCAATGGATCCACTCCAGTTCGCCTACCAGCATGGCATTGGGGTGGAGGATGCGGTGATCTTCCTCCTTCACCGTTCTCTGTCCCACCTGGAGAAGCCCAGGAATGCAGTGAGGATCATGTTCTTTGACTTCTCCAGTGCTTTTAACACCATCCAACCGATGATCCTGAAGGACAAGCTGCTGTGCGCAGGGGTGGACCAGCACCTGTCATCATGGATCCTGGACTACCTCACTAACCGGCCACAGTTTGTGAGAACCCGGGACTGTGTGTCCAACACGATCATCGGTAGCACGGGGGCCCCCCAGGGAACGGTTTTGGCTCCCTTCCTGTTCACCCTTTATACTGCAGACTTCTCACACAACGCAACACACTGCCATCTACAGAAGTTCTCTGACGACTCTGCGATCGTCAGCCTCATCTCCAGTGGAGATGAAGCTGAGTACAGACGACTTATCCAGGACTTTTTGGACTGGTGCCATCGGAACTGCCTCCAGATCAACGCGAGGAAAACTAAGGAGCTGGTGGTGGACTGCCGCAGGCAAGGACAACCCCTCACAGCACCAGTAAATATACAGGGAACAGACATCGAGATGGTGACATCCTACAAGTACCTGGGTGTTCATCTGAACAATAAACTAGACTGGTCACACAATACCGATGCACTCTACAAGAAGGGACAGCGCAGGCTGTTCCTACTGAGGAGACTCAGGTCTTTTGGTGTACAAGGGGTGCTGCTGAAGACATGCTACGACACGGTGGTAGCATCAGCCATCACTTTTGGAGTGGTCTGCTGGGGCAGTGGCATTACAGCAGCCGATAGGAAGAGACTGAACAAACTGATCAAGAAAGCTAGCTCTGTCCTGGGGCAACGCCTTGACCCAGTGGAGGAGATAGGAGAGAGAAGGATGGTGGCTAAACTGTCATCTCTGCTGGAGTCCGAGTCCCACCCTATGCAGGACATACTGAACGCACTGAGGAGCTCATTTAGCAGCAGACTACATCATCTTAGGTGCGCAACCGAGAGGTTTCGCAGGTCCTTCCTACCTACGGCTGTCAGACTGTATAACCTAAGCAGGGCTGCTCGCAGAGATAGCAAAAAAAAAAAAAATGTGACGACCTAATAGTAGTGAATGCAAAAGACGCAATAGACTTACACAATGGTCCCCTCCAGTATACAACTAGGACAATATTGGTCGCTACGGAGGGTGACAATATGTATGGGTACATAATCATACTATGTAGGATAACTAAGTAGACGGTTATACTGTTTATTCCATCTAGCTACAATGCTCCGCACTGTGTGTATATATATTTATATATTTATATGTACATATGAATATTCACTGCTCTTGTTTTTCTTGTCTTCTTGATTGTTGCTCTGAGTGTTGCTGTCCCTGTGCTGTTGCAATCCTGGAATTTCCCCATTGTGGGACTAATAAAGGCTTATCTTATCTTATCTTATCTTAATATGGTGCAACACATTTCCAGCTCACCTAAAAAAGCTAGAAATTCTCCAAAAGAAAGTTATACATGCCTTATCATGGTCTGAACATATGTAATTTTCCTACTAGACATCTTTTCCATCGTTACAATCTTCTAAGAACGGATCGCCACCTTATCATGGTGGGGGGTTTGTGTGCCCTAGGGGCTATGCTGTCTAGGGCAGTTTGCCTCTGGTAGGGTCTCCCAAGACAAACTGGTCTTGGGTGAAGGGCCAGACTAAGGGTGATCCAATAGACTCCCATGATGAACAAAAAAATCAAGGATTCAGTGTACCCCGCCCAGTATGGGATTACCGGGGCCCTGCCCTGGAGCCAGGCCTGGAGGAGGGGCTTGATGGCTAGTGCCTAGTGGCCGGGTTTCTGCCCATGGGACCCAGCCGGGCTCAGCCCGAAGGAGTTAAATGGGTCCGCTCTCCAGTGGGCTCACCACCTGCAGGAGGGACCATGGGGGTCTGGTGCTATGCAAATCAGGTGGCAGGCGAAGGTAGAGACCTTCGCAGTCGGATCCCTGGCTTCGAAACTGGCTTTTGGGATGTGGAATGTCACCGTTCTGGTGGGGAAGGAGCTGGAGCTGGTGCACGAGGTTGAGAGATACCGGCTAGATAGAGCTCGGCTCATCTCATTGCACTGCTCCGGTTCTGGAACCAGTTTCCTGGAGAGGGGCTGGAGCTTGGCCTACTCTGGAGTTGCCCCGGGTGAGAGGTGATGGACAGGGGTGGGTATTCTTGTACACCCCCCCCCCGTCTTGCTGCCTTGACATTGGAGTTCTCCCCGGTGGATGAAAGGGTTGTTTCCCTGTGCTTTCGACTTGGGAAACGGGTCCTGCCCATTAGTTGTGCTTATGCACCAAATGATGGTTCAGAGTACCCACCCTTTTTGGAGTCTCTGACTGGGGTGATGGAGGGTGCTCCTCGACTCCATTGTCCTACTGGGGAACTTCAATGCACACATGAGCAATGACAGTGAAAGCTGGAGGGGTGTGATTGGGAGAAATGTCCTGCCCGATCTGAACCCGAGTGGTGTTCAGTTATTGGACTTCTGTGCCAACCAGTTAGTCCATAACGAACACCATGTTCAGGCCTAAGGGTATCCATATGTGCACCTGGCACCAGGACACCCTAGGTCTCAGGTCGATGATTGATTTTGTTATCGTGTCATCAGACCTGCAACCACATGTCTTGGACACTTGGGTAAAAAGAGGTGCAAAGCTGTCAACTGATCACCACCTGGTGGATTTTTGGATCTGATGGCAGGAGCAGATGCCACTCAGACCTGGTAGACCTAAACGTATAGTGAGGGTGTGCTGGGAATGTCTGGCTGAGGCCACTGTCCGAAAGGTCTTCAACTCCCATCTCCGGAAGAACTTCATCCACATTCCAAAGGAGCCTGGAAACATGAAGTCTGAATGGGCCATGTTCTCCACCTCCATTGTTGAAGCAGCTTGCCCAGAGCTGTGGCTGCAAAGTTGTTGGTGCATCTCATGGTGGCAACCCCCGAATCAAGAGGTGGACACCAGTGGTGAGGGGGGCCATCAAGCTGAAGAAGGAGTCCTATTGAGCTTGGTTGGCTTGCGGGACTCCTGAAGCAGCTGAGGTGTACCGGCAGGCCAAGCAGAGTACAGCTCAGGTGGTTGCTGAAGCAAAAACTCGGGTGTGGGAGGAGTTCGGTGAGGCCATGGAACAAGACTTTAGGTCTGCCTTGAAGAGATTCTGACAAACTGTTCGGCAGCTCAGGAGGGGGAAGAAGCTCCCTGTCCACACTGTGTATGGTGAGGATGAGGCGCTGCTGACTTTGAGTGGGAA
The DNA here is from genome assembly GCA_020510985.1 of Pholidichthys leucotaenia. Lineage (NCBI taxonomy): Eukaryota > Metazoa > Chordata > Actinopteri > Cichliformes > Pholidichthyidae > Pholidichthys > Pholidichthys leucotaenia. The sequence goes on along the minus strand of CM035844.1, from coordinate 406,816,655 downwards.
TATTGTCGAGCAGTGGAAAGAACACTTCGAGGATCTCCTCAATCCCACTGACACACCTTCCATAGAGGAAGCAGGGATTGAGGACGAAGGTCATAACTTGCCCGTCACAGGGATTGAGGTCGTCAAAATGGTTAAAAAACTCTTTGGTGGCCGGGTCCCAGGGGTGGACAAGATTCACCCTGAATACCTCAAGGCCCTGGATGTTGTAGGGCTGTCATGGTTGACACACCTCTGCAATATTGCGTGATCAGAAACAGTGCTTTTTGCATGGCAAACCGGGGTGGTGGCTCTTCTTTTTAAAAAGGGGGACAGAAGGGTGTGTTCCAGCTTTAAGGGGATCACACTTCTCAGCCTCCCTGGGAATGTCTATGCCAGGGTACTGGAGAGGAGAGTCTGACCGCTGGTCGAACTCCGGTTTCAGGAGGAGCAATATGGTTTTCGTCCTGGCTGTGACACATCAGACCAGCTCTTTACCCTCTCAAGAATCCTCAAGGGTTTGTGGGAGTTTGTCCAACCAGTCCACATGTGTTTTGTGGACTTGGAGAAAGCATTCAACCACTTCCCTCAAGGTCTCTTGTGGGGGATGCTGCAGGAGTATGGGGTGTTGGACTCGTTGTTACGAGCTATCCGGTCCCTATACAACCGTTACAAGACTTTGGTTCGTATTGCCAACACCCAGTCAAAATTGTTTCCAGTGAGAGTTGGACTCCGCCAAGGCTGCCCTTTGTCACCGATCCTGTTCATAATTTTTATGGACAGGATATCTTGCCACAGCCAAGGATTAGAGGGTGTCATGCTTGGTGACCACAGGATTTCATCTCTGCTCTTTGCAGATGATGTTGTCATGCTGGCTTCATCAAGCAATGACCTACAGGTCTCACTGGGACGGTTTGCTATTGAGTGTAAAGTGGCTGGGATGAGAATCAGCACCTCCGAGAATGGAGCGTGAGATTGACAGACGGACCGGAGCAGTCTCTACAGTGATGCAGGTGTTGTACCGGTCTCTTGTGGTGAAGCGGGAGCTGAGCTCTAAAGCAAAGCTGTTGATTTACCGGTCAATCTACGTTCCTACCCTCATCTATGATCATGAGCGTTGGGTAATGACCGAAAGAATGAGATCACGGATACAAGCGGCTGAAATGAGTTTTCTCCGTAGGATTGCTGGACTCACCCTTAGAGACAGTGTGAGGAGCTCAGTCACCCGGGAGAGGCTCAGAGTAGAACCACTGCTCCTCCATATCGAAAGAAGCCAGTTGAGGTGGTATGGGCAACTGATCAGGATGCCTCCTGGACACCTCCCACTTGAGGTGTTTCGAGCACGTCCAACTGGGAGGAGACCCCGGGAATGAAGGTGAATGAAGGTGTTTATTATTAAGGGGAACAAAAATCCAAACCTACATGGCCCTGTGTGAAAAAGTGATTGCCCCCTAAACCTAATAACTGGTTGGGCCACTCTTAGCAGTGACAACTGCAATCAAGCATTTGCGATAACTGGCAATGAGTCTTTTACAGTGCTGTGGAGGAATTTTGGCCCACTCATCTTTGCAGAATTGTTGTAATTCAGCCACATTGGAGGGTTTTCAAGCATGAACCGCCTTTTTAAGGTTATGCCACAGCATTTCAATCAGATTCAGGTCAGAACTTTGACAAGGCCACCCCAAACTCTTCATTTTGTTTTTCTTAAACCATTCAGAAGTGGACTTGCTGGTTTTTTTTGGTTCATTGTCCTGCTGCAGAACCCAAGTGCGCTTCAGCTTGAGGTCATGAACAGATGGTCGGACATTCTCCTTCAGGATTTTTTGGTAGACAGCAGAATTCGTGGTTCCATTTACCACAGCAAGTCTTCCAGGTCCTGAAGCAGCAAAACAACCCCAGACCATCACACTACCACCACATTTTACTGATGGTATGATGTTACTTTTCTGAAATGCTATGTTGCTTTTACGACAGATGTAATGGGACACACACCTTCCAAAAAGTTCAACTTTTGTCTCATCAGTCCACAAAGTATTTCCCCAAAAGTCTTGGGGATCATCAAGATGTTTTCTGGCAAAACTGAGACAAGCCTTTGTGTTCTTTTTGCTCAGCAGTGGGTTTCGTCTTGGAACTCTGCCATGCAGGCCATTTTTGCCCAGTCTCTTTCTTATGGTGGAGTCATGAACACTGACCTTAACTGAGGCAAGTGAGACCTGCAGTTCTTTGGATATTGTTGTGTGGTCTTTTGTGACCTCTTGGATGAGTCGTCGCTGTGCTCTTGAGGTAATTTTGGTCGGCCGGCCACTCCTCGGAAGGTTCACCACTGTTCCATGTTTTCACCATTTGTGGATAATGGCTCTCACTGTGGTTCACTGGAGTCCCAAACCTTTAGAAATGGCTAGTAAATTGAACTCAGCTTCCCAAAGATGTGATAAACCACAGTTAATTTATGTTTTAACCCTTTGACATTCCGCTTTCATGAGACATCAGTGTCACCTGCTGTCCCTGGCGCAGTTCTGCACCTGTCACGTGATGTGTCCCAAAAGCACAGAAAACACAGTTGTAACAAGCATTTCACATCACAAGATGTCAGACACGTATAGTTTACTGCTCTTCACTGGAAGACTGGAGTACTTCACCCAACGAACTGTTATAAACATTTCCGGTAACACGAAGAAGAGAATGTAAACAAAGGCTCCATCCCAACATATATTTCCACACCGAGGAAGCGTTTGCTCCAAATTTTGCCAACTATGATTCTAAAAAGATATTATTTAGCTTCTGAAGGGAAATATTTGTTTTGTGACAACAGAAGACGGTCTGGAGCGTGTACACTTTTGTCTGCCATCGATGGAGCTGCAAGTGGCGACAGAGAACAATAGCGCCAATTCAGCGGCATAATGTAACCGAAATTGTGATGGAATAATTAATAACAAACTTGTGACAGTTTCTGGATGTGGGAGAGAAAGCGAAAATGGCTGGCAGAAGACGAAATAAGGACCGTGGATGATGAAAACTGATGAATGAAGACATGATGAGCGGTAGGTGTGATTGCTTTTTTTCGGTTTGTGTACATTCGACTGATGTTCTGGTTCATATACTTTGAAGATAAGATAACAAAAAACAAAAACGAAGACAAAAAGACAAAACCATCCTTTGTGTAATTATGTCCAAAGTCCACTTTTGACCAAAAGTTATGAAATTTGATACGGCTGCTGTTGCATTATGCAAATTAGATGCGTAAATTTACTCCTATCTCAAACTTAGGATCATATTCTACATCTTTCTAATTGACAGTAAGCCATTATCTCTGACCACTTTCAAGTTACAGCCTTTGGAATGTCTGATATCAAAACTGAATATTTTCTTCAAAAAAACCTTGACCACCAGAGGGGGGAGGCTGACGTGCACGCTAGTGCACCACAGAATATTAAGAGGTTAACGGGGGGGGGCGGGGCAATCACTTTTTCACAAAGGGCCATGTAGGTATGGATTTTTTTTTACCCTTAATAATAAACACCTTCATTTAAAAACTGCATTTTGCATTTACTAGTGTTATCTCTGTCTACTATTTAAATGTGTTTGATGATCTGAAACATTTGAGTGTGACAAACATACAAAAAAATGAGAAACCAGGAAGGGGGCAAACACTTTTTCAAACCACTGTATGTGAACTCATTCTAACCTTCCTTCCCATGCACACCTATACTACCAGAAATAAAAACCAACTTACTGGGAAAAAACGAAGACTAAAATCTACCAGTTTTAGTATTGTGTGCAGAGGACCGCAGATTTGAAATGAGCTTGATGAGAATCTAAAAATGTCACCTTCCATTTCCATCTTCAAGAAAAAAATAAAAATGCAACTCCCATCATTATATAATTAATCCACTATTTGTTACAAAAAACTTGCTTACCGATGAGTTGTCACCCCATTGTTATTCTGTTTTATGTATTGATGTCATTCCACTAGTATTTAATAACGTGCCAATGCATCTTGATGTTCCCTACTTAATGTAAACAAATGCTGGGATTAAAACTCAATTGAAAACCAAACTGAAATCTTTTAAGAGGAAAATAAAAAACTTACAATAACCTGTTTGCATCAATATGCACACCCTTGAACTAATACTGTGTTGCAGCACCTTTGGCTTTTATTACAGCACTCAGTCTTTTTGGGTAGGAGTCTATCAGCGTGGCACATCTTGATGTGGCAGTATTTGCCCACTCTTACTTGCAAAAACGCTCCATATCTGTCAGATTGTGTGGGCATCTCCTGTGCACAACCCTCTTCAGATCACCCCACAGATGTTCGATCTGATTCAGGTCTAGGCTCTGGCTGGGCCATTCCAAAACCTTTTCTTCTTCTGGTGAAGCCATTCTTTTGATGATTTGGCTGTGTGCTTTGGGTCATTGTTGTGCTGAAAGATGAAGTTCCTCTTCATCTTCAGCTTTCCAGCAGAAGCCTGAAGGTTTTGTGCCAACACTGACTGGTATTTGGAACTGTTCATAATCCCCTCCAGCTTAACTAAGGCCCCAGTTCCAGCTGAAGACAAACAGTCCCAAAGCATGATGCTGCCAACACCATGCTTCACTGTAGGTATGGTGTTCTTTTGGTGATGAGCAGTGTTGTGTTTCCTTCAAATATACCTTTTGGAATTATGGCCAAAAAGTTCAACCTTGATTTCATCGGACCATAACACATTTTCCCACATGCATTTGGAAGATTCCAAATGTGTTTTTGCAAAATGTAGCCGAGCTTGGATGTTTTTCTTCGTAAGATAAGGCTTCCATCTTGCCACCCTAGACGAGAGATGTTGTCACATGTACTAAAACAGCCAGTACTTGCCAGAAATTCCTGCAGCTTATTCAGTGTTGCTGTCGGCCTTTTGGCAGCCTCCCTGACCAGTTTTCTTCTCGTCTTTTCATCAATTTTGGAGGGACGTCCACTTCTTGGTAATGTCACTGTTGTGCCATATTTTCTCCACTTGATGATGACTGTCTTCATTGTGTTCCATGGTATATTTAATGCCTTGGAAATTCTATTGTATCCTTCCCCTGACTGATACCTTTGATCAATGAGATCCCTCTGATGCTTTGGAAGCTCTCTGCGGACCATGGTTTGTGCTGTAAGATGTGACTACAAAAATGTCAGGAAAAGCCTACTAGAACAGCTGAACTTTATTTGGGTTAATCAGAGGCACTTTAAATGGTGGCAGGTGTGTGCAGACTCCTATTTAACATGAGTCTGAGTATGATTGGTTAATTCTGAACACAGACAGTTTTTTATTTTTCCCCTTAAAAGATTTCAGTTTGTTTTTCAATTGGGTTGTACAGGTTATAGGTCACATTAATGGTGGAAAAAGTTTTGAAATTATTTACCTTGGTCTCAGTTTTTTACAAAAACGTGGCATTTGAACAGGGGTGTGTAGACTTTTTAGATCCACTGTATGTTACACTAAAGACATCTGGCCAATATCTAATCTGTTTTCATTTTATTGTAGAAACTGGGCCCCCTACCAAAAGCTTTAAATAGCTTCCTCGGGGTGACCCTTTCACACTCCTAATCAATGTGGAAAAAGCTTATTGTATGCTGTAATTCATGCTGTTGATAATGCTGATAATGTGTGATGTGTGTGTGAATAAACTAAACTAACCTGTGTGGCAGTTCTCATCGGCGATGATGAAACCCCCTGTGGGTCCAGGTGTTCCACAGGTGTGCCTGGACCCATTCCAGTACAGTACCATCTTCGGGGAAAATTATTAATATTCGGCAATAAGACCAAATTTTCTCCTTGTTGCCAATTGTTATGTCTAGAAATAGGACAGCGGAGGCAGGAGTTGCACTGAACCCGAACTTTATTACAAGACACAAAGATGTTACACATGTCAGGGGTCAGTAGCTAATAAGCTAACACTACGCTGCTACAGGCCGTGGTCGGCTTGAAGGTGAGGCGCCAAATAGGACGACTCCTGCCAACAGTTCCCTTAAGTAGGCATGGTGTGATGACGTGACCCTGCCTGCGTCCTCACATCCACGCTGCCCGTCTGCCAATATATTTATATCTATCACAGTCCTCAGAACTTCACACTGGCTTCCTGTCTGTTAAAGAATAGATTTCAAAATACTGCTGTTGGTTTATAAAGCTCTGAATGGTTTAGGGCCAAAATACAGTTCAGAGTTGCTGGTCCATTATGAACCACCCAGAGCCCTCAGGTGGTCAGGGCCAGGCCTACTATCTGTGCCCAGAGTTAGAACCAATCACGGTGAGGCAGCGTTCAGTTTTGATGCTTCTCACGTGTGGAACAAACTCCCAGAAAGCATCAGGGCTGCTGAAACTCTCAGCTGCTTTAAATCCCGGTTAAAAACTTTCCTATTTGCTGCTGCCTTTCAGTATTGTTCAATTGTTCCAATTGTTAAACTCCCACAATGCACTGGAACTTTATCTGTCTTATTCTATTTTAGCCTGTTTGTTATGAATCTGGATTTGGAGGGCAAACCCAGTTCTGACTCATTGTTATGTTTTGCCCTAGTTTTCCTCTGACAGCTCGGGCACGCCTCCTCCTCCTCCTATCTAGTGCCATTAGCTGCACTGTCACGGGTGTTCATACACATGCACACACACACACACACACACACACTCCATTCATTCTCATTCACACGCTCTCTCACACACTGGGTGCCAATCAGTCCTGCCCATGCATTGTCACACTGGCAATCTCTTTCCTCATTAGCTTCAGGAGTATTTTTTTGCCGCTCCAGAGGAAAGAGATTGTCGGGGCATTCACCCTTGTTCATGGCAGCTAGCTCTCCATGAATGACGTATCACTCCCTTCATATACTCAGCCCGACATCTTCAGATGATCAATTCCTGGGTGTTTGCAGCTGCCTCAGCTTCCTATCCTCATCCACCAGACTTCTCGGACAGCTCCGAATTGTTCCAGCCGTAAGTGTTCACTTGCCTTTCCTTTTGTGCCATCGCTGCGTCGGTACTAGGTTGTCGCCTTTCCCTGTTGTGCGATTAGCAGTTCCGTAGCACTAGGCATTCCCCTTCCCCGGCTGTAGAACTTCCGGGGAGCCCCCTGCTTGTCTGGTGGCCCTTATCTCTGCATATTCATCTCTCTGTATTGTGGACATTATTGGACTTGTTATTTTCTTCGTGTTTGTTAATAAAAGTGCACCATCAACTCTCGCTTTTGGGTTTCATTCTCTCTCTTGTGCGCCGAGCCATGGCGCACGGAGGTTTATGACACTGTTTTTGTTTTTCTTTAATTTATTTTTAGTTTGCTTTTAAATTCTTATGTATTTCTTTTGCAACTCCCTGTAATGTCTTAATGTTTTATGTAAAGCACTTTGAATTGTCTTGTACGTGAAATGTGCTATATAAATAAACTTGCCTTGGCCAAGACTGTTTCAACACTTCTGAGTCTGACTTTGAAGAAAACACAAGTGTTGAAAAGTTATTATAAATTATACACTTGATAAATTTTTACATCTTCCACTCCAAGTTTTGAAGTCCTAAACTAAAATGAGGAAACTGTGCTCTTTCCTAGTGAGTCAAAAACACGCCAGACGGTAGATCAGAAATTAAATTATGAGCAGATCATGTAAAGATGCTGCTGACATCGTCGTCTGTGTTTGTGTACTCACTGCCTCTAATGAAATGACCAGACCAGGTCTGCCGCTGCTCGGGTGTTGCTTCAGGCAGCAAAATAAAGAATCCCAACATTTACGCTTCCCATGTGTCATCAGAAATACAGAGCCTCACCAGACAGATCCCGGTCTCCAATCGTCCACGGCTCAGCTGCATCAAAGTGAGTGTCTCCACCGATGCCATTGCCGGGAAAGTAGGCGTGAGCCAGGAACCCCCCTTCACCGTCGAAAGGGCTGCTGTCACCATGGAAACCCTCAGCGAAGAAGATCATGATGTCGGCAAACTCTTCCACCTTGTCCCGTATGTAGTTGTATGGGATTTCCCGGAAACGAAGTGGAGTGATGCCCTCCCAGACCTTAAAGGCCTTCCTGATAGCCTCCTGGGTCTCGTACTCGCCCACCTTTGGGGTGTAGTTCTGGATACTAAGAAAACGAGGAAAAGAGGCAGATAATTACCCCTCCTACACCAACTGATGGCAAGTTCTAATATGAACAGAGCTGGTGTTCAATATCAGCAAAAGGAGACTTTAAGACTTTCCTTGTCAATTTGCAGCTATGCAATCTCATTTTTGTTAATTTGCACCTTTTTCGTGTAAATTTGTGACTTTTAAAATTATAAAATTGAGACTTTTTCTCATAAATTCACTATTCCCTTGTATATTGCTGACTTTATTAAGATGAATTTGTTAGCTTATTCTGGCAAATTTGGGACTTTTTCCTACATAAATTTGCAGCTTTTCTCTCCTAAATTTGTAATTTTTATCTAATTTTCCATTGTAAATCTGCTACTTTATTCTCACAAATATGAGTCTTTATTCCTGGAACTTTGCCGTTTTATATTTGTGAATTTGCAACTTTGTGTAAATTTGTGACATAAAAGTGAGATTTTTTTTCTCATATGCTGACAACTATTTTCTCATAAATTTGTGATTTTATTATGAAAAAATACAATTTTATTTTCCTTATAAATTTATTACTATTTCCTCAGAAATGTACAACTGATCCCCTCCTGTCTTTCTTGTACATTTTCAGATTTTTTCCTTCTAAATTTGTGCTTATGTTCTCCCATAAATTTGTGACTTTTTCCACATAAATTTGAAAGTTTTCTCTCCTCCTAAATTTGTAAATATCCTTATCTTGTAACTTTGCAACATCTCATTAATTTGTGACCATATTTTCATGATTTTGCAAGTTTTTTCCCTAAAATGTCGTTTTTTTTCCTCTATATTTTGACTGATTTTGTAAATTAATTAGCTTTTTTTTATTATTTCTTAGTCAAAGTCTCTGCCTATAGGCAAAAGGGTAACATGGCTGTGGAGCTGCAGGTTTGAAACCCTTGTGCTACATATTTATTCCATAATGTCTTTAATCCAGTTTGACTCGCCGGACTCTGTCCACCGACTTTCTGACTTACGAGAAAGTGACATCATTCTTCTTCCATTTCAGGCTCTGGATGGCGTATCGCTTCCTCCTCAGGTTGCTCTTCAACTCAGCACCGAACTTATCGGGCACGCCACAGCGAGGTCGTTTCATGGCTCTGCCGGAAAAACAAAGTTTCACTGTTCAAAGCCATGGAATACATTACACATTTAAAGGTACTATTCACTAAGACACGGTGTGTTTGTGGGTTTTAACCTTCTTAAATGCTCCCTTGGGTCATGTGACTACAGTAAAAATGTTATAATCTCCAATCACTTAGAAATAATTCTATTTTTACATTTGGGCAAAAGTTGGTACTGTCATGTTTGCCCCTTTTCAGGGCATGGATGAGGTGCCAGATGCCAGCAGAGAGTTTGCTTATTTATTAAAGGAGACACAAAATAATGAGCCACGTGGGGCAAAACACAAACACTAAACTCGGGCACAAATAAAGAATACTAACACTAAGACAAGAAGGTAGCGAGGGCGGAACCTGACGCTATGGAATACACACTTACAGATACGAAGGAACGAGGAAGGAAACTGGAGCCGGGCGTAGGGACTCCAGTCTACGTGGGTGTAGGTCACAGCGAGGACTGAGCCTCAGCTGCTCCCTTAAATACTGAAGGCAAAAGGAAATGAAACAAACAGGAGAGGAGGAAACGTAATTGCAAACCAAGATCAGCCGTGACAGTGCCGGCTAGACTTTGACAGCCGGAATTCTGGCCGCGGCGCTGCCACAGTAAAAGCCCTGAGAGAGCCAATAATAACTGAGCAGAAATAAGGGAGAAAAGGGCAGAATACTGAGTGGCCCGGGCACGGATAAACTCGGATCACCACAGTACCCCCTGTTCAAAGGACGCATTCCAGATGTCCAAAGTAACATCCAAAGAGCCCCCCCCTCCCAACAAGAAGGCTAACAAGACCAACCTCAGGTGGGCGGAGGGGAAAACAGGCTAGGAGGGAGAGAACCCTGCCCCCCCCAAAAAAACAGGCACAACAATGTCTAACAGCGACATACAGAGACAACCCCCCCCCCACAAGGATCAGAATGAAAAAACACAAGACTCAAGCACAAAATAGAGCAGCTCATACACGCATACTACACGAATGATGACCCAGAATGTCCAAAACCAGATAAACAAGTGAAAACAAAAATACATGTACACTTCAACTTAGAAAAAGCTCAAGAACAGCAGAACAGGCGAACACAAAAAATATAGAAGTACACTGCTACTCGATCTCAGGGCAAGGGAAAAAAAACTGTTTAGCACTATACGAGAGAGGAAAAAAAAACACCACAAAAACACAAGTTTGGGGATACCGGCAGGTAGAGAGAGGAACAAAAAGGCAGTTCAGGTGGCCTACCGGCATCCAGACTCAACATTAGAAAAAAGGAAAAAGGCAGTTCAGGTAGCCTGCGCAAGTCCCACAACCGGGCAAACAGTACCTCAGGTGGCTGGCCCAGGTCGCCAAACCAGCGAAGCAGTCCTTCAGGCGGCCAGCCCGCGTCCTTAGACCACCAGGACTGGAAGGGGGAGCTAGGAGGCAGCTTCCCTACCGAGAGGCACAACGAGGAGAAGCCGAACCGAATGAAAGGGACCCCAGCGGCGTCTGGTGGTGGAGAATGGGGGGGAAGGGGGGGAAACAGGGAACTAGTGCGGTGTCAGGAGGAGGGGATCTGCAGCTCCCTCACCGACCTCGAACCGGGCAAGCGCAGTACCCTTGGTGGACCCCGACCGGGCCAGCACAGAACCCTTGGTGGACCCTGACCGGGCCAGCACAGAACCCTCGGTGGACCCCGACTGGGCCAGCGCAGCACCTGGGATGACCTCCAAACACAAACCCAGAGATTCAACAAAAACAACCGGAGCTGATTCATCTCTGGTGACCTTGGGAGAAGGCTCGGACAAAGAGGGAGAACAGGGGTCAGGGTCACCGGCAGTGGCAGAGCCCGGCGAGACAAGCTCGGATGCAGCGGCCTGCTGCACCCGGCTGTTCTACCCAAGAGACAGGCAAGAATGCTCCAAGACAGAAAGTAAGAAGACAAAATAGAGCATTTGCCTGATCTGAAGCTCTACTGCCATCCAGGACTCCGACCATCCAGGCTCGACGATCTGGAGGTCCACTTCCGGTTCCCACTCAACTGTGGTGGCCTCCGCTGCTGGCATGGTGGTCTCCACAGTCTGATAACCCCCTGGTGCTGAAACCCATGCCGATGGCCCACTTGGCGTGGTGGCAGGGGATTGATTGCCTGCTGGAGCTGACTGCTGCTCCACGGAGACCCGGGGATGCTTTATTGTCGGCGCAGGCTCCAAATGACAGTCAGCCCTCCTCCTCTGCCCATGACGCAGCTGCAGGGCTGGAACCAGGCTCTCCAGGGCTGCAGGCTCCTCCTCCCTCCGACAGTCTACTCCTGGCACCAGGGGACGCTCGGAGAGAAGGGGAGGAAACACAGAGGTAGCAGGTTCAATTTCAATGGCTGCAGCAGGTGGTGGGAGCTCAGTGGACTGTGAACCCTGAGGCCCCCCCCCCCCCCAAGGAATCAGACAAGGTAATTCATCAGACAGAGATTTAGAATGAAAAAACACTTGCCTGCTTTCTCGGGGAATGATGGTGACTGCTGCAGCGGACTTGATTCTCCCTTTTCCCCTAGGGATGGTGACAGAGGACCCCTCTGGAAGACAAGGAGGAGTCACCCCAACAGGATTGGTGACGGGCGGAGCCAGACAAGGAACCTTGGGGCTCACTGCAGCTGAAGGGAGCGCCGAGGAGGAGGGAGGAGCAGCCGAGGCAGTCCGGGGACATGGAGCTGATGGAACAGCTGTCATAACCCGAGTGTCGGTTCTGGCCACACTCGGGTCTCATATCTTTTTGTTCCCTGGCTTTGGCAGCTGAGGGTTCCTTCCAGCTCCTCGGGCTCTTATTGTGAAGGCGCCCGGGGGAGCTCCCTGCTGTCAAAGTCAGCTGCTGCTCTGCTGTCATTAGCAGCAGCTGTACCGCGTTGGGGTCATTAGCCGCCAGAGATATAAGCGGGTGCTAAATGTCCTCCAGCGCGGCAGTCTCTGTTATATCCTGTTATGATCACCTGCTATGCTCTTCTGTGGTGTTCATCTACGTTCTGATTGTGCTCCTGTTATTCTCAGGTATGTTCCTTTGAGACTTTACTCTCACTGTTGTCGTCTGGCGCATCGGGTGTTCCCCGGCTCAGACGTCACCCAGCCACTGTATGTGTTCTGTGAGTGTTCTGCCTTATCCTCAATAAATTACCACTGCAAACTCTCTGGTGACTGAGGCGTCTTGTGACGGTCCGTGAGGGCCGTCGTGACAGTAGACTGCTGCCTAACGCCCGTAGAGGAGGCGTTGTTTCGAGACGCCATTCACCGTGTAGTTTGCAGTAGTGGACTGTTAATTCCTACCTGTCTGAGTGTCTGCAGCGGGGAGTATGCCGTCATCCAGGGGCCATTGTCAGCGCCTTGGCAGGCAGCAAGCAGAGCTCCTGAAGGAGGTCGACGACACCATCTTCACCGCTACGCTGTTGGACGCTCCCAGCGACGCTCGTAGACACCTGGACCTAGCCGAGGAGATTCTGGATTCTCTTCTCCGCTTCACCGATCATCCAGAGGTAAGCGTGAGGAGAGATGACCTCTCCACCCAGCGTGAGAGACTTCGAGGGCTGGAGGGAAATCCTGGCAGGGAGCCGAAGCGGAGGAGACGTCGCCCCTCGCTTCGGGATCCCGCACCTGCCTTTGTTCCGGCACGGGAGTTCGCACCACCCGGAGGGTTTTTCCCATCGGGCATGTCATCACTCAGGATTCCCCCAGAGAAGCTGCAGATGACAGCAGACGAGATCTGGGACCGGGTGGCTGCTGCTTGCTCCGCTAAAAATCCTCCAGCGTGTATGAAGCATGTGGTGGCGGCGGTCAGTCTGGTGGAGAGGAATCCAGCGCTGCGTGAGTTTCCTGAGTTTGCTGACTTGCTTGCCGCCGTTTCTGCTCAGGAACGGCGGTTTCCGGACCTCACCTTCGCCTCACCCCCTACAAGGAACCGTCGTCACTCCGGCTTCCAACCTCGGCTAGACCCCCGTCTGGATGCTGTTCCGGGTCGCCGCAAGGGCTCAACCCCCCACACAGCTGTCACTCCTGCGCCTCGTCAGAGGGGAATCCCCGCAGCCTCGTCTTCTCCCGGGCCCTCGCCTGCTGTCCCGTCAGCGCTCCATGCCCGACTGACCCCCGCTGTCGCCCCCTCCTCCTCGTCGCCTATCCTGGCTGCTGTGTGTCACGAGAGCTCCGTTTCAGCGAGCTTCATTCCGGATCCGCCTTGAGTGGCCTCATCTCGTCTTCCCAGAGGGCCCTCTGTCGCCATCCAGCAGGGAAAGGAAGGAATGACGTCCCCCACAGCGAGGACCATCTTACCCTTAGGGGAAAGGCAAGTGCATGATAATTTCTCTTCTTTTGATATTGTTTTGCCTTGTCTGACTCCTGGGGGTGGAGTTCGGGGTATGCAGCCCCCCGAGCTCCCTCCACCCGCTGTGGACGAAAGTAATAACCCTGCTTCCTCTATGTCTTTCCCCGCTGAGCGGTCCTCGACGTCAGGCCAACGTCGCTGGATGAGGAGGGGGCCTGCGGTTCTGGAGAGCCTGGTTCCGGTTCCGCAGCCACGCCATGGGCGGAGGAGGAGAGCGGACTGCAGCGTGGAGCCATCGCCGATGAAGAAGCGTCCCCGGGGTTCCACGGAGGAGCAGTCCGGTCCAGCAGGGCGAGATTCTCCTGCCACCACGCCGTGCGGGCCACCGGCGTGGACATCGGTGCCGGAGGACTCTCTAGCTGCACGTACCATCATGCCAGCTGCGGAGCCCGACGTAGCTGAATGGGAGCCTGAGGACGACCTCCTGACTTCTGAGCCCGGTACATCGCAGTCCTGGACGGCGTCAGAACCCGAGCTCAGGCAAGTGCTCTGTTTTATCTTTCTTCTTCACCTTTTAGAGCACTTTTGCCTGTCTCAAGGGGAGATGAGCCGGGTGCAGCCGCCCGCTTCATCCGAGCTTATCTCGCCGGGTTCTGGCGCTGCCGGTGATCCTGATCCCGGGTTTTCTCTCTTGTGTGAGTCTTCTTCCAGGGTCGCCGGCGGGGGGCTGCTCTCGCCTGCTGCGCCAGAGGTTCCGGTTTCGGGGTTGGAGGTCGAGTCTGGTGCCACGCCGACCGGGTCCACCGGGAGTGCGGTTCCGGTCCAGTTGGGGTCCGTCGCGGGTTCGGCTCCGGAGGCCCAGTCGGGGTCCGTCGCGGGTTCGGCTCCGGAGGCCCAATCGGGGTCCAACGTGGGTGCAGCACCAGCAGGTCCTGGATTCAGTGAGGGAGCTGCAGGTCCCCGGCCACCGGATGCTGGACAGACTCATTCCCCTCTTCACCCTCATCTCCATTGTCATCCTCCTCGTCTCCCTGAGGCGCGCTGCCCATGTTCACCTGGGGCCGTTGGGGTTCCAATTGCTTCGCCCGGTTCTCCCTCATCTCTCCCCTTTTCAGCGGAACTGCCGGCTACTTTGACTCAACGGTTCTGGTGGGCTAGCGATGCGGGTCGGCCGCCCGAAAGACTGTCTCACCAATTTGGCTCTCTGGGTCGGCCTCCCGACATTTTGGACTCCCTGTGTGGTGACCTGGTCCGGCCACCTGAGAGTCTCTGCTTCCGAGCATGGGACCGGGGTAGGCCGCCCGAACTGTTCTTTCTCCCCCTGCCTGTTTTGTGGCCTCCTGTTGCCGGTCGGCCCCCCGAACTTTCTGCCTCCGCCCCTCTGGGTCAGAACTACACTCAGCAATGGAAGGGGCTAGTTGGCTAGCTGAGGCCCAGCTGGATTCGAGGACGATCGGATCAGATTCTGGCGATATAAGCAGAATTTATTTTACTATCCACAGATTTTCTTTTTCCTTCTTTCCAAGAAAGACTGAAGATGGCTGCCACCGGATTAAAAAGTGGGCTGATGGGCACCACTAATAAGCCTTCTCTACTTCTCTACTTCCTCTTCGTTTTGTCTTTGTGTGTCTGGACCTGCAACAAGAAGGATTTTCCGACAAACTCAACCAAAGGTGAAGTTAAAAAGTTTTATCTGTTTGGATTTGGGCTTGGACATCTCACCCTACACTCTATGTGGTCTTTAAAAGCCCTGAGCAAAAACTTCCAAATTAAGGCAAACATGGCTGTTAAGCAAAAATCACAATATGGCAGAGGATATACAATTAAAGTTCTGTTAGTTCTGCTACTTCTGGCAGGAGATATTCACCTTAACCCTGGACCTGCCACTATTAAACAGCAGACCACTGGGTTAGCACAAAACCGAGCTGTACAAAAGCAAAAACAACATTTATTTTTCCAAACTGTTAATCATGCACGAGTTCTTTGGGACACCAAGGCTAAACCAAAGGGGATCCCCGGCGGTCATTTAAACATACGGAGCATAATCCCCAAAAGAGATGAGATTTCGGTGTTGCTGTTGGACTCAAATCTGGACTACCTTTGTCTCTCAGAAAGCTGGCTACACAGGAACATAGACACTAATATGATCAATATTGTGGGCTACCAGTGTTTTAGAAAAGACAGGCAGGTAGGGAGGGGAGGAGGTGTTTTAATTTACATCAAAGAGAAATATAAATGTCAACTGGTTGATTTGAATACTTCACTTGAATGTTTAGCTGTTAATGTATGTCTCTCTCCGGTAATGAATTTCAACATTGCAGTAGTGTACAACCCACCGTCACACAACTCTTCCTTTTATAATGAATTAAGTGATCTGGTTAAACAACTTGAGAAGAACAGAGAAACAATAATTCATGGTGACTTTAATATCAACTGGTCTGATAAAAAAGACAAACAAAAACTGAAAAGCCTCATGACTAAATTTAATTACCAGCAAATGATCAAAGGACCCACCAGGATAACCAAACAATCCAGAACACTTATTGGCATGGTATTTACTAATAAACCAGAATGAATAACCAGAACCTATAATCTTGTAACTGGTCTCTCAGATCATAACATGGTTCTTGCTGTCAGGAAACTTACTAAAAAGCGACTACAGTATTTTGGAGGAGTCGATATTGACAAATCAAATTTTATTATCCCCAAATCAAAAAATGAGGAGTTTGAACATTACTTAGAGAATCAAAATTGGGAGCAGCTCATGTCAACATGTGAAGTAGATGATTGTTGTAATTTTATAACTGCAACAATCACAAAGTCTATAGAAAAATTTTCAAAGCAAATTAAAAGTAGACAACAGAAGATTAGCCTACCATGGTTAAATAATGAAATAAGAAAACTCATGAAGAGGCGAGACTCTGCACTGAAAACATCACTAACCTCCAAACTACAAAATGATCACCTTGTGTACAAAAGTTTAAGAAATAAAGTGGTACATGAGCTGCGAAAATCAAAAATATCTTATTACAATAAACTGATAGATCATGCAAAGGGTAACAACAGTTCCCTATGGAGGCATTTAAATAACTTAACTAATAAAAAAAATGATCAGAAGGGGGTAAAGGAACTTAGAATCAATGGCAAGACCGTCAGTGACAAGGCTACTTTGGCAAATGAATTTAATTCACACTTTGTGGGCTCTGTGGAAGACTTAACAAAAAATTTTGTGCTGCCAAATGTGCTCAACAACACAAATTCCATACTTCCAACAGATACTTTTCACATCGATGAGGTAAATGAGAAGTTAATTGCTGGTATTGTTAAAACACTGTCAAACTCAAAAACTAATGATATCTACAATATGAGCACCTCCTTTCTCAAAATGCACAGCAAAATATTAATCAAACCACTGACCCATCTCATTAATCTCTCCATTAGGTCTAGTACATTTCCATCTGGCTGGAAAAAAGCTGTCGTCATACCAGTTCATAAATCAGGCAGTAAAGACGATATATGCAATTACCGCCCAATCTCTATCTTACCAGTCCTATCTAAGGTTCTT
The DNA here is from genome assembly GCA_020510985.1 of Pholidichthys leucotaenia. Lineage (NCBI taxonomy): Eukaryota > Metazoa > Chordata > Actinopteri > Cichliformes > Pholidichthyidae > Pholidichthys > Pholidichthys leucotaenia. Next base: position 406,799,634 of record CM035844.1, on the reverse strand, counting down.
GAAAAAGTTGTAGCTACACAGCTGATAGACTACTTACAAGACAGTCAACTTCTTCATCCACATCAATTTGGTTTTAGACCAGGATACTCAACAGAAACAGCAAATTGTTGCCTTATTGAAAACGTCAAACAGTCCTTGGACAGGGGTAATGTGGTAGGAGCTGTTTTTCTAGATCTCAAAAAGGCTTTCAATACTGTAAACCACAGTTTGCTTTTATCCAAAATGGTATCTTTTAACTTCTCCCCAAATACATTAGAATGGTTTGCATCTTATCTCCAGAATAGAGAACAGTGTGTAAAAGTTCACCAGGATAAATCCTCATTTTTAAACAACCGCATGGGTATCCCACAAGGGTCCATTCTTGGTCCTTTACTTTTCAGCATTTTTATTAATGACTTGCCGTTACACTGCTCAGCTGCAACATGCCAACTTTATGCAGATGATGCAGTTATTTACACAGCTGCCAAGACTCCAGCACAGGCTGCAGATGTACTGTCTACAAGTATGGTTGATGTCCAAGAGTGGCTCCTCAAGAACCATCTATTGCTGAACCTTCAGAAAACAGTCTCAATGTGCTTTTCAATCAAAAAATGTAACCTGCAACATTTTAAAGTTAATATACATGATCATGACATCAGTTTAGCTACAGAATTCAAATACCTTGGCATTGTACTAGATCCTCAACTCAAATTTAATCTTCATATAAAGAAAATTTCAAAAACAGTAAAAAAAAATCTGAACTGCTTTAAATTAATTAGATATTACATACCTTACGAAGCAGCTGCACTGTATATGCATTCTATGGTTTTTTCTCATATATCATACTGTTTGACAGTCTGGGCTCAAGCAGCCCCTTCCACAATAAGACATATAGGTTCATTATATAATCAAACCCTAAAAATCTTGGACAAAAAGCCCATTAGGTGGCATCACTGTAATGTTTTAAAAAAATACAACCTATTGAGTTTTGAGAGCTTCATTGACCTCTGTCTTCTGAAATTAACGTTCAAATGTTTCCATAAATCAGCACCCGAGCCACTTGCTGGTTTCGTCCAAAGACAGGACAGCAGCAGAGCCACCAGGAGTTCTGTTAACAATAACTGTAAAATATTCCACCGCAGAACCACATTTGGACAAACAGCTTTCTCTATAAAGGGCAGTCACATCTGGAACACAATGCCAAATGAAATTAAAATAATAACGGACTTTAAAACATTCACTAAAAAGGTTAAAAACTGGCTGAAAAATAAACAAGAATGTACTCATGTATGAATTAATTGTCTGCAAAGTGAGAGTGAATGAAGGGAAGGAATAAATGTGTTTGTTTATAGTGAGTGACGGAGGGAGGGAGGCCTGAAATAGGCAAATGTGAGTCAGGTTGTTATATTTGTGTATTTATAATATTTATAATATTTATGTTAAATGTGAGTCAGGCTGTTATATTTGAGTATTTATAATATTTATAATATTTATAATTGTGTATTTATATTTTTTCTGCATTGATGTATGTGGTTATTGTGTATATTTTTTATTTTTTTTTCCCATCTTTACTTGATTCTTTTTTCTAAAGCCCATCCAGGGACAAGAGTTGCAAATTAGCTAACAGCTATACACTCTATGTGCAACACATCAGATTGATTGTCTTTGATTAATTGTCTATGTTTATTGCACTGTCCCTGTCAAATAAACTAATCTACTTCTACTACTTCTTCCCGGGGTTTCTGTTTATGTCTGTGAGACTGTTGGGGTGGGGGTGGGGGTTTGATCTGTGATTTTTGTGGCTCACTCCTTTCTTGTTCCAATGTTTGGTGGTCCTTTCCTTCCACCTTATGTCAATTCATTGTTTGCCCATATATATATATATATATATATATATATATATATATATATATATATATATATATATATATATATATACTGTATATTGCCTGTGGTTTTGTTCTTGTTACCCACGTTTAAGGGATTATGTTTTTTTTTTTCTATAGCCTTGTTGGTTGTTTGTCTCTCTCCCTCCTGCCAGCGCCCCATCCACCCACCCTAGGGGGGTGGGGGGGGGGGGCTTGGGTGTTACTCTGGCCGCTCAGAGCTCGGCCTTGAGGGGGAGGTACTGTCATAACTCGAGTGTCGGTTCTGGCCACACTCGGGTCTCATATCTTTTTGTTCCCTGGCTTTGGCAGCTGAGGGTTCCTTCCAGCTCCTCGGGCTCTTATTGTGAAGGCGCCCGGGGGAGCTCCCTGCTGTCAAAGTCAGCTGCTGCTCTGCTGTCATTAGCAGCAGCTGTGCCGCGTTGGGGTCATTAGCCGCCAGAGATATAAGCGGGTGCTAAATGTCCTCCAGCGCGGCAGTCTCTGTTATATCCTGTTATGATCACCTGCTATGCTCTTCTGTGGTGTTCATCTACGTTCTGATTGTGCTCCTGTTATTCTCAGGTATGTTCCTTTGAGACTTTACTCTCACTGTTGTCGTCTGGCGCATCGGGTGTTCCCCGGCTCAGACGTCACCCAGCCACTGTATGTGTTCTGTGAGTGTTCTGCCTTATCCTCAATAAATTACCACTGCAAACTCTCTGGTGACTGAGGCGTCTTGTGACGGTCCGTGAGGGCCGTCGTGACAACAGCGGGACAAGATGACCCGGAGGCTGAGGCTGCTGTCTTCACCTTTCGTCGTGGCGCGGGGAAACCAGCTGGCTGGGAGGTGGAGTTCTTCTGGCGACCCGGGACAGGATCTGGACGGGAACCTCATGGAAGAACGGCCCAATCAGGAGGCGTAACCCTCGTCGGAACGACTGTGTTCCGGGGAGGAGATCGAGGCTTCTTGGCTGGATTCTCCATCGGTTCCCAGTTCTTCTGATGTAAAACTGTCAACGTCGTCAACCTCTCCCTGCCGTCTGGATACGAGGTCAGGTGACAGCGCTTTAAGGCCTTTTGCACGAGGTCCAGGTACCAGTGTGCGGTGTCGTAGGGGGTGAACAGACGGGCATTGGACAGGAAGTCATCAACTTCCATCAGATACTCGCATACCCAAGCTCAGATGACGCCATCTCTCTGAATAAAACTGGCACCCGGAAAAGGGAAAAAACTCAAGCCCAAAAAACAAACTTACTGTGGCTGGCACCCCACTTGGCTGCGACCTACTGTCATGTTTGCCCCTTTTTGGGGCATGAATGAGGTGCAAGATGCCAACAGAGAGTTTATTAAAGGAGACACAAAATAATGAGCCATGTGGGGCAAAACACAAACACTAAACTTGGGCACAAATAAAGAATACTAACACTAATACAAGAAGGTAGCGAGGGCGGAACCTGACGCTATGGAATACACACTTACAGATACGAAGGAACGAGGAAGGAAACTGGAGCTGGGCGTAGGGACTCCAGTCTAACGTTGGTGTAGGTCGCAGTGAGGACTGAGCCTCAGCTGCTCCCTTAAATACTGAAGGCAAAAGGAAATGAAACAAACAGGAGAGGAGGAAACGTAATTGCAAACCAAGATCAGCTGTGACAGTGCCGGCTAGACTTTGACAGCCGGAATTCTGGCCGTGGCGCTGCCACAGTAAAAGCCCTGAGAGAGCCAATAATAAGTGAGCAGAAATAAGGGAGAACAAGGGAGAATACTGAGTGGCCCGGGCGCGGATAAACTCAGAGCTCAGATCACCACAGGTACAGCTCTTCATGGTTCCTTTAACACATAATCTAGTCTTTAGTTACAACCCATCACAGTGCTGTCGGCTGTGATAATTCAGTCCCTGCCCCGAGCTTTTCAGCGCAAGGCTTCAGAGCTAACAGTGCTACTATTGGGTTAACTTACCAAGCAGTGATTTTACTGTTTCTACTGTTATTTTCTTTAAATTGTAGTCACTCCACTAGACGTCTGTGTTTCCGCATGGTTCACTAATCCACGGTCACTAATATATCTCATGTCATTCTGGCTTATTTTGTTATATTTTTGCCATGATGATAGATCAGACTGTTCGCATTAGCTTAGCTAGGCCGTCACAGTCGGTCTGTCTAACTGCATTAAGCTGGGTTCATGCTGCATCTCCACTGTCTGCGTCCGCTCGACTGCAAGCCTTGAGTGACGAAAATTACGTTATTGTCTCCAGTCCGGTACGCTCTGCGGGCCCCTCTGCAGCTTACCATGTGCAGCCCAAATTTTGTGACCGCGTTGCCTGGGCGCCTTGACTGTACATATGCAAGATTGAACCTCCCATTCAAGAGGTGGCGGCATGGACACAGCATACAAAGTTCAAGTAGATGAAGACAAAGCGGAAGACGAGTATAAACATACATGAATCACTTTGCAGCAACAGCAGTTTGAGCAAAGAAGAGAATTGAAAAATGGTAATTCCTCCTGTTCCTCAAAACGAAGTCATTGCTGCTACCAAAAAATGTGCATCATTCTCATGTTTCTTCACTTTTATATAGTCAGAGAACAAAGTGGCGTGTCAGCGCAGTTACATTAGCCATAGGGCTGGGATAAGATGACAAATGACAATTGTGTGCATGTGTGAAACGCTTGGCCAGCTAGACGACACAAATGAAATATATACACGAGCGCACGAGCACCGGCCTCGTCCAAAGCAACCTCATATAGATTGTTAATTGCATTTTTTGTATCAGTACCACACTTATCCATATGTGGGGTCAAAAATGACCCCAAGCTGTCCCTTTCTTTTGTTGACCAAAATATAATTTAAAATAATAATAATAATAATAATCACCCAAAATATAACAAAAATAATCATCTTTAACCAAAATGAAAGAAATTTCTTAAGTTTACAGCATAAAACATTCATTCTAGCTGGGGTCATTCTGACCCACTCATGGAAGAGTGTTGGAGTTGGTTGGTCATGCATCGAAGGGTTAAATCTGGGCTGTCTTACGGGTCCCATGGGGGTTTGCCCAAGGTGGCTCCATCTGTTTGCCCACATGGACTTTACCTGTGGTACAGGTGAGCAGGTGATCTGTTTACCCGCACGTAGGTTTGATATGGGTGACCAGATTTCAGGAACACCGGTGCCACAGGCAACATTAGGAGAAAAAAGTCACACATTTATGAGAAACAAAATGTGAAAAACAATGATGAATTTACAAAAAAATTGGTGGCTAAACTGTCATCTCTGCTGGAGTCTGAGTCCCACCCTATGCAGGACATACTGAACACTGAGGAGCTCATTTAGCAGCAGACTACATCATCTCAGGTGCACAACCGAGAGGTTTCGCAGGTCCTTCCTGCCTACAGCTGTCAGACTGTACAACCTAAGCAGGGCTGCTCACAGAGATAGCAAAAAAACATGATGACCTAATAGTATTGAATGCAAAAGATGCAACAGACTTACACAATGGTTCCCTCCAGTATACAACTAGGACAATACTGGTCGCTATGAAGGGTGACAATATGTATGGGTACATAATCATACCATGTAGGATAACTAAGCAGACAGTTATGCTGTTTATTCCATCTAGCTACAATGCTCCACACTGTGTATATATATTTATATATTCATGTGTACATATGTATATTCACTGCTCTTATTTTCTTATCTTCTAAATCATTGCTCTGAGTGTTGCTATCCCTGTGCTGTTGCAATCCTGGAATTTCCCCATTGTGGGACTAATAAAGGCTGATCTTATCTTATCTCATATTATCTTAAGTAGCAAATTTATGAGGAAAAAAAAGAAACAAATTTGCTAGAAAAAAAATCACAAATTTATGAGAAAAAAGTGAAAATTTAAGAGAAAAAAGTTGCAAATTTAGGAGAAAAAAATGTAAAATTACTTGAAAGACTTACAAACTTACAAGAAAAATTTGACAAATTTACAAGAAAAAGTGAGGAAAAAAAATAGAAAAAGTTGCAAATTAACAAAAAAGTAGTAAATATATGAATAAATAAATGTTTAAAAAATTATGAGAAAAAAGTCCCAAATTTATGAGGAGAAGCTGGACATTTATAGTAAAAAAAAAAGCTGAAAAGTTTTGAGAAAGTTTCAAATTTACAAGAAAAATGTTGCAAATTTATCGGAAAAAGTAATAAATTTACAAGAAAATAGCAAATTTACAAGGAAAACGTAACAAATTTATAAGAAAAAGTTGCAAGATTATAATAAAAAAGTGGCAAATTTATGAGAAAGTTCCAAAATTACAAGAAAAAGTTGGTAAATATGTAAGAAAAAAAAATCACAATTTTACAAGAAAAAGTAAAAAATTTTGCGAAAAAGTTTGCGATAAAAAAAAGTTGCAAATTTATGTGGAAGTTTAAAATTTTCAAGAAAAATGTATCAAATTAGAGGGAAAAGTCACAAATTTATAAGAAAACAGCAAATTTATGAGAAAATAAGTTGTAGGTAAAGCGTTAAAGTCCATGTGGGCAAACAGTGATGAGGCCAACGTGGAATCCCCAGACAGACCCACATGGAGCCATCAGACCGGCCTTTGGTGGGGCCCACGTGGACGTGCTGGTGGCTGAGACGTGCGTGCAGGTGGGAGAAGTGCAGTGAATGCCACCTTTAATCAGCGTCAGGAAACAACTCACTGAACGGTGTCGTCATCTATGGTGCCGGTGACGGGGAGGCCGTAGAACCTCTGCATGGCGGCGATGGCTGAGGGGACGGAGTGGGGGGAGCGCAGGGTGTGAGTTCTCAGATCTCCAGGAGGAAGGTAACCGTACTGCTGAAGCCACGACTGCACAAGGAAGCAAACAAAAAAAGAAAGCCATGAAATATCACAGCAAAGCACAGGGAACCAGAGAGTTCACACCTCCAACAAGACTTGAGTCAGGGGTCTCAAACACAATCAGAACTAAAAAAAAAGCTCATTATTTACTGAACTCGGACTTAAAATGACCACATGTTAGACAGCAGTATGCCTCAAGGCATCTCATGGGATGCAGAATAAGTCAGACATGGATGAAAAAACAAAAATGACTGATCAAATATTATTTTAAAAATGGCACGGTGGCATCATTAATCCTTCCCTCACAGCAGTTTCACAGAATTATTTCCAAGGAAAAGGTTTTCACGCAGACAACAGCAGCACAGAATTATGAATTCCAACAACATCACCATGGAGCAAAAGCAGAGGATTTTAGTTGTGAGCAATAATGGGGAACACAAACGGCTAACCTCATGATTAAAGGGAAAAGTGCAAAAACCACAGTGTGAGAGGACAACTGACTAACTATGGGGAAAACTGTTGAGCTGAGGCCTGAATAGATGCAGAGCATTCTGGGATTTGTAGTATCTATGGTGTGCAAGCTCTATGTTTGTAGGCAGGGCCATTTCTGGCTTTTTGGGAGGGCACCTATTATAGAACAGGGGATGCATTTAATGCTTTCAAATTGAGGGGAAAAAAACACAGAAAAAAAGGATTTAGAACAACTTATGAAACAAAGTGTCATGATCCTGAGCACGGGTGGGGGCCGTGCAGACATTAGCTATTATGTTGCGGGTCAGATGTGGCACACGAGTCTTGAGCTTGACATGAATGATTTAAGTCCTAGATGCAGATTTTTATTTGGATTCACATCATAGTGTGCAAACTCATAGATTCCCACCTTATTAAGCCAAACTCGTGTCATCAATGCAGATGCATATTTTTGAGAGAAGTCAGAGAATGTAAAAACACTGATATTAGCACTGCTAAAGAAAGTGTGTAAAAACGTTCCATTGATTCAAATCTGGTACAAGATCAATATGTTCTTCTAAGGCTTAAGCTTAAAACAGGGGGATGGGGGGGTATGTACCTCCCAATCTGGAAAAAACAGAACCCCCCCCCCCCCAAAAAAAATACAAAACAAAAACAAAAACCAAACATTATAATCCTTTAATATAGATTTCTGTAATTTCCCAGTTTGGGATCAATAAAGTACATCTATCTAAGTACACTAGAAATACCATCTTGCTAGTTTGGAACATTTCTTGTTCCAAAATTTCTTGTTGTAACTTTTTTCTCATAAATTTGCAATTTTTTTCTTGTAAATTCACTAATTTTTCTATCATAAATTTGCCACTTTTTTGTTGTAAATTTGTGACTTCTTTCTTTTAGTTTGGAACTTAATTTTAAATTTAAATTTTAAATAATAAATAATTTTTAATTTAATTTGGAATCTGAATGCTGGTTAAGTTTTTAATCTGAGTAGTTCCTTACATTTTTTCTCTTCATCTAGACAATGACTTGTTTGTTTTTATCAAGTTTTGTTTTAAAGGGTTTAAACTCTTCCCAATAACAAAAATAGGGGCCCCTAAACACATTCTTACACTGAGCGCCGACTACCTACAGTGCCCCCCCCCCCCAGTCTTTACTCTTGAGAAACTGCTCCATTACTAAGACAGATAGAAAACAGTGTCCTGGGTTGGGGTCACTCTAAGGAGTCTCACTACAGAGAAAACAACTAGAAAGATAAACAAGACATTTCTTTTTACATCAGCTGATTTTTGTTAATAAATCCAGCTGCAGGAAATGTTCCGTATCATGTTTATTACCAGTTGCAAGTATGAAAAGTTCCTGATGTTTTTGTGTGACTGCAGAGAAAACACATTTCGCAATGGCAGCATGAATAAGCTGCTATAGAAGTTCTCCCTCCATGGTTGGGTATCTTGTAGTCAGAGGGAAGAACAACATGAGGTTTCAAGCACCTGGCAGACCTCCATCAACCATCAACAACGAATGCTCCAATGAATGTGGACTGAAACTTGATTCCCCCCCAAAAAAGAAGATGAAGAAGAGGGGGTGGATGGGAGTTTCACAAAGGACAGGTCATGCTTTAACCAGAACTTAGCCAGAAAGAATGAGGTAATCCCCCTTTTTCAATCATTGATTTGGATGTTTATAGTGGAGTCTTTGTGTAGCTGCAGTACTTGTTTGACTTGTGTAGCCTGTACATGAAGCGTACTGAGTCCTGCAGTGCTCCAGAGTCCTCTGTCAGCACTAAAGTTGACCTGGAAACTCATTCCTCTGTGGTCCTGCTCTAACATCTGGATCACTGCCAGCAGCGCCACTCTGCGTCTCTCCCGCATAACTTCTCTTCAACCTATTCCCTCTCAAACCAGAGCTGAAAAATAACACTGAGTCTATTGTAAGACTAGAAAAAAGTTAGACCACTTTGATATTCTGCTGAACAGTGACTTCTGGGTTCTTCATGCAGGTTTGGGATTTGTTTGTATGGGACAGCAGGCTTTAGGCCATTGGCAGGTGGGGGTGGGTTTGGTAGCCAAAAACTGTACTTAAGGAAAAGCAGCATTATACAACAGTTAGTTCCGACCGAGCAATTTGACTGGACAACATGGATTCCAGGAGTTACTATATTCCACGATAATTGCACTACATCATTTCACTGGATATGTATCACTCTGCTTCAGAGGTGTTCTAGTAACCGTTAATTACTAACTAATTTACTGTCAAGTCTGCAAACTTGTAAACTGCAATACTGTGTTGGATACCTTAATTTCCACAGTGAGGTGCTGTTTGAAGAGCAACTAGACAGTCTCAATTCAGCCCTCTCTAATCTGGAAGTCCTGTCCTTTTAAACATCCGGCGACATATTTTATATCTGTGTAACCCCTTAACACCTGAAATTATTTCCAATTATGAAAAAAAAATTCACTTGTGTTTTTGCTTTCCAGTAGATGCTAAATTAAGTTGAGAAAGTTAATTTGACTATAGCACATAAAACAGATATAATTTTAGGTATGATGCAAATTAGCGACAACAGGCATCTATGATAAAAAAAAGATGGTAAAAAAGCACCTGTTCCCATCTCAAGTATGAAGAGTCTTTTATTTATGCAACAAAGTTATTTTCAGTGTTTTCAACTCTCATGACTGCCAAACTATAACCCTAACCCTAACCCTAGCAATCAGGAAATGGATGGTGCTCCATCTCTGACCATTCCTACGAGAAACTAATGCTTGCAAAAGGTTCCTAGGTATGTGTTGGAAGTGCTCCAACCGGAAGTGGAGGAATACAGACGGTATTTTGGTTGCATTTGGAGCAGAAGCGGTTTGATGCGAATTCGCGACGACAGGCGTCAAGGGGTTCAACAAAACAGACAAGCTAGAGTTGAATTTATTGACTCGATTAGAAAACCACAATAGCTTTGGGGTAATGGACTCTTCCTTTCATCTGAAAATGCCAAGAAAAAGCAAGTGAAGTGTGCCAATGCCAAATTGCAAGCATGCTAGCAAGCCACCGGCATTGATCTTGGCTCTTTTGCTGTCAGGATTGCCCCCCAGGGCAAAGAAAGTGAGAAACCAAATGCCAGGCAAATTTGGTAAACCATGATTTACACACACACACACACACACACACACACACACACACACACACACACACACACACACACACAGGGATAATTAGCAGACAATGAGGAACAAGTGGGTACTATTAGGGGTAATCACAGACAGCAGGGAGTGGCTATAGGTACGGAAAACATGAGGGACTGAGACAAAGGGGTAAACTCGCGGCATATACAAAGGACAGGGAGACAAAGGACCATGACAGGGACTATGACAGAGATAAGGACCACGGTGACAAAGACTTTGAACATAACTGGCCAAAATAATAATAATAAATATCATGACTAGATGTACATGACTAAAAAGGAAACACAGGCAAACAAACTAACAAGGGGCGAGGACATGGCTGAACTCATGTCCTGAGAATAACAGAAAGACCAAATAAGAACATAAAGTGAGTACATGAGCACAGCTATGTCCAAACCCTTACAGTACCCCCTCTCAAGGATCAGATACTAGACAATAATAATAATAATAATGCATCAGATTTATATAACGCTTTTTTTTTGTTACTTATTTGTACCCGTAGGTATATTTGGTTTGCAGTCTGGTGACAAGCCACCGGCTGCCAGTCGCTGCGTGCGTGAGCGCCCTAAACCTACATGTTTTTGGTATGCGGGAGGAAACCGGAGAAATCCCGGAGTAAACCCACGCAACACGGGGAGAACATGCAAACTCCACACAGCTCACTGTTGGTCGGGGGCTGGGATCGAACCCACGATCTCGTGATCCCCGCGATCCCCCGGCCGAGGGTAAACTGTGCTGCCACAGTGCTAAACCACTGCGCTACCGTGCAGCCCGTAACGCTTTATCATAGACACTCAAAGAAGCTTTACAAGTAGATACATTATTCATTCACTCCAGACAGAAAATGGTAGTGGCAAGCTACTATTGTAGCCACAGCTGCCCTGGGGCAGGCTGACGGAAACATGGCTGCCAATCCGCGCCAACGGCCTCTCCGGCCACCACCGAATATTTATACACATAAATGGGCTGCACGGTGGCGCAGTGGTTAGCACTGTGGCAGCACAGTTTTACCCTCGGCCGGGGGATCACGGAGATCGTGGGTTCGATCCCTGCCCCCGGCCAACAGTGATCTGTGTGGAGTTTGCATGTTTTCCCGGTGTTTGCGTGGGTTTACTCCGGGATTTCTCCGGTTTCCTCCCACATGCCAAAAACATGCAGGTTAGGGAGTTAAGAGGCGCTTGCGCATGCAGCGACTGGCACCTGGTGGTTTGTCACCAGACTGCAAAACAAATCTACCTACGGGTACAAAATAAGTAATAAAAAAAAAATAAGATAAGATAAAATAAGATAAGCCTTTATTAGTCCCACAATGGGGAAATTCCAAGATTGCAACAGCACAGGGATAGCAACACTCAGAGCAACAATCAGAAGGCAAGAAAAAAAAAGCAAGCAAGCAAGAGCAGCTAATATACATATGTACATATTACTATATATATATACATATATACACACAGTGTGGAGCATTGTGGTTGGTGAATGTGCAGCAGAAAGTCTAAGCTCTCTCTCCGCGGATGCGGTGGGCCAGCTGGATGTCTTTGGGCATGATGGTGACCCTCTTGGCGTGGATGGCGCACAGGTTGGTGTCCACGAAGAGACCCACCAGGTAGGCCTCGCTGGCCTCCTGCAGAGCCATGACGGCGGACCTCTGGAAGCGCAGGTCGGTCTTGAAGTCCTGAGCGATCTCCCTCACCAGGCGTTGGAAGGGCAGCTTACGGATGAGCAGCTCCGTGGATTTCTGGTAGCGACGGCTCTCTCTCAGAGCCACGGTACCGGGCCTGTAACAGCGAAGCTTCTTCACTCCGCCGTTGGCCGGAGTGCTTTTTCCGAGCAGCCTTGGTGGCTAGCTGCTTCCTGGGGGGCTTTTTCCTCCAGTAGATTTACGGGCAGTCTGCTTGGTTCTTGCCATCGCTCTTTATTATTCTGTCTTATATTTCTTGCACGCCGCCTAAACTCCAGCCCGGCACTCGCGTTGTTTTCGCTACAGTTCCTCAGTATGTCGAGTTTCTCCGTTAGCACCGGGTGGCAGTTGAGTGCTAGCTAGCTCTTCCCTGCTGTATCATCTCCTGCTGTAAACAGTGGCTCTGTCCGCCGACTCGGGAGACCTTTGGGGCCATCTGTGTGTCCGTGATATATATAGAGTGAAAGGTGTAGAAAGAAGAAGGAAGATTAAAAAAAAGGCAGTTGCAAAAGGCAGCCAACTCGTGTGGCACCGCCGATCCGGCGGAACCGGAACCGGAATAACCCAGTGTTCTGGGCACTGGAGGCAAGCGGGTGAAGTGTCTTGCCCAGGGACACAATGGCAGGATATCTGGGGAGAGCGGGATTCGAACCGCCAACCATCGGGTTATTAGACGACCCGCCCCGGCAGTGGCTCAACAACAACAAAAAAACCCTTGCAGGGTGGGTGGTGGGGATACAAGGCCAGGCGGGCCGAACCCCCCCCCCACACACACACACACACAGAGTCCAAAACCAGATAAGACAATTTGTGGGGCATAACCAAAGTCCATAGTCCCAAACCAAAAACAAGGCGGGTCGGGTGGCCTGCCGAAGTCCCAGGGCCACCGCACCAGAGAGCAATGCAGGTCTGGGGCTTACCCAAATCCATAGGACCCCAGACTAGAGCACAGAGCGGGACAGGTAGTCTACCAGAGTCCCTAGATCACTGAACTGGAGAACAAAGCAGGTTGGGGCACCAAACCCAGTTCATGGGCCTCCAGACCTCAAAACATGGCCAGTTGGGTAGTCTCCCAGAGACCCTGGACCACCTGAACAGAAAGCAGGATGGGTGCAGAGATGACTGCAGAGGCATTTAAAACTCAGGTGAAAATGACAACATGGAACCCTTAAACTCAGGAGATGATAGCATGGAAACCTTAACCTCATGAGACCATAACATGTAAATTTTAAACTCAGGAGATGATGACATGGAAGCTTTAAATTCAGGAGTCGATAACATGGAAATTCTAAACTCAGGAGATGGTAAGATAGAACCCTTAAACTCAGGAGATGATGACATGGAACTTTTTGCTCTGAACACCACAAAGGAGCCTTTCGCTCTGGAGAACACAAAGGAGCTCTGGGGACATCAACACAGGCGTTTTAAAAACATAAGAGCTTCTGGCTCTGGCAGCAACATAGGAGCTTTATGCACTGGAAATAACACAGAAATTTTAAGCTCCGGGGATAACAGCATAGAAGCTCCAAACTCTGGAGAGAACAACACAGGAGGTTTTTCTCAGAAGAAAACAACAAGGGGGTCTCAAACTCAGAACATAACATTGGAGTCTCCTGTTCAGGAGCTAATAAGACAGAAGTTTCTGGCTCTGGAGCTACCAATATAGAAGTTTTTGCTTCAGAAACTGATAGTGGAAGTTTTTAGCTCAGGAGACACTGATACAGGAACTTTTGGCTCAGGATACAATAATACAGAAGTTTTTAATTCAAAAACAGATGACAGGTGAGTTGTTAGTTCCAGAGCCAGTGATGAAGGAGGTTTTAGCTCTGTAGCAGGTGGCTGAGGCACGCAGCCCTAAGAAACAACTGACAGGAGTGCGCTGAATTCAGAAATAGATAATTGTTGCCCACAAACCTCAGGTATTGGTGACAAGCACGCACTGACTTCAGGGAAAGATGACAGCAGCGCGAAGTCCTCCGAAGCGGGTGTCAGCAGTGCAATGAACTCAGGAACAGACGGTTGAAGCACATCGCTCTCAGGAGCAGATGACAGCAGCTCGCAGGGCTCGGGAACAAGTGTCAGTGGCACACTGAATACAGGAACACAAGGCGAAGGTGCACCATCCTCTGGAACAAATGGCGGGTGCTCACTGGCCTCTGCAACAAACTATGGGTGCACCCCGTCCTCTGGAACAAGCAGCAGGTGTGCCCTGGCCTCAGGAACAGATGACGGATGCCCACTGGCCTCAGGAACAGATGATGGATGGGCACCAACCTGTGGAACAAATGGCGGATGCTCACCAGCCTCTGGAACAAACGGCGGATGCACACCAGCCTCAGGAACAGATGATGGATGCGCACTGGATTCAGGAACAAACGGTGAATGCGCATCGGTCTCTGGAACAAACGGCAGATGCACACCAGCCTCAGAAACAGATGGATGCGCGCCGGCCTCAGGAACAGATGATGGATGCGCACCGGCCTCAGAAACAGATGATGGATGTGCACTGGCCTGAGGAGCAAACAGCAGATGCACACTGGCTTCTGGAACAAATGGCGGATTTGCACCGGCCTCTGGAACAAACTGCAGATGTGCACTGGCCTCAGGAACAGATGATGGATGCGCACCGGCCTAAGGAACAGATGATGGCTACTCCTCCTCTGGTGCAAAGGCAAACTCATCAGACCATAGAAGATCGTCAAGGAAAGCAGGAACGTCGTCCCTCAGATGGGGCCTCGCTGCGACGATCTGATGAGCATGCCTCCATGCCGCATCACTCAACACGTGTCCTCTCACCCGTCCAGGTGCAGGAAAAGGGTGTAGCACTCTCCTACATCTCGTATGAGTTCCTGCAGCTCCCGGCGGCGGGCAACATCCATGGGCGTGGAGCTTGGAGAGGAGGAGAGAGGAAAGGCAGACACTGTCTGTGGAAGACCTGGAGCCAGTGGTGGTACGTGGGGTTGAGAGGAGTGGCATCTCCCGACACCTTCCTTCCACTCGGGCCTGCCAAATGCCAACCGAGATCCATGGAATTCTTCTCTCTCTGCGGCGGATCTCTCCCAAGGGGCCTGCAGTACTGCGGGCTCCACAGGAGGTAACTTTGACAGGAGGGCGGCTGACTCTGGCAAGGAGGAGATGATGGAAAATAGAGGTAGTGGAGGGAGGGAGAGGTTCTGCTCTCGGAGGTGAGAGCATACGCTCAGTCTGGCAGCAAGCAGATTCGCGATTCCAGCCCAGCAAAGCATCTCATCCTCACAGGAAGAGCACCTCTAAGCACTGGTCTCCATGTCCTCAATCATAGCCACCATCTCCAGCTCATCCCAACTCCACTTTCTTCTCCTCCTTTGTTCACCCGCTGGGTCCTGGACTGGTGGCATCCTCCTGTCAGGATTGCCCCTCCGAAGCAAGGAAGATGACAACCCAAATGCCAGGTGAATTCGGTACACCATGATTTATTGACTGACTGGACAGAAAACCAAAAATAAGGCAGCACATGGGCTGAACCAAAAGCAAAAACATGGCAGAGTTCTGACAGGCACGATAATTTTGGGCAAAAGGCACAGACTTGACGGAAGCGTGGAGAAGATACCGACATGAGACAAGGACGCCACACCTTTTGAAGAATGACACACACATATATAGACAGGGGGATAATTAGCAGATAACGAGGAACAGGTATGTACAATTAGGGATAATCAGAGACAGCAGAGACTGGCTATAGGTACGGAAAACATGAGGGACTGAAACAAAGGGGTAAACATGAGGCATGAACAAAGGACCGGGAGAGACAGGACCACGACAGGGACTAAGACACAGGACCACAGTGACAAAGACTTTGAACATAACTGGCCAAAATAATAATAATAAACATGATGACTAGAAGTATATGACTAAGAAGAAAACACAGAGAAACAAACTAACAAAGGGCGAGGACATGACTGAACTCCTGTCCTGATAAGAATAAGAACATAAAGACCAAATAAGAACATAAAGTGAGGACATGAGCACAGCCATGTCCAAACCTTTACATCTGCGGTACCGACTCAACAGTTGACCAGTATGTATTTAGGTGCTCAGCAACAGTTATTGGCTACATTTAGAAGGGACTGTTTTTCTCTCAGCTGTGCAAAATAAGTGGTTAAACAAATAAATCATAATACGGGGGGGTGAAAAGCTCATAGTGGTCAACTTTGACCAAATGTGGTTGATTTTTCAACATAGTCTCCCCTTCGGTCCACACACTTCTTCCATCAATGTTGCAGGGCTTGGATCCCTGCGGCTGAAAACCACATTTGGTCAAATTTGACCACTATGAAATTTTCACCCCCCCCCCCACTTCCCCTCGCATTTTATCCAGTTTTACTATCAGTTAATAAATTGTGCTTGCAGAACTGTTCTATAAAAGCAATATTTCACTCAAGGTTGTACGGTATCAATGTATATAGTAACCACGGGTATGATACGTATCACACCCGTGGTTACGATATTCATTGATAACGAACTCCCTCTCATGTAATATTGCTCAATTACCTAGAAAGTACACAAAGAGTGCAATTTCCATCAAGGCAGCCAAGTTTCCCCCTCATACCTTAATTTCTCTGAACAACTCGTTTGAAGACAGCATTATGCTAATAAAAGGGCTCTTTTTTTGTATTTATATGAAATCTGAAGAAAACAATCAGAATTTTACAACACTGGTTTTGATTCTCCAAAACAGTAGGTGGCAGCACCATGACTGTCAGCTTCCCACCAAACAAAAGCTGGACAGTTGACACTTGATCCTGTTTTGGGATAACGTTTGATTAATATCTGACTCACTTTAAATTGAATTGGTCTGCAAGTCACTTGTTAATTTTACTGCTATAAAGAGAGTCCCATCATTGCTACAGATGTGCCTGGTGTTTGAGATGATGTCAATCATTTGCATAGAAAAGAACTGGAAGGAAAAACTCAGAAACCAGATGGTCAACGACGGAGTAGCTCATTTGGGCCTTACAAAATCACCCTGGGAGTGTACAGATCTGCTGACAGCCTAGATGCAGACCCATCTAGGATGTGCTTAGAGACAAGGTCAGTGGTCTAGCAGAAATAATGCTTTTGGTGAAGTCCTACATGCCCAGATCTCCTAACTGTTGACAATGATCTTGACGTTGAGCTCAACCTGGATGCAGACCCACTTGAGAATCATTGTGAGTGAGTTTGCGAGCATCGCTGAAAAAACCTAGGACAGGGTTCGGCAACCTGTGGCCCCAGGGCTGCATGCAGTCCTTCAGCCCCCATGCTGTGGCTCCCTGCAGTCATATCTCAAAATACATGGAAATTAATGAAGTTCATTTTAGTTATTTTATTTTTCAAACTATTGTTTATTGGATACATTTCTCAACGGAAACACATACTTTCATGAACGTAAAATATATACACTACTCACAAAAAGTTAGGGATATTTGGTTTTCAGGTGAAATTTATGGAAAATGTAAAAAGTTCACGCTACAGTGATATTATACCATGAAAGTAAGGCATTTAAGTAGAAGCATGCAGTGGTGATTTCCTCATCTCAAACAATTTATTGAAAGAAAAGCCAACAACAGTGGTGGATATACCACAACAAAATATGTCAGTGTCTCAATAACTTTGTCATGTGTCCTTAAGCATCAATTACAGCTTGACAACAACGTCTCATGCTGTTCACAAGTTGACTTATTGTCTGCTGAGGAATGGCATTCCACTCTACTTGAAGGGCGGCCCTCAGATCATTGAGGCTGTGGGGTGCAGGGTTACGAACCTCTACATGGCAACTGTATGGACTAGACACACCAGCCTAGACTGTAACACCACCACCACCAAAGGCTCGTCTGGTGACAACAGTGGCTGATGCATAGCATTCTCCTTGATGTCTCCAACATCGTTGGCGGCCATCATTTCTGCTCAGCGTGAATTGACTTTCATCAGAAAACAGCACTGAGGCCCACTGGTCTCTTGGTCCAGCATAAATGCTTCCTGGCCCATGCAAATGATGATGCCTGTGCCTGGTGGTGTGGTCAGGTACCCTTGCAGGTAATCTAGCATGCAGACCATGCTGATGTAAATGGTTTTGAATGGTCTGATGTGACACTTGGGTGTCTCTCACCTCCCTTAAATGTACCTGGAGTTGAGTGGCATTCATCATCTGATTCCACAGGGCACTGTTCACAATGGCGCGGTCATCAGCGTGGGATGTAGCCAAAGGACATCCACTTCTATGCTTTTCTGTCTCTCTTCCAGTCTCTCTGTATCTCTGTTGCAACCCGCTGATGACACTCTGTGACAATCTAAGCTCAGTGGCCACTTCCCTCTGAGAACATCTTGTTTGAAGCCTTGCAATAGCAAGGTACTGTTGATCAATTGTTAGGTGTCGTCTTGGTCTCATGATGTCAAAATGTGAACATCATGGTAAAGAGGACTGTTTAAATACCACTTCTAACTGAACCAGAAAATTTATTGGTCAATTCATGGATCAAACACCTGTTGTGAATTTTGCTGTTAAGCACCTTGTTAGAGAACAGCAAGTTACACAAAAAGTACTAAAACATTGAACACTTGGAAATGTGCATTCAAAAGGCTAGAGAAGGTCAAATTAAGTTCACCTGTAAAGGTTACAGTGCATTTTCGGTGCATCCTGAAATTTCACCCAAAAGCCGAATATCCCTAACTTTTTGTGAGTAGTGTATGTATTTTTTTAATATATTTATGTTGTCAACCATGCGTCACATCTGACAGCGGCTCACACTGCTGTCTCTCTTTGCAGTGCATGTGAAGAGGACAGAAAGCAGCAGCTTCCTGCTTATCCTCCCCACTCTTGGTAAGACATGAACAGATCCAGAAAAATAAAATCACAGAGGAAAATGCAGAGTTCAATTCTGTGTGGACAGATCCATTTGCGTTTATGTATGGCTGTTATGTGGAGAGAATTTCTCCACAAACACAAACACAAACAACGAGAAAAACAGCCGCCTCATTAATGTCTACAGGTCCATAAAATGTCATAAATGTGATTCTCTAAAATCAAGGGCTTAATTTCTTTAAAAATGAGAAACAATCCTTGAATTCCTGCTTAATGACCTTAAAATTAGTCGCCTGTGTTATAAATGCTGGATTCACAAACATGACTGAAGTCTGAATTAGTGTGAATTTATTTTCACCATCACAACTCAATACTTGCTGAGTTATGCAAAAATCAAATAGATATACAGTGATTACTAACTAACTAACTAACCTGCACTTATATAGCGCTTTTCAAGTCACAAAGACCACTCAAAGCGCTTTCATTAATACTAACCCTCTATTCTAAGGGCCTATAGGAAACAAATATCTAGGGACAATTTAGAACAGCCAATTAACCTAACATGCATGTTTTTGGCATGTGGGAGGAAACCGGAGAAATCCCGGAGTAAACCCACGCAACACGGGGAGAACATGCAAACTCCACACAGATCACTGTTGGTCGGGGGCTGGGATCGAACCCACGATCCCACGATCCCCACAATCCCCCGGCCAAGGGTAAACTGTGCTGCCGCAGTGCTAACCACTGCGCCACCGTGCAGCCCAGTGATGTGAAAAAGTGTTTGCCCCCTTCCTGATTTCTCTTTTTTTTGTATGTTTGTCACACTTAAATGTTTCAGATCATCAAACAAATTTGAATATTAGACAAAGATAACACAAGTAAACACAAAATGCAGTTTTTAAATGAAGGTGCTTATTATTAAGGGTAAAAAAAAAAAATCCAAACCTACATGGCCCTGTGTGAAAAACTGTTGCCCCCCCCCCCATTAAAACATAAATTAACTGTGGTTTACCACATCTTTGGAAAGTTGAGTTCAGTTTCTCTAGCCACACCCAGGCCTGTTTACTGCCACATCTGTTCTCCATCAACAAATCACTTAACCACTTGCGCTCCGTTGTTCCGCGGGCGGGCAAGTCTCTGCGTCCTAGGACACACGAGGGCGCACTCCTGCGCCCTCATGCGCACCCGGACACATACTCCAGATTGTGGTGATGTAGGTGGTGATGGTGATGTAGTGGCATTCAAGCGCCACTAAAAAAAAAACTGCAGACACAGCCGCAAACAGATTAGTTCATCTGATTGACCTCTCATTCGACTAATAAGAGCCTTGAATTGGGTTTCTGAAACCTTGAAGAGCCAATGAATGAAAACCTAGGAAGGAGGACCCGCCTACTGTGAACGCAGGAGCCAATTGAAGCACAGAAATTCAGGCTGGGTGAAGAGAGATTTACTGCTGCAGCAGATGAAAACAAAGGACGCTGGACGAACCTGCTACAGACCCAGGCTCACCCCGCAGCATGGAGAACACCCACAAGTGGGACCTGCACTCATTCCAGCAGAATAGACGTTTAGGATTCTCTTCCGTCATCATAGACCGACGGAGGCCAACGACAAAGGTCGTAAATCATTCACCAAAACCGCAATATTGGAATTATGTTTTGATCGGGATCCACGAGCGGAGCAGCGTCGCGTTCGTCTGACAATGGGGAAGAGACGTTCGCCACGACTCTGCTGCTGTGAAGAGGTAAGGTGTTATAAGCTAAATTATCATTTCTCCCTGAAAACTGTAATCCAAAAATGACTTTTGACCGATCGGTAAATTACAACTGTACTGCGCACGAAGTACGAAGTGCGTGCGCCACGATAAACGGTTCATTTGCTGTGTTCGGACCGTGAACGCCCCCCCCCCCCCCCCGCTGCAGAAGAGGAGCGGGGGGGGCGTTCACGGTCCGAACGCCCCCCGGTCCGCGGGGGGAAGCATATGAGTCTATTCCATCATGTAGCGATGGCCGTCTTCTGTAGGACAACCCCCCCCACACACACACACACAGTAGCGAGGGGGGGGAGCCGCTGTGAAAACATGCAAGGAGTGTAATCCGTCATGTAGCGAGGGCCGAACTCCCGTCTTTTGTAGCGGGGGGGGACAACCCCCCCCACACACACACACACAGACACAGCCCTGAATGTGACCTTTCATTAGAGCCCAAAATGAAGATTCTACATTGAATTATTCAAAAGTTACAGACGTTTTTCCAAACTGTGCCATTTGGCACAATTTGGCACAGTTCCAAAACGCCTGGGAACAGCCTGAGAACAAAGCTGTGTAAAATATTCATTTTTTGTGGTATTGTTACCAAATTTGGATCTCAGCTTTACAACACTTGGTTCTACATTTCTGTTGCATTTTCCAGCTGGATCGGACAGCTGTGTGTTATTTGCAAGCATTTGTATCCAAAAAACCACTGTGTCCAAATTTATTTTCTTCAAGTTCAGTATGTTTAGATGACTGTAACTCAGTGGCCGGAGCACGTAGAGAGATTATGGTTTTTTTGCCAAAAAATTCAAAGTGTTTTCTTTTAAATGAGACCAACCCCATGAAGATGCTGCAAAGGGTTGAATAACAGCTTTCGATTTACTTTGGGCATGTTATTTTTTGGCATTTTTAGGAAAATTGCCCGGAGTGCAAGGGGTTAAATAGGACCTGCCTGACAAAGTGAAGTAGACCAAAAGATTCTCAAAAGCTAGACATCATGCTGCGATCCAAAGAAATTCAGGAACAAATGAGAAAGAAAGTAATTGAGCTCTATCAGGCTGGAAAAGGTTATAAAGCCATTTCTAAAGCTTTGGGACTCCAGCGAACCACAGTGAGAGCCATTATCCACAAATGGCGAAAACATGGAACAGTGGCGAACCTTCCCAGGAGTGGCCGACT
This sequence comes from Pholidichthys leucotaenia, assembly GCA_020510985.1. Classification (NCBI taxonomy): domain Eukaryota; kingdom Metazoa; phylum Chordata; class Actinopteri; order Cichliformes; family Pholidichthyidae; genus Pholidichthys; species Pholidichthys leucotaenia. The sequence goes on along the minus strand of CM035844.1, from coordinate 406,777,886 downwards.
TACCAAAATTACTCCAAGAGCGCAGCGACAACTCATCCAAGAGGTCACAAGAGACCCCACAACAACATCCAAAGACCTGCAGGTCTCACTTGCCTCAGTTAAGGTCAGTGTTCAGGACTCCACCATAAGAAGGAGACTGGGCAAAAATGGCCTGCATGGCAGACTTCCAAGACAAAAACCACTGCTGAGCAAAAGGAACATAAAGGCTCGTCTCAGTTTTGCCAGAAAACATTTTGATGATCCCCAAGACTTTTGGGAAAATACTCTGTGGGCTGACAAGACAAAAGCTGAACTTTTTGGAAGATGTGTGTCCCATTACATCCGGCGTAAAAGTAACATAACATTTCAGAAAAGGAACATCATACCAACGGTAAAATATGGTGGTGGTAGTGTGATGGTCTGGAGCTGTTTTGCTGCTTCAGGACCTGGAAGACTTGCTGTGGTAAATGGAACCATGAATTCTGCTGTCTACCAAAAAATCCTGAAGGAGAATGTCCGGCCATCTGTTTGTGACCTCAAGCTGAAGTGCACTTAGGTTCTGCAGCAGGACAATGATCCAAAACACACCAGCTAGTCCACCTCTGAATGGCTTAAGAAAAACAAAATGAAGACTCTGGAGTGGCCTAGTCAAAGTCCTGACCTGAATCTGATTGAGCTGCTGTGACATGACTTTAAAAAGGCGGTTCATGCTCAAAAACCCTTCAATGTGGCTGAATTACAACAATTCTGCAAAGATGAGTGGGCCAAAATTCCTCCACAGCGCTGTAAAAGACTCATTGTCAGTTATCACAAATGCTTGATTGCAGTTGTTGCTGCTAAGGGTGGCCCAACCAGTTATTAGGTTTAGAGGACAATCACTTTTTCACACAGGGCCATGTAGGTTTGGATTTTTATTTCCCTTAATAGTGAACACCTTCATTTAAAAACTGCATTTTGTGTTTACTTGTGTTATCTTTGTCTAATATTTAAATTTGTTTGATGATCTGAAATATATATTTAAGTGTGACAAACATACAAAAAAAATGAGAAATGAGGAAGGGGGCAAACACTTTTTGACACCACTGTAGATAGATAGAAATTCATTGAGAGTGAAGAAAGGAGTGAAGCCCAGTGCACTGTTGGAGGTCCCCCGGCTGTCTAAACCTATTAGCAGCATAACTAAGGGAGGGTTCAGAGTCACTTGATTCCACCCTAACTGTAGGCTATATCAAAAAGGAAGGTTTTAACCCTATTCTTAAAAACAGAGGTCGAGTCTGACTCCCCAATCCAGTTTGGTAGCTGGTTCCAAAGGAGAGGAGCCTGATAACTGAAAGCTCTGCCTCCCATTGTACTTGTGGAGATTCTAGGTATTTACAAGTAATCCTTCATTGTGGGAGCATAGTGCTCTGTTAAGATGAAAAGACACTATCAGATCTTTTAAATAACAAGGAGCCTGATCATTTAGAACTTTGTAAGTGAGAAGAAGGATTTTAAACTTAATTTTAAATTCTATGGGAAGCCAATGAAGGGAGTTCCGAACTGGTGAAATGTGATCTTTTTTTCTAGTACCTGTTAAAAGTCTCACTGCAGCACTTCAGTTGAAGACTTGTTAGAGATGCTTCATTCTAAAACAACTCTGAGAAAAAAATAAAGCGGTACTTGAGTAAGTCACTACTACCTAACACTGAAATTAGGGGATGATTTAGTCTGATCTATTATTTACTTTGGAATTTAGAAATGCAGACAAATGGAGGTGTGTGTGTGTGTGTGTGTGTGTGTGTGTGTGTGTGTGTGTGTGTGTGTGTGTGTGTGTGTGTGTGTGTGTGCGCGCGCGCGCAGGAGATTGAGAAAGAGCAAACTTCAGGGAGTGTCATGGGGTGAGTCTGAGGCCTTGGGCAACCTCAGTGGATGTCTCCAGCCAAGCAGCAGCGTCAGCCAGTAATTTAACTGGGAATTTCTTCCAAGTGGCATCCAAACCTCAAAGTCAAACTCTTCCCCCCGCGTTCATGCCTCTGTCTTTGCTTCTTTACTCCACCCCTTCTCCTCCTGCCTCATCCCTCATGCCTCACTGAAAAACCAAAGACTTGAGGGTGAGTGCTCAACCACACCCTGATCCACCAGATTACTGCTGTAGTACCTACTTTCTCCTAATACATGTATACACACATACCCACATAGGCACCTACCGTATATTGACAGTAAATATGATGCAATCCCTGCTTTTTCTCCAATATACTTACTGTATATGATCTGTCAGGATGGACTCATACTGTTATCTGATAGTACTTTAACAGAAAATGCCATACCACATAGTAGGCATAAGAGGAACTCTCCCAAACCTACAATTTTATTTTTTTTTTCAATTCAACTCAATTCAAATTTAAATTTAATTTTTTTTTCAGCAGTGAAAGAAAATCTGAAACTTGTCAATCATTTTGACAGATTACATTTAGGGTGATCTAATTAAAATCAATTAAAATGACAGATAATAATAGATAATGACAATTTTTACAACTGTCTGTCAAAATGGCAGATAACAAAGTGTAGCACAACCTCTGATCATGATACATAAAAGAATACAATGCATCTGAAGCATCATTGCTAAGCATAAATGTAAAAATTGTTTCTTTTCTCGTAAAAATTTTTTTCTTGTAAATTTGCAATTTTTTCTTGTTAGTTTGTAACTTTTGTAACTTTTTCCTCATAAATTAATTTTTTTTTGCAAATTTGCAACTTTTTTACTGTTTGTAACTTTTCATCATAAATTTGTGACTTTTTTGTAAATTTTCAACTAACTTTTGTAAGTTTTTCCTCATAAATTTGTAATTTTGTAAATGTGCAACTTTTTTTAATAAATTTGAAACAATTTTCTTGTAAATTTACAACTTTTTCTAGTTAGTTTTTGGGCTGCAACAATTACTCGAATAATTCGAGTAACTTGATTACAAAAAATCCTCAATTCAAAATCTATGACTCGAGGCATTGTTTAATGCAGCACTTCTGGTCTATATGACCTTCTTCCAGTACGACCTTCTTTCGCTCACGCCATGTCAACAAGACACGGCATCATGAATTCAGTGTAACAGGGAGAAAAGCGACAGTGATGGAAAAAAGGATGAAAGTCAGAGAAAACGACAAAAAGTATTTCAAGTCTGGGATCATCTCTAGCTCAAACTGAAGGCAATCATTGTGCAGTGTGTACATTGTAAAGCCAAGCTAGCACACCACAGCAGCACAACGTTGGTGTTACAGCATTTCGGCAGAAAGCATCCAGCCACATCATGTACGAACAGCGGATATGAGACAAGGTACATGATTGAGATTTAAAATGATAATGAATAGAATGTAGTCAGCTACACTAATTATGCTTATATGGCCAAAGAACATATAGCAGCTTCCACTAATAACCAGCCAGTGATATTTTCTATGTTGCAAGTTGAAGCTAACATTACAAAACTGAACTTTATGGTGTAACGTAATGTAAGAAAACCTTTGTCATTTTACATCCTTACAACAGAATGCAAAATGCGGCTCTCCTTCGTGGTACAAAAGACAAAAGTGCAAGAATGTGATAAAGGAAAATAAGTCAGTGTGTTGCATAAAGTACAGCAGGATCATGTTGTCAGTTCCATTCAAAAACTGAATTCAGATGTTTCTGACATACAGCTATTTTAAGTTAAAGTTGGGAGCTGGAGGCTTTAAAAAACATTATATATCTGAATATTATGGGTACATGAAATACAAAAACAAAATTTTCTAGTGAGCTTAGAGGTATTGCTGTACATTTTTTTTATTTTTATGTCACTACACAAAGAGCAGAGATGAACAAACCTATCATCTGGTCAGTAAGTGCAACAGATACTGGAATCAATTTGTCTTGGCTTGTCCTTGCCACTGATAATACCTTTAGCTGCCAAGAATGTGCTGCTAGTCCAGCAAAAGCTAGCAGTACTCAAATACTTTGCAAGCAGTTTCATGAAATGGTCAGTCAGAAAGCAACTCATACTGGCTCGGACGTTGCCTGGGCTAACAAGGTCCGTGCTGATCTGTTCACACTCCAACAGGCAGCGAAAAGTAAGCTAGGAGCAGGAAGACAAAAGAAGAGGAAAACAGCAGCTTTTTTTATCAGCTGACTTTCATAGGCGGGGCCAGCCCAGCGGACCTGTCAGATCCACCAAGCCAGCCCCGCTTTCCGCTGTCCGATGGTCTCTGGAGAATGTAGTCCCACGTATGGGAAAGCATAAAGGCCCCCTCACCCAGATTCATGCTATCTTTTCCCCACTTCCTGATTTCTATGGCCTCCTTGATCCAGCGTTTGCGTCTGTTGCTCTTCTAAAAATGACACCATGCAGCAATCAGCTGACACTTCTGACGAAGGCTGCAGTGAACAGTCGAAACATGTAAAGAAGATAAAAACATCTCCTTTCTATTTTTGTCTTTCATAAGAACAAAAGGTAAATAATTAAAAGAAGACAAAAACAACCTACTTGAGCTAGGAAAACCTACAGTGTAACACAAGGTCGAAGAAAAAGAAATACTCAAAGGTTCAGAGTGAGCTACAGAAGTGCACCAGAGAGATGAAGTCCAACTGGTGGGATGAAAAAGCGGAGGAACTTCAAACTGCAGCAGATAGGAAGGACATGAAAACATTCTTCACAGGTTTGAGAGAAATCTACGGCCCTAAACTAAGAGGATTGATCCAACTAAAGGCTATGGATAGTGAAATGGTTTTGCAGGAGAAAGACAAGTTCCTGGACAGATTTGCAGACCATTTTGACCAACTACTAAACAACCCTGGAGATCTCACTGAAGAGGCTAAAAAAGCTCTAGTGCAGCAACCAGCTGTATCAAATCTGGATGAACCACCAAATTTTGATGAACTAATGGCAGCTATCAGGACAACACAGGATGGTAAAGCTCCAGGAAGGGATTGGAATTCCAGCAGAGTGTGGAAATTTGGTGGTGTTCAGCTGACCAACTGCCTGCACAAGTTCATCCAAGAGATATGGGCTGCCCAGAAAGTACCTCAAGACTGGAAGGATGCAAGTATTGTGCCTTTGTTAAAGAAAGGTGACAGGAAAGATTGTGGAAATTACCGAGGTATATCGCTGCTAGCCACTGTTGGTAAGATTCTCTCACATGTACTACTGAACAGACTCAATGAACACATCTTGCAGAATGTACTACCGGAAACCTAGTGCGGCTTTATTAGTGGAAGAAGCACAATGGACATGATTTTCTGCTTGAAACAGGTTCAAGAAAAATGTATCGAACACAACATGCTGCTTTATGTAGTCTTCATAGACTTCAGTAAAGCCTTCAATACTGTTTCGAGACAAGGACTTTGGCAGGTATTCAAGAAATACGGCTGTACAGAGAAGTTTGTCAGCCTGATCGCGGCACTCCATACAGGTATGCAAGCAAATGTGGCAATTAGTGGTTCAGTATCTAAAGACTTTTCAGTAAGCAACGGGGTGAAACAAGGGTGTGTGCTGGCGCCTACGGTGGGTGGGTAGGGTGGCCTTCAAAGACACTTCAGAAGGAGTATACATTCAAACAAGGAAAGAAGCAGACTTGTTCAATGTGGCACAGTTTAAAGCCAAGAGTAAGACATCAATAAAGGTAGTAAGAGAAATGCTCTTTGCCGACAACAGTGCTCTAGTTGCACACAGTGCGGAAGATATGCAATCTTTAGTGGAGAAATTTGCAAGAGCAGCTAGCCAATTCAGCCTCCAAATCAACATCAAGAAGACAGAGTGCCTGTATCAACCACCAGAGTTCCAGTTATCAACATCACTACCAGAAGAGATCAGCATTGGTACAGAGCCACTAGTCAAGTGCAAGACTTTCAAGTATCTAGGGAGTACTGTTTCAGAGATTGCTAGGCTGCAGGATGAACTATATCTCAGAAAAGGAAGCGCGAGCGCTGTGTTTGGAAACTTGAGGGAGAGACTGTGGAGCAATTGACATGTGTCCATCCGTGTGAAATGCAAAGTGTACAGAGCGACAGTACTGGCTACTCTATTGTACGGTGCTGAAACTTGGACTGTCTACAGCGTGCAGGTAAAGAAACTCCACGCGTACATGATGAGACACCTTCGAGCCATAATGAACATCTCATGGAAAGACAAGATAACCAACATAGAAGTGTTGAAACGAGCTGGTCTACCATCAATGGAGGACATGCTAATACAGATGAACCTGAGATGACTCCGACATGTTGAGAGGATGGACCACCAGCGTCTCCCTCGGCAGTTACTCTACTCACAGTTATGCGAGGGCAAACGCAATCAGGGTAGACCAAGGCTCAGATATAAAGACACTGTAAAAAGAAACTTGAAAAAGCTGGATATAGACAGGAGTTCTTGGCAGCGGAAAGCTAAGGACAGAGCTGCGTGGAGGAATCTGATCAGACCTAAATGAAACAGTCATTGTCACCCACGACAGACTGCTATGATGTGATGATGATGATGTCATACAGGCCAACCTTGCTGACAGTTACTCCAGTGAAGCAGAAGACCCAGTAATGCATGCAGGCCCCAGGGGTGCAATGTCATTCCTACAGAACTTTCTGGGCTGGTCAGACTCCAGTGCCAGGTATCTTACAACTTGAGACTTAAGAATTTGTACATTTGTATATTTGCTTATTCTGTGTTCTTTTCTGATTGTGACCTTACAATGGCCTATCTCTCTGTCTTTCAGTGATGAGCAGGATGAAGGGCAGTAGTTAAATCAAGCTGTGCAGACTGAGGTCTTTATGTATTTTGGAGAACATTCACTGTCCAAGAAGGAGAATCCGTTGTCATGGTGGGAAAGAAATGCAGCACAGTATCCTACACTGTCAAACTCATTGCTGTATATTCCAGCAACATTTACACCATCAGAACATCTGTTCTCTGTAGCAGCTAACATTGCTTCAAAGCACAGGGCAAGCCTTAGCTCTGAGCCTGTTGATATGCTGACTTTTCCTCATGAAACCACCACATGCTCCTTTAAAGGATTTTCTCATTGAAAGTCGGCAAACACTAGTTGGCATAAAGAAACTCTGGGTTTGGTCTGTATGGATAAAGATGGTTCAAGTGTGATCAGATAAATAGTTTTGTTTTAATAAGATAAGCCTTTATTAGTCCCACAATGGGAAATTCCAGGTTAATGCAGTTGACACAGAGTAACACATTACTATAAAAATGGGGGACTGTCAAATCAGCTGTAATTTAGTATAACAGTTTTGTTTATGTAGATTGGTATATATATTTTTCAGACTCTCCTCTCCAGTACCCTGGCATAGACCTTCCCAAGGAGGCTGAGAAATGTCATCTCCCAAAAAATGGAACACACCTTCCGGTCCCCCTTCTTAAAAAGAGGAACCATCACCCCAGTTTGCCATGCCAAAGGCACTGTCCCCGACCTCCACGCAATGTTGCAGAGGCATATCAACCATGACAGCCTTACAACATCCAGGGTCTTGAGGTCATCATCATCATAGCAGTCTGTCGGAGGTGATAATGACTGTTTCATTTAGGTCTGATCAGATTCCTCCACGCAGCTCTGTCCTTTGCCCTCCATTGCCAGGAACTTCTGACCTTGTTAACCCGGATGCCAGGATGTCCAGTCTCACCCCGTGTAACTGGGAGTGGTCCACCATAGATCTGTGACAGATATTGTTTTTAGTTCTGCCAGGATGCCCAGTTTCACCCTCCACACCCTCGGAAGGGCGAGATTGCCGGTTGAGTCGGCGACGGCCCAATGACCTGACCCATGAAGTACTCAGGGCAAATCTCATCCATCCTGGGGTCCGGCCAACAAAGAGTTTTTTAACCACTTCAGCAACCTCAGCTCCTGTGATGGATGAGTTGTCCCAGTAGTCCTCAAGCCGTGCTTCCTCTATGGAAGGCATGCCAGTTGGATTGAGGAGATCCTCGAAGTATTTCTTACACTGCCTGACGATGTCCCCAGTCGAAGTCAGCAGCACTCCATCTGCACCATACACAGTGTGGACAGGGAGCTGCTTCCCCTCCTGAGCTGCCGAACAGTTTGCCAGAATCTCTTTGAGGCAGACCTAAAGTCTTCCCACACCCAAGTTTTTGCTTCAGCAACTACCTGAGCTGCACTACGCTAGGCCTGCCAGTACACCTCAGCTGCTTCGGAAGTATCACAAGCCAAACAAGCTTGATAGGACTCCTTCAGCTTGATGGCCCCCTCACCACTGGTGTCCACCACTTGGTTCTGGGGTTACCACCACGTGATGCACCAAATGACCTTGCGGCCACAACTTTGGGCAGCTGCTTCAACAATGGAGGTGGAGAATGTGGCCCATTCAGACTCCATGTCTCCAGACTCCCTCAGAATGTGGTCAAAGTTTCTCTGGAAGTGGGAGTTGAAGATCTCTCGGACAGAAGCCTCAGCCAGACATTCCCAGCACACTCTCACTATACTTTTAGGTCTACGGGATCTGAGTGGCATCCACCCCGCCATCAGATCCAACTCACCACCAGGTGGTGGTAGGTTGACAGCTCTGCACCTCTCCTTACCCGAGTGTCTAAGACATATGGTCACCGGTCTGATCACATGATAGCAAATTCAGTCATCAACCTGCGACCTAGGGTGTCCAGGTGCCAGGTGCAAATATGGACACTCGGATTCTTGAACATGGTGTTCATTATCGACAAACTGTGGTTGGCACAGAAGTCCAATAACTGAACACCACTCAGGTTCAGATTGGGCAGGCCATTTCTCACAATCACGCCCCTCCAGGTTTCACTGTCATTGCCCACGTGTGCACTGAAGTCTCCCAGTAGGACAATGGAGTCTCCAAGCGTAGCACTTTCCAGCACCCCAAACTGAGACTCCAAAAAGGGTGGGTACTCTGAACTACCATTTGGTGCATAGGCACAAATGGTGGTCAGGACCCATTTCCCAACCCGAAGATGTAGGGAAACTACCCTTTCATCCAGAACTCCAATGTTGAGGCAGCAAGTTGGGGGGGATACAAGAACATCCACTCCTGCTCATCGCCTCTTGCCTTTGGCAACTCCAGAGTAGGCCAAGCTCCAGCCCCTGTATAGGAAAATAGTTCCAGATCCGGAGCTGTGCATTCAGCTGAGCCCAACTATATCTAGCCGGTATCTCTCTACCTCGTGCACCAGCTCAGGCTCCTTCCCCACCAGAGAGGTGACGTTCCACATCCCAAAAGCCATTTTAGGAAGCTGAGGATCAGACCCCCAAGGTGTCTGCCTTCGACTGTTATCTGATCCATATTGCACTGGCTCCCTATGGTCCTTCCTGCAGGTGGTGAGCCCACTGGAGGGCGGACTCATGTAACTCCTTTGGGCTGAGTCCGGCCGGGTCACATGGGCAGAAACCCGGCCCCAGGTGCTAGCCATCGAGCCCTTCCCCCAGGCCTGGCTCCATGGTGGTGCCCCGGTAACCCTATACTGGGCGGGGTACACTGAATCTTTGATTTTTATTCATCATGGGAGTCTATGTCAAACTATTTTATTGTAAATTTGCAACTATTCTTGTTGGTTTGCAGTGTTTTTCCTCATAAATTTCCCATTTTTCTTGTACATTTTGAAATTTTTTTGTAATAAATTTGTGATTTTTTTCTTGTATATTTGCAACTTTTTCTTAGAATTTTTAAAATGACACTGCCAAAAATCAAGTTTTTTTTTCTTGTTAACATGTCTGTAACATGCGTTTTATTACTTACAAGACAGATCAAGAGCAAAATCACTCAAATGTCTCATGTCTCTGTTTTTGTTTTGTTTTTTTGCTTTAAAGTTTCACTTAAGCCCCACTTCTTGAAAAAAGACAAGTTTAGACGGAACGTTTTTGGTGCTGTAACTATGCCTGGCGCCGGAGCGTCCGTAGTGTTGAGCCAGTCAGGACTCTCTAGCCTAACTGAAGTTATCCTCCAGGATAGTTCCCATTTTTAACAAGCTGCTTTGAAAACATGACCCAAATTAAGATGGGTTTTACCATTAAACTGCATTTAAGGACCGATTTCAAGGATTTATTCTGACAATGTGGTGCTAGCTACTATTAGCCTTGTAGGATGTGATTGGGCCTAGTAATCACAGATGCTGGCATTTAAAGGAGGGAGAACGTGAAAACATTTTGACACGAAACTGTAAAACAATTACAGGTTTAGTTTAAAGAAAAAAAAGGGCATGAGGTACCATTTTAGACAATGTATATTTCTATCCACTGGAGTCTATATTTAAATTTCTTTTTACATTTATTACCTTTTTGTCATAAATAAATATACTGTACACACACACACACACACACACACACACATACATACATACTACAGCGAGGAAAATAAGTATTGAACATTTTTCTCATTCAACATATTTCTGATGGAGCCATTGACCTGAGATTTTCACCAGATATCAGTAACAACCAAAGTAGGCCATACATACAAAGAATTCAAGGCAACTGTGTTCACAAAATAAATTATATTTAATAAAGGTAAATGTCACATGGAGTAAGTATTGAACACACTTGGTGAAATTCATTTAATATTTAGTAGAATAGCCTTTGTTGGTAATAACAGCTTCCAGATGCTTCCTGTATGGAGAAACTAGGTGCAGGCATTGCTCAGGAGTGATTTTAGCCCATTCTTACACACAAACTGTCAAATCTTGAAGGTTCCGTAAGTGTTTTCTATGAACTCTGATCTTTAGTTCGTTCCATAAATTTTCAATTGGATTCAGGTGAGGTGACTGACTGGGCCAGTCTAGCAGCTTTATTTTCTTTCTCTGGAGCCAGTTGAGAGTTTCCTTGGCTGTGTCTGGGATCACTGTCCACTCTCATTTCATCTTCAGCATCTTGGCAGATGGCAACAGGTTCTTATCAAGGATGTCTCTGTACATTTGTCAATTAATATTTCCTTCAATTATATGAAGTCTGCCTTGTACCATGTGCTGAAAAACACCCCCACACCATGATGGGATGTGCAGTACCATTTCTCCTCCAAAATACGCTGTGTGTTGTGGCATCCTAAAAGTTCAATTTTGGTCTCATCTGACCAGACAATATTCCCCCAGTACTTTACTGGCTTGCCCAAAATGTTGTGCATCAAACTTTAAACAAGCTTCAACACACTTTTTCTTCAGCAGTGAATGAATGATTTGATCTCTTGGCTGTGTGCTTAGGGTCGTTGTCCTGCTGAAAGATAAACCGTTGCCCCAGTCTGAGGTCAAGAGCGCTCTGGAGCAGGTTTTCATCCAAGATGTCTCTGTACATTGCTGCATTCATCTTTCTCTCTATCCTGACTAGTCTCCCAGTTCCTGCAACTGAAAACATCCCCACAGCATGATTCTGCCAACACTATGCTTCACTGTAGGGATGGCATTGGCCTGGTGATGAACAGTGCCTGGTTTCCTCCAAACATGATGCCTGGCATTCACACCAAAGAGTTCAATCTTCGTTTTATCAGACCAGAGAATGTTGTTTCTTATGGTCTGCGAGTCCTTCAGGTGACTTTTGGCAAACTCCAGGTAGGCTGCCATGTACCTTTTACTAAGGAGTGGCTTCTGTCTGGCCACTCTACCATACAGATCTGATTGGTGGATTGCTGGAGAGATGGTCTCTCCTTCTCCTCTCTCCACAGAGGAACGCTGGAGCTCTGACAGAGTGACCTTGGGTTCTTGGTCACCTCCCTGACTAAGGCCCTTCTTCTCCCATTCCTCAATTTAGATGGCTGGCCAGCTCTAGGAAGAGTCCTGGTGGTTCTGAACTTCTTCCGTTTACAGATGATGAAGGCCACTGTGCTCATTGGGACCTTCAAAGCAGCAGAAATTTTTCTGTACCCATTCCCAGATTTACGCCTCGAGAAAACCCTGTATACAGACAATTCCTTTGACTTCATGCTTGGTTTGTGCTCTGACATGTACTGTCATCTGTGGGACTGTAGACAGGTGTGTGCCTTTCCAAATCATGTCCAATCAACTGAATTTACCACAGGTGGACTCCAATTAATCTGTTGGGTTTTTCCTCATTCCTCTGCAACTGAGCCCAAATAGAACAATGAAATGAACACTGATATTAATGAAATAAGATTAATATAGATAAATTTACCAAAATTATGCAGATTTATGATGAAGATGCAGCCATTTCTTCTCAGAATAATTATTACAATATAAGCAAGCACATATCTGACTAGTTTTCAAATCAGTGAAATTAAAAACTCAGAGTACGACCCAGTGTACTTGAACAGGAGTACTTTTTACTCAAAAATGTACTCAAGGGTAAAAAGTATCCTGTAATTAAACTAATAATGTAAGTACAACTTTGTGAAAAAGTTTCTTGAGTACATGTACTTGAGTAAATGCCACTCCCCAGCTCTCCTCTTGTGTTAAAGACTAAACCTTATATTGCCTTGTTTCAAAGCAGACATGGATCACTTGATTCTGCTCTCACATTATTTTTATATTAAACCTGAATCAGAGTCCCCACTGCTCATACAAGCGTGGGCAGGAGTTAAACAGCAGCTCAGGAGGAGGCCCCTGAAGGTCCAATCACTCCCTCTCCATCTGTCCCACAGAGACACGGAGGTCTCGGTGTTTAGACTTCACTCCTGAATGAGCCCTTTCTGGTTCTGACTCAGCTGTGACACTCCGGCTGACACATAAAGATTTACTGTGACAGCAGAGCCACACCAGGAGGAAAGAAACGAGGAGGACAAGCAGGGGACAGATGAAGCTTTGCTGGACCTGGAGGTTATAATTAAGAACTGGGATGAGACTCCTGCAATTAGTTTTAATGAATGAATGAATGAAAGAAGGTCAAATTAACCAGTGGATTCCTGTGGCTTTGACCAAAATTAAAAAGGAAAAAACTAATTTACTGAAAACAAATATATATATATATATATATATATATATATATATATATATATATATATATATATATATATATATATATATATATATATATATATATATATATATATATATATATATATATATATATATATATACGTATATATATACAGTATATATATATGTGTGTGTGTGTGTGTGTGTGTGTGTGTGTATACAGTATATATACATACATATATACATACATACCCACACATATGTGTGTGTGTGTGTGTATACATACATATGCATATCTGATCTGTTCACACTCCGACAGGCAGTGAAAAGTAAGCTAGGAGCAGGAAGACAAAAGAAGAGGAAAACAGCAGCCTTGTGTGTAGCAGAATGGAATGTACGAACTCTGTTGGACAGAACAACATCACAGCGCCCAGAAAGGCAGACCGTGCTTGTGGCCCTGGAAATGAACAGGTACAATGTAGACATAGCTGCACTTAGTGAAACAAGATTGCCTGGATATGACAGCCTGGAAGACCATGAGTACATCTTCTTTTGGAGTGGGAGATCAACTCAAGAAAGGAGAGAAGCAGGAGTGGGCTTTGCAGTTAGAAAGGAGATAGCAGCAATGCTTGATGAGGAACTGGTGCCAATCAACGACAGGATAATGACTATGAGACTCCCACTACAGTGGAAGATGTATGCCACATTCATCAGTGTATATGCCCCAACAATGACCAACACAGAGGAGGTGAAGGAAGAGTTCTACAGTGATTTACGTGAGACTATCAGACATGTACCAACTGATGACAGGCTGATACTCGTTGGAGATTTTAATGCCAGAGTTGGTTCGGACACTGAGAAATGGAAAGGAGTGCTAGGCAGTCATGGAGTAGGCAAGTGCAATGCTAATGGAGAACTTCTACTTGCACTATGTTCAGAGTACAACCTTGTGATAACCAACACTCTATCTAAGCACAAGGACACACACAAGAAAACATGGATGCACCCAAGAGCATCCAAGCACTGGCACTTATTAGACTACATCATAGTCAGGCAGAGAGACATAAGGGATGTATTGGACACCAGAGCAATGAGAGGCGCGGACTGTGGTACTGATCATGTTATGCTGAGATCTAGATTAAGGATTTGCAGACGAAAACAGCACTGCAGGACAGGTGCGAAGCCACCACGGAAGCTAAACACTAGTGCACTGAAAGGCCAAAAGAAGCAGGAAGAACTTACACAGGAAATGGATGAAAACTTGAAAGACTGGAACAGCAACAAGTCAGAGAATGACATAGAAGAGAAATGGGTAACACTGAAGGATACGGTGCATCAGACTGTGAGTGATGTATGAGGCTACCCTGAGAGGAAACATCAAGATTGGTTTGATGAGCATGATGAACACCTGAAGAAACTATTAGAAGCAGGGAATACAGCTAGGCAGGAAAACCTACAGTGTAACACAAGGTCGAAGAAGAAGAAATACTCAAAGGCTCAGAGTGAGCTACAGAAGTACACCAGAGAGATGAAGTCCAACTGGTGGGATGAAAAAGTGGAGAAACTTCAAACTGCAGTAGACAGGAAGGACATGAAAACATTCTTCACAGGTTTGAGAGAAATCTACGGCCCTAAACCAAGAGGATTGAGCCAACTAAAGGCTATGGATGGTGAAACGGTTTTGCAGGAGAAAGACAAGATACTGGACAGATTTGCAGACCACTCTGACCAACTACTAAACAACCCTGGAGATCTCACTGAAGAGGCTAAAGAAGCTCTAGTGCATCGACCAGCTGTATCAAATCTGGATGAACCACCAAATTTTGATGAACTAATGGCAGCTATCAGGAAAACACAGGAAGGTAAAGCTCCAGGAAGGGATGGAATTCCAGCAGAAGTGTGGAAATTTGGTGGTGTTCAGTTGACCAACTGCCTGCACAAGCTCATCCAAGAGATATGGGATGCCCAGAAAGTACCTCAAGACTGGAAGGATGCAAGTATTGTCCCTTTGTTAAAGAAAGGTGACAGGAAAGATTGTGGAAATTACCGAGGTATATCACTGCTAGCTACTATTGGTAAGATTCTCTCACATGTACTACTTAACAGACTCAGTGAACACATCTCGCAGAATGTACTACCGGAAACCCAGTGCGGCTTTAGAAGTGGAAGAAGCACAATGGACATGATTTTCTGCTTGAAACAGGTTCAAGAAAAGTGTATCGAACACAACATGCCGCTTCATGTAGTCTTCATAGACTTCAGTAAAGCCTTCAATACTGTTTCGCGACAAGGACTTTGGCAGGTACTCAAGAAATATGGTTGTACAGAGAAGTTTGTCAGCCTGATCAAGGCACTCCATACAGGTATGCAAGCAAACGTGGCAATGAGTGGTTCAGTATCTAAAGACTTTTCAGTAAGCAACGGGGTGAAACAAGGGTGTGTGCTGGCGCCTACACTCTTCTCCCTATATCTGGCAGCCATGCTTGAGGTGGCCTTCAAAGACACTTCAGAAGGAGTATACATTCAAACAAGGAAAGAAGCAGACTTGTTCAATGTGGCACAGTTTAAAGCCAAGAGTAAGACATCGATAAAGGTAGTAAGAGAAATGCTCTTTGCCGACGACAGTGTTCTAGTTCCACACAGCGTGGAAGATATGCAATCTTTAGTGGAGAAATTTGCAAGAGCAGCTAGCCAATTCAGCCTCAAAATCAACATCAAGAAGACAGAGTGCCTTTATCAACCACCAAATTTCCAGTTATCAACATCACTACCAGAAGAGATCAGCATTGGTACAGAGCCACTAGTCAAGTGCAAGACTTTCAAGTACCTGGGAGTACTGTTTCAGAGAATGCTAGGCTGGAGGATGAACTATATCTCAGAATGGGAAGAGCGAGCGCTGTGTTTGGAGACTTGAGGGAGAGACTGTGGAACAATCGACATGTGTCCATCCGTGTGAAATGCAAAGTGTACAGAGTGACAGTACTGGCAACTCTATTATACGGTGCTGAAACTTGGACTGTCTACAGAGTGCAGGTGAAGAAACTCCACGCGTACATGATGAGACACCTTTGAGCCATAATGAACATCTCATGGAAAGACAAGATACCCAACACAGAAGTGTTGAAACGAGCTGGTCTACCATCAGTGGAGGACATGCTAATACAGATGAACCTGAGATGGCTCGGACATGTTGAGAGGATGGACCACCAGCATCTCCGTTGGCAGTTACTCTACTCACAGTTATGCGAGGGCAAACGCAATCAGGGTAGACCAAGGCTCAGATTTAAAGACACTGTAAAAAGAAACTTGAAGAAGTTGGACATAGACAGGAGTTCCTGGCAGCAGAAGGCTAAGGACAGAGCTGTGTGGAGGAATCTGATCAGACCTAAATGAAACAGTCATTGTCGCCCACGACAGACTGCTATGATGATATATATGTGTATGCTGCAGAGCAACCACTAGTTATGGGTACAGTTTTGGTTGTTTAAAAGACAATTTTTACAATGCATCTTAAAAGTGTTTGGTGTGGTACGTTCTCTGATTGCAGGTGGTATGTTATTCCAGATCTTGGTCCTCCTCACTGATAGCACAGATTGAGCAAATGTGGTGCGTCTGTGGGGGACCTCACAGGCTCCTCTGGTGATTGCTCTGGTGGTTGTACTGGTGGCAGTCCTCAGTTCAACATATTCTCCCGAGGGGAAGGGGGGGGGTGCATAGCCATTTGATATTTTATAGATTGAACATTCAAATTTGAAGATGGAGTGGCTGGCAGGAGGAGAAGAGGAAGACTACAGAGAAGATTCATGGAGGAGGCTGGTGTTACAGAGGAAGATGAAGGGATATCAAATCAAATCAAATCAAATCAAACTTTATTGTCATATTGCTGTACATACAACTGTAGTGCAGGCAAGATGAAATTGCGTTTCTCTCGGCATCCATATAAGAAGCAGCATGATTAAGACACACTCCCACATAGCTCCACCCCCCACCCCCACCCCCCATCCATTCACACATCCCTGAGACATACTTGGGGAAAAAGAATAACTAACTATAATATACAAAATGTCCATAGGTGCAGTAGTGTGTATGAGAGATTCCGGGTCAGCTGTTCAGCATCCTGACAGCTTGTGGGAGGAAGCTGTTGATCAGTCTGGTGGTTCTGCCTCTGATGCTCCGGAATCGTTTACCAGATGGAAGAAGTTCAAAGTGTTTATGCAGAGGGTGAGAACGGTCCTTGACAATGTTCAATGCCCTGCTCCTACAACGGTTCTGAAAAAGTTCTTGGACAGAGGGGAGGGAGACTCCAATTACCCTCTCCGCCCCCTTGACTATCCTCTGCAGGGCTTTTTTGTCTGACATACTGCAGCTGGAGTACCATGTAGCAATGCAGTATGTCAGAACACTCTCCACCACACCTCTGTAGAAGGTCCTGAGGATGCAGATGGGGAGAGAGGCCTGTTTGAGTTTCCTCAAGAAGTGTAGTCTCTGCTGAGACCGCTTCCTGATCTCCAAGGAATTCTTGCTCCAGGTCAGGTCCTGCGAGATCTGCACTCCGAGGAACTTGATGTTCTCAATGATGATAGGGTGAGATGGTGACAGATGATCCACTGTGGAGACACCTAAAGGGAGCAGCCGAAGGAAGGACAAGGAGAAAACTGTCTAATGTCTCTATATATCTTGCAGATTATATTAGATGAAATATAAGGATAAATTCCTGAAGAAATGAGCAGTTTTTTGACATTACAAAGCAACAAGTCCCAATTTCAGTTCTCCGATTAAATAAGCTAACTCTGACTGCCTCAATGCAGAATATGGGACCTGTAAACTTACTTCAGTAGCTGCTGAAAGGGAAAATATAAAGGAGTTATTACAACTGATGTTATTTTTGTATTTTCTTGATTAACCTCTTGCACTCCGGGATACCGCGGGCGGTCACGTCTCTGCGTCCTCGTGCGTCCTAGTGCACACTGTGCGTCTCAGAGTGCACTGAAAAAAAAAAAAAAGCTGCATTTCCGTTCTTCCACTACAGACACAGCCGTGAACAGAAAGCCAAAGGAGTGCTTTGATTGGTTTAGATTTAACTGACCTCTCATTCAACTAATAAGAGCCTTGAATTGGGTTTCTGAAACCTTGAAGAACCAATGACTGAAAACCTAGCAAGAAGGACCCGCCTACCAACGGCTGCAAATAAGGCGAGCCAATTGAAGCAGAGAAGTTCGACGATTGAAACGCGTGCGTCCCGTGCGTAAAATCTGTTTTGTGTAAGCCGCTGTGTGTAACGGTAGCGTTCGCCAGTCTTTTTTTATTACTACTGTTCTTATTTGTTTTGAAAAATCGTTCGCCAAAACCGCAATCATGGAAGCGCAAAACCGCAATAATGGAATCATGGTTTGACCGGGTCGCATGACCAGAACCATGAGTCGTAACAAGCGGACCAGCATCATGTTCGTCTGACAATGAGGAACAGATGTTCACCAGCGACACTGCTGTTGTGGACAGGTAAGTGTTATAAGCTAAATTATTCTTTATCACTGAAAATAGTCATAAAAATGACTTTTGACCAATCGGTAAATTACAACTGTGCGTCATCGCCACATGACGGACTGCGGCGTACGGACCGGACCGTGCGTCGTGCTCCTCTGTAGCGGGGGGGGGGGGAGAGTTGTTATCCTCTACATTGCAGATATTTTAGTATAATTTTTATTGCACAGTAGGTTATTTTTTCTTGTAAAAAAAAAAGCCACACATTTTTTATGTGGCATGCTTCTTTGTGTGTGGGGGGCTTGTTTGTTCATTCATTCATTCATTCATGAATGAATAAACAACACCCCCCCCACACACACACACAGCCCTGAGTGTCACCTTTCATTAGAGCCCAAGATCAAGCTTCTATATTGAATCATTCAAAAGTTACAGACGCTTTTCCAAACTGTGCCATTTGGCACAATTTGGCACAGTTCAAAAATGCCTGGGAACAACCTAAGAAAAAAAGCTGTGTAATATATTCATTTTTTGTGGTGTTGTTACAAAATTTTGACCTCAGCTGGATAACACTTGGTTCTACATTTCTGTTGCATTTCCCAGCCCGGATCTGACAGCTGTGAAAAAAAAACAAACAAAAAAAAAGATGGCGCCCACAGCGGCCGCCGTGGTGTATCGCTGCCCTTTAATTTTTATAATTTGTCTGTTTTTGTTCACTGATTGTGCATCTGCCGGTTCATACACCCGTGAAGAACTACTAAATATCAGGACTCTCACCCCCATGGACCTTCTTCCAGTTTTTTTAGCTCCTGCTGCTGATCTGATCCATTGTTTGGCCAAAAAAGCAAGACGGCGGAAAAGAGGGAAGAGAGGAGGGATTCTCGCTCGGCTACGAAAAAGAGGCTCGCGAACAGCCTTGCCTGGCATATTTCTATCCAATGCCAATTCTCTCCTGAACAAGGTAGAAGAATTAAGACTGCTGATGCGTTTCAAGGACCTCGCTTCCTCGTCTGTCATCTGCTTCTCTGAGACCTGGCTTAATGAGAACATTCCAGATAGCGCGATCAGCCTCGAGGGTTTCCAGCTGATTCGTGCTGACCGCGTCACAGAGCTGTCCGGTAAGTCTATCGGAGGAGATGACACACAATTATACTTGTCTTTCCCTTTTTTTTTTTTTTTTTTTTTTTCCTTTGAAAGACAAAAGTAAAATAGAAAGATGTCTTTACCTTCTTTACATGTTTCAACTGCACTGCAGCCTTCATCAGAAGAGTCTTCTGATGAAGGCTGCAGTGCAGTTGAAACATGTAAAGAAGGTAAAGACATCTTTCTATTTTACTTTTGTCTTTCAAAGGAAAAAAAAAAAAAAAAGGGAAAAATAATTGAAAGAAGACAAAATGAACCTGTTTGACGAATTATACTTGTCAATGAAGCCAGATGTAAAGGACGCATATCGCGCTGTTCCCCGCGCTGCGCTGGGACTATCTGATCACGTGATGGCTCACCTCATCCCCACATACAAACAAAGAATGAAACTCACTAAACCTGTTGTGACCACCACAAAGAAATTGACCAGTGAAGCTGGAGAGAAACTGAACACATGCATGGAAATAACTGACTGGGACATGTTTAAAAGAACCACACATGATCTTAATGAGTACACAGACACTGTGAACTCATATATCAACTTCTGTGAAGAGCACATTCTCCCATCGCGCACCAGGATAAGATATTCTAATGACAAGCCTTGGTTCACAGCTAAGCTCAGACGGATCAGGAAGGAGAAGGAAGCAGCGTTGAAAAGTGGAGACAGGGACTGCTACAGGGAGGTCAAATATCGGTTTAACAGAGAGCTGAGGAGAGCTAAATCTGTATATTCTGAGAGACTCCAGCAGCAGTTCACTGCTAATGACTCGGCTTCTGTGTGGAGAGGACTGAGGCAAATCACCAACTATCGGCCTCAGGCTTCTAAAGGTCAGGATGACAAAGCCCTTTGTCAAAGACTGTCCCAACACTATGCCCGTTTTGACACCTCGTCAGCTGTGTCCAACTCACCCACTCCACCCAGCTCCACTGCCTCCTCAGCCCCTAATTCATCAAGAGCGGTCCCCCCCTCCTCCTCCTCCTCCCCCCCTCCCCTTGTCATCAGTGAGCAGGACGTGCACAGACAGTTCTCCAGACTGAACCCGCGCAAGGCCCCCGGGCCGGACGGTGTGTCTCCCTCCACCTTGAGACACTGTGCGAAAGAGCTGGCTCCTGTCTTCACAGACATTTTTAACACCTCCCTTAAGCAATGTCACGTGCCGACCTGCCTCAAATCCTCCACCATCATCCCTGTCCCCAAGAAGCCACGGATTACTGGACTTAATGACTACAGACCTGTAGCGCTCACCTCTGTAGTCATGAAGTCCTTTGAGCGCCTGGTCCTGTCTCACCTCAAGTCCATCACCACACCCCTCCTAGACCCGCTGCAGTTTGCCTACCGTGCTAACAGGTCTGTGGACGACGCAGTCAACCTGGCCCTCCACTCAATCCTGCAGCACCTGGACTCCCCGGGAACCTACGCCAGGATTCTGTTTGTGGACTTCAGCTCCGCATTCAACACCATCCGCCCCGATCTGCTCCAGGACAAGCTGTCCCTGCTCAACGTGCCTGACTCCCTCTGCAGGTGGATCACCGACTTCCTGACGGACCGGAGACAGCATGTGCGGCTGGGGAAGTCTGTCTCAGACTCTGTTAGCATCAGCATTGGATCACCCCAGGGCTGTGTACTTTCCCCCCTACTCTTCTCCCTTTATACCAACTCCTGCACCTCCTCCCACCAGTATGTTAAGCTGATTAAGTTTGCGGACGACACCACCCTCATCGGGCTCATCTCCAACGGTGACGAGTCCGCCTACAGGGAAGAGGTGGCCCAGCTGGTGTCCTGGTGCAGCCACAACAACCTGCAGCTGAATGCTCTGAAGACAGCGGAGATGATTGTGGACTTCAGGAAAGTCACATCCCCCCTGCCCCCCCTCACCATCACAGGCTCTCCCATCACCTTTGCAGATTCCTTCCGCTTCTTGGGCACCACCATCACCCGAGACCTCAAATGGGAGCCAACCATCAGCTCCCTCATCAAAAAGGCCCAGCAGAGGATGTTCTTTCTGCGGCAGCTGAGGAAGCTCAAGCTACCCACCAAGATGTTAGTGCAGTTCTACACGGCCATCATCGAGTCCATCCTCACCTCCTCCATAACTGTGTGGTACGCAGGAGCCACTGCCAGGGACAGACTAAGGCTGCAGCGCGTCGTGCGCACTGCTGAGAAGGTGATAGGCTGCAAGCTCCCATCTCTCCAGGACCTGTACATCTCCAGGACCCGGAGGCGTGCTGGCCGGATCATAGCCGATCCTTCACATCCTGGTCACGTGCTGTTTGCCCCCCTCCCCTCAGGTAGAAGGTTCCGGTCCATTCGGACTAAAACCTCCCGGCACATGAACAGCTTTTTCCCCTCTGCCATCAGACTGCTGAACACTAAGTGACTTTTGACTCTCGTGCACTATGTACAGCAGCTCAACCAGACTCATGTCATTCATCACTGTTTTTCTGTTGCATTATTGACTGCACTATGTGGTACTTCACATTATCTGCTACATGCTAATTTTTTAAAACTGCCTTGACTAGTACTACTCATTATTACTAGTATTATTATTATTATTACTTATTATTACTTATTTTTCTACACTTATTGCACGTTTCTAGTCCTTTAGTTTTTTAGTTTATCCCTTTTTCTCATTATGTTTTTAATGTTGCAGCATGGCACCGAGACAAATTCCTAGTTTGTGTATCACATGAACAATGGCAATAAACCTGATTCTGATTCTGATTCTGATTCTGTGTGTTATTTGCAAGCATTTGTATCTAAAAAAACACCCAGGCGAACTTTATTTTCTTCAAGTTCAGTATGTTTAGATGACTGTTACTCAGTGGCAGGAGCACTTAGAGAGATTATGACTGTTTTGCCAAAAAATTCAAAGTGTTTTCTTTTAAATGAGACCAACCCCATGAAGATGCTGCAAAGGGTTGAAGAACAGCTTTTGATTTACTTTGGGCATGTTATTTTTAGGTGTTTTTAGGGAAACTGACCAGAGTGCAAGGGGTTAAAATAATGTCAATAAGGCCTGGAAGTGTTTCAGTATCAAACTCATTCATGATCCTTCCATATTTAACAACATACATGCTGAAAACCACTACTTTAACTAGAAAAGCACTCGGAGAGCGCAGACCTCCGCCAAGTGCCACAGTTCCCCCCATACAGTGTTTGTGTGTACGTTTTCAGATTCCTTGACCATGAAAACATATGACTAGCAATTGGATTGACAATGATAGGATTAGTGGTTTAGTAGTTATTCACGAAAATGGCATTTTGCGTAATGGCGGTTTTCTTGTGGACAGTGACCGGATCACCACCAAAATGTAATCATCTGTAGGATACCCCATTTCTGACAATCTGTGGAAATTTCATGAAAATCCGTCCATAACTTTTTGAATTATCTTGCTAACAAACAGACAGACAGACAAACAGACAGGCAGACAGACAAACCAACACCAATGAAAACATAACCTCCTTGGCGGCGGTAATAAAACCAAATTCTGCTTTTTTCACATAAATCTCTCTCACACGCAGCAAGTGAGTTTACTGCTGAACAGAAGATCTGCAAGAATCAAACAGTGGTTGCTGTGGACGTTTCTAGGCTTGCTTTACATACGGTAAATGAAAGCAGGAGGAGGAGAAGGGAAAGAAAGAAAAGATGGAAGAGGGAGTCAGTTGTTCCATTTGTTGAAGGCCAATGGAAAGAAACTCTGGTCAACAGTGATGGGAGTCCAAGTGAGGCATGCTAAGGGTTCGACGCTCACACACACACACACACACACACACACACACACACACACACACACACACACACACACACACACGTTACGTCAGCACCCATAAAAATATGGTATCTCCCACTTTATTTGCAACAGCTTGTTATGAGATGTTAGCATGTGATTGTGTGGTCTTCATTTTCTGACAGAACACGTTAACAATGACGGAGGCTTCTATCAAACATCGCCACAGTTTTGAAAGGGGAGGTCAAAAAAATATTTCCTAGACCAGGAGTCAGCAACCTCTACTATGGAAAGCGCCATTTTGAACAAGTTTTAGCTAAAATAACAACAACAACAACAACAAAAACAATGTTTCCAGACTTCCATGGTACAACGCTGGTGAGGCCATGTTAACTGTAGCCCCCTGCTGCATAAAAATGTTGTGGATTTAGTGACGCCCTTCTGTACACCTCGATTTTTAACAAGGGGCTATTTGTTACTCCATCTATTAGCTGGAACCAGACTGGCCATCATTCTCCTCTGATATCTGGAATCAACAAAGCATTTTCAGCCAGAGAACTGCTGCTCGCTGGATGTTTTCTTTTTCAGGTCATTCATCTTCTTCCGCTTTATCCGTTTCGGGTCGCGAGGGTGCTGGAGCCTATCCCAGCATCTATGGGCGAGAGGCAGGGTCCACCCTGGACAGATCGCCAGTCCATGGCAGGGCCAACACAGAGAGACAGACAACCATTCACTCTCACAGTCAGACCTAAGGATAATTTAGAATCCCCAGTTTGATGCCAATTAACCTACAGTAACTTGCCTGTTTTTGGCATGTGGGAGGAAACCGGAGAAATCCCAGAGTAAACCCACGCAGACACGGGGAGAACATGCAAACTCCACACAGATCACTGTTGGTCGGGGGCTGGGATCCTGGAGATTGTTGAGCATGAAAATCTCAGCACATCAGCAATTTCTGAAATAGACCAATCCACTTGGCACCAATAAACACACCACATTCAAAGTCACTTAAAGGGGGCATAGGGGACATATTATACAATTTTCCATGTTTCCATAGCTAGCTAGCTCCACATGTCAAACAAAGCTTGAGCTAACAAGCATAGAATTGAATATAAACGGCCAAATAAAGCGTTATCTTGGACACGGGTGTGTTATTTGAGTGGTCAGTACCTGGGGTATGATTCAGAAGAAAGAAAGACAAGCCTGAATAAGTGAGTGGTTGGGGAGATTACTAAAACGTGGAATGGCTAGTACAGAACATTTTGTATGCTTTCCGTACATTGAATAGAATAGAATGGAATAGAATAGGCTTTATTGTCACTGTACAGTTGTACAGCACAACGAAACTGTGGGCGCTCCACCAGGCTACTGTGCAATAAAGGATGAGAGAAGGATTAGATAAAACACAGTTACAGAACACATAATTAAACACACGACTGAAATGAAAATAAAAATAGCCCAGGAATTATGGAAATATACACAGGTATGGTCGTGGCTACACGGGTGGAACTATGTACATAAGAGTGTGAAGTGCAGAACACACAATTGATTAAAATGGCGTAAGGAAAATATACATAATAGTGGTTTCACGGATGGGTCAATGAACATGAAAGTGAAGAGTGCAAAGACAGGTGTGTTATTGTGATAACAAGAAAAAAAAATTGCATTTCCTGCCGGAAATACAGTGTAAATGCTGTTTGCTGAATATGCTGAAGCATTTGAGCTGAAATCCTGCTGTTATTAGCTGAAATGCTATAGCACTATGTAAAATGCCCAACAGTTTCAGCTGAAAGGCATAAAACGCTGAAGGACTTGAGCTGAAATGCTGCAAAATTATTAGCTGAAGTGCAATAACACTAAAATGCTGAACAGTTTTAGCTAAAAGGTTAAAAATGCTGAAGCACTTGAGCTAAAATGTTGCTAACTTATTAGCTGTAGTGCTATAACACTAAAATGCTGAACAGTTTTACTGAAAGGCTAAAAATGCTGAAGCGCTTGAGCTGAAATGCTGCTAAATTATTTGCTGAAGTGCTATAAAACTATGTAAAATGCTGAACCATTTCAGCTGCAAGTTAAAAATGCTGAAATAACTGAAAAATACGAAATTTGAGCCTGAAACTATAAAAATGCTAGCTTACATGCTTAAATGGTCTAAACTTGAAAAATGTTAGCATAAAAGCAAAATTAACTTAATGTTGTAGGAAGTTAGCTCAAAAATGCTAAATAAAAGTGTAAAACTTAAAAATGCTTGTTTCCATAATGAAATAGGCTAATATTGGAGAAAGATTAGTATAAAAGCAGAACTATCTTATGGTTGCAGGAAATAAGCCTAAAGTTATTAAATGTAAGCTTAAAAGTGGAAAAATGTTAGCTTACATGCTAAAACAGGCTAATCTTGACAAACACCATAAAAGAAGTAGCTTAATGTTAAAATAAAAAGTTAGCGTAAAGATAGGAAATATTTGCCTAAAACAGGGGTCACCAACGCGGTGCCCGCAGGCACCATGTCGCTCGCAGGGACCACATGTGTCGCCCGCAGGCCTGTTCTAAAAATAGCACAACTCGCAAGTGAGCTGCAGATGTAATTTTTTCTGCCACTATTTTTTATTTTATATTTTTTTATATTTTTTAAAATCACACTTGCATTTATATAGATTTTAAAATGACAATGTCTTAAAAATAAAAAAAAATGAAAATATGTTTATTATACGTAAAGTTAAGGTGAACTCTGACCTAGTTCAAAGGTCAGTATTGTGCGCATGACAAAGTCATGACAAAGGCTGCACGGTGGCGCAGTGGTTTAGCACTGTGACAGCACAGTTTTACCCTCGGCCGGGGGATCGCGGGGATCATGAGATCGTGGGTTCGATCCCAGCCCCCGACCAACAGTGAGCTGTGTGGAGTTTGCATGTTCTCCCCGTGTTGCGCGGGTTTACTCCGGGATTTCTCCGGTTTCCTCCCGCACACCAAAAACATGTAGGTTTAGGGCGCTCGCGCACGCAGCGACCAGCAACCGGTGGCTTGTCACCAGACTGCAAACCAAGTCTACCTACGGGTACAAATAAGTAACAAAAAAAAAAAAAAAAAAAATGACAAAGTCTTCGCGCTTGTGGAGCGTAAGCTTAGCTAGCGGGCAGTTAAGATGGTGGGCGCAGTGCGGTTTCCAAGCCCAAAAACATGGCAAAAAAAAGACAGAAAATTTATCATTTTCAAAGTGAGCGGGAGGAAGAGTTCTTTTTTACTACCGTGAATGGAAGCTGCGTGTATTTCATTTGCGGGGTGATGGCGAAGCGCCACTTCACTACCCACTCTTTTTTTTTTTTTTTTTTTGGGACTTATCTTGTACCCGTAGGTGGATTTGTTCTGCAGTCCGGTGACAAGCCACCAGCCGCTGCGTGCGCAAGCTCCCCTTAACTCCCTAACCTGCATGTTTTTGCATGAAAAAACGAGAACATGCACCACCAGAACATACAAACTCCACACAGATCACTGTTGGCAGGAATCGAACCCACGATCCCCCGGCCGAGGGTAAACTGCTGCTGCAGTGCTAACCACTGCGCCACCGTGCATATAAGCACTTTCAGTGCTTGTTTAGTTTCTTCTCATGAAAGGACAGTGCTGGTTGCTCCAGCATGATTCTTGGCAAGAACTGTCTGGATATAATTCCAGTGAAGAAGAACACAAAAGTGTGTTTATTAAATGTAACAGATTTTGAGCAGAATTGCAGCAGATTTGTTCAGTTACAAATGTGATAAGATTTATTTAATATGAAAGTTGATTTTTCTTAAATGTTGCATAACTTTTTCAAACATGGTTCAAGATAGTTCATGAATTAAAAGGGTTTAGTTTTTTATGGAGGGACTGGTGAAAACTGGACATTTTTTTATGAAATGTAGAAGTGATCATCTGAACAATTGCTGAGATTAATAAAAATAAAGTGTTGAATATTGATCTTGTCTGTTACCCACTCTAAGTTATTGATAATTATTTATTTATGTGTATATGTATATATATATATATATATATATATATATATATATATATATATATATATATATATATATATATATATATATATATATATATATATATATATATATATACGTATATATATATATATATATATATATATATATATATATATATATATATATATATATATATATACACACACACACACACACACAATTTGTTATTTTAGAGGAGTGTGTCAAGCTGGTGCCCTTCACATGACTCGATACCCATGAAGTAGCTCTTGGTTTCAAAAAGGTTGGTGACCCCTGGCCTAAAATGTAAAAGATGCTAGCTTACATACTAAAAATAGCATTATATTTAAAAAATATAAGTATAAAAGAAAAAATAAACTTGCATTTAGTTAGCTCAAACACATTAAAAGTAAGACTGAAGTGTGAAAAAATGCCAGTTTACATGCTGAATTAGCGCAATCTTGGAAAAACATTAACATATTAGTAAAAATAGTTTTACATTGCAGAAAATTAGCTTAAAGATGCTAAATCTAAGCTTAAAACTGAAAAAATGGTAGCTTACACGCTCAAACAGGCTAATCTTGACAAACATTAGCATAAAAGCAGAAGTAGCTTAATGTCACAGGAAGTTAGCATAAAGATGCTAAATATTAGCCTAAAATATAAAAAATGCTAGCTTACATAATAAAATAACATAATATTTAAAAATATTTGCATAAAAGAAGAAATAGCTGAAACTTGATAGAAGTTAACTTAAATACATCAAAAATTAGCCTAATATAAAATGCTAGCTTGCATGCTAAATTAACACAAGCTTGAAAAACATTAGCATATTAGTAGAAATAATTTATTCTTGCATAAGTTAGCTTAAAGATGCTAAATACAACTTTAATTCTTTGAAAACAAAAAGCTAGCTGAAAGGATAAAATCCCAAAATGTGGCAGCAAAGGACTAGCTACTTCAATATAAATGGACTTTTATTCTGAAGAAACACTATTTTAAAGCGTTGGTTCCAAAATCCATCCTTAAGTAAAATGGTAGTGATAGCACCTCAGATATTCAAATTGCAGCAAAACCACACACTTTTTAAGGCCATCAATTTTGGGGGGTTTTATTTTGAAAGCCTGTAAAACATCCTGTTGTGTGTGGGTTGCATTCCTTCCTGCTACAGGTTCAATTTAATATCATCGGAAATGAGAGAGATATAATAAGGCTTTTATTTTGAAAAACCAGTGTATTTCAGCATTGTGTGGTTGTTGAATGGCTGTCATAAAGCAACATGGTAATGATAGTACCTCACATATTCAAATTGGGGCACAATTACACACTTTTTAAGGTTGTGAGTTTTGGGGGTCTTTTATTTTGAAAGTCTGTCAACATCCTGTTGTGTGTGGGTTACATTCCTTCCTGCTACAGGTTCAAGTTAATATCATCAAAAATGAGAGAGATATACTCAACAAATATTACAGAAAAGTCCTGACAAATTCAATATCATAAGGCTTTTATTTTGGAAAAACCAGTGTATTTCAGCATTGTGTGGTTGTTGAATGGCTGTCATAAAGTAACATGGTAGTGATAGTGTCTAATATATTCAAACTGGGGTAAAATTACGCACTTTTTAAGGTTTTGAGTTTTGGGTTTTTTTTATTTTGAAAGTCTGTGTATCCAACCTGCGTTTAGTTGATAAAATAGTTCGCTGAACATAGTTTGCAAGGCGAACTGGCCAGAATGAATGGGCAGTTCTCTGTGAATGGTTTTTCAGTTTGACTCGCGCATTCTGTAGTTGTGTAGATCTATGGTCCTCTGTCAGCCGGTAGACGACCCTAGTAACTACGGAGTAGACTGTAGCCTACTTCAGCTTCATACTATCTAAGAAATATCCATTATACCCCCACCAAAAACAATATTTTATGCGTGATATTGTTTTACTTACAAACTGCACGGTGGCGCAGTGGTTTAGCACTGTGGCAGCACAGTTTTACCCTCGGCCGGGGGACCGCAGGGATCATGAGATCGTGGGTTCGATCCCAGCCCCCGACCAACAGTGAGCTGTGTGGAGTTTGCATGTTCTCCCCGTGTTGCGTGGGTTTACTCCAGGATTTCTCCAGTTTCCTCCCGCACACCAAAAACATGTAGGTTTAGGGCGCTCGCGCATGCAGCGACCAGCAGCCGGTGGCTTGTCACCAGACTGCAAACCAAGTCTACCTACGGGTACAAATAAGTAACAAAAAAAAAAAAAAAACTGACATAACCTCTACTCTTAAATTGAGAGAATTGCTCCAAAAATAAAAGAAAACAAAAGAATATCACAAACTATCTCACCTAGCCGCCATCTTTGTTCGTTACGCGAGTCACCTCCAAGAGAGATTCAGCCAAAGAGAAAACGGTTCGCAGCGACCGTGTCATTCAGTTACGGAAACTAACGGACAGTTCCGAACAATTGCAAACTGTTTTGTCAACTGAATGTGCCCCTGTTGTGTATGGGTTACAATTCTTCCTGCTACAGGTTCAAGCTAATGTTATAGAAAATGAGAGAGATATAGTCACCAAATATTATAGGAAAATATTAACAAATTCAATATATAAAGGGGCTTTTATTTTGAAAAAAACACTGTATTTAAGCATTATGTGGTTGGCTAATGGCTGTCATGAAGTAACATTTTAGTTATACGAGAGTACCAGGACACTGAAGTCTGCTGATTGGATTCTGTGACTCTCAGAAATCCTCCATTCTTTTCACTGGAGAATCTAATGCAGATAACTGCCATAGAAACTGCCATAAATTTAAGCTCAAACCTTAGAAAATGCTAGCTTACAATGCTAACATAGCTTAAAGTATAAGAAATGCTAGCATTAAGCCAATATGACTTATAGTTGAAGAAACCTGGCTTAACAGTGCTGGTGTGGGGGGACACAGAGGCAACATCCTCCACCCAGACAACGGACAGTGAAGTGGGTCGAGTTGAGACAGTGGAGGTGCAGACGCTGGCTACAGGGAGAAGGAAGAAGCAGCACACCAGTGAGTGTTATGATTATGTAATTAAATGTACTATGTCACGCTAATGTGCCGTGCAGACTGTTTGTTCATTGTAGATTGTGGTGTGAGCCCCCAGGTCGCTAGGCAAGGGATTGATGTATAAAAGGGAGAGAGCCTGCAACCTGGGAAGCATTCTTGTCAACTTGACTTGTGGAGAGGAGAATAAAGTCTGTGCTGTTCCAGCCCGTTGTCACGCCTGCTCCTTTCTCTACACTGGTGACCCCGAGACGTATGATGGAATACGAGGCGAACACCCCGGAGACGGCCCCGTCTGGAAGCGCCAGCACCACATGTGCTGTTTCGGTCAAGCTCCCGGATTTTTGGCTACATGACCTGACAGTTTGGTTCCTACACACGGAGGCCCAGTTCGCGCTCCAGGGAGTGACAGCGGATGACACAAAGTATTACTACGCTGGACGCACGCACAACGCAGCAGGTGGCAAGCCTGCTCCAACGGCCCCCAGCCCCCAGCAAATACGACGCCATCAAGACCACACTGACCCAGCGCTATACACTGTCAGACTGTGAGAGAGCAAAATGACTCCTGACGTGCTCCGAGTTGGGAGACGGCTCGGCGCTTGAATTGATAAGATAAGATAAGATAAGATAAGCCTTTATTAGTCCCACAATGGGGAAATTCCAGGATTGCAACAGCATAGGGATAGCAACACTCAGAGCAACAATCAGAAGGTGATGGAGTAGATGTTGGCGTTGATGGGCACAGATGGCGAGCCATCCCTGTTCACACACCTTTTCCTCTTAACCTCCCGGCGGCAGCCAGGGCAGTCCTCGCCAACTCAACACTGCTGGCCACGCAGAACTACCGGGAGCTGGCAAAAGAAGCTTACCGGATTATCCAGGCGACCAGAACCTTTGCGGTGAATGCAGCGGCACCAGAGCCCACGGAGATGACCGCCAACAGCAAAGAGCCTTCCATGGTGGCTGGCACAGAGGCCAAGAAGCACCGGAAGGGCGTGCTCTGTTTCTACCACCGCCGTTTCGGAGAAGACGCACGGCGATGCGTGCCACCGTGCCAATACAGGCAGTCAGGAAATGCCAGGACTGGTAGTTGGTAGCAGCTGCGGTCACCGATGACACAAACAAGCTGCTCTACTTAACAGACTCACGTTCGGGGAGACGGTTCCTCGTGGACTCCGGCTCCCAAAAGAGCCTCATCCTGCCGTCCAACGCAGACCGGTTGGCTGGGAGTAGCGGCCCCGAGCTGGCAGCCGCCAACGGCTCAGACATTAAAACTTTTGGTGAGAAGACACTGACCATATGTTTGCACATCCGCAACTACCAATGGTCCTTCATCATAGTGGCATGTAACTACCCCATCTTAGGTGCAGATTTTCTGTGTGTGCACGGACTATTAGTCGATATGGCTATTAGACGTTTGATTAATGCCCTGTCTTTTTAATCTCTGCCTTGCACAGCTTGAGGAGCCGGGTCCACATCACTTGCCAACGTCACGGCGCCAGGGGGTAAGTTCCAAAAACTACTCACACAGTTTCCAGGATTTACGGTCCCAACGTTTTCGGCGGCCATCACTAAGCATGGGCTCGAGCACTTTATCCTCACCACGGGGCTGCCTGTTTTTGCGTACCCTCGCCACCTGGATGCAGCTAAACTGGCCAGTGCGCATGAGGAGTTTGCCAATTTGGAGAGATTAGGCATCGTCAGGCGCTTCAATAGCCCATGGGCGTCCCCACTGCACATGGTGCCTAAAGCCAAGGGGTTGTGGCAACCATGCGGCAACTTCTGCCGGTTAAACAATGCTACAGCACACGATCGCTACCCCATTCCCCATATTCAGGATTTTTCCGTCCACCTCACCGGGGCACACATTTTTTCCAAGGTGGACCCGGTCCGCGGGTACCACCAGGTCCCGGTGCGCGAGGAAGACATACCCAAAATGGCAGTGATTACCCTGTTCGGACTTTTTGCATTTTTACGCATGCTGTTCAGGCTAAAAGGTGCAGCACAGACCTTGCAACGCATGATGGACGCTGTGCTGCACGATCTGCTGTTTGTTTTCATCTACCTCAACGACATCCTGGTGGCCAGTGCGTCCGAGGACGAACACGTCGCCCACCTCAGGACAGTTTTCCAGAGGTTGGAGGAGTACGGGTTGATAATCAACCCAGCAAAGTGCCAGTTCGGAGCTACAACGATCGACTTTTTGGGCCACCGCATCTCACCAGAGAGCCCAATCCCCTTACCGGACAAGATATGCGTGGTGGCGAATTTTTTCATGTCCTCAGACCGTTAGGGTGCTCCAGGAGTTCCTAGGAATAATGAACTTCTACAACCATTTCCTCCCTCACGCAGCCCAGCTCATGCAACCGTTGTACGCCACGCTTAAGAAATACAAACCGGTGAACAGCATTGACTGGACAACCTAGCGGGAGCAGGTGTTTGCGGATGCCAAGGATGTGCTTGCTAGGGCCACATTACTGGCACACCCAGACCCGTTGGCACGGATTGCGCTCACTACCGACGCATCAGACGTGGCCATAGGGGCCGTCGTGGTGCAGTGCGTCGCAGGTTCTTGGCAGCCGCTCGCCTTTTTCAGCAGATCTCTCTGTGACAACGAGCGTAAATACAATGCGTCTGACAGGGAGCTGCTGGCTCTCCACCTGGCCATACGCCACTTCCAGTTCTGGCTGGAAGGTCACAGATTCACGGCGTTCGTGGCCCACAAGTTGCTAACTTATGCCATGGCCAAGGTTTCGGAACCATGGTCGGCCCGGCAGCAAAGACAGCTAGCTGCAATCTCAGAGATTACCACCGACATACAGCATGCGGCCGGTAAACTCAATGTGGTGGCGGACTGTCTCTGACGCATGCTCGTGGCCCCAATCCACGTACGGATAGATTACACTGCCATGGCCACTGAGCAACCCGGCGATGCCGACGTTTGTGCACTCCAGTCTGGACCAACAGGGTTAAGGCTGGAGAGCAGAGTACTGCGAGTTGGCAGCCTGTCCCTACTCTGTGACGTCTCCACAGGCCATCCGCGCCCGGTCGTCCCGTGCACTTGGCGCCGCCGTGTTTTCAACTCGATTCACTCCCTGGCACACCTGGGGGTGCGCACATCAGTCAAGCTAGTGGGGGCGAAATTCGTCTGGCCGGGTCTGTGCAAACAGGTGAAAGAGTGGGTGGCAGCTTGCATCGCCTGCCAGCAGGCCAAGGTACACAGGCACACAAAGGTGCTCCTAGAACACTTCCACATCCTGGCTAAGAGGTTCAACCACATCCACGTGGACCTGGTGGGGCCCCTCTGGCTGTCACAGGGGTTTACGCACCTCCTAACGGTAGTGGACCGCACCACGCGTTGGCCAGAAGCCGTGCCGCTGGCATCCACAACGTCCGAGGAAGTAGCACGCGCTTTTTTGACCACTTGGGTGGCACGTTTTGGTGCTCCGTCTGACATCACGTCTGACAGGGGCCCCCAGTTCATTTCCGACCTCTGGTTCACGATGGACCGGAGCCTGGGGGTCAGCGCTCACTGCACTACCGCATACAACCCTCAGGCCAATGGGTTATGTGAGCGTCTCCACAGATCACTCGAAGCAGCGCTCAGGGCTTCGCTTACCAACGCCAATTGGGTGGACCGACTGCCGTGGCTTTTGTTGGGTTTGCGCGCCGCACCGAAGGAGGATTTGGCAGCCTCCCCGGCAGAACTCGTGTTTTCACAACCGCTGCAGCTCTCCAGGGAATTTTTGCCTGACAACCCAGCGCCCGACACCTAAACACCCCCGCATTCCCCACATGCCGTTGAACTGGGGAGAGTACTGGGCCTGGCCCACCACTGTTTCCCCCATGCTTTTGTCCCCAAAAACTTGCAGAATGCATCGCTTGTGTTTGTCAGACACGACGCACACGGACCCTGTTGCGCCCGCCGTACGACAGGCCATTCACAGCGCTGCACAGCGAAACCATCTGCATTGACAGGCTCAAACCAGCATTCATGTTGGCAGACGAAGACGGTGATGTGATGAGGAAGATGTTGGCCTGGGCTCCCTGGCGTGGACACCCCCCTGCTGGGGGCCCCGGAGGTAAATGGCTCTGCAACAGCAACAACAATGCTTTTTGAGGATGTGTCCACCCCCCACCCCCCCGTGCCCCTACAGATGGACGTGCCTCCCACGGTGCCTCCTCACCAGAGCAACGCCTCTCAGCCAGCAACCCCCGTTACAGACGATATGGACGTCGGCTGAAGCCCACAGGACAAGGGAGTTGAAGCGCATTCTGGGTGTTCGGTGGGGGGGGGGGCACAAAGGCAACATCCTCCACCCAGACAATGGACAGTGAAGTGGGACGCTGACCGGGGGGTCGAGTCGAGACAGTGGAGGTGCAGACGCTGGCTACAGGGAGGAGGAAGAAGCAGCACGCCAGTGAGTGTTATGATAATGAGATGTACTATGTCATGCTAATGCCGTGCAGACTGTTTATTCAATGTGGATTGTGGGAGAGAGCCTGCAACCTGGGAAGCATTCTTGTAAACTTGACTTGTGGAGAGGAGAATAAAGTCTGTGCTGTTCCAGCCCGTTGTCATGCTTGCTGCTTTCTCTACACTAAATACAATATTAATCCTAACCCCCCTTACTGGGATTTGAACCTGGTCTGCTAAAGGAATCTTGCTCTATCCACCTTATTCCTGGGGGTGCTGCTGTAGGAACAATTATGGGCAGAGCTTCCGGTTTCAGATGATCTAGTGTTAAATTAGTCGGTAAGAGTGGAGTAGCAGGGGTATTTAAAACAGCGTTTTTGAAAGTTTTTCAAATTCATTTTAATGTATAGTCCACATACGTGTTTTGTACTCAAATGGCAATGGTGTTTGCGAGTTTACTAACTAAAAGAAACACAAAATACCAAACATACAACAACGAAAAACACAGCTCTGCAGCTGGGGCGATGAACGTGAGCAAAGACAGGAAAATAACAACTTAGCTGTGAAGTCGTCCAGGGGACTCCCAACTGGAGTAGTTGACACTGCTGCACCAGGGAAGTGGCACCAACCGCTTAAATAGGAAACCCCTGGATTAACAACATCTGTGGGGTCATGAGTGGCGATCATTGCTGGTAGCCGTGACAGCCCGCAAACAGAATCTGACAGCCGGATGTGAAGCACAAGCTGTCACAGTGCCCACAATGATCAAAACAATAAACCAAAAAGGAAATACAGAGAATAATAATGAACTAACCAAAAACAGAAACCAAATACAGACAACAAGGCGAACAGAAAAATAAACAAACAGAAAAAGACAAAACTAATCTGACAACTGGGCACGGCCCCCGCCCGTGTACCAGATCATGACAAAGCCCCCTCCTCAAGGGGTGGACCCAGACACATCAACAGAAAAACAAACCCCGCCACAAAGAAAACCCTCCCAACAAGAAAAACAACCAACCCCGGGGGGAGGAGGGGGAACCCAGGCACCGAGGGACCGAACCCAACCAAAAAAAGAGAAATGCTCATGACCCACAAACATGAACTGAAAATTGCATGACCAAACTTAACGACTGATGAACACAATACCCCCCTGAAACAAACTAAATATTCAAAACATAACGCATAAATAAATTAAATAAGCACCATTGCTGCCCCCAATCCACTGACCCGTTCAACATTTTAACAACTCAGACACATTGCTGTAAAAAAAAAAAAGAAAGAGAAGAGAATAAAAAAATAAATGGTGACAACAGAGACTCAGAAACCACTGGGCAAGGAGGTAAGGCAGATCAGGTGGTGAAGACTCAAGGGCCTCCGGAAAGAAACTGAGGCAGCTCGGGCAGCCTGCCCAAGTCCCAGGACCACCGGAGTATATGGTCAAAAGCATTTGGTGGCCAACCAGAGCTCCTGAACCACCTACACAGATGGCCTGGCCTGTCAGGCCAGTCAGTCAGACTGCCCACAGTCCCTGAGCCACACGAAGAGAGGACCTCATTTGTCAGGCAGCCTCCAAGCATCCCTGAGCCTGTGGGCTGCTAACACGCCCCCCCGGAGTGGCAGCTGGACCCAGCACCCCTCACAGACCATGGGAGCCAGGAGGCAGCATGCCCCTGAGATGGGCGGCCGACCAGCGGGAACCTCCAGCGGTGCCTGATGACCTTCGACGAGCTCCAGCAAAGACGAGGGACCCACAGCAACCTCAGGCATCACCATCCGCAGCGGCCCCGGAGCAGGGTGTAGCAGCATCCATGGAGGCCTCTGATGGAGGCGTTGCACCCCCGGCGGTCTCGGACTGGGGCGCAGCACCCTCGGAGACCTCAGACGGCGGGAAAGCAGCCCCCTCGTAGACCTCAGACAGCGGGGAAGAAGCACCCTCAAAGACCTCAGATGGCAGGGAAGCAGCATTCCCGAAGACCTCAGGTGACGGGGAAGAAGCACCCGTGGAAGCCTCGAGCTGAGGCGCAGCACCCACGGAGGCCTCGGTGACCCTAGATGGTGGCTCGGCCGAAAGAACAGAGACAAGAATACACACCAGATCAGAGTCACCGGCAGTAGCGGAGCCCGGCAAGGGGATCCCAAGTGCGACTGATGGCTGCACTTGGTCCCCCCCCACTATGAGCCAGACAAGAATTCTCTGAATCTGACGATGTTAACCCAGAACAGAGCATGTGACTGAACTCAAGCTCCGTCGCCATCCAGGACTCTGACGACTCCGCCACGGTGGTCCAGCCCTCCGGCTGAATGGTTGGTGGGACCCCCGATGGAGCGGCTGACGCAGGTGCACCTCCGGACACAGTGGCCGCAGCAGGAGATCCTCTGACCACTGACGCCACCTCCCATGCTACCGGGGCCAGGGGACAATCCTCTGTTGGCTCAAATTCCGGAGAAAAGGTGGCATTCTCCTCCCGTCCAGAACGTGGCTGCAGGGCTGGGGCTGGACTCTTCCATGCTGCAGGCTTCTCCACCACATGCCGGCTCCCTCCCAAGACTGGTGGACCCTCAGGGGATATAGGAGGAGCAGGAGAAACGGGAGAGGAGAGAGTTACAGCAGCTGACAGTAAAAGCTCAGCCAAACCGGGCTGCTGCGGCTGAGCTTCAACACCGGGAATAAGGCAAGGCATTTCATCATAGGATGTTAAAAAATGAAAAGACAGTTGTCTTAATTCCTGGGGCTTGATGATGGCTCCTGTCAGGCCGGATGATGTCCTTCCAGGAGCTGCGAAGGTCATCTGATGCGGTGGGCAGAGCACCGGAGTCAGGGAGCGCTCCTCCATCAGCTCAGGCTCTGTCTGGGCTGGTGGTACTCTCTCCAGTTGCGTCAGCAACTCAGGGAGGTGCCAGGGCTTGTAGTCCACAATAAGCTTCATCTCTGCTGCAACCACCTGTTGGCGCTCCACCAGTTCCTCCGCGCTGGGTCCATCTAAAGGGATAAGGGATAAGGACCTGTACTTATACAGTGCTTTTCTAGTCTCAAAGACCACTCAAAGTGCTTCACTAGTACTAACCCTCTATTCTAAGGGCCTATAGGAGACATATCTAGGGACAATTTAGAACAACCAATTAACCTCACATGCATGTCTTTGGATTGTGGGAGGAAACCGGAGCCCCCGGAGTAAACCCACGCAACACAGGGAGAACATGCAAACTCCACACAGAAAATTTCCTACCCCTGCCAGCCTGGGGATTCGAACCTGGAACCTTCTAGCTGTAAGGCAACAGTGCTAACCACTGCACCACCGTGCTGCCTAAAGGCATGAAGGCTGTGTACTCAAAGCAGCCGGCTGCAGGACTCTGCTTGACGGAGGGAGGCAGGACCGCAGCTGGGTAGTGGTCCTGCGCTCGGGGGTTCCATCCCCGGGAGCGTCTCCTCCACGGCACAGATTCAGGTGGTGGAGGGGCTCTCCCCTGTCTGCGAAGCTGGTGTTGAGCATGATAAACAGAGGTGAGGAGGTCTGTTAGCTCCAGGATGCTCCACAGGCTGGGGAACTCCTCAATCACCTGTGCTGTGCTGTCCCAAACCTGCAGCTCCTCCTCGGGAGTGTGGGTTAGGCGAACGTCCGATACAATGTCGTGTAACAGTTCATCCGCCCAACACTCCTCCTCCTCCAGCCCACTTCAACTGGAATCTGGCAACACTGCCATACCAGCGGAAAAATGAATTCTAAAGAAAACTACAGGATGGAAAAAAAAACGAAACTCACAGTCCGCTGGCGTCCAAATGGCAGCAGCGTTCTGTCATGAACGGCCCTCTCTGAGGACAAACAGGACACCAAACGCAGACTGTGAGTTTGCGAGTTTATTAACTAAAAGAAACACAAAATACCAAACATTCACCAATGAAAAACACAGCTCTGCGGCTGGGGCGATGAACACCAAGGTAAACAAAGGACATGAGCAAAGACAAGAAAATAATCTTAGCTGCGAAGTCGTCCAGGGGAATCCCAACTGGAGTAGTTAACGCCGCTGCGCCAGGGAAGTGGCGCCAACCGCTTAAATAGGAAACCCCCGGATTAACAACACCTGTGGGGTCATGAGTGGCAATCTTTGCTGGCAGCTGTGACAGCCCCGAACAGAATCTGACAGCTGGAAGTGATGCGCAAGCTGTCACAGTGCCTGCAACGATCAAAACAATAAACCAAAAAGGAAACACAGAAAATAATAATGAACTAACCAAAAACAGAAACCAAATACAGCAAATAAGGTGAACAGAAAAATAAACAAACAGAAAAAGACAAAACTAATCCAACAACTGGGCATGGCCCCCGCCCATGCACCGGATCATGACACCACCAGGCACTGACAACACTGCTGGAGACAACAGGCTTGGGACACAGGCCCCTACAGATCCACAGGTTGACTGAGCGGCTGAGGGCCTACAACTTTACTACCCAGTTCACCCCTGGAAAAGAGAACATAATGGCGGGTCTCCTGTCCCGTTCCATGGCCAGCACCACACAACCAGACGACAACGATGACCCCACGGAGGCGGATCTGGTCAACACGCTGCACAGATCTATCTGGGACATGGTGTCCCTCCAGGAGCTCTGGGCAGAGTCAGAACGGGACCCCACGTTGTCACAACTATGCTCGGTCATCAGGGAGGGTTGGCCCACAAAAGTACAGGGTGATCTGTTGCCTTTTCACTGGTTCAGAGACAATCAATCAATCAATCAATCAATCACTCAACCTTTATTGTCATGATGCTATGCATACAACTGTGGTGCAAGCAAGATGAAATTGCATTTCTCTAGGCATCTGTATTGTAAAAAGACCATAATTTAAAAACACACTCACACACACCCTCCCCTCACACCCCACCCCGACAGCCATTCACATATCCCTGAGACACATTTGGATATTACTGAGTTACCGGAACAGGGTGTTTGTGGCAAGGGGACACTGTACATTGCAGGACAATGCAAGGTGTCTGTCAGATCACGAGTTCAGGCAATGCTCCATGAGGGTCACCTAGGTGTGGTCAGGGTGAAGCAGCATTGCAGGGATTCAGTTTGGTAGCCTGGTATTGATAAGGGCATTGAAACTATGGTAAAGAACTGTGTTCTGTGGTTGGAGAGCGGAAAGACTGGCAGGCCACTCCCCCACCTGTGCGACCATTACCGTACTCAGAGGGCCCTTGGAAGCACATCCAATTGGACATTTGCAGTAAACTACATACAGCACCCCCAAACAGCCGATTTTTTGCTAGTAGTATACGATCTGTTCTCAAAATGGCCGGAGGTGTTACCCACTAATTCGGTCATGACGGATGTGGTTACGGGTTTCCTCTTGTCACTGTTCACCAGATGGGGGGTCCCGGATGCCATTACTACTGACAATGGCCCACAGTTCACCTCTGGGGGGTTTGAGGAGTTTTTGGGTGTTAGGGGCGTGGAGAACATCAAAACTGCATTCTACCACCCCCAAACCAATGGGGGTGTGGAGCATTTCAACAAGACTAAAAAATGGCCTGAAAGCCCATTTGGCAGACAGCTTCACATTCACTGACGCCCTCCAGAACACGCTCCTCTACTACAGGGCAACAGCCCACGTCACGACAGGGTGCTCCCTGGCGAAATTCATGCTGGGGCACGAATTCCACCTACCCCTGGACTGACTGAGGCCCCCCACAATTTCCCCTCCGGGGAAAACAGACCCTCCACAAGACCGGGTTGTCACCCAACAGCAGAAGACGAAGCAACGTTTCGACTGGAAGCACAGGGCAAAGGCCCACGGACTAGATGTGTTGGACCAGGTCTGGATTAAGTATCCCAACCGCACGCCTAAACTGCAGCCTTTCTGGATGGGGCCTATACATATCGTGAGGTGGCTGGGCCGGAACATGTTTGAGCTCTCGGACAGGTCACAGTGGCATTCCAGTCGACTCAGGAAGTCGTTGCCTGCACAGGGTCCGGGAACTGCGGCAGATTGGACTGATGAGGGTTGGGACTTATCTGATGGGGGTGTTGGGGACTCTCAGGTGCGGCCGACGGAGCCTGGAGCAGGTCCTCCTCTGATGAGGCACTCGGCTAGGACGTGTCATTGGCCCAGATACCTCAATGACTTTGTAGTACAAGTAGCTTTAGCTGAAGAATGTTGGGCATGGGCAGCAGAATAATCCACCCCAACATGCAAGGGTCTCCTGGCAGTCGACCCAGGTTCCCACTTAGCCTACTAGCCCTGCCGTTCCGTGTGTGTTAACCTTTTGAGTGTGTGAATTTGCGTGCCCCTAGTTGCAGAGCACGGCACTGCACCTGTCGTCTCACTCTCACATGATCGCCTGCATTGGGGATTTGTACCGATTTGTATTGATTTGCCAGTTTCAAAAGGTGGCAGACATCCCTTGGAGGACTCAATGGATGACACGTAATACACCAAAGAAGAAGAACTCCTCATTTCCTTTTCCTGTTTTTAGCATTTTAGCCCAGAAAGCTAATATGTCCGCGATCAGTCGTGGTCACTTTTATCGGCTTAGTACGTGAAAAATAGCCGCGGGATACAAGCGAAATTTATGTGGGATAATCATAAGACTTTGTAGATGTGATAGAGACTTTAAATGACCGACAGAATGCAAAATAACAACCATGATGGGTGAAAACACAGCGACAATGCCAGCCAGCCAGCTAGCCAGCTAGCCCCCCTTCGTCAAAAGTAAGTGAGAATTTTCAGTTGTTTTTTTTTTATATTGTACTGATTTCTTGTCCATATACTTTGAAGATAAGATGATGAGGTACCTCTGTACAAAAAACGGTGTCAAAAGACTGAACTATTCTTTGTGTAAATATGTCCAAAGTCCAGTTTTGACTGAGTTATGGAATTTAAAGGGGTGCCATGACATTATGCAAATTAGATGTGTAAATGTTTTCCTATCTTTGTCATGGCTGCCAATCATCCGCACCTGCATGCACACCTGTTCTTCATCCTGGCCTGGCTATTTATACCGTGAGGTCCTGAGATCGGCGCAGAGTCATCTGTCTCCTTCCTATGAGACCTGCACTCGCCATCTCCACGTCGAGCTTCCTAGCCTCGTCAAGTTTCCTGTCCAGCCCTCCGCCTACTGGACTCATCGTCGTCCAGCTTCCAAGTAAGCACCCATCTATTCCTCTCACCTTTCTGTGATCCCCTGTGCACAGGTGGAGATCCATGGAGGAGGACTCCTTCCACCTGGCAGCGGACTCATCTTCTCCACTCACCTGTTCACAACATCTCCTGT
The DNA here is from genome assembly GCA_020510985.1 of Pholidichthys leucotaenia. Lineage (NCBI taxonomy): Eukaryota > Metazoa > Chordata > Actinopteri > Cichliformes > Pholidichthyidae > Pholidichthys > Pholidichthys leucotaenia. The sequence goes on along the minus strand of CM035844.1, from coordinate 406,736,038 downwards.
GGGTCTGCTGGCACTGTCCTCCTGGCCGGAGCTACTGAGCTTAACCTGTGCTCCACTTCGCCACCGCAAACAGTAAGCGCTGAACTTTCTGGTGCATTCCCTGCTAGGGTTGCCTCTAACTCTCCCTCTGTTTCACCATAGGGTTGCCAGGTTGCACGGTGCTCTGCTCGCCGCAGCTGACTCATCTTCTCATTACATACATCTACAGATACATATACACACACCCACACACTCTCACTATACTCAATAAAAGGTTAATTGTGCTATTCTCAAGTCATGTCTGCTCTTTGGGTCTGAAACCATGTCAGTACAACTTCGCCATAATGACCCAGCAGACAGTGCTTTAGCGCGCAAGGTTAACAACTTAGAGGCTCGAGTTGACTAGTTAGCCTACTAACAGCAGATTATTCTTACACAGCTAGCTCGGTTTACTGACCGGTTGGATCGCCTGGTTAGCCCACAGGCTTTCCCGTCGGCTCCCGTTAGCTCCCCTGCTCCTGCTAGCACTGCCGTTAGTCAGGCTACACTGGGCCCCCCGTCATGGCTTACTCCCATCCCAACTCCCACCTGTTTTTGTGGCAAATTAGGGGAAGCTAGGGGATTCCTCATGCAATGTGACATTGTGTTTCAGCGGGTGCCGGGGGATTTTCCCACTGACCATAGCCGTATAGGTTATGTGATTAATTTGTTAGAGGGGTGGGTTTTAGCTTGTGCATACGCCGTTACGGCTAGGGCTAATTATGCATCCCTAACCTACACACAGTTTGTTAGCGAGTTTAAAGAGGTGTTTGACCACTCCGACCGGGATAGTGTGCTTACCTCCCGGCTGTTGAATTTTAAGCAAGGGGCTAGAGCTGTTGCCAGTTACGCCGTTGACTTCCGGGTGGTGGCCACGGAGGTGGGGTGGGAAGATGCCTCGTTGTGCAGCATTTTTATTAGGAGCCTGTGTCCTAGCCTGTGGGATGAGTTAGCCCGCCTAAATAAGCCCACTAGCTTAAATGAGCTAATCTCACTAGCAATTAGCCTTGATAATAGACTGAGGGAGCAGGCGGCCCGGCGGAAAACTTCCGGTCGCTCGGGTGGTCAGTCCCGCCGCTCCCTACAGCGCCCCCCCACCCCACCCCTGCTGGCCCTACCCTCCGCTGATTCCCCGGATGATCCAGAACCTATGGTGATGGGTGGGTTCAAGTTGTCATTGGCAGAGAAACAGCGCCGCCAGGAGTTGGGGTTGTGCCCTTACTGTGGGAGCGAGGAGCATGAGATTGAGTCATGTCCCAAATGGCCAAAAGGGGGAGTCCGTGCGTCGCAGTAGGGGGACTCACGGACTCGCCTCGCAATAATCCCCTCTCCCGTTTTCTGATTCCCATTCACTTCAGTTATAATCACAGAGAGACAATCACACACGCACTCATTGATTCAGGGGCCGAGCAGAGCTTTATTTCTGGGGAACTGGCAACCCGGTTGGGACTTCCCGTCCAGTTACTGGAGACTCCCTTAACTAATTGCTCTGTCTAAAGCCCCTTTGGCCACGGCCTCCCACCAGACCGCTCCAGTGTCAGTAATTATATCAGGCAATCATCGGGAAGAGCTAAGACTGTATGTATTGCCGGTGTCCTCCTCCCTGGTTATTCTCGGTTATCCCTGGCTTTGTCTCCATAATCCTTCAATTGACTGGCGTTCTGGGAGTGTCTTAGCCTGGAGTTCCTTCTGTTTGAGTGCCTGTTTACAGTCCGCTGCGTGCTTGCCACCCGTGCGATGGGTGTCCCTGTCTCTCCTCCTCCCGATTTGTCTAAGGTTCCAACCGAATAGCACGACTTAGGGGCTGCCTTCAGTAAGGCCCAGGCCCTTTCCCTTCCCCCTCACCACCCATATGATTGTGCTATCAATCTCCGAGCCAGAGCTCTGCTACCCTCTAGTAGACTCTACAGCCTGTCTGTCCCGGAGCGAGCAGCAATGGAAAAGTACATCAAGGAGTCCTTGAGCTCAGGCATAATCCGGCCGTCATCCTCGGTGGTGGGGGTGGGGTTTTTTTCTTCGGCAAGAAGGATGGCTCGCTAAGACCGTGTATTGACTTTTGTGAGTTGAATAATATAACCATCAAAGACAAATACACTCTCCCACTCATTAACCCCGCTTTTGATTCCCTCCAGGGGGCCTCCTGGTTTACCAAGTTGGATCTGCGCAACGCCTATCATCTGGTGCAGATCCAGGAGGGTGATGAATGGAAGACAGCGTTCCAGACCCCTAGCAGGCATTTTGAATATCTGGAAATATCTTGGTTCGGGCTGACCAATGCCCCTGCTGTCTTCCAGTGGTTGATTAATGATGTGCTGAGGGATTTTTGGGGCACGTTTGTATTTGTCTACCTGGACGATATTCTTATTTTTTCTCAGTTCCTGGATGAGCATCGAGTGCACATGAGGCGGGTACTGCAGCGACTGTTGGAGAATAAACTCTTCGTGAAGGCTGAAACGTGTGAGTTTCATGTCTCCCGAAAGTCCTTCCTTGGATTCATGATCACCCACAATGAGATCATCCCCGACCCGGTTAAGGTAAAAGCGGTGGTACAGTGGCCCACTCCATCATCCAGAAAGCAGCTCCTGCAGTCCCTGGCATTTGTTAATTTCTACCGCCGCTTCATTCAAACCTACAGTCTTATTGCTCTTCCCTTGACCAGTCTGACCTCTCCCAATTCAATACAACTTTATTTATATAGCGCCATTTCACAACAACAGTCATCTCATAGCACTATCAACTGTAGGGGGAACCCCCACAGTTGCAGAAAGACCTCAGCAATCAGGCGATCCCCTGTGAGCAGTGCTTGGTGATGGTGGAGAGGAAAAACTCCCTTTTAACAGGAAGAAACCTCCAGCAGAACCCGGCTCAGGGAGGGGCAGTCATCTGCTGCGACTGGCTGGGGGGTGAGGGGATAGAGAAGAAGAAAAGAACAGACATGTAGAGAGCAAACAGCACGATGGGGACTCAATCTATGGGAGAGAACAAACAGATGTTAATGACCAGCAAAAAAAAATATTTCATTGAGAGTGAAGAAAGGAATGAGGCCCAGTGCATTATTGGAGGTCCCCCGGCTGACTAAACCTATTGGCAGCATAACTAAGGGAGGGTTCAGAAACACATGATCCCTCCCTAATTGTAGGCTATATCAAAAAGGTAGGTTTTAGCCCTATTCTTAAAAACAGAGATCGAGTCTGACTCCCGAATCCAGATTGGCAGCTGGTTCCACAGGAGAGGAGCTTGATAACTGAAGGCTCTGCCTCCCATTGTACTTTTGGAGATTCTAGGTATTACAAGTAATCCTGCATTTTGGGAACGTAGTGATCTGTTAGGATAATACGATAGTATCAGATCTTTTAAATAAAAAGGAGCCTGATTGTTTAGAGCTTTGTAAGTAAGAAGAAGGATTTTAAACTTAATTCTAAACTCTATGGGAAGCCAATGAAGGGAGGCCAGAACCGGAGAGATATGATCTCTCTTTCTAGCACCTGTTAAAACTCTTGGTGCAGCATTTTGGATCAGCTCAAGACTTTTTAAAGATATTTTAGGACAGCCTGATAAGGCTGGTGCCCTTTCGGGGGACTGAGGAGGCTGCTGCAGCCTTTGCTCATCTGAAGGACAGGTTCTCATCCTCCTCTATATTGACGCAAGTGGACCCCGCTCTTCAATGTCTGGTGGAGGTGGACGCATTGATTCAGGGGTTGGAGCCGTCCTATCTCAGCACTCCCCAGCTGATGGCAAGATACGACCCTGTGCGTTCTTCTCCCGTCGCCTATCCCCGGCTAAGCGTAATTATGACATCGGCGACAGGGAGCTCTTGGTTGTCAAACTTGCATTGGAGGAGTGGCGTCACTGGCTGGAGGGTGCTTCCCAGCCGTTCGTCATTTGGACTGACCACAAAAACCTGGAGTGCCTCCGGACAACCAAGCGTCTGAACACACAACAGGCTCGCTGGTCCCTGTTCTTTGGATGGTTCGACTTCACTATTACCTACCGTCCCAGGTCTAAGAATACAAAGCCGGATGCCCTGTCCCAACAGTTTGCCCCGGAGACTGCAGAGATGACCGAGCACCCTATCCTCCCCTCATCGTGTGTCATGGGCGCCCTCTCCTGGGGTATCAAGGACAGGGTCTTGAGGGCACAGGAGGACAAGCCCAACCCGGGCAGGGAGCCAGCGGGTAAACTATTTGTCCCATCGGCCATTTGGGAGGAGGTTATTCATTGGGATCACTCTTCCAAGTTTGTGTGTCATCCTGGGAGGGCGCGTACAGTGGCCCTTCTCCAGAAGACGTTTTGGTGGCCATCTCTCCAGAAGGACATTGGGGAGTACATCTGAGCCTGTCCCCAGTGTGCCGCTGGTAAGACATCTTCTTCCCCGCCAGCTGGGCTGCTCCACCCCCTTCCTATCCCTGGCAGACCGTGGTCCCACATGGCTTTGGATTTTATCACCGGCCTCCCGTCGTCCAATCAGCACACGGCAATCCTCACCCTGGTCTATAGATTCTCCAAGGCTGCCCATTTCATTCCCCTGCAGGGGCTGCCGACAGCTAGTGAGACGGTGGACCTTCTTTTCCAGCATGTAGTAAGGCTGCATGGAATCCCCCCGGACATCGTCTCCAATTGGGGTCCCCAGTCTTTTTTCCCAAGTCTGGAAGTCATTCTGTAATGCTCTGGGGGCTACGGCGAGTCTATCATCAGGCTACCATCCACAGACCAATGGGCAGTGTGAACGAGCGAACCAGGAGTTGGAGGCTGTGCTGCGGTGTGTCGCCACCACCAGCCCATCGTCATGGAGCTCCCACCTTCCTTGGTTTGAATATGCCCACAACACCACTATCTTCGAGGCCTTGCTGGGCTACAATTCCACACTGTTCCCAGAGGAGAAGGGGGACATCGCTGTTTCTTCCGTCTGTGCGCATCTGAAGTGCTGCCGTCGGCTCTGGAGGGCTACCAGGGTGGCACTACAACGTACAGCAGAGCGCAACTCTTCTGTGGCCAACAGCCACAGGGTTCTGGCTCCCACCTATCGGGTGGGCCAACAGGTATGGCTTTCTACGAAACACATTAACATGAAGGCTGAGAGGAAAAAGACGCTGCAGCAGTTTATTGGGCCTTTTCCCATCAGCCGGGTCATTAATCCTGTCTCTGTGCGCGTAACTCTACCCCCCTCCCTCCGCATCTGTCCAACTTTTCACATCTCCCAGGTCAAGCCCGTCTGCTCCAGCCCTTTGTGTCCTCCTCCCAGGACTCCACCACCACCGATGGTGATCGATGGTGATCGACGGTGAACCGGCGTGGCCAGTCACCGCCATCCTGGACGTCCGATGCCGGGGTCACGGGCTGCAGTATCTGGTGGGCTGGGAGGGCTACGGGCCAGAGGGGAGATCCTGGGTGCGCCCCTCCTTTGTGCTGGACAAGCAGCTCATCAGAGACTTCCACCAGGCGAACCCAGGAAGGCTGGAATGACCACCGAGAGGCATGTCGTGGGGGGGAGTACTGTCATGGCTGCCAATCATCCGCACCTGCACGCACACCTGCTCTTCATCCTGACCTGGCTATTTATACCGTGAGGTCCTGAGATCGGCGCAGAGTCGTCTGTCTCTTTCCTATGAGACCTGTACTCACCATCTCCACGTCAAGCTTCCTAGCCTCGTCAAGTTTCCTGTCCAGTCCTTCGCCTACTGGACTCATCGACGTCCAGCTTCCAAGTAAGCACCCATCTATTCCTCTCACCTTTCCGTGATCCTCTGTGCACAGGTGGAGATCCGTGGCTGCGGACTCCTTCCATCTGGCGGCGGACTCATCTTCTCCACTCACCGCAAACAGTAAGCGCTGAACTTTCTGGTGCATTCCCTGCTAGGGTTGCCTCTAACTCTCCCTCTGTTTTTCCATAGGGTTACCAGGTTGCACGGTGCTCTGCTCGCCCCAGCTGACTCATCTTCTCATTACATACATCTACAGATACACATACACATACACACACCCACACACTCTCACTATATTCAATAAAAGGTTAATTGTGCTATTCTCGAGTCGTGTCTGCTCTTTGGGTTTGAAACCATGTCAATCTGAAACTTTGGATTGCATTTTACATCTTTCTAATTGACAGTAAGCCATTATCTCTTACCACTTTCAAGTTATAGCCTTGGAAATCTGAAGTATTTTATTGGCAAAAAATATTTACCACTTATGACCACTAGGGGTGATGTCGCAATTCGGCGACACACTCAAAGAGTTAAAAAAAAAAACAATGTGTGTAAAAAAAAAAAACATTCAGTATATGTATTGCATGTGTTCTGTGAGGTTCTTTTATGTGACCGTTAATGGGGGGGGGGGGTCTGTGGAGCTTTTCACATTTTGTAAAGGAGGGGGGATGTGATGTGCGGATTTGGCCCTTGGGGCTTGCCGTAGCCGACGCCGGGGTGTGCTGACTTGATGACGTCAGGCGGGCTACGGCCGGGATGTATAATCTGTGCCTGTCTTAATAAAGTTCAGTTCATTGCCTGGTTCAACATGGCTCAGATCTCCTGTTATTAAGATATAACAGTGGGCTAATATGTAACCTGATAAATGACACGACGACAACTCAACAACGAGCAGCAGAAATTCAGCATGTAAAAGTCTTCCAGGGATTAACATATGCAGAAGCTGCAAAAAAGATGCCAGCTAAAAAAGTGGGAGTGGACTCTAACAGGGAAAGTGTGTAGGTTTGCAGTGCATGCAGTAGAACAGAGGATGGCCGCACCTGGGACACAGTCCAAGGATGGATAATTTTTTTTCACACATAAAGAGTTGTTCAGAACTCCTTATACAAAGATACAGAGTGATGATAATCAAGTCAGTGGCGGGAATGCACCTGTAGGCTGGTTGTCAACCGCCAATCAAATCTAAAAGAAGAAAAAGAAGCAGGAAGATACTCTGGTTATGAAGGAAAATATTTTTGTCTTATTTGTGGTAGATAGATAGATAGATAGATAGATAGATAGATAGATAGATAGATAGATAGATAGATAGATAGATGTACTTTATTGATCCCAAACTGGGAAATTACAGTGTAACAGCAGCATGACAGTTGACAGCCAAACAACAGAAACACACACGACAGACAAAGGGATTACCCATGGAAAGTAAAAACTAACACAACTATAGAACCTATATACATCATAGCTTAATATATGATGACCCATATAAACACATGACTCATCTCACTGCACAAAGAAGGACCATCAGGAGCAGAGTGAAAAGTGATGTACCAGTTAGATGTGATAAACTGCACTGTGCAGACTTCCAAGAAAACAGAAAAAATCAAAATCATAGTGAAAGCAGCAGAGAAACATCTTGACATTAAGGGGCTACATTGGGAAACAGTTGAGGACTTGTTAAGTGGGGGATCTTTAAGTTTACAGACACCATGGGCTAGTGGATCATAAAGGTAACCACGATTTTGCAATGGATTTCCAGGAGTGTTAATATCAAATGGGCAAACAAACCCCAGGTAATCTATACACAGGAAACATGGCTGAAACCTCAGTTGGATTTTGTATGTTAGGAGTCAAAAAAATATATATCCATCCATCCATCCATCCATCTTCTACCGCTTTTCCGGAGGTCCGGGTCGCGGAGGCAGCAGTTCAAGCAGAGAAGCCCAGACTTCCCTCTCCCCAGCCACCTGCTCCAGCTCTTCAGAGGGGATACCAAGGCGTTCCCAGACTAGCTGGGAGACATAGTCTCTCCACCGAGTCCTGGGTCTGCCCCGGGGTCTCCTCCCAGTGGGACGTGCCTGAAACACCTCAAGTGGGAGACGTCCAGGAGGCATCCTAATCAGATGCCCATACCACCTCAACTGACTCCTTTCAATGTGGAGGAGCAGCGGTTCTACTCTGAGCCTCTCCCGGATGACTGAGCTCCTCACCCTATCTCTCAGGGTGAGTCCAGCAATCCTACGGAGTAAGCTCATTTCAGCCGCTTGTATCCGCGATCTCGTTCTTTCGGTCATTACCCAAAGCTCGTGACCATAGGTGAGAGTAGGAACGTAGATTGACTGGTAAATCGACAGCTTTGCCTTAGAACTAAGCTCCCTCTTCACCACAACAGACCGGTACAACGTCCGCATCACTGCAGATGCTGCTCCAATCCGTCTGTCGATCTCTCGCTCCATTTTCCCCTCACTCGTGAACAAGACCCCAAGATACTTAAACTCCTCCACTTGGGGCAGGAGCCTGTCCCCAACCCGGAGAGGACAATCCACCTTTTTCCGGCTGAGGACCATGGACTCGGACTTGGAGGTGCTGATTCTCATCCCAGCCGCTTCACACTCAGCGGCAAACCGTCCCAGCAAGAGCTGTAGGTCATTGCTGGATGAAGCCAACAGGACAACATCATCTGCAAACAACAGAGATGAGATCCTGTGGTCACCAAGCATGACACCCTCCATTCCCTGGGTGCGCCTAGAAATCCTGTCCATAAAAATTATGAACAGGACCGGTGACAAAGGGCAGCCCTGGCGGAGTCCAACTCTCACTGGGAATGACTCCGACCGAGTGTTGGCAATACGAACTAAACTCTCACAACGGTCGTACAGAGACCGAATAGCTCGTAACAACAAGCCCGATACCCCATACTCCCGAAGCACCCCCCACAAAAATCCACGAGGGACGCGGTCAAATGCCTTCTCCAAGTCCACAAAACACATGTAAACTGGTTGGGCAAACTCCCACGAACCCTCAAGAATTCTCGAGAGGGTAAAGAGCTGGTCCGATGTGCCACGGCCAGGACGAAAACCACATTGCTCCTCCTGAATCCGAGGTTCGACCAACGGCCGGACTCTCCTCTCCAGTACCTTGGCATAGACCTTCCCAGGGAGGCTGAGGAGTGTGATCCCTCTAAAGTTGGAGCACACCCTCCGGTCCCCTTTTTTGAAGAGAGGAACCACCACCCCGGTTTGCCATGCCAAAGGCACTGCCCCCGACCTCCACGCAATGTTGCAGAGGCGTGTCAACCATGACAACCCAACAACATCCAGGGCCTTGAGGTACTCGGGGCGAATCTCGTCCACCCCCGGGGCCCGGCCACCAAGGAGATTTTTAACCACCTTGGCGACCTCAGCCCCTGTGATAGGCGAGTCATCCCCCTTGTCCCCAAACCCTGCTTCCTCTGTGGAAGGCGTATCAGTGGGATTGAGGAGATCCTCGAAGTATTCCTTCCACCGCCCGACGATATCCCCAGTTGAAGTCAACAGTGTCCCATCCGCACCATACACAGTGTGGACGGGGAGCTGCTTTCCCCTCCTGAGCCGCCGAACAGTTTGCCAGAATCTCTTTGAAGCCGACCGAAAGTCTTGTTTCATGGCCTCACCGAACTCCTCCCATACCCGGGTTTTTGCTTCAGCAACCACCCGAGCTGCACTCCGCTTGGCCTGCCGGTACACCTCAGCTGCTTCGGGAGTCCCACAAGCCAACCAAGCTTGATAGGACTCCTTCTTCAGCTTAATGGCCCCCCTCACCACTGGTGTCCACCACTTGGTTCGGGGGTTGCCACCACGAGATGCACCGACCACCTTGCGGCCGCAGCTCTGGGCCGCTGCTTCAACAACAGAGGTGGAGAACATGGCCCATTCAGACTCCATGTCTCCAGACTCCCTCGGAATGTGGTTGAAGTTCTTCCGGAGGTGGGAGTTGAAGACCTCCCGGACAGGGGCCTCAGCCAGACGCTCCCAGCACACCCTCACTATACGTTTGGGTCTACCAGGTCTGAATGGCTTCCTCCCCTGCCATCGGATCCAACTCACCACCAGGTGGTGATCAGTTGACAGCTCTGCACCTCTCTTTACTCGGGTGTCCAAGACATACGGTCGCAGGTCTGATGATACGATAACAAAATCGATCATCGACCTGCGGCCTAGGGTGTCCTGGTGCCAGGTGCACATATGGACACCCTTATGCTTGAACGTGGTGTTCGTTATGGACAGACTGTGGTTAGCACAGAAGTCCAATAATCCCAAGCTTTCTAAACTGGCTTTTGGTAAAAAAATATATATGTCAAAAAAAAATATATGTAGGTCTATGTAGATATTTAAGTGCAACTGGATTAATTAAAAGATTTTTTTTTTCCCTGCCATTCGCTTGTCCACACTCCAACCCGGTAGGTGGCAGTAATGCACCTGTGAGCTGGTTGCCAACTGCCAATCAAATCTAAAAGAAGAAGAAGAAGAAGCAGAAGAAGAAGAAGCTAATCAAAAGGAACTGTAAACCTCTAAACCCTGCAATCATTAAGTGCAGGAGGTAGGACTTTTTCCAAACTGTCAATCAATGTACTTGAATGTAATGGGCTTAATATCTCACTGTCTCCTCAAATGTGTTTCACTCCAGTTAGCTTATACAGACCACCATCTTCCTCAGTTACTTTTTTAATCAGTTAAGTAGTATATTAAAATAGTGTAATTTTAATAAAGAAGTACGTAATTTTGGGGACTCTCATGATAAATTGTATATCAAAGATTCAGTGTACCCCTCCCGGTATGGGGTTACCGGGGCCCCACCCTGGAGCCAGGCCTGGGGGAGGGGCTCGAAGGCTAGCGTCTGGTGGCCGGGTTTCCACCCATGGGACCCGGCCGGGCTCAGCCCGAAGGAGTTACATGGGTCCGCCCTCCAGTGAGTTCACCACCTGCAGGAGGGATCATGGGGGTCCGGTGCTATGTGGATTAGGTGGCAGTCAAAGGCGGAGACCTTGGCGGACTGATCCCAAGCTTTCTAAATTTGCTTTTGGTACGTGGAATGTCACCTCTCTGGTGGGGAAGGAGCCTGAGCTGGTGTACGAGGTTGAGCGATACCAGCTAGATATAGTCGGCCTCACCTCAACACACAGCTCCGGTTCCGGAACCAGTCTCCTGGAGAGGGGCTGGAGCTTGGCCTTTTCTGGAGTTGCCCCGGGCGAGAGGCGACGAGCAGGGGTGGGTATTCTTGTATCGCCCCACCTTGCTGCCTCTATATTGGAGTTTTCCCCGGTGGACGAAAGGGTTGCTTCCCTGCGCCTTCGGGTTGGGAAACGGGTCCTGACCATCATTTGTGCCTATGCACCAAATGATGTTTCAGAGTACCCACCCTTTTTGGAGTCTGTGACTGGGGTGCTGGAGGGTGATCCTCCTGGAGACTCCATTGTCCTACTGGGGGACTTCAATGCGCACGTGGGCAACGACAGTGAAACCTGGAGGGGGGTGATTGGGAGGAACGGCCTGCCCGATCTGAACCCGAGTGGTGTTCAGTTATTGGACTTCTGTGCTAACCACAGTCTGTCCATAACGAACACCATGTTCAAGCATAAGGGTGTCCATATGTGCACCTGGCACCAGGACACCCTAGGTCGCAGGTCGATGATCGATTTTGTTATCGTATCATCAGACCTGCGACCGTATGTCTTGGACACCCGAGTAAAGAGAGGTGCAGAGCTGTCAACTGATCACCACCTGGTGGTGAGTTGGATCCGATGGCAGGGGAGGAAGCCATTCAGACCTGGTAGACCCAAACGTATAGTGAGGGTGTGCTGGGAGCGTCTGGCTGAGGCCCCTGTCCGGGAGGTCTTCAACTCCCACCTCCGGAAGAACTTCAACCACATTCCGAGGGAGTCTGGAGACATGGAGTCTGAATGGGCCATGTTCTCCACCTCTGTTGTTGAAGTGGTGGCCCAGAGCTGCGGCCGCAAGGTGGTCGGTGCATCTCGTGGTGGCAACCCCCGAACCAAGTGGTGGACACCAGTGGTGAGGGGGGCCATTAAGCTGAAGAAGGAGTCCTATCAAGCTTGGTTGGCTTGTGGGACTCCCGAAGCAGCTGAGGTGTACCGGCAGGCCAAGCGGAGTGCAGCTCGGGTGGTTGCTGAAGCAAAAACCTGGGTATGGGAGGAGTTCGGTGAGGCCATGGAACAAGACTTTCGGTCGGCTTCAAAGAGATTCTGGCAAACTGTTCGGCGGCTCAGGAGGGGAAAGCAGCTCCCCGTCTACACTGTGTATGGTACGGATGGGACACTGTTGACTTCAACTGGGGATATCGTCGGGCGGTGGAAGGAATACTTCGAGGATCTCCTCAATCCCACTGATATGCCTTCCACAGAGGAAGCAGGGTTTGGGGACAAGGGGGATGACTCGCCTATCACAGGGGCTGAGGTCGCCAAGGTGGTTAAAAATCTCTTTGGTGGCCGGGCCCCGGGGGTGGACGAGATTCGCCCTGAGTACCTCAAGGCCCTGGATGTTGTTGGGTTGTCATGGTTGACACGCCTCTGCAACATTGCGTGGAGGTCGGGGGCAGTGCCTTTGGCATGGCAAACCGGGGTGGTGGTTCCTCTCTTCAAAAAAGGGGACCGGAGGGTGTGCTCCAACTTTAGAGGGATCACACTCCTCAGCCTCCCTGGGAAGGTCTATGCCAAGGTACTGGAGAGGAGAGTCCGGCCGTTGGTCGAACCTCGGATTCAGGAGGAGCAATGTGGTTTTCGTCCTGGCCGTGGCACATCGGACCAGCTCTTTACCCTCTCGAGAATTCTTCAGGGTTCGTGGGAGTTTGCCCAACCAGTTTACATGTGTTTTGCGGACTTGGAGAAGGCATTTGACCGCGTCCCTCGTAGATTTTTGTGGGGGGTGCTTCGGGAGTATGGGGTATCGGGCTTGTTGTTACAAGCTATTCGGTCTCTGTACAACCGTTGTGAGAGTTTGGTTCGTATTGCCAACACTCGGTCGGAGTCATTCCCAGTGAGAGTTGGACTCCACCAGGGCTGCCCTTTGTCACCGATCCTGTTCATAATTTTTATGGACAGGATTTCTAGGCGCACCCAGGGAATGGAGGGTGTCGTGCTTGGTGACCACAGGATCTCATCTCTGTTGTTTGCAGATGATGTTGTCCTGTTGGCTTCATCCAGCAATGACCTACAGCTCTTGCTGGGACGGTTTGCCACTGAGTGTGAAGCGGCTGGGATGAGAATCAGCACCTCCAAGTCCGAGTCCATGGTCCTCAGCCGGAAAAAGGTGGATTGTCCTCTCCGGGTTGGGGACAGGCTCCTGCCCCAAGTGGAGGAGTTTAAGTATCTTGGGGTCTTGTTCACGAGTGAGGGGAAAATGGAGCGAGAGATCGACAGACGGATTGGAGCAGCATCTGCAGTGATGCGGACATTGTACCGGTCTGTTGTGGTGAAGAGGGAGCTTAGTTCTAAGGCAAAGCTGTCGATTTACCAGTCAATCTACGTTCCTACTCTCACCTATGGTCACGAGCTTTGGGTAATGACCGAAAGAACGAGATCGCGGATACAAGCGGCTGAAATGAGCTTTCTCCGTAGGATTGCTGGACTCACCCTCAGAGATAGGGTGAGGAGCTCAGTCATCCGGGAGAGGCTCAGAGTAGAACCGCTGCTCCTCCACATTGAAAGGAGTCAGTTGAGGTGGTATGGGCATCTGATTAGGATGCCTCCTGGACGCCTCCCACTTGAGGTGTTTCAGGCACGTCCCACTGGGACGAGACCCCGGGGCAGACCCAGGACTCGGTGGAGAGACTATGTCTCCCAGCTGGTCTGGGAACGCCTTGGTATCCCCTCTGAAGAGCTGGAGCAGGTGGTTGGAGAGAGGGAAGTCTGGGCTTCTCTGCTTGAACTGCTGCCTCCGCGACCCGGACCTCCGGAAAAGCGGTAGAAGATGGATGGATGGATGGATGGATTGAAGTACGGAATTTTATTAGGTGATTTCAACATAAATTGGAAATAAAAATAACATAAGAACCCTTAAATCCACAGTAAATGTTTTTGATCTTGTGCAGCTAATTAAAGGGCCAACAAGAGTAACACAGTCCTCGAAACCACAGCTAGAGAATAACCACAGAGAGAATAATCAAAACATACAACATGGTCACTGGGTTATCAGACCATAACTTAACCCTTGCAGCCAGAAAGCTGTCCAAGAAATGCTTTAATCTTTGAGCTGCATGAAAATCTAGTCAGCACAGAATTCCTAAAGGGGAACAAAATAATTCTGAAAATGCAATTAAAGCGATTCAGTGGAATGATATCCTGTCATTTTCTGAAGTTGATTCTGATTGCCAAGTGTTTTTGTCCACAATCCAGGACATAAAGAAAAAATTTCTAAGGAAAAGAAAATCCAACCACCGCCAAAAAAGTATCCTTCCATGGTTAAATGGAATATACTTAACTTGATGAGAAAATGTGATGCGGCACTGAAAGTAGCTTTAAAGTCAAAACTTAACCACAGACAGACTTAAGTTTGTGGGACTTCAAAATAAGGTAACTGTAGTGGAGCTGAAATAACGAGGCGGTTTTGTATTAAAAACAGGGTTTTTAATGAATAGCTCCGCTATCAAATCTCATCAGGTGTAGAGCTTGGCAGAAGGCAAGAGAGAGAACTCTGCTTCGCTCGCTGGTTAAATACAAGCACGCATAGCACCACTCATTGAAACAGCTGACGTCAGAGCCACTCATTGAAAAAGGTAACATCTCCCCGTTATCTTAATCCCCATTGTCCTGCCATCCCCTCTCCCTGTCTTGGGAGGTGATGGGAACTCCCCCTCTCGCCTTAGGGGGGTAAAGGTGTCGAGTCTGTCTCCACTGCCGCGTCTTGGGAGGTCCATTGTCTTTACTCCGGCGCGGGGGATGCTCTGTCCTTACTAGGTGTGAAGCTCTTTACATATGCTGTCACAAAACATTTCCACTTGTTCTAACATATGTAGATATGGGATATAAGAGTCATATATACCACAGGCCCCCCAAACACTAGGAAAGGACATAGAAAGAATTACAGTCTAAGATAACGACTATGAAATACTACGTGTTACAACTGTTGCTACCGGAGAAATTTTCTAGCAGCTATGCTCCTAAGAAAGTTCAGTGGTAAATATAACAGCATAGTGAAATCATAAGTAGCCTTAAACTGTTGTAGCACAATTAGTGGATAATTGCGGGGTGATTGGTATCAGTCCTTGTGCTGTCTGGGCTTAATCCTTCTCCCAAAACTGCTGTAGGTTGGCTTAGGTGTCCCGCTGGGACCTTCTCGGGGTGAATCTGCATTGTGGGAAGGAAAGAGATTATTTGTTCCCTGCCTGGGGGCTGAGACTTTTCCTCTGGGGGGTCTACCACGCCGAGGCGCTCGTGCCACCTGTGTAGGCTCGTCTCTCAGCAAGAAGGCAGGTTTGAGTCTGTCAACACTGACCACTTCCTTTCTGTCCCCACAATCAAGCACAAAGTGTTTGTCACCATTTTCCAGCACTCTGAACGGGCCATCATAAACTGGGCGTAACGTTGGTTTAATAGCTTCATGCTTAACAAAAACGAACTCAGCGCTTTTCAAAGTTTGAGGAAGAAAAACTCGTGGAAAAGAGTGATGAGCTGGACCGTGGAGGGAAACCGGTCCACTGCTGCCTAAAAACCTTGGGACGGGAAAGTGTCCTGGTTCTGGGTTCTCTGGTAAAAATTCTCCTGGGAGTCTGATAGGCTGGGCAAAAACTAATTCTGCAGGAGAAGCGTCTAAATCCTCTTTAGGTGCTGCACGCAACCCCAATAAAACCCAGGGAAGTTTATTAACCCAATTTGTGTCCGTTAGTGAGGCCCTGAGGGCAGCCTTTAAGGACCTGTGAAAACGCTCGCATAACCCATTGGCCTGAGGGTGATAAGCGGTGGTGCGATGAATTGTTGTCCCTAAACTGTTAGACATGGCCGACCAGAGCTCTGAGATAAACTGAGGCCCTCTGTCTGACGTGATGTCTGATGGAACACCGAAACGTGCCACCCAGTTTGCTAGAAAAACGCGAGCGACTTCCTCCGCTGTGGTTGACGCTAAAGGGACTGCCTCTGGCCAGCGCGTGGTGCGGTCTATCATAGTTAGCAGGTGTGTGAAACCTTGGGAGGAAGGTAGCGGCCCAACGAGGTCGACGTGAATGTGGTTGAATCTTCTAGCAGGAATTGGAAAAGGCTCCAGAGGGGCCTTTGTGTGTCTGTGTATTTTGGCGCGTTGACAAGGAATGCAAGTTTTTGCCCATTCTCTTACGTTTTTGCGCAGGCCTGACCACACAAACTTTTCAGCAACCATTTTGACCGAGGCGCGCACACCTGGGTGCGCGAGGGAGTGAATTGCGTCGAAAATACGGCGGCGCCAAGCAGTTGGTACTAACGGGCGAGGTCGGCCGGTTGAAACGTTGCATATTAGGGGAGGCACGCCGTCGCGCAAGTTTTTTTTCTCCAGCCTTAACCCTGTTGGTCCAGACAGGAGCGCGCGCACGTCTGCATCACTGCTTTGTTCTTCCACCATGGCTGCATAATCTATCCCATCCTGGATAGGTGCTGCGTATGTGTGTGCGTTAGTTCAATTCAATTCAATTCAATTCAACTTTATTTATATAGCGCTATTTCACAACAACAGTCATCTCATAGCACTATCAACTGTAGGGGGGAACCCCCACAGTTGCAGAAAGACCCCAGCAATCAGGTGAGTTAGTGAAGAGTTCCGCTGCTGAGGCGGTGTAATCTGTCTCCTCGTGCTCTGGCGGTGTCACAGCGCGAGAGAGACAGTCAGCTACTACGTTAAGTTTGCCTGCTACGTGTCGAATGTCTGTGGTGAACTCTGAAATCGCGGCTAGCTGTCTTTGTTGTCTGCCTGACCATGGTTCTGAAATTTTAGCCATAGCAAAAGTGAGCGGCTTATGGTCCACAAAAGCCGTGAAACTCCGCCCTTCTAACCAAAACTGGAAGTGGCGGATGGACAAATGAAGCGCCAGCAGCTCTCTGTCAAAAGTGCTGTATTTGCGTTCAGTTGGGTTTAGCGATTTGCTAAAGAATGCTAAAGGTTGCTAGACCCCACTGACAAGTTGTTCTACAACTGCCCCTATAGCCAGGTCTGAGGCATCTGTGGTTAGAGCAATGCGGGCTGAGGAATCTGGGTGGACTAACATTGTGGCGTTAGCTAGGGCGCTTTTTACTTCCGCGAAAGCGCGTTCGCGCTCCGGGGTCCATTCGACCGCGTTGGAAGCTTTCTTTTTTCTGAGCGCGTCATATAGGGGTTGCATGAGCTGAGCTGCGTGGGGGAGGAAACGGTTGTAAAAATTAACCATCCCCAAAAATTCCTGTAGCGACTTAACCGTTTGAGGCCGTGGAAAACTTTCTATCGCACGAACTTTGTCTGGAAGCGGAATTGCCCCTGCTGGGGAGACCTTATGTCCCAAAAAATCAATTTGTGATACGCCGAATTTGCATTTGGCTGGATTGATTATAAGTCCGTGCTCTTCCAGCCTCTGAAAAACGGTAGTGAGGTGCTGTTCGTGTTCTTCCTCGGATGAACTGGCTACCAGCATGTCATCGAGGTAGACAAAAACAAAGGGTAGGTCGCTTAGGACTGCGTCCATCATCCGTTGAAAAGTTTGAGCCGCGCCTTTGAGGCCGAATGGCATTCTTAGGAATTCAAAAAGGCCGAAAGGGGTTATAACCGCTGTTTTAGGAATATCTTCAGCTCGGACTGGGACTTGGTGATAACCGCGGACTAAGTCTATTTTTGAAAAAATGCGCGCACCTGCTAAATGTAATGAAAAATCCTGAATGTGAGGAATTGGGTAGCGGTCATGCGCTGTAGCGTTGTTTAGCCTGCGGTAATCTCCGCACGGTCTCCAAGAACCGTCGGATTTCGGGACCATGTGAAGTGGTGAAGCCCAAGGGCTCTTTGAACATCGGCAAATGCCTAATTTTTCAAGAGCTGCAAATTCGTCCCTTGCTATGTTGAGCTTGGCCGCGTCTAAGCGGCGAGCTTTGGCAAAAACGGGAGGTCCCGTTGTTGGGATGAAGTGTTTAACCCCGTGTTTGGCTACAGTGGCTGAGAATTTGGGGGTTGTGAGTGCTGGAAATTGGGTGAGGAGTTGCTCAAACTTACCTCCCGCCGTGGTGACGTTGGCCTGCACAGGTGGTGGAGAAACTCGAGCTGAGCATGGAATAGAAGCAAAAGATAGTGCATTAACTAGGCGTCTATTTGCAAGATCCACTAATAACCCGTGTGCACACAGAAAATCTGTGCCTAA
The DNA here is from genome assembly GCA_020510985.1 of Pholidichthys leucotaenia. Taxonomy (NCBI): domain Eukaryota; kingdom Metazoa; phylum Chordata; class Actinopteri; order Cichliformes; family Pholidichthyidae; genus Pholidichthys; species Pholidichthys leucotaenia. Next base: position 406,717,985 of record CM035844.1, on the reverse strand, counting down.
CAAATTAAAGCTCACCGCTGCTACGACAAATGTCCATTTGTAGCTGCGGCCGTGGATGAGGAGGTGCAGGCTCTTTTCCCCGAACGTGTCGATGTCAGAGCCGTTGGCTGCCACTGCTCCGTTGCCCCAGGTGCCCATGGCTCGATCTGCGTGGGAGGGCATGATGAAACTCAGCTGAGCTCCCGTGTCGATGAGGAACTGCTTGCCTGTGTATCCATCCGTCACGTATAACAGCTGATTCTTTACGCCGAGGACCGCTGCTGTTAATGGCCCTCGGCTTTGCCGTTTCCCGACCTCGTACTTGCAAGGAGGAACACATTTGCGGGCTCTCTTTGCGAAACGGTGATGATAAAAGCAGACGTCGTTCTGCTTGTTGTGCTTGGGCCGCGCCGCTGTCACCATGGGTTGCGTCTCTCCAAGGCTCGGGGTGTCAGTTCTCAGATCTGCGGATGCCGCTGTGGGTGCCCGGTCTCTGCAGGCATTGACGAGCTGGTAAGCCTCGTTGGCCAGTGTGCGGAAGTCTTGATGATTCTTGCACTTCATACTCGCAAGTGTCCCTCTCAAATGCGGTGGTAGAGTGCTGAGGAAAATGTACTGGAAAAGGAAATTATCATTGTCCTCCTCCTTGAGCTGTAGCAAATCCTCCATGAGGGTCCTTGGATTGCCCCCTCTGTGGCCGTAGACCGCCAGGATCCTTTCGGCTCTTTCCTCCGCTGACGGGACATAATTCACCACGATGGTAGCCTTGAGTGTCTCATATTTGTCCCGGGTTGGTGGTTGCTGGACCAAGCTCCGCACACACTTCGAAGTTGCGGAGTCAAGCTTGGAGATGATGTGATAAAATTTGGTATCATCTGCTGTGATACCCGCCAGTATAAACTGGGCTTCGGCTTGCTGGAACCAAGATGCAGGGTCTTCTCTCCAGAAGTCTGGCAGCTTGACAGCGACGGCGTTCGTGCACACCATCATTGTCGTGTTCGCCGGGTGAGAGTGTGTTTCTACGGCTCTCGCGGCGGTGCTGGAGCTCGGTTGAGCTCTCTCAGTGCCCTCTGCTGTGGGGAACAGCTGTTTGGTCGTTCCCTCGTCTGCGTCGTCGCTGACGTATGCCAGAGCCACCATGGATGACCAGCTTGAAGAACGCCTCCGGTCCATATTCTCGCGTCAGGGTCACCAGTGTAGTGGAGCTGAAATAACGAGGCGGTTTTGTATTAAAAACAGGGTTTTTAATGAATAGCTCCGCTATCAAATCTCATCAGGTGTAGAGCTTGGCAGAAGGCAAGAGACAGAACTCTGCTTCACTCGCTGGTTAAATACAAGCACGCATAGCACCACTCATTGAAACAGCTGACGTCAGAGCCACTCATTGAAAAAGGTAACATCTCCCCGTTATCTTAATCCCCATTGTCCTGCCATCCCCTCTCCCTGTCTTGGGAGGTGATGGGAACTCCCCCTCTCGCTTTAGGGGGGTAAAGGTGTCGAGTCCGTCTCCACTGCCGCGTCTTGGGAGGTCCATTGTCTTTACTCCGGCGCGGGGGATGCTCTGTCCTTACTAGGTGTGAAGCTCTTTACATATGCTGTCACAAAACATTTCCACTTGTTCTAACATATATAGATATGGGATATAAGAGTCATATATACCACAGTAACAAAAGAAATTAGAAAAGAGGTCAGGAAACCTCCACCCATTGTCCCAGAGGTCGGTGGACCTTCACCTGTCGTTCCAGAGGCCAGGGAACTCCAACTGCCATTCCAGAGTCCGGGGGGCCTCCAACCCTAGTCCAAGAGGCCTGCATGCCTTCAACCACCATCCCAGAGGTCGGCGCGCCTCCAATTGTTGTTCCAGAGGCCAGCATGCTGCCGCCTGTCGTGCAAGATGTCGGCGTATCACCAGCGGGCCGCCACCCGTTGTCATTCCAGAGGCCGGAGGGCCTCCAACCGTCGGTGTTCAAGAGGCCAAAGGACCTCCACCTGTCGTTCCAGAGGCCAGTGGGCCTCCACCTGTTGTTTCGGCATCCGAGCAGTCTGCTCCACCTGGACCATCCGAGCAGTCCATTCTACCTGTCGCTCCAATTCAATTCAATTCAATTCAGCTTTATTTATATAGCGCCATTTCACAACAACAGTCATCTCATAGCACTTTCAACTGTAGGGGAAACCCCCACAGTTGCAAGACCCCAGCAATCAGGCGATCCCCTGTGAGCAAGCGCTTGGCGACGGTGGAGAGGAAAAACTCCCTTTTAACAGGAAGAAACCTCCAGCAGAACCAGGCTCAGGGAGGGGCAGTCATCTGCTGTGACTGGCTGGTGGTGAGGGGATAGAGAAGATGAAAAGAACAGACATGTAGAGAGCAAATAGCACGATGGGGACTCAATCTATGGGAGAGGACAAACAGATGTTAATGACCAGCAAAAAAAAAATATTTCATTGAGAGTGAAGAAAGGAGTGAAGCCCAGTGCATTATTGGAGGTCCCTTGGCTGACTAAACCTATTAGCAGCATAACTAAGGGAGGGTTCAGAGACACATGATCCCTCCCTAATTGTAGGCTATATCAAAAAGGAAGGTTTAACCCCATTCTTAAAAACAGAGATCGAGTTTGATAACTGAAGGCTCTGCCTCCCATTGTACTTTTGGAGTTTCTAGGTATTACAAGTAATCCAGCATTTTGTGAGAGTAGTGCTCTGTTAGGATAATAGGGTAGTATCAGATCTTTTAAAAAGGGGCCTGATTTTTTAGCACTTTGTAAGTAAGAAGAAGGATTTTAAACTTAATTCTAAACTATATGGGAAGCCAGTGAAGGGAGGCCAGAACTGGAGAGATATAATCTCTCTTTCTAGTACCTGTTAAAACTCTTGCTGCAGCATTTTGGATCAACTGAAGACTTTTTAAAGATGTTTTAGGACAACCTGATAATAAAGAGTTACAATAATCTAATCTAGAGCTAACAAAAGCGTGGATCAGTTTCTCAGCATCACTCTGAGACAAGATGCTCCTAATCTTGGCAATATTACGCAAATGATAGAAGGCAGTCTTAGAAATGAATTTAATATGTGAATTGAAAGACAGATCTTGATCAAAGATATCTCCAACGTTCCTCACAGAGCTATTAAGAGGAAGAGTAACGACATCCAAACGAAAACTTTGATTTGGAAAGGTATTTCTAAGGTTTTTTTGGACCAACAAGAATGACTTCAGTCTTATCTGAATTTAATAGCAGGAGACTACAAGTCATCCAAGCTTTGATTTCCTTAAGACAGGCTTACAACTTGGCTAATTGATTACTATCATCTGGCTTCATTGACAGGTATAATTGTGTATCATCTGCATAACAATGAAAATGTATACAGTGCTTTCTAATAATGTTGCCTAACGGAAGCATATATAAACTAAAAAGAGTAGGGCCTAGCACAGATCCCTGTGGAACTCCATGACTAAGCTTTGAGTTGAAAGAAAACTCATTATTGACATGAACAAACTGGAACCTATCAGATAAATAAGATCTAAACCACTGCAACAAAGTTCCATTAAGTCCAACATAGTGTTCTAATCTATCAAATCAAATCAAATCAAATCAAACTTTATTGTCATATTGCTGTACATACAACTGTAGTGCAGGCAAGATGAAATTGCGTTTCTCTCGGCATCCATATAAGAAGCAGCATGATTAAGACACACTCCCACATAGCTCCACCCCCCACCCCCACCCCCCCATCCATTCACACATCCCTGAGACATACTTGGGGAAAAAGAATAACTAACTATAATATACAAAATGTCCATAGGTGCAGTAGTGTGTATGTGAGATTCCGGGTCAGCTGTTCAGCATCCTGACAGCTTGTGGGAGGAAGCTATTGATCAGTCTGGTGGTTCTGCCTCTGATGCTCCGGAATCGTTTACCAGATGGAAGAAGTTCAAAGTGTTTATGCAGAGGGTGAGAACGGTCCGTGACAATGTTCAGTGCCCTGCTCCTACAACAGTTCTGAAAAAGTTCTTGGACAGAGGGGAGGGAGACTCCAATTACCCTCTCCGCCCCCTTGACTATCCTCTGCAGGGCTTTTTTGTCTGACATACTGCAGCTGGAGTACCATGTAGCAATGCAGTACGTCAGAACACTCTCCACCACACCTCTGTAGAAGGTCCTGAGGATGTAGATGGGGAGAGAGGCCTGTTTGAGTTTCCTCAAGAAGTGTAGTCTCTGCTGAGCCTGCTTCCTGATCTCCAAGGAATTCTTGCTCCAGGTCAGGTCCTGCGAGATCTGCACTCCGAGGAACTTGATGTTCTGTACTCTCTCCACTAAACGGCCACCGATGCTGAGGGGGACGTGCTCAGGCTGTGACCGCCGGAAGTTGATAATCATCTCCTTCGTTTTGTCCACGTTGAGCACCAGATTGTTCTCCCTGCACCAGCCCTCCAGGTCTCTAACTTCTTCCCTGTACATTGATTCCTCATCCCTCTGAATAAGTCCCACCACCGTGGTGTCATCTGCAAACTTAATAATCTGGTTCCCCTCGTGTTTGGATACACAGTCATGTGTTAGAAGTGTAAATAACAGTGGACTGAGTACACAGCCTTGAGGGGTTCCGGTACTCAGCGTGACAGAGTTGGAGATGTTGTTTCCAACCCGGACAGACTGAGGTCTCTCAGTCAGGAAATCCAGGATCCAGAGACATGTGGCGGTGTTCGGACCGAGAAGGAGTAATTTCTCTATCAGTATCTGGGGAATAATCAAGTAGAATATTATGATTGATAGTATCAAAAGCTGCGCTAAGGTCTTAAAGGACAAGTACAGAAACCAGTCCATTATCAGATGCGATAAGGAGGTCATTAGTGACCTTCACTAAGGCTGTTTCAGTACTATGATGGATTCTAAACCCAGATTGAAACTCTTCAAGTTTCAATCTGGGTTTCAAGTTTCAAGTTTCATTTCCCTGCAAGTGGTCAAATAATTGCGTAGCAACAACTCTTTCTAAGATTTTTGAAATGAAAGGGAGATTAGAGATTGGTCTATAGTTAGCTAAAACTCCTGGATTCAGCGTCGGCTTTTTGAGTAAGGGTTTAATTACAGGCGTTTTAAAAGCCTGCAGTACATGGCCTAAAGAATTGAAGGCTTCCAACTATGAAGAATTCTATGAAGAATTCTATGGGGGTCCAAAAAGGGGTGAGGGATTCTTCAGGGAGGGATTCTTGAGGGATTCTTCATAGAAGAATTCTATGAAGAATTGATTATTTGAAGAATAAAGCTACCAATAAATGGGAAGACTTCTTTAAATAACCTGGTAGGAATAGGGTCTAAAAGACAAGTTGAAGGCTTGGATGAGGAAATTATTTTGTCTAACTCTAAAAGGTCAATAGGAGCAAACTCATCAAAACACATCAGTTGAAGGAGTTGTAGTAGTTACTGTATTTAAATTAACGGTGGGAAGAATCTGATTGATTTTATCTCTGATAGATGAAATTTTATTATTGAAAAAGTTCATAAAGTCCTGACTAGTAAGCTCTAAGGGAATGCTATAATTGACAGAGTCCTGACTCTTTGTCAGCCTGGCTACAGTGCTGAAAAGAAACCTGGGATTATTCTTGTTCTCTTCTATTAATGCATAATAATAACTTGTTCTAGCTTTTCTAAGAGATTTTTTATAAATTAAAAGATGATTTCTCCAAGCTAAATAGATTTCATTTAAATTAGTGAAGCGCCATTTTCTTTCTAATTGATGAGTCTTCTGTTTTAAGCTACGAGTTTCTGTGTTGAACCAGGGAGTTAGAAATCTCTGATTAGACTTTTTCTTTTTTAAAGGGGCCACCAAGTCTAGAGTCTGATGCAGAGAATCTGTAACACTATCTACCATGCTATCAATTACAGAAGGAGCAAGCTGTCTATAGCTTATTTCCGTTGTGTTGACACATGGCATTGAGGAAACATTCTGCATAAATTTGGTAACATCATCTGAGAGGCATCTACTGTAGTAATATTTTTCTTTAGGCCAAACAGTCAGAAATAGTAAAATCAAAGATTAACAGACAATGGTCTGACAGTACAGGGTTATGAGGAGACACTACCAGATTTTTTATTTCTATACCATATGTCAGAACAAGGCCCAATGTATGGTGGCGATAATGGGTAGAATTTCCTACTTTCTGAGAAAACCCCATCGAGTCTAATATTGAATTAAATGCCATATTAAGGCAATCACTATCTACAGCTACATGTTTATTAAAGTCCCCTACTATAATTATTCTATCTGATTTCAGCACTAAATCAGCTAAGAATTCGGCAAATTCAGATAAAAACTCTGAGTAGGTTGATGGAGGATGATAAACTATGGCAAATAAAATTGGGTTTAGCCTAAAATTGCTAAAATGCCCAATACTGAGGACCAGGCCCTCAAAGGAATGATAACGTGTTTTTTGCTTTACATTTAATAGTAATTTGGAATGGCAAATTATTGCCAATCCTCCTCCACGACCAGAACTTCTGGGATTTTGATAGTTTAAATAACCAGAGGGAGATGATTCATTTAAGCCAACATAATCCTCTTGCCCTAACCAAGTCTCTGTCAAGAATAATAAATCAATCTGATGATCAATTAACAGATCATAGACTATCAGAGACTTGGGAGTTAGAGACCTAATATTTAACAAACCACATTTAATTTTTAAATTATGAGGAGGAACAGAGGCCAAGTCATTAAATTTAGAGGCTTCATGTTTAATTTGAATTTTACCAACTTTTTGTTTAATCACTTTGGGATGCTTATACATTATATTTTTATTTACTTTGGAGGGAGCAGACAACGATTCTCTGATGGGGAAGACAGGGGCTAAGCTGAGGGGTGGCGGATGAAGAGGAGCTGCAGAGAGGCGTGTAAGACTGTGACTCTGCTTCCTGGTCCCAACTCTGAGTTGTCAATGTTTTGGAAATTTGGATAAAAATGATGCCAGATTGTTAGATAAATGAGATGCACCATCCAAAGTGGGATGGACGCCGTTTCATCTCATAAGACCAGGTTTTCCCCAAAATGAGCTCCAATTGTCAATGTAGCCCACATTGTTTGCAGGACACCACACAGACAGCCAGCGGTTGAAGGATGACAAGCGGCTAAACATGTCATCACTGGTCAGATTGGGGAGGGGCCCAGAGAATACTACAGAGTCAGACATCGTTTTGGCAAAGTCACACACTGATTCCACGTTAAGTTTTGTGACTTCCAACTGCCAGAGTCGGACGTCGTTAATGCCTGCGTGGATAACAATTGTGGAGTATTTACAGTTACTTTTAGCCGGTGTTTTCAAATTTGACTCGATGTCGCCTGCTCTGGCCTCAGGAATGCATTTGACTATGGCTGCTGGAGTCTCTAGGTTCACGTTTCTGACTACAGAGTCATCAGTGATCAGTTTTTTCGTCAGCGGGTGTGTCGCTGAGCGGGGAAAAATGATTAGAAACATGAACAGGTTGGTGGTTAACTGGGGCTTTGAGGCTAGGCTTCCTTCTCACCGTCACCCACCCAGTCTCCTCGCTGCTGAGGAGGACCGGAGGACTGCTAGCAGGCTACCCTATGCTAGGGAGCTCCACTGCAGCCAAGGGGCGTCTGTCATTATTAACTGGCGCAGACGGTGTTTCAATCCAGCAGAGCCGGGATTCCAAATCAGACAGCCTCGCCTCGAGCGCCTCAAAAAGACAACATTTATTACATTTACCGTTATCACTAAAAGAGGCAGAGGTGTAGCTAAACATCTGACAGAGAGAGCACACCAGAGGAGGAGAGGAAGGAGAGCTAGTAGCCATAGCTAGTGGCTAACCCGAAGCTAACAAAAACACTGATGAAAGGTGAACAGAAGGTTAAAGAGGGTGATTAGGTGACACTGAGTGTGCACACAGGTGCAGGAGGCTTGATAAACAGTGAGAGCTAACGGTAGAAGGAAAAAAGTGATTATAAAATACAATTAAAGGCAAAATCGTCAGGAGAATGAGGAGAGCTAACCACAGAGCAAACCACACAGACAGCCAGCAACACAGGAAGTGATGATACATTACCACAGAAAGCCTATGTATTTTTGTTTTTTTGTTGTTGTTTTTTTTTTTCCAGAGGTCGACACACACCCACCCGTTGTTCCAGAGGCCTAGATCTTGTTCTCCGATTCAGTGGCATAAGGACAGTGGCAGGCCGCCGGACCGGCCCTGCACTCTGGTCTGGGGGTCTGGAGCAGGCCCCCGACTCAAGTTGTTCTCTGGTCCAGGGGTCCATGGTCTTGGGTAGGTCCCCTGACCCATTGTTTTTGTGGTCTGGTGGCCCATGGACTTGGGTAGACCACCCGACCTGGTTTGCTTTGGGTTTTGGGGCCTTGGACTTTGTGTCACCCTGAACTGTGTTTTTTGTTTTGATTAGATGACACCCCCCCCCCCGGGGGTGGGGGGGTTGTTTTGACCCACTTGGCCTTGTACGCCCACCCACCCTGTGAGGGTTTTTTGTTTTTTGTTGGTAGTTGATCTTACTCTTTGGGTCATCTGGTATCCAACCCTTTAGAGGGGGGTGCTGTAAGAGTTTGGTCATGGCTGTGCTCATGCCCTCACTTTATGTTCAGATTTGTTCATTCTGTTATTTCCAGGGCATGAGTTCAGCTGTGTCCTTGCCCTGTGCTATTATGTTTCTCTGTGTTTTCTTTCCAGCCATGTACTTCTAGTTATCATGACTATTATTATTATGATTATCATTATTGTCACGGCCTTGTCTCCCCTGCTCCTCTGTTTATGCCTCATGTTTACCCCTTTGTCTCAGTCCTTCATGTTTTTCTGCACCGGTAGCCATTCCCTGCGTCTTTGATTGCCCCCGATTGTACCCGTCTGTTCCTTCTTGCCGTGATGACCCCCTTTGTCTATATTTGTCGGTGCCAGTCTATGTCGGGTGTGGCATCAATAATGTCTCTGCCGTGTTCCCTGTGTCAGTCCTTGCCGTTTTGCCTGCACAGTTTGGTTCAGTGTTTTCATATAGAACCATATAAAAGTGGAACTTCCTGCCATCCAGCTTGGTGCTCAGCAGTATTGGAATGGAGGAGGGAGCTCTTAACTCTGTGTCGGTGCCTTGCATGGCAGCGGCCCTCTGATTCTACACTTGGGGTGTGTGTGATTTGCACTGTAGCTAGTAAAACACAATCTTGTTCTGCTGTACATGATTGGTTATACGGTTGAATGACAATAAGGGTGATTTAATTAATTAATTTAATTCATCCCCGTGCTGCTATTTATTTGTTCCAGTTTTTTTGTTAATAAATCTTCATTCTTGCACTGTATTTCTGCCTGCGCCTTAGTCCCATTCACCCTGCCATGACTAAATGTTTATTAATGTGCATTGTTCCTGTAAAATGAAACCGTTAAAATAAATATTAAAAAAAACTTGATAGGCTGATTAGATATTTGCATTGATGAGTGGTTGAACAGCTGTAGTGAATGAAATAGCCAGCCTGTGTAAGTACGAATTCTTTATGACTTGCCAGATTAAATGAAGGTCAAATTTTAATAAAACCTATCTAACAAACATTTTTTTCTAACATATGCTTAAGCTGGTGCTTTAGGATGGCACTTTTAACACACTAACCCTCCAGGCTCAACGTTAACCAGCACACATGGACAAACTTTCTTGTGTGTGTGCGATCGTCCAGCTGCTGCACATTAAAACCACCTCTGCTCAGCCAACACCAATAAGAGTCAATGACACAAGAGTGGAAAGAGGCGTCTCTGCCAGCGTCATGTGAGAAGTCAGATGACAGGATTCTACCAAGGATGGGGAAGGGGGGGGGGCTTGTTTCCTTTGTGAACAAGAAATGAGGTAATGACTGAGAGCAGGGGCCTGCAACCTGGAGCCACATGGGGTCTTCTGTCCATAACTCATGACTCTTTAAAAGCAAAAGGAAAAAAAGGAAATTTATAATTCTACACGAAAAGAATGTGAGATTTTACAAGAAAAATATGCATGCTTACTGTAAAAAGCCTTAATTTATAAATAAAAAGTCACATATTTATGAGGAAAAATAAATTTAAGATTAACAAAAAGCTGAAGAACACAATCACAATTTTACAAAGGAAAAAAGTGTATTTTAAGAAAAACATTAGTGTTACAGGCGGAAAAGTAAAATGTACAACAAAAATCTCAAATTTACATAAAAAGTTGTAACAATATTTAAAAATCTTGCAAATACTGCACATAAGAAAAAAGTACAAATTTAGGAATGAGGCTGCATGTCCACCAAATGCATTTTTGTTCCCTGATCACCCTGAGCTTTTTTCTCAGCGCTCTGGGGGGAAAAAAAGTCTGTGCCCTGTTTTCCAGCAACTGCTTGTCACTCTCAGCTCAGCACTTCCACTTTTCCTATTGTCAGACGTTCTACTGATTTTTTAATAGCAGTCTCTAAATAGCAATGGACAGGAAACATTTTCTAGCAGCTCTGGATGTAAAATGTGATGACACGGAGAGCAGGACTCTGAGTACAGACTAGTACTGGTGTCCTATGTCTCGCCCACGCAGCAGTTCTGACTGGCTGCTTAAGGTCTGACATTGAAAAGCTCAGCTGCAGTCTCTAAAAAGTTGGACTTTTTCAACTCTGAGCGCCCTGAACACCGTGACAAAAAAACAGCCACCACCGAGAGCGTCTCAGTGTCGAGGGCGCTCAGTGCTGTAAACATTGGACTACATAGAGAATGAATGGAAACTAGCCACCCAGAGCAGAAAAAAACTCGTTTGGTGGACACACAGCCTAAAGCCACATATTTACAGTGATAACTTCAAAAATTGGAAAGAAAGGAAAAATATAACATCTCCTATAAAAAGTTGCAAATTTGCAAGTAAAAAAAGAAAAAAATTATAAATGTATTTATTTCCTTTTTTCCATACGTTTCCAACATCTGACTTAGAGTATTACCTTATTTCCTGTTAAGACCCTTCCACAAGGAAACTACACTCAGACCACACACTAATGATCACAACAATAGTTTGGTCCGAACACATCATCCTCTGCACCCTAAACACCTCAAGAGGGAAGCATCCAGAAGACATCCTGATCAGATTTGAACACAATTGACACTATTTTTTCAACAAGGAAAAGTGCTCCGGGGGAAGCTGTCTGCCCCGCTGGAACGGCTCCAGTGGGCTATTTATGTGACACAGGTAATTGGAAAATGCTGTGTCTCTCTAATCTCTCTATCGAAGATATTGAAGATTCGTTTATCTTCGTAATCTTGGTGATTGGGATAATTCTGATTGGGACGGGAATTGTCTTGGTTTACCGCAAATTGCTGAAGATGGATTCAACCTATCAAAATGCTGGCCAGGCGAGGTGCATCCAACAAATTGAAAAACTGGAGAAGACCCTGATAGCGACTACTGGAGAACTGTCTCGTAAGGTGGATTACATCATGGGTTCGCTCAGGTCTTACCACGACGAATTCAAAGCTGCGCAATGAAGGATTAATGTACTGAATCTACAGAAGAAATACAAGTCTTCTCTGTGATCAGTCCTATTTGGCATTATTATTCCCCATGAAAATTCCTCCTGGCTGTCTGCAGACTGTGTTTTTTCAAAATCATGAGCACAAGGCCTTGGACAGCCAGCTGCAGCGCCAGATAAGACTGGGCGCCAGACAGACAAAACATCTTCTGCCAAGGGTCCTTGGGTCTCTCTTATTATCATCAACACTGCTCAACACCGCACACACATTGATTCATGAACTGAATAAAGATATACTGTACACTGCTCTCTTGTGTCTTGTGAAATTCTGAGTGTAGCGAATGTATGTGCATGAGAGCTTTTTTTTCCCTTGAACTCTTAATATTGATTAAGTATGTAACCAGTATTTTGAATCAATGATTTTTTTGCTCCTTCCCATTGTATTATCTTTATGCTACCTGTACCCTCCTGCTGATAGGCGCATTTCAGATGCGCCGCGGCACGGAAATGCAGGTCATTACTGTGTCAAGTCAAATTCTCTCGTATGTTATCAGTGTTCTGTTAATGTACTTGGCAATAAATCCTTTTCTGATTCTGATTCTGAGATGCCCAAACCACCTCAGTTGGCTCCTTTTGATGTGGAGGAGCAGCGGTTCTACTCTGAGCCTCTCCTGGATGACTGAGCTCCTCACCCTATCTCTAAGGGTGAGTCCAGCAATCCTACGGAAAAAGCTCATTTCAGCTGCTTGTATCAGTGATCTCATTCGTTCTGTCATTACCCAAAGCTCATGTCCATAGGTGAGGGTAGGAATGTAGATTGACTGGTAAATTGACAGCTTTCCTTTAGAGCTCAGTTCCCTCTTCACCACAGCAGACCGGTACAATGTCCCCATCACTGTAGAGGCTGTTCCAATCCATCTGTCAATCTCTCGCTCCATTCTCCCCTCACTCGTGAATGAGACCCCGAGATACTTAAACTCCTCCACTTGGGGCTGGAGCCTGTCCCCAACCCAGTGAGCACAATCCACCCTTTTCCAGCTGAGGACCATAGACTCAGATTTGGAGGTGTTGATTCTCATCCCAGCCCCACACTCAGTAGCAAACCATCCCAGCAAGACCTGTAGGTCATTGCTCAATGAAGCCAACAAGACAACATCATCTGCAAACAGCAGAGATGAAATTCGGTGATCACCAAACATGACACCCTCCAATCCTTGGCTGCACCTAGAAATCCTGTCCATAAAAATTATGAACAGGATCAATGACAAAGGGCAGCCCTGGCGGAGTCCAATTCTTACTGGAAACAAGTTTGACTGGGTGTTGGCAATATGAACCAAACTCTTGCAACTGTCGTATTGGGACCGGAGAGCTCGTAGCAACAAGCCCCATACCCCATACTCCCACAGCACCCCCCACAAGAGACCATAAGGGACGCGGTCGAATGCTTTCTCCAAGTAAAGACAAAACAAGTGGACTGGTTGGGCAAACTGCCACAAACCCTTGAGGATTCTCAAGAGGGTAGAGTTGATCTGATATGCCACAGCCAGGATGAAAACCACACTGCTCCTCCTGAATCCGAGGTTTAACCAACATTTGACCTCTCCTCTCCAGTACCCTGGCATAGACCTTCTCAGGAAGGCTGAGAGGTGTGATCCCCCCTCAAGTTGTAACACACCATCTGGTCCCTCTTCTTAATAAGAGGAACCACTACCCCGGTTTGCCAGTTCTTTGCTTGAGCTGCACTCCACTCGACCTTCCGGTACACCTCAGCTGCTTCAGGAGTCCCACAAGCCAATCAAGCTCTATAGGACACCCACCACTTGGTTCGGGGATTGCCACCAGGAGTTGCACCAACGACTTTGCAGCCACAGCTCTGGGCAGCTGCTTCAACAGTGGAGGTGGAGAACATGGCCCATGCAGACTCCTTCTCTCCAGACTCCCTCGGAATGTGGTCAAAGTTCTTCCGAAGATGGGAGTTGAAGACCTCTCGGACAGGGGCCTCAGCCAGATGTTCCCAGCACACCCTCACTATATGTTTAGGTCTACCAGATCTGAGTGACATGCGCCCCTGCCATCGGATCCAACTCACCACCAGGTGGTGATCAGTTGACAGCTCTGCACCTCTTTTTACCCCAGTGTCCAAGACATGTGGTCGCAAGTCTGATGACACGATAACAAAATTGATCATCAACCTGTGACCTTGGGTGTCCTGGTGCCAGGTATCAGTGTTTTGCCTACCATTATATTGGGAGGGGTCCTCCAATGGACACCCCCTCCCCCCCTTCGGAGTGTCAAGTTAATTTTATTTCATTTTATTTTTCTATATAGGGCCAGATCACAACAGAAGTCATTTTAAGATGCATTCACCATAGCACAAGTCTTTACCTTCTCCTTTTATTAAACAAACTAAATATCCTTATGTTATTTATCTTATTTACACGACAGCAGCTCATTTCTGTCTTTTCTCCTTTCTGTGCTCAGCGGGGCAGAACTCCACTGCTTGTAAACACAGACACGATGTGTACACACACACAGACACATGCGCACATACAGGTGAACATACTCGCACCAACGGAAAGAGAACGCATAGGAAAGCATGTTGCGTCAGCCAACTAAGAAGCAGAAAAAATACCTGTGTTTTTTAAACACACCCAGGATGATGAAGGTTGCAACACTTGTTCTCCTGCTAGTAGCAGCCGAAGTAGCTCTCTTGCTCTGGGTCCAAGTGGAGAAAAAAGCCCAAGTGTCACAATTTGGTAGAGACTGGAACCAAACACTGGACGTAAGTTTGACAGTTTTATTGGGAGTTGGTCACCCAGACACACCTTTGGGGTTTAAAACAGAAAATAAATACAGCGCAAAAGTTGAAATAAAAGCTAAGGCAAAAAATAGACTAGGACAGGACATGACTCAAATAAGGCAGGACACAGGACTGACAGACTAGGCTAGGGACATAAGCTTGCTGTTCATGCCGTATGACTAAGGAACCCGTACAAAACAAAGGCAGACCAGGATTTAAATAGACAAGGGGGCAATCAAGACAACACAGCACAGGTGGGGAGACCAATCGTGACAGACAACTGACACATGATGAAACAGAGGCGACCACTATGGAGAACAGGACAGGCGGGGCTGCACATACAATCACAGGGGTTGCACAGAAACATGAACAGAGGCTCAGGGGAGACAAGACCATGACAATAATCACAAATACATGACAAGAGACAAGGCAGGGCCAAAACACACAATATGAATAAACAATACTGATCTTATCTTATGATGATAATAACTACAATAAACAAATAATCACAAGAAGGAGAATTCAAGGTGAGGATGTGGGCTGAGACCCATGTCCTGATGATGAGAGATGGAAAAATTCTATGTTACACTGAATTATATGAATATGAATTTTTCTTTATAAAGCTTAATGCGTATACCTAGGAAATCCTGTTACCATATTTGGAGTTGTTCAGTAGTGGAAAAAAAACAGATTGAAGGATGCTGATGTGACTGTGACTGTTCAGTTCTATCACTGACTGTTCAGCTTATCACTAGTGTTTTCTGCATGGACCCAGCAGATACAGTCTTAGTCATGAATGAAATAATCAAGCAGCTCAGCAAACTTTATCAAATGAGTCATGAATGAACTATCAAGAAATGACCTCACCCCGATGGCCCCTTGGATACACATATAGCCAGAATCACTCTGTTAGTTAAGCCAATGCATTGCAACAGTCTGTGAGAGCTGTACTCTGTATTGTCTTCCACTTCTCAGTGCAATTAAATTTGCTGAAACTTTGATCCAGCCTGGTTTTTGACTGAAGGTTTTCAAGATTTTTCTAACATACTTGGCGCCCGAATCACAGGGACTCCATACATCTCTCCTCTGCTTCCGGCATTTTTGGACCACGGACAGCTGTGCACGGCTGTGGGGAAAGCCCTCCCCCAACTGGGACCAACGACCCGGTTTTTGTGGAAGTGGCGGCATGGTCCTGAGATGCTGCGAGCTGGTGAGAGACGGAGTTAACCTGTAGATGGATCACAGTAAGTAAATTTAATTGGTAAATAGACAACCGATTTGAGTCTGGGTGGGTTTGAGAATACGTGTAAAAAGTTGTAAACCAAGCGTTTGATACCGCAAAGTCTAAATCGGGTTTTGGGCGAGGTAGAGGCTTGGTGGTCCCATTTTGAGTCCGCAACGGGAATGTGCATTTCCACTGCATAATTGGACCTGATAGACATGCGGAAAATCAATGTAAGATCTTCTTAAAATCATGAGTGAGCATTGATTAAAAGTCATTGTAAGAGCTTCTAAACATCATGAGTGAGCAACTGAGTAAGAAAACTATCAATACATCTGGAGCCCTGTGCTTTCTATGGAAAAACAGTTTAAGCCTGCATATATGATAGCACAGAATTTGCACGGGTGAGGACAAATTCTATTCTCTGAGTGCACTGTGCTGATTTGATTTGACCTTGTTTGGTGCCCCGTGTTTACATTCCTCCTGATTGAGATAAGTGGAAGGACCGGCTCTTAACCCAAACAATCGACAATCAGTTGTTGTCGTATCAGCGGACTTGGACCCTCAAGGACAGTGCCCATCTGCCTTCTGCAAGCAAGAGAGATAGACTCTGGACTTGTTTATAAGTCACATGATTATAACATCTATCCACTGCCAGGAGGCTCCCTCTGCTGCTCACTAACAACTGTCACATCTACACTACACAATGCACCCAACTCACTTATACTGACTGAAGATATTCACTCACTGCTCTCTTTGTGTCATTGTGTGGATTCTATTGTTTGCTAATTGTGCATTGAGAGTTTTTTTCTTGTAATCATAATATCGGTCATATATGAACTTTATTCTGATAAACAATGCTTTTTTCTCTCTCCTACTGTGTCCATCCTCCCCCTCTGCCTACTGTTCCCCTCCTGCTGACAGGCGCCTCCACGGCTCGCCACGTCATTAAGAATGTCATTTATGACGTTTTCAGTGTCAAGTCAAATTCCTCGTATATTTACCTGTTATTTACTTATAAATGTGCTTGGCAATAAACTTATTCTGATTCTGATTCTGATCCTGAGTCTGAATGTGAGATCTTCTTAACAGCATGAGTGAGCACTGATAAAAGGGTTAACCTTAAAATAAGGTAAATAGCGCTAATATCACAAGGATAAAATCCAATGTGGTGATAAGGATCAAAATGCCTTAAGACATAATTCAAAACAGGCATAAAATAAGATAAAAATAATCCCTTAAAAATATATACACTGTGGTGACACTAGACACAGCGGGTGGACATTCTTCTCACACCCAGAAGCAAGAAGAGGGGCAGAACAATGGACTGTTATGTATACGTCCCCAGACGACGGAGTGGACATCCAGGAGCCAGCTGGTCAGGCTAATGATATGTATTGACTGATATGCTAATGTGCCATGCATTCTCTCTGTCTGTATAACTGTATAAAAGAGCTTGTTATACATGCCTCAAGAATGCAAAAACTCTCCTACCAGACACATGGCCCCAGCGGGCAACGCTGGGGTCCACAGGCTGTATTTATGTTAGAGGGTCAATAAAGAACCTGTGTCGACCTACGCTCGTGCCTCACCTCCACATCCTTTCCTTACACCCTCTACATTGGTGACCTGACGTGAAATGGACTATCTCTCCCTTTTGCCGTGCTGTGGATTCCTTTTTCTCCACATTGGTGACCTGACGGAGATGAACTGTCTCTCCATTACGCTGCACACCACATGGTGACCTGACGTGGGATGACCGTCTGCTCCCTTTCACCAGGCTGTGGATTCCAGAGACCAGAGATTGCCTACATCCTTTGCATCCACACTGGAGCGTGCACGCCTTATCCTCTCTCCACAATGGCAACCTCCAAGGCCGGACAGAGAGCGCGGCGCTGGGACCGAGACACACGAGGATCAGAGACATGAGCAACGCACAGAAACAGCCTGAACGGGAAAGATCATTGGCACCATCTGTGTTGATTTCCATCAAGCTCCCCAACCCTGACTCACCTCCCGACAGCGGACTTTCTGTGCACAGAAGCCCCGCACACACACCACAGGATTACGAGGACAGCGCAACTTCCAGCTATGTGGTCACTGCGCCAGGCATGCGCCACGCACCAGGACAAACCTGCTCCACAGACTTATACATCATCCTCCGCCGCTGCACATGCCTGAGAAACACGGCTGATCGCCATCCTCGGAACCTTTAGGGCTGCTCATGTACCTGAAGCAGACATGCAGCCCGCACACGGGACTTTGTGTGGGTTTCTCAGCCACAGCGCACAACGGGAATTTACCCGATTGCTTTCCCCAATGACTTTAGGGCTGCTTCCGCACCTAAAGCCAAACTGCCAAGTCCCTCACACAGCTTCAGTTTTTTTTCACAGCACTACGCATCCTCGGGGAATTTGGCCGTTCGCCTTCCCCACATCCTCGCAGGACTGAGCCGCAAGAGGAATCAGAGACTTAATTTTTTTCACAGCCACTGCGGATCACCGCCAGGTTTACCAGGAAAGTCCCTCACCATGGCGGATCCACACGCAATTTTTGCGCGGCCCAAACACTTTTGACATCCCGGGCCGGCACTCACTAATGCCCATCCACCTCTCCCTCCTCCTCCACATCGCTCTTCCCGCACCTCACTTCCTAAAGCTGGCCAATCGCCAGTTTGTTCCATTACACACGACGCTCACCGGCCTCGTGCGCCCACGATCCACGGCCGTTCAATGTGCTGGAAGTCGGAGCGGAGCACTCTGTCTCTTTCACCCCTCCCCCTTCCCTCCCACAGACTTACATGCCCTCCAACATTCCTCATCAGAAGACAGTTTGACCAGAGCGGCAACCCCCCGCTGCAGCCTCCTCTGGTGTCGACTTGAGCCCAAACGACAGGGGGGGTCACACCCTTTCTGGGCATTGGGGGTGGGGGCCTGTGTGGTGACACTAGACACAGCAGGTGGACATTCTTCTCAGACCCCGAAGCAGGAAGAGGGGCAGAACAATGGACTGTTATGTATACATCCCCAGACGATGGAGAGGACATCCGGGCACCAGCTGGTCAGGCTAATGATATGTATTGACTGATATGTATATTACTATGCTAATGTGCCATGCATTCTCTCTGTCTGTATAACTGTATAAAAGAGCTTGTTATACATGCCTCAGGAACGCAAAAACTCTCCTACCAGACACACGGCCCCAGCAGACAACGCTGGGGTCCACAGGCTGTATTTATGTTAGAGGGTCAATAAAGAACCTGTGTCGACCTACGCTCGTGCCTCACCTCCACATCCTTTCCTTACACCCTCTACAACACGATAAAATGACCTCAAATTATAATAAAATAAAATACATCAAATAAGCAACTGTAGTTTATTTGTCCGGTTGTTCGCATGCTTGTTCGTATGTTTTTAATGTTTTACGGGTCACTTTGTGGAAAAAAAAAGAAAAAAATGAATGTGTTTTCAGAGTGGCAGAAGACAACTGACGATGAAAACCATGGGTTGCCAGATCTGCTTTTTATAAGTGGCTTTGGGATTGCTTACTAACGTGTGTGTGCTCATTTGAGCTTGATATTCGACCTTTTTTTTTTACTTCTTTGTACCCGTAGGTAGATTTGTTTTGCAGTCTGGTGACTTCTGTATTTACAAGCCACCAGCTGCCGGTCGCTGCGTGCGTGAGTGCCCCATTTTCCTATCCCGCATGTTTGTTTGTTTTTTAGCATGCGGGTGGAAACTGGAGAAATCCCAGAGTAAACCCATGCAACACGGGGAGACCATGCAAACTCTGCACGGATCACTGTTGGTCGGGGGCTGGGATCGAACCCACGATCTCACAATCCCCCGGCCAAGGGTAAACTGTGCTGCCGCAGTGCTAACCACTGCGCCACCGTGCAGCCTTGACCTTGCTATTGTATGTGTGTGCGTGTGTGTATGGACTGTCACGACCTGAACTATCTTTTCTCTGCGTTCAGGTTGTCCAGTTCGCTCCTGCTCCGGGGTAGTCCGTGCCGGGTCTTCCATGGCCCGCTCTTTGACAGCGCCCAGCTGATTGCCAGCTGTCTAGTTCAGCTGCGCTGGGACAGCTGTCTCCTGTTCCCAAATCATCTCCCCCATTTAAGCGAGCAGCCGAGAGTTACTCGTCGCTGCGACCTCGCTATGGGAAGACGTTCCTTGTGTTCCCACGACTGTTAGCTCCTACGTCTAGCTTCAGTCCGCCGTTACCTCGGCGCTTCACCCAAAGTAAGTGTAGCGACTCGGCGTGTATTTTTCCCTCGCCGCCTCTCTAGCCTTTCTCCCTGGGTGGTATGTTTCCCTTAGTTCTGTGTGTGTTTTAGCCCCACGTGGCTCTTTACTTTTCTGTTCATTATTTTGTGTTGTGTGTGCTTTGTTAATAAACTACGCTAACTCACTGGTCGCCCTCGTATCTCCTTTCCTGGCTCGTGAGAGCCAGAGTTATGACAGTAGGTCGCAGCCCTAGTGAGACGGCCGCGACCGTGAGTTGGCTGTAAGGACTCGATGCCTTTTTTCCTCTTCCTCTGGGTACGGGCGAGCCAGTATCATGTCTCCTTCCAAGAGACTCATACGGCACCCAGGCCACGATCTCTCGGAGACTCTGGACCTTGTGGACGGAACGTTATTCACCACGGACCTCTACGATGCCCCCAGCGAGATACGCTGGCGCCTGGAGCTCGCCGAGGGTATGCTTAACTGCTTTTCTCGCTACTTCCTTCTCCCCGAGGTTAAGGCAAGGAGGGCAGACATCTCTGTGGCCTGGGAGAGGCTCCGTAGGCTGGAGGAGAACTCCGGCAGGAAGCCGAGGACAGAACGCCTTCGCTCCTCGCTTCGGAATCCCGCTCCTGCCGCCGATCCAGTCCAGGAGTTCGCCTCACCCAGGGGTGATCCCCAGGATAGAGTGACGTCAACCGGGTTTCCCCCGGAGAAGATGAGAATGACAGCGATGCGCATTGCGGATCGAGTGGCAGCCGCTTCTTCCGCCGCCGTTCCCCCCGTAGCCATGAAGAACGTGATTGCAGCGGTCAGGCTGGTTGAGAAGAACCCGGAGCTGAACGATTATCCGGAATACGCAGACCTGTTGGCTTCGCTCATCGCACAGGAGCGGCGTTTTCCCGGCCTCACGTTCAGAAGACGTCGCTCCCAGATTCCCCACTCATCTCAGCGAGAGTCCCGTCCGGATCCCGCTCCAGGAAACCGCACGAATTCCACCTCCCAGCCTGCTGTTGCTCCCGTGTCTCGCCGAAGAAGTGAATCAGCTGCTCCCGCTCCTGGGCCCGCTTTCCCCGCTGTCCCGTCAGCTTTGGGCCCCCAGCTCTCCTCAGCTGTTTCACCCCCTTCTTCGTCATTCACTCCGGCCGCTGGGAGAAGCGCCAATTCATCTCCAGGTGTTCCAGGTCCCGATCCGGTGCGGGTAGCACCGCCTCATCTGTCCGGGGGGTTCCCCACTTCTATCCGGTTGGGAGAAGAGAGACTCGAGTCCCTTGTAGCGGGTTCCACCGGCCCTCCGGGAATCAGGCAAGTGTCCCTTCATTCTCCTCCCATTATGAGTGAATTGCCTTGTTTGATTCCTGGGGGAGGAGTTCAGGGTTCACAGTCCCCTGAGCTCTCTCCTCCCGCTGCAAAAACTGAATATGAACCTGCGTCCTCTGTGTCTCTTCCCCTTGAGTGTGCCCCGGTGCCAGGTGTACACCGCTGCGCGAGGAGGAGGCGGCCTGCGGCCCTGGAGGGTTTTGCCCCAGCCCCGCAGCCAAGTTATGGGCAGAGGAGAAGGTCGAACTGCCTGTTGGAGCCAGCGCCGACGATTGAGCGTCCCCGGGTCTCCACGGAGGAATGGTTCGGCCCAGCAGAGTCCAGATCTCCTGCCCCCACGCCAGGTGGGCTGTCGACGCGGTCTTCGGCGTTTGGAGGTCGTTTGACTGTGGAAACCATCATGCCGGCTGCGGAGCCATTCGCAGTCGAGTTGGAGCCGGAGGACGGAGTCCTGCACGCTGAGCCCGGAGCATCGAAGTCCTGGATGGCGGTAGAACCCGAGATCAGGCAAGTGCTCTATTTTGTTTTTCTCTTCTCTATTCTGGAGCATTATTGCCTGTCTCTCGGGGGGGGCGGGCCGGGTGCAGCCGTCTGCTGCGCTCGAGCCTGTTCCGCCGGGCTCTGCCGCTGCCGGTGATCCTGATCCCGGTTCCTTTTGTCCCTCTGAGCCTCTCCCCAGGGTCACCGGAGACGAACCTGCTCTGGGTGCCATCTCGGAGGTTCCGGTTCCCTGCACGGTGTTCGCCTCAGATGCTGCGCCCAGGAGTGTTTCGCCGGTCCAGCTGGGGTCCACCGGGAGTGTTTCGCCGGTCCAGCTGGGGTCCACCGGGAGTGTTTCGCCGGTCCAGCTGGAGTCCACCGGGAGTGTTTCGCCGGTCCAGCTGGGGTCCACCGGGAGTGTTTCGCCGGTCCAGCTGGAGTCCACCGGGAGTGTTTCGCCGGTCCAGCTGGGGTCCACCGGGAGTGTTTCGCCGGTCCAGCTGGGGTCCACCGGGAGTGTTTCGCCGGTCCAGCTGGGGTCCACCGGGAGTGTTTCGCCGGTCCAGCTGGAGTCCACCGGGAGTGTTTCGCCGGTCCAGCTGGAGTCCACCGGGAGTGTTTCGCCGGTCCAGCTGGAGTCCACCGGGAGTGTTTCACCGGTCCAGCTGGAGTCCACCGGGAGTGTTTCGCCGGCCCGATCGGGGTCCACCGGGGGTGCTGCGCCGGCCCGATCGGGGTCCACCGGGGGTGCTGCGCCGGCCCGATCGGGGTCCACCGGGGGTGCTGCGCCGGTCCGGGTAACAGTTAGTGTGGGAGCTGGAGGATTGTGTTCGCCTGACGTCAGGCTGACTTCGTCCCTTGCCTCCATCATTTCTCCTCCTGCCGCTGTTGGGGTTCCTCTCACCCGGGCCAGTTTCCCCCTACCCTTGTTGCCATTAGATGGCAGGCTAACTTTGCCCCTGGCCTCCATCTCTTCTCCCCCTACTACTGTGGGGGTTTTTCTCACCTGGGTCAGTTTCCTCCTGCCTTTTCCCTCAGGGAGGAAGCTGCACCAAGACTTCTCCCTCAGCTCTCCGTGGTCTGGGGTCACGGGACGACCGCCCGGGAAGCCATCTGGCTGGTTCGGTGGTCTGGGTCGGCCTCCGTAGAAACTGGGTCTCCTAGCCTGGGACTCGGGTAGGCCACCCGAACTGGTGTTGTGGTTCCTGGCCTGGTGGAGTCGGGCCGCCCGCCGGACAAGCTGTCATCGCCTGCCCCGCTCCACCTGCTGACGTCCTGGAAGAATTGACTGACTGTTTGTTGTCTTGCGTTTGATTGTCCTCCCTAATTTAATACTTTTCAGGACATCAAAGAACTCTCTGCCCTAGAGTTTTTATTGTGGGGTTATCCCAGTTAAAATTTCCTTGGACTATTTTCTTTGTTTTATGATCCCAGTATGATCTTATTCTAATTTCTCCTTTAAGTAGCATTTGCTTCACATTGCCTGGCCTCATTCTGAGTAGTCTTGTTTTTTTTTTCTGTGTTTATGCCCTCCTCCTGACTGTTTTGTGACTTCCGTTGTGTTAATACGTGATTGAGGAGTTGGTTTTTGTATCTTTATGCCAGTTTGCGGCCTCAGGCTCTATTTTTAGGTCTTATGCCCGAATTACTTCCTTTGTATATTCTGTTTTGGTAGGGGTTTACTTGTGTAAGTCTACTTCAACCAGATGTTCATCAGAGTTTTATAGTTTTCGGTCCTTCAGGACATGAGTTTTTGTCTTGTCCTCGCCCTAAGTTATTGTGAGCTTTTTTTCTTCCCATGACTGTATCGCTGTGCCCTTGTATCTTGTTCTTGTCGTTTCTCCCCACCTCCTGTGGTCACCTGCACAGACCGTCTGGCGTCTGCAGAGGAGGGGGTGGTGGTTTTTTCTTGGGGTTAAGATTATTATGGTATCTGACCCTATACTGTATCTAGGTTTTTTTTCTTCCCTGCCTCCTTGTTCTGGTCCCTCCCTTTCTCCCAGATCTGGCCCCCACTGCCCTCCCTGGTCTTCCCTCGGGGGGGGGGGGGGGTTAGGCCGCTCCAGGAGGCGCGGCTCGGGGGAGGAGTACTGTCACGACCTGAACTATCTTTTCTCTGCGTTCAGGTTGTCCAGTTCGCTCCTGCTCCGGGGTAGTCCGTGCCGGGTCTTCCATGGCCCGCTCTTTGACAGCGCCCAGCTGATTGCCAGCTGTCTAGTTCAGCTGCGCTGGGACAGCTGTCTCCTGTTCCCAAATCATCTCCCCCATTTAAGCGAGCAGCCGAGAGTTACTCGTCGCTGCGACCTCGCTATGGGAAGACGTTCCTTGTGTTCCCACGACTGTTAGCTCCTACGTCTAGCTTCAGTCCGCCGTTACCTCGGCGCTTCACCCAAAGTAAGTGTAGCGACTCGGCGTGTATTTTTCCCTCGCCGCCTCTCTAGCCTTTCTCCCTGGGTGGTATGTTTCCCTTAGTTCTGTGTGTGTTTTAGCCCCACGTGGCTCTTTACTTTTCTGTTCGTTATTTTGTGTTGTGTGTGCTTTGTTAATAAACTACGCTAACTCACTGGTCTCCCTCGTATCTCCTTTCCTGGCTCGTGAGAGCCAGAGTTATGACATGGACTAACTTGTTTTGTGCTGGAGCTGTGTTAACCTTTCCTGCTTTTGGTCTCCTAACCGTGGTTGGGGGACACAGGGGAAATCTGTCTTCTCCAGGGCCAGAGGCAGCTTTTCCTCCGGGATCAACTCCCGAGTAAACTTCACGCTTGTTAAAAGTATAGTAGTACACAGAAGAACAGGCCATTTTGCTGAAGAGTTGGGGCTTTATTGTCTGACTGCATTGTTATCAGCAGCACTTTTAGCTCACTCCCTGCCCCGGTCACCGTCTCTGTCTCCTCGCTGGTCATCACACACACACCCGTCCGCTCCGCGAGGTCATTCACAGGGCATGCACCTCGGCCGCACGCACGCACTCACTCACTCACGTTCACGCACTGAGCTGCCCTATCTAAACACGTGAGCTAGACACATCCTACAACACTACCCCCACCATGGACTGGCAATTAGCATTAATTCCATTCCATCTAAATAATATAAAACTGGTACACAATCTCTATATCTGTAGGCCTAAAAAAAAATGTTGAGAGATAGCAGTGTCCAATATATTACATGAATCCAAATAGGTAGGTAGGTTATACTATAATAACAAGTGTCTATGCAGTGATAAAAATTAGCTCATTTAGCAGTGAAAACATGAGTGAAAAATACATTGAAATGCAATTGTCTCTAATTAAACAAAAAGTACATTACACTTTAAAACCTATTCTTTGGTGACCGGGAGTAATACTGACTGACTGAATCAGAATACAATACATTCAAATGGAATAAAGTGCATGTAGGTATGTGAAAGCATTGTCTCTTCAGCTCTTTTTTTTTTTTTTTTAGCAAACGCATAGAACATTATAACTAGACTAGAGTCCAAAAATGTAAACTGTAAAGTCTCTAGTGCAAATATGAACTGTTACAGTTGACTCACTCAGTAACCCAGACCCCGTAATGGTCCGGTCCTCTGTGCCGACGTTTGGGCTGTGATACGTGCTGAGCCTGGTGGTGTGGCTCTCCCACTGCACCCCCACCATGGTCAAATACCACATGGGAAGGAGTGGATGGAAGAGACCCAATCACATTGGGAACATTAGCAGGTGGAGTAGACGGCCGGGAATTGCTGGGAATTGCTGGGGCCATCACTGGAGGCAGTAGAGAAGAGGTTGTGCATGCCGAGGTCCTGGTCTGCTGGGTCCCCGTCCACAGCTGGTGGCAAGATCTCAGAAGATGTCCAGTTCTGGGCTTGGTCCAGAACCCAAGTGTTGTCCAGCGGCTCACGGCTGCGGTAGTGTTTCAGTTGATCATGGTGGACGACTTTGACTTTGGCTCTGGGGCTCTTCTGGTAGACTAGACCATCCAACTGTCCCATAACAAAGAAGGGTCCTTTGTAGGAGGGGAGGAACTTTTTGACTTTGTTTTTGACATGACGTGTTCCTTTGACGAGATACCACACTGCGTCTCCGACTTTGTACTGTGTGTGGCAGGCATTTTTGTCGTATTGTCTTTTTGCATGTGTGACTGACTCACCCAGAGCTTCTCGAGTGATGTTGTGAGCCAGCTCCAGCCGCTTGCGCATTTGTTGCACATACTCTGGGGCTGAGGGTGCATGGTCAGAGTCCGGGGGCAAACCAGCTACAAGGTCCACTAGCTCATTTATTTCACGTCCGAACATCATATAGTTGGGGGTGAAACCAGTAGCACTGTGCTTGGTCGCTCTGTAGGCCATAACTGCATATGGGATCATCAGTTCCCAATCCCAGTGACAGCATTCTGCAGTAGAGGCCAGGATCTTTTGAAGTGTGGCATTGAAACGTTCAACTTGGCCATCTGACTGTGGTCTGAATGGTGCAGTGTGGGTTTTCTCAATGCCAAATAGACAGCACGTTTCTTGGAACACCTCTGATTCAAAATTGCATCCTTGGTTGCTGTGCAAAGAGTGAGGCATTCCGAAGCGGCACACCCATTCTGTTGCAACAATGTGTGCCACTGTGACAGCCTTTTCGTCTGGGATAGGAAATGCTTCAGTCCATTTTGTGAAATACTCCTGTATTACGAGCACATAGCTGTTTTTGCGTTCTGTCTCATTGAGTGGGCCCATAATGTCCACTGCAATGCGCTCCATGGGGGCTCCAACCCTGACAGTTCCCATGGGTGCTTGAGGAGTTTTGTGGGGTCTGGCACCAGTCCGGCACCAGAGGGCCACGTCTTCTCTCATGTGGTGCCAGTAGTACCTGGTTTGAAGTCTGGCCACAGTCCGTTCTTCTTCTTCTTCTTCGTCGATCGCAAACAGTCCATTCAATACCAAAATGTCCACCTACTGGCCGCTCGTGCATCTGGCGCATAATGTCGGGTTGCATTTTGCGTGGCAGGACAATTTGGGGATAGTACTGTGTGTCGTCCAAACAGTAAAAGCGACGGCCCAGAACTCCATTGACTCCAGTATGTTTTGGTGGCTGGACTGCAAGGGGAGACTGTGGTCTGGGGGGGGGGGGGGGGGGGGTGCTCACTGCTGGCCTCTAACCAAGCTTTTATTGGTGCAATGTCTGTATCAGCGGCTTGGGCCTGGCGCAACTCCTCCATAGTCCAGCCAGGAAACAGTGTGGTCTCGTTTGTATTTGTCACATAGATCGTCTCTTTTAGTTTTAAAGTGTCTGTATTGGTA
Organism: Pholidichthys leucotaenia; assembly: GCA_020510985.1. NCBI lineage: Eukaryota > Metazoa > Chordata > Actinopteri > Cichliformes > Pholidichthyidae > Pholidichthys > Pholidichthys leucotaenia. The sequence continues at coordinate 406,691,237 of CM035844.1, read as the reverse complement.
AAGCTGTCTGTGCTTAACCCCACCAGACTCACAGCTGTAGTTGTAGGGGATGTCTCTACCCCCACCGGACTCAGCAACAGGGAGCTGGTGTCAGAGTCCAAGTCACACTGAATGGCTTGGTGACTTGTGGTTCTCGGCTGTGAGGAGGGGTCCTGTTACAAGGACAGGACTAGCAGCAGGGCCTGCGAGAGAAACTGTCAGCATTAGTGTGTAAGCAACCCGGGCGATGAATAATTTCAAACTCGTACTCTGCTAGTTTCTCAAGCCACCGGGCTAACTGACCTTCTGAATCTTTCATTCGGGTTAGCCAATGCAGGCTGCTGTGGTCAGTACGTACTTTGAAAGGCCGCCCAAGTAGATACTGCCGAAAATGTGACATGAAATCGACAATGGCTAGCAGTTCTCGTCTTGTAGTGCAATAGTTCTGTTCAGCTTTGGCTAGTTTGCGGCTGCCGTATGCCAACACACGTTCTGCACCATCCTGCATTTGCGAGAAGACGGCGCCGATGCCTGTGTCGCTAGCATCGGTGTCCAGGATCATTTCACCATGGTCCAGTGGGTAGTCTAACACAGGGGCTGTGGTGAGGCGGTGCTTGAGCATGTTGAAGGCGGCTTGGTGTTCGGCGTGCCACTGCTGTGGCTGCGGGTGGCGAGGCCATTCTGGAGGCTCTCACGGATCTGCTGGTCTGTGTGTTGCTGCTTTTCCCCAGCTATGCAATGAGGGGGCTGCTTCATGGGAGCCCCAGGCCGGGTTATGATGTCGTACTGCACGAGACTGGTCTGGCCCAGGTCACCAGGTCCTCTGGAAAAGACATTTTCATAGGCACACAACAGGTTAGACAGTTCAAGTTTTTCATTGTCATTAAGCTCAGTGGAACTCCGGGCATAGAGTTCCTGGAGGTGCTCTGGGACTGCAGGGGAGCTAGCTGCGAAGTCTGCCGCTGTGGGGACACTGGGCGGGAGCAGAGCTTCATCTGGCTGGAGGAGGCCTGCAGTGGCACCTTCTTCAATAGTGACAGCCTTGTTGCCAGGGTTAAAGAGGCGTAGTGGAACAACATTAGTGGGCTGAGCGTTGACTAGGACCCTGGCAATGAGTACTTTGTGCTTCTCAACGAAGTCTTTTGTGGGGCTGAGCATCATGTCTCCCTGAGCTGCTTTGCCACAATGCACAGTGCCCTTGGCTAGGTACTCTTGTCCAGGTTCAACCACGACAGTTCTGGCTACTTTCACAGCATGCAACTTTGGGACAGTCTCTGGGTGAAAGTATGGCACTTCTTCTCCAAACAGAACTATGCGGTGTTTACCAAAATCAAGGCGGGCCTCTGCTTGGGTGAGGAACGGGTGGCCTAGCAGTACTTCATTGCCCGCTATGTCCGCCACGAGGAAGTCAGAATCAGAATCAGAATCAGAATCAGAATCAGGTTTATTGCCATTGTTCATGTAGTACACAAACTAGGAATTTGTCTCGGTACAATGCTGCAACATTAAACATGATAAGATAAGAGAAATAAACTATACATGTAATAAAGTGTAGGATAAGATTAAGTGATACTGGTCAACAGTTAAAATATATATATATATTAGCCAGCAGCAGATACTGTGGAGAACTATATAGTGCAGTCGGTAATGCAGGAAGAAAACAGTGATGATTGACATGAGTCTGGTCAATCCACTGTCCAATCCAATGAATCCAATGAAGTCCACTTCAACTTGCCAGTTGTTGATACTGACAGGTATTTTGGCCTCCCCAAGCACCAGCACGTCTCCTGGTCCCACCCCGAGCAGAGTCTCTACGATGGATGACCGCAGTGGGGGTCTCATGTCTTGGTGAATGGCATTGTAATGGTGAAGGGGCAGCACGTCTCCGTGCTCCACTGTCTAAGACTGCGCACACCTCCAGTTCATATATGCGCATGTGGATGCTCATTTCATGACTCTGGCCTTTAAGGTGGAGCACTGTGGCCTGTGGGCTTTCCTGGGGAGTGCTCGGAATGAAAGTCTTTGCATTTCCCTGAGGGGATGAGCACTGCCTCTGTTTGTGACCCCAGCCCTTACAGTTATGGCAGCGAATGTCACCCTTCTTAAAGCTCTTGTGTTGCCCTGGCATTTTTGCAGATGTGTGTGGGACAAAGCGATTGGGTGAGGAGCTAGCTGCAGGTGTAGTGGCAGTTACAGTCTCGTTTTTGTCTCTTTCTCTGACAACAGCGGCCCGGGGCCTGCGTTCAGTAAAGCCGCGGGCCCCTGGTTGCATGACGCTGGTAACATAGGACGCAGCTCTCTTTGTGGTTTCATGGCGATGGGCTATCTCGTAAGCTCTGGCTAGTGTGGCTGGACGTTTTTCTTTTTTTTTTTTGAGACTTTTATTTAACATTTTCATTTTTCACATAAAAAACAACAACAAAAAAAAGAAAAAAAGAAAATCACAAACAAGCAGACATATATGAAATAAAATTTACAATTTTCTTTTGTGAGTTTCAGGTACTAGATCAATTTTTTTTCCATAGGCAAATGTAAAGGGAAAGTCAATTGTTCCATCGTGTAGATTTCTTTAACAATGTCAATCCACCCTAAAAATATTGATGGTTCCGCACAAGACCATTTTACTTTCACTTTTTCCCATCTCCCTTTAGTGCACAATTATTATTTTTTCCTCTGCTTTTTTTTATAACATATACAAACAAAAAAAACTTACATATATACAGAAAACCCCTCCCTCCCAATTCGTCAAGGCTTAAAAAAAAAAAGACAGGGTCACCCTGCTGTGTTTTAACTTATCCCAGATGACACACATTTGTAATCACCTTATGATTTTCCAACCAAACATTTGTTTATTATTATTATTATTATTATTATTATTATTATTATTATTATTATTATTATTATTATTATTATTTTATTACATAATTTTCAACAAAAAGAAGAGCTCTCAATATAATCTATAAAAGGACTCCATGTCAAGGCAAAGTTCCTACGGGTTCTGCAAACATTATATCTAAGTTTTTCTAGTGGTAGAAAGGAAAGCTCCTCCTTTAGCCAATGCGAGAAAGATGGAGGGTTATTTGACTTCCACTGGAAAAGAATAAGCCTGCGGGCAAGTAAAGAAGCGAATGCCAGAGCATTACCTTGATAAGTTGTGAGTTTGCAATCTGGGGGTATTATGCCAAAATAGCTATATGGGAACTGGGGATTATTTCTTGTTTGCAAATATATGAAAAGACCTCAAATATAGATCCCCAAAAATTTGTGAGAGCGGGGCACAGCCAAAACATGTGTCCTAACGAGGCTGGGACATGGCTACATCTTGGGCAGCTAGGGTCAATAGTGGGAAAGATCTTAACAAGTTTATCCTTTGAATAGTGGAGACGATGAAGCACCTTAAATTGAATAAGCCCGTGATGGACACACAACGAAGAAGTATGTATACGTGTCAGACTTTCACGCCACTGCCCTTCAGAGAATTTTATCCATAAATCTTTTTCCCATTCTGCTTTTGTTTTATCCCATGATATCGCCACTAAATTTTGTATAATCCCATAAATCGTAGAAATACGTTTCTTGGCCCAAGGATCCAAATCTAGGATTTCATCTAGTTGATTAGTCGGTGTCAACAAAGGAAAAGAGGGAAACATCTTTTTTACAAAACTACAAATTTGAAGATATCTGAAAAAATGGGATCTAGGTATGTCATAATCTTTTGTAAGCATATTAAAAGAAGAAAAAGTGTTTCCCAGGAATAAATCCTTTAAAAAACTAATACCTGTACGCCAGAGGCGAAAAGCATCATCACGCACGGAGGGTGTAAAAAACTGATTATTTGCTATTGGGTAGAGCGTGCTAGCCTGAACTAACTTAAAGTGCCTTCTGAACTGGAGCCATATTTTTAAAGAGGATCTAACCACCGGATTCAATACCTGTATGCGATGAATATATGGCAACGGTGAGGATAAGATGGGTAACGGGTTGGACAGAAGCTCCATCTCAACCCAACTCAGGCCCTCCTTATTCTTATATCCATCGATCCAATTTTTACCATGTTTGCTGCCCAATAATAAAAAATAAAGTTAGGTAGGCCCAAACCCCCTGCCTCCTTTGGTACCTCCAAGTACTTCCTTTTCATCCTAGGATTTGAACTGTTCCAAATGAATGATGAAATCAACCGGTCTAATTGTTGGAAAGCTGTTTTAGATATAAAATGGGGATCATTTGGAATATATATAAAAATCTTGGCAGAATTGTCATTTTTACTATATTTATCCGGCCTGCTAATGAAATGGGTAAGTTCGACCATTTTTTAATGTCTTGAGCTCTCCGTTCAATTAGTTTTCTAAAATTATGATTATACAGTATAATCCACCTATTGAACGAGTAATCTTAATGCCTAGATACGTAAATATATTCTTTTCTAATTTAAACGGAAATCCAGAGTAATCACAATCTACATCATTAAGAGGGAATAACAAACTCTTAGAGTAATTCATTTTGTAGCCTGAGAAATAACCAAAATTATCTAAGATACATAATAATTTTGGTATGGTTCTTTCTGGGTTAGATACGTACACTAGTAGATCATCTGCATACAGCAATATATTGTGAAGTTTATTGTCCCGTGAAATGCCTCTCACCCTGTCTTCTTTTCTAATCACTATGGCCAGCGGTTCAATTGCTAGGTTAAATAGATAAGGAGAGAGGCTGCAGCCCTGTCTGCAACCCCTGTAAAGCCCGAAATAATCAGAGAGTGTGGTATTTGTCCGTACTGCTGCCATAGGGGAATCATATATTATTCTAATCCAAGCTTGAAATGATGGACCAAAACCAAATCTTTCTACAACAGCAAATACAGTGGGGCAAAAAAGTATTTAGTCAGCCACCAATTGTGCAAGTTCTCCCACTTAAAAGATGAGAGAGGTCTCCAATTTTCATCATAGGTATACCTCAACTATGAGAGACAAAATGAGAAAAAAAAAATCCAGAAAATCACATTGAATGATTTTTAATGAATTAATTGGTAAATTCCTCAGTAAAATAAGTATTTGGTCAATAACAAAAGTTCATCTCACTACTTTGTTATCTACCCTTCGTTGGCAATGACAGAGGTCAAACGTTTTCTGTAAGTCTTCACAAGGTTTTCACACACTGTTGCTGGTATTTTGGCCCATTCCTCCATGCAGATTTCCTCTAGAGCAGTGATGTGTTGGGGCTGTCGCTGGGCAACAAGGACTTTCAACTTCCTCCAAAGATTTTCTATGGGGTTGAGATCTGGAGACTGGCTAGGCCACTCCAGGACCTTGAAATGCTTCTTGCGAAGCCACTCCTTCATTGCCCAGGTGGTGTGTTTGGGATCATTGTCATGCTGAAAGACCCAGCCACGTTTCATCTTCAATGCCCTTGCTGATGGAAGGAGGTTTTCACTCAAAATCTCACGATACATGGCCCCATTCATTCTTTCCTTTAGACGGATCAGCCGTCCTGGTCCCTTTGCAAAAAAACAGCCCCAAAGCATGATGTTTCCACCCCCATGCTTCACAGTAGGTATGGTGTTCTTTCTCCTCCAAACACGACAAGTTGAGTTTTTACCAAAAAGTTCTATTTTGGTTTCATCTGACCATATGACATTCTCCCAATCCTCTTCTGGATCATCCAAATGCTCTCTAGCAAACTTCAGATGGGCCTGGACATGTACTGGCTTAAGCAGGGGGACACGTCTGGCACTACAGGATTTGAGTCCCTGGCGGCGTAGTGTGTTACTGATGTAGCCATTGTTACTTTGGTCCCAGCTCTCTGCAGGTCATTCACTAGGTCCCCCCGTGTGGTTTTGGGATTTTTGCTCACCATTCTCGTGATCATTTTGACCCCACGGGGTGAGATCTTGCGTGGAGCCCCAGATCGAGGGAGATTATCAGTGGTCTTGTATGTCTTCCATTTTCTAATAATTGCTCCCACAGTTGATTTCTTCACACCAAGCTGCTTACCCATTGCAGATTCAGTCTTCCCAGCCTGGTGCAGGTCTACAATTTTGTTTCTGGTGTCCTTTGACAGCTCTTTGGTCTTTGCCATAGTGGAGTTTGGAGTCTGACTGTTTGAGGTTGTGGACAGGTGTCTTTTATACTGATAACAAGTTCAAACAGGTGCCATTAATACAGGTAACGAGTGGAGGACAGAGGAGCCTCTTAAAGAAGAAGTTACAGGTCTGTGAGAGCCAGAAATCTTGCTTGTTTGTAGGTAACCAAATACTTATTGACATAACGTTCGGCTCAGGAGACGCACACACACACAGGCTCAGAGTAGTTCAAACTGTTTATTAACAACAGGGATGTTTGGGTGCGTGTCTGCAGAATGTTAATGTGTTGGTGGGGGCGTCTGCTTCGGACCCAGAGGCAGGAGACCGTTCAGCCGGCAACCCTATGGGAGAAATCAGACACAGGGTGATGAGCACACACCAACACGGGAGGAGAATAGGCGAGGGAGAGAAGCTTACTTGTTTGGGCAGATGACTGGCGCTTCAAGGATGGAAGCCCGGGAGACAGCCACCTGCAGGGCTCGGTGCAGCAGCGAGGAGAGACGAGGGACGGGATTGTCCGCCGCCGAGGAATCCACCTGTGCACAGGGGAGCAGACTGGAGAGATGAGGTAAGTGAACTTCTTACCGGTAAAGAGGATGCTGAAGAGAATGTGGTAGAAGTCCATGCAAAGGAAACGAAGTCTACGGCTTCAGGCCGACGCTCAGGGCGAGGCGGCTTTTATCCTTCGCCGCTGACGAGTAGCAGGTGCGTGAGCAGGTGGCGCCGCTGATGAATGGCGCGGCGTGACACTTATTTTACCAAGGAATTTACCAATTAATTCATTAAAAATCCTTCAATGTGATTTTCTGGATTTTTTTTTCTCATTTTGTCTCTCATAGTTGAGGTATACCTATGATGAAAACTGGAGACCTCTCTCATCTTTTAAGTGGGAGAACTTGCACAATTGGTGGCTGACTAAATACTTTTTTGCCCCACTGTAGATATTGCCACTCGACACGATCAAACGCCTTTTCGGTATCTAACGAAATCACTATTTCTGTTTCTTCAGATGTATGTGGTATATACAGTATATTCAGAAGACAACGCATATTATAAAAAGATTGCCGGCCGGGTTTAAAGCCAGTTTGGTCATTGTTCACAATTGATGCTATAACTGTCTCAATGCGAGTGGCCAGAATTTTTGTAAGAATTTTATAGTCACAATTTAGCAAACTTATTGGGCGATATGAGCCGCAGAGTAAGGGGTCTTTATCTTTTTTAAGCAAAATCAATATAATTGCCTGCGTCATGGTCTGGGGTAATTTCTGTTAGTGGAAAATATCAGTGTATACTTGTTTAAGAACTGGAGCCAACTTAAGGGCAAATTCTTTATAGAATTCAATAGAGAAGCCATCGGGGCCTGGGGCTTTATTACTCTGCATGGATCTTATTGCTTGTAATATTTCTGCTGTCGATATTTCTCTGTCCATTTGTACGCGGTCCTCTGGCGTAATTTTTGGAATAATCAGACCATCTAAAAATTCGGATACATGTGAAAAGTCTCTGGAGATTTCAGGAGAATAGAGACTAATATAAAATTGTTTAAATTGGTCATTTATATCATCTGGGTTTGCGGTTTCTGTTCCTAATGATGTGCGGATTTTAAGAATGGTGTTGGCAGCTGCAGATTGTCTAATCTGGTGCGCCAATAATTTCCCCACTTTCTCTCCATGTTCGTAAAAAGTCTGCTTGGATTTAAAAAAACAATCGCTCTGTATGTTTAATGGACATATTATTGAATTCTGTTTTAAAAAGTAACTTTTTTGTATATAATTCAGGGGTAGGAGAAACAGCACATTGACAATCTGTTTCTGCTATATTCTGAGATAGTGCTATCATACGTTGGGGTTTTTTTGTTTATTTTTTTTAAAAAACTGTTCTATATATGTCTCCCTTATTTTCCTCTTATTTGTATTTATTTTTTTCACATGGTTTTAAAAATATGATTTTTTTTATTTGAATTTTTGAAATTTGAATTTTGAATTTTCGTTTTAAGTTTTTTATAAGTACAGGTTTTCTTATAAGTTGATTAATTCTCTCACTGTAGATTTGTCCCTTTTTTGTTACTCCTTTTTTTGTTTTTTTATGTTGTATTTATGTGTATATGTATTGCATATACTGTATGTATAATTATTTTTTTAAAATTTTATTCATTTATTTATTTATTTTTGATGGGTGTAAGTATAAGAATGTGTGGCTAAAATGAATAAGATTACTTAGGTGGCTGGACTAGTGATCTGCTGTTTCTACTTAGAGCGCCGAGTTGGGAAGGGAGGGGGAAGTAGAGAAAAGAAGGGGGGAAAGAAAAGTAAAAAATTGAACTAAATGAAGACAAAAAATGGATTAACCCCAAAGTGCTTCTGGATTGAGTTGTTTTCCCCTTCTCCCCCTCCCTTTCTTTTTTTAGATATTGTCTCAGATAATTTAACTTTACCCACCATTAGAGAGCTAGTCCGAAAATGTTAATCCAAGAGTTGAAATTTAAAATGTCCCATATTCTAAGTGCAACATATTTTTTTTCTCCTGTTTTCCTATTATTCATATCTGTGGACTGTTTATCCTAGCCAAGGCCCACTAGGAGAGTTTTTTTTTTCCTTTTTTCTATGTGCATTGACTATGTTATACCAGCAAAGGGAAATGCAATCCTGAAGGTTTTGTTGGATCAGCATGGAGTCTCAAGGCTTTATTTAGGGCCTGAGCCACTGACAACATCAGTTGGCGACAGCCCTATTGTATCTGCTTCGTTTCTTTATTATTATTATTGTTATTATTTTTCTGCCTAAATGATCACATTTTTCACCTTCTGAACGTTAACCAAAATGCGATTTTTTTTTTTGCAAACCCCTCAGACCTGGCAAAAAATTCGATAAACTGGAAAAGATATGCCCCCCCCACCCCTCATTTTTGTGGGTGGGGCCAAACGTACACAAATTTGCAAGGTCTATGGAGATTGGAGACTATAAACTTTGCCGTAGAGACATAAAATTTGGGTGAGGTGTGCATCACCTCAAGATTTGCAAAAAACATCATTATGGCCCATACCCACCGCCAACAGGAAGGCCGCCATCTTGCCTCAAAGTCGCCCCACCTCCAATTTGGAAAAAAGTCATACGGACCTGCTCCAATTGAGCTTATTTTTACATGGCGGCATCTATAGGCATTGGCCATTAAAAAATGTATAAATTAAGTCAAAATCTCAAAAGGTGTGGCCTGGGTGCCATGGCGAAGTTTGACTCCTCCCCTTACAAATTCAACCAGCTGTAAATCGGGCAAAACTTGTCCAATGTCCAAAAAACTTTCCATGATGGAAAATAGTCCCGTCCCGAATGCAACTACATCAAAATCCCTGACAAAAGTTATAGTACCTCATAGTGGTTAATGAAAGAATTGCTGAAAACTGTTTTATTTATTACTCACGCACCACTGGCCAGAATGACGTGAAATTTTCTGAGATTGATCAGAACACAGCGATGATCATAACTGAACATCAACGTTAGCATGACTTAGGGCCTGAGCCACTGACAACGTCAGTTGACGAAAGCCCTATTGTATCTGCTTCGTTTCTTTATTATTATTATTATTATTTTTCCGCCTAAATGATCGCATTTTTCACCTTCTGAACGTTAACCAAAATGCATTTTTTTTTTTTTTGCAATCCCCTCAGACCCGGCAAAAAATTCGATAAACTGGAAAAGATATGCCCCCCCCCCTCCACCCCTCATTTTTGTGGGTGAGGCCAAACGTACACAAATTTTCAAGGTCTATGGAGACTGGAGACCATAAACTTTGCTGTAGAGACATAAAATTTGGGTGAGGTGTGCATCACCTCAAGATTTGCAAAAAACATCATTATGGCCCATACCCACTGCCAACAGGAAGGCCGCCATCTTGCCTCAAAGTCGCCCCACCTCCAATTTGGAAAAAAGTCACACCTCGCATTTGAACAAACTAGTCCTAGGACCTGCTCCAATTGAGCTCATTTTTACATGGCGGCATCTATAGGCATTGGCCATTAAAAAATGTATAAATTAAGTCAAAATCTCAAAAGGTGTGGCCTGGGTGCCATGGCGAAGTTTGACTCCTCCCCTTACAAATTCAACCAGCTGTAAATTGGGCAAAACTTGTCCAATGTCCCAAAAACTTTCCATCCATCCATCCATCCATCTTCTACCGCTTTTCCGGAGGTCCGGGTCACGGAGGCAGCAGTTCAAGCAGAGAAGCCCAGACTTCCCTCTCCCCAGCCACCTGCTCCAGCTCTTCAGAGGGGATCCCAAGGCGTTCCCAGACCAGCTGGGAGACATAGTCTCTCCACCGAGTCCTGGGTCTGCCCCGGGGTCTCCTCCCAGTGGGACGTGCCTGAAACACCTCAAGTGGGAGGCGTCCAGGAGGCATCCTAATCAGATGCCCATACCACCTCAACTGACTCCTTTCAATGTGGAGGAGCAGCGGTTCTACTCTGAGCCTCTCCCGGATGATTGAGCTCCTCACCCTATCTCTGAGGGTGAGTCCAGCAATCCTACGGAGAAAGCTCATTTCAGCCGCTTGTATCCGCGATCTCGTTCTTTCGGTCATTACCCAAAGCTCGTGACCATAGGTGAGAGTAGGAACGTAGATTGACTGGTAAATCGACAGCTTTGCCTTAGAACTAAGCTCCCTCTTCACCACAACAGACCGGTACAACGTCCGCATCACTGCAGATGCTGCTCCAATCCGTCTGTCAATCTCTCACTCCATTTTCCCCTCACTCGTGAACAAGACCCCAAGATACTTAAACTCCTCCACTTGGGGCAGGAGCCTGTCCCCAACCCGGAGAGGACAATCCACCTTTTTCCGGCTGAGGACCATGGACTCGGACTTGGAGGTGCTGATTCTCATCCCAGCCGCTTCACACTCAGTGGCAAACCATCCCAGCAAGAGCTGTAGGTCATTGCTGGATGAAGCCAACAGGACAACATCATCTGCAAACAACAGAGATGAGATTCTGTGGTCACCAAGCATGACACCCTCCATTCCCTGGCTGCGCCTAGAAATCCTGTCCATAAAAATTATGAACAGGATCGGTGACAAAGGGCAGCCCTGTCCAGGGCTGGATTATGTAAAGAATTTAAACATAACGTCTGAAGAAGAAGGTGAATGATGTGTGTGGACCTTGCAAATTCCAAACTGGTGAATGTATATTATGTATTCTTATGTAATAGATTACCTAGACTAAACAGAGGAGTATTGTTGTTGATTTGTGTTTGTTAATGGATGTTGTTGTTGTTTTTATTACACATTTTTTTTTGTTATTGTTCTTTTTAATTTTTAAATTACTTTTGTGTTAGTGTCTGATTGTTTGTGCCATGTTTGTATAAAAAAAAGGTTCAATAAAAAATATTGTGGAAAAAAAATAAATAAATAGAGTGTCACCTGACCCTGACATACATGTTAATGGAGGAAAAATACAAATTGTTAGCCAATATAAATATCTTGGGTTAATAATAGATTCACAGCTTTCCTTTAAAGCCCATATTGCTAAATTGAGTAAAAAAATCAAGCTAAATCTTGCAAATTTTCGTGCAATTCGAAATGAAATGTCAATTGAAGCCACAAAAATATACTTGCATTCAATGATTCTCAGTCACTTCAACTATTGCCTAACTAGCTGGTCCCAGGCAAGTCTGAGTGCAAAAAAACCATTGGAAGTTTTGTACAAACAAGCAGTCAAAGTTCATTCATTCATTCATTCATCTTCTTCCACTTAATCCTTTTTTTGGGGGGGTCGCGGGGGGGGCTGGAGCCTATCCCAGCATCTTTGGGCGGGAGGCAGGGTCCACCCTGGACAGATCGCCAGTCCATCACAGGGCCAACACAGAGCGACAGACAACCATTCACTGTCACATTCATACCTAAGGACAATTTAGAATCCCCAGTTTGATGCCAATTAACCTAACTTGCATGTTTTTTGGCATGTGGGAGGAAACCGGAGAAATCCCGGAGAAAACCCACGCAGACACGGTGAGAACATGCAAACTCCACACAGATCACTGTTGGTCGGGGGCTGGGATCGGAGTCAAAGTCAAAGGGATCAGATCAGCAGTCAAAGTTATGGATAAAAAAACCTAGGCATTATCATCATTGTGCAATTTTAAAAAAATACAGTCTTTTAAACTGGGATAGTCTTCATACATTTGCAGATTTAAACTTGATTTATAAAGTACTGCATGATTTGGCTCCAGATCCTCTGGCAGAGTTCATCAGCCAAAGAAACAGCTCTGAGCGTGTCACTCGAGGCTCTGTCAGAGGTGACGGTTTCATTCCTCTGCACAGGAGCACTTTCAGTAAGTCGGCCTGGTCAGTGAGGGGCGCTAGTGAGTGGAACTCAGTACCTGAGGAGGTTAAACTGCTCACAACATTCAAGGCCTTCACAAAAAAAATTGAAAATGTGGCTTATAAACACCTACAGCTGCCAACACTAAAAGATAAGTCTGTTGTGATGTTTGATGTTGTGATTAAATGTACGGTTTGTTATGTATATGTTATCCGCTACATTAGTGTTCTCTTAAACGTCTAATTATGTTTTGGGGTTTTTTTTATTAGATGCATTTTACTGCTTTTTTACATCTTGGCCAGGGGACTACAGATGAAAACTAGCCTTTTGGCTAATTCTGGCTTTTTTAACCATGTGTAATCATGTGTTTTATGAAATTGCATTGTTCCTTTTCAAATAAACTAAACTAAACTAAATTAAACTGTGGGAAACCCCCACAACTGCAGAAAGACCCCAGCAATTAGGCGATCCCCTGTGAGCAGCACTTGGTGACGGTGGAGAGGAAAAATTCCCTTTTAACAGGAAGAAGCCTTCAGCAGAACCAGGCTCAGGGAGGGGCAGTCATCTGCTGTGACTGGCTGGGGGGTGAGGGGATAGAGAAGAAGAAGAAAAGAACAAACATTTATCAGGATAAATCTGAGGAGAAACAGGTGAGCTAAGCAGGAGCTGCTGCCGACTGATGAAATACACTAAATATCAGCTTCTACAGACTGCTGCTGCATTATTCATCATCACTGTAGTAAAGCATTTATTTAAGTCCACATATACAGTGGACCTTTGCGTCAGGTCAGGCATTGGCTTGCTTGCTACCGGATATCCATGAAAACCGGTACTACCTGTCTCATGGGTCGGGCCGTCGGCAACTCAACCAGCATCCCCGCCCTTCCGAGGGCGTGGAGGGTGAAACAGGGCATCCTGGCAGAACTAAAAACAATATCTGCCACAGGTCTGTGGTGGACCACTCCCAGTTACACAGTGTGAGACTGGACATCCTGGCAGATAAACACATCTGTCGCAAGGTCTGTGGTGGACTGTGCCAGTCAGTGCATTGTGACATGCACTACACAAAGAGCAGAGATAAACAAACCTATCATCTGGTCAGTCACTGCAACAGATACTGGAGTCAGTTTGTCTTGGCTTGTCCTTGCCACTGATAATACCTTTATCTGCCAAGAAAGTGCTGCTAGTCCAGCAAAAGCTAGCAGTACTCAAATACTTTGCAAGAAGTTTCATGAAATGGTCAATCAGAAAGCAACTCATACTGGCTTGGACGTCGCCCGGGCTTACAAGGTCCGCGCTGATCTGTTCACACTCCGACAGGCAGTGAAAAGTAAGCTAGGAGCAGGAAGACAAAAGAAAAGGAAAACAGCAGCCTTGTGTGTAGTAGAATGGAATGTACGCATTCTGTTGGACAGAACAACATCACAGTGCCCAGAAAGACAGACCGCGCTTGTGGCCCTGGAAATGAACAGGTACAATGTAGACATAGCTGCACTTAGTGAAACAAGATTGCCTGGATATGACAGCTTGGAAGGCCATGGGTACATCTTCTTTTGGTGTGGGAGATCAACTCAAGAAAGGAGAGAAGCAGGAGTGCTTCAGGAGTGCTAACCACTGCACGGTGGCGCAGTGGTTACCACTGCGGCAGCACAGTTTACCCTTGGCCAGGGGATCGTGGGGATCGTGGGGATCGTGGGATCGTGGGTTCGATCCCAGCCCCCAACCAACAGTGATCTGTGTGGAGTTTGCATGTTCTCCCCGTGTATGCGTGGGTTTACCCCGGGATTTCTCCGGTTTCCTCCCACATGCCAAAAACATGCAGGTTAGGTTAATTGGAGACTCTAAAGTGGCCCTTGGTGTGAATGTGTGTGTGGTGAATGGTTAAAGGGATGGCGCCGTATTGTGGCTGCTTCATCCATCCAGGTGGTGGATGACCCTTAATTTCTGTAAAGCGTATTTGAGTGTCTATGATAAAGCACTATATAAATCTGATGCATTGATTGATTGATTGAGTGGGCTTTGCAGTTAGAAAGGAGACAGTAGCAATGCTTGATGAGGAACTGGTGCCAATCAACGACAGGATAATGACTATGAGACTCCCACTACAGCGAAAGATGTATGCCACACTCATCAGTGTATATGCCCCAACAATGACCAACACAGAGGAGGTGAAGGAAGAGTTCTACAGTGATTTATGTGAGACTATCAGGCGTGTACCGACTGATGACAGGCTGATATGCGTTGGAGATTTTAATGCCAGAGTTGGTTTGGACACTGAGAAATGGAAAGGAGTGCTACTGTAGGCAGTCATGGAGTAGGCAAGTGCAATGCTAATGGAGAACTTCTACTTGCACTATGTTCAGAGTACAACCTTGTGATAACCAACACTCTATTTAGTGAAACAAGATTGCCTATTTAAGCACAAGGACACACACAAGAAGACATGAATGCACCCAAGATCCAAGCACTGGCACTTATTAGACTACATCATAGTCAGGCAGAGAGACATAAGGGATGGACTGGACACCAGAGCAATGAGAGGCACGGACTGTGGTACTGATCATGTTATGCTGAGATCTAGATTAAGGATTTGGAGATGAAAACAGCACTGCAGGAGTGGTGTGAAGCCACCACGGAAGCTAAACACTAGTGCACTGAAAGGCCAAAAGAAGCAGGAAGAACTTACACAGGAAATGGATGAAAACTTGAAAGACTGTAACAGCAACAACTCAGAGAATGACATAGAAGAGAAATGGGCAACACTGAAGGATACAGTGTATCAGACTGTGAGTGATGTATTAGGCTACCCTGAGAGGAAACATCAAGATTGGTTTGATGAGCACAATGAACACCTGAAGAAACTACTAGAAGCGAGGAATACAGCTAGACAGGAAAACCTACAGTGGTCAAAGAAGATGAAATACTCAAAGACTCAGAGTGAGCTACAGAAGTACACCAAAGAGATGAAGTCCAACTGGTGGGATGAAAAAGCTAAGAAACTTCAAACTGCAACAGGCAGGAAGGACATGAAAACATTCTTCACAGATTTGAGAGAAATCTACGGTCCTAAACCAAGAGGATTGATCCAACTAAAGGCTATGGATGGTGAAACGGTTTTGCAGGAGAAAGACAAGATCCTGGACAGATTTGCAGACCATTCTGACCAACTACTAAACAACCCTGGAGCTCTCACTGAAGAGGCTAAAGAAGTTCTAGTGCAGCGACCAGCTGTATCAAGTCTGGATGAACCACCAAATTTTTTTGAACTAATGGCAGCTATCAGGACAACACAAGATGGTAAAACTCCAGGAAGGGATGGAATTCCAGCAGAAGCGTGGAAATTTGGTGGCGTTTGGCTGACCAACTGCCTGCACAAGCTCATCCAAGAGATATGGGATGCCCAGAAAGTACCTCAAGACTGGAAGGATGCAAGTATTGTGCCTTTGTTCAAAAAAGGTGACAGGAAAGATTGTGGAAATTACCGAGGTACATCACTGCTAGCCACTGTTGGTAAGATTCTCTCACGTGTACTACTTAACAGACTCAGTGAACACATCTCGCAGAATGTACTACCAGAAACCCAGTGTGGCTTTAGAAGTGGAAGAAGCACAATGGACATGATTTTCTGCTTGAAACAGGTTCAAGAAAAGTGTATTGAACAGAACATGCCACTTTATGTAGTCTTCATAGACTTCAGTAAAGCCTTCGATACTGTTTCACGACAAGGACTTTGGCAGGTACTCAAGAAATATGGTTGTACAGAGAAGTTTGTCAGCCTGATCGAGGCACTCCATACAGGTATGCAAGCAAACGTAGCAATGAGTGGTTCAGTATCTAAAGACTTTTCAGTAAGCAACGGGGTGAAACAAGGGTGTGTGCTGGCACCTACACTCTTCTCGTTATATCTGGCAGCCATGCTTGAGGTGGCCTTCAAAGACACTTCAGAAGGAGTATACAGTACATTCAAACAAGGAAAGAAGCAGACTTGTTCAATGTGGCAGAGTTTAAAGCCAAGAGTAAGACATTGATAAAGGTAGTAAGAGAAATGCTCTTTGCCGACGACAGTGCTCTAGTTGCACACAGCGTGGAAGATATGCAATCTTTAGTGGAGAAATTTGCAAGAACAGGTAGCCAATTCAGCCTCAAAATCAACATCAAGAAGACAGAGTGCCTTTATCAACCACCAAAGTTCCAATTATCAACATCACTACCAGAAGAGATCAGCATTGGTACAGAGCCACTAGTCAAGTGCAAGACTTTCAAGTATCTAGGGAGTACTGTTTCAGAGAATGCTAGGCTGGAGGATGAACTATATCTCAGAATGGGAAGAGCGAGCGCTGTGTTTGGAAACTTGAGGGAGAGACTGTGGAGCAATCAACGTGTCAATCCATGTGAAATGCAAAGTGTACAGAGCGACAGTACTGGCTACTCTATTATACGGTGCTGAAACTTGGACTGTCTACAGAGTGCAGGTGAAGAAACTCCATGCGTACATGATGAGACACCTTCGAGCCATAATGAACATCTTATGGAAAGACAAGATAACCAACACAGAAGTGCTGAAACGAGCTGGTCTACCATCAATGGAGGACATGCTAATACAGATGAACCTGAGATGGCTCGGACATGTTGAGAGGATGTGTCACGCCGCGCCATTCATCAGCGGCGCCACCTGCTCACGCACCTGCTACTCGTCAGCGGCGAGGGATAAAAGCCGCCTCGCCCTGAGCTTCGGCCTGAAGCCGTTAGACTTCATCGCCTTCAATGCGAAGCGTCAACCCTCTCTTCAGCGTCAAGCTAGTGGTAAGAAGATTCCCTTCCTTACCTCTCCCAGTCTGCTCCCCTGTGCACAGGTGGATTCCTCGGCGGCGGACAACTCCGTCCCTCGTCCTTCCTCGCTGCTGCACCGAGTCCTGCAGGTGACTGTCTCCCGGGGTTCCGTCCTTGTAGTGCCTGCCATCTGTCAAACTCAAGTAAGCTTCTCTCCCTCGCCTATTCTCCTCCTGTATTGGTGTGTGCCTGTCACCCTGTGTCTGTTCTCTCCCATAGGGTTGTCGGCTGAACGGTCTCCTGCCTCTGTGCCCGAAGCAGACGCCACCACCAATACATTAACATTCCACTGACACACACCCATACACCCCTGCTGTTAATAAACAGTTTGAACTACTCTGAACCTGTGTGTGTGCGTCTCCTGAGCCGAACGTTATGTCAGTACGGCTTCAGCAGAGCGGCTCGGCAGACGGCGGGCTCGCGCACCGGCTTACCACTCTCGAGGTTCGGGTGGATCAAATTGCTTATCAGCAGCAGGTGATTTTAAATCAACTTATTGCCATCACTAACCGATTGGACCGCCTGGACCCCCAACAGCCATTCCCCCCGGTTCACCAGGGTGGCGCAGCTCCTGCTGTCCCAGCGGCCGTCCAGCCGGCTCCTGCGGCACCGGTTCGGCTCACGCCGATTCCAACCCCCGCCCGCTTTAGCGGAAAGCTCGGCGGAGCGCGGGGGTTCATTATGCAGTGTGAGTCCGTATTCCACCGTGTGCCCGGAGACTTCCCCTCGGATCACAGCCGAATTGGCTACATAGGGAATCTCCTGGAGGGGCACGCGTTAACTTGGACCTACGCCATTATGGCGAAGCCCAGTTACGCCACCCTCACCTATGACCAGTTCGTGGCACGCTTCCTGGAGGTCTTTGACCATTCCCCAACCGAGACGGTCCAAGTCGATCGGCTTCTCGCTCTCCAGCAGGGAAGCCGGTCGGCAGCGGACTATGCGGTTGACTACCGGGTAGCGGCGGAGGAACTGGGCTGGGACGAACGCTCCCTCTGTGGCCTGTTCCTCCGCAGCCTGAATGATGATCTGAGGGATGAACTGGCTGGTCGGGATATCCCTGGGACGCTAGCTGAGCTAACTTCTCTCGCCATCAGCTTGGATAACAGGCTGCGTGAGCGCTCCTCTGGGCGGAAGTCGTCTTCTTCTCGCCCTCGGGGAGCCTCGTCGCGCCTGCCCCAAGCTCGCCCCCTGGCGACGCCGCCGCCATCGCACTCCGAGGAGTCGGAGCCGATGGTGACGGGCTGGACAAAGCTCTCCCCGGCAGAGAGACAACGCCGCCGTGAGTTGAATCTCTGCATGTATTGCGGAGATAATCAACACACGGTGGAGCTTTGTCCACATAAGCCAAACGGCGGGGTCCGCGAGTCACTGTAGGGGGCCTTGCGGAAGTCAATCGGTTAAGTCCCCTTACCCAATTGAAGCTGTCCATCCGTTTTTGCCACAATCCCACTGGGCATCTCACCCACGCACTGGTGGATTCGGGTGCAGAAGGCAGCTTTATTTCACAAAGCCTGGCAACCCGTTTGGGCATTCGCTGTCAGGCACTGAAGAATCCCATCTCCCTTGTTAATCTCTCCCGTGCCTCCCTTGGGAGAGTATCACACCAAACCATCCCCGTTCCGGTCATCATCTCGGGAAATCACCGGGAGGAGATGATCTTCTACGTCCTTCCCAACTCTGTGTCGCCCATCATCCTGGGGTATCCCTGGCTTCGCCTTCACAACCCGGTCCTGGATTGGAAATCAGCTGGGATATCGGCATGGAGTACGTTCTGTATGGGCACCTGCCTTCAGTCCGCTGCCTGCTCTCCGTCCGCTCCTCCCCCTGCGACGGACGCTGCACCCCCGGACCTGTCTCTGGTGCCCCCAGAATTTCACGACCTGGGTATGGTGTTCAGCAAAGCGAAAGCTATGTCTCTCCCCCCTCATCGGCCCTATGACTGTGCCATCAACCTCCGCCAGGGGGCTCCCTTACCTTCTGGTCGCCTTTACAGCCTGTCTGCGCCGGAGAAGGAGACGATGAACGCCTACCTGAAGGAGTCATTAAGTGCTGGGATAATCCGCCCATCATCGTCACCCGTGGGGGCAGGGTTCTTCTTCGTGGGAAAGAAGGATGGGTCCCTCCGCCCTTGTATCGACTACCAGGCCCTCAATAATATCACGGAGAAGGACCGTTACACCCTGCCTCTCATGGACACTGCTTTCCACTCCCTCCAGGGGGCGACCTGGTTCACCAAGCTGGACCTACGCAGCGCTTACCACCTCGTCCGGATCCGGGAGGGAGATGAGTGGAAAACGGCCTTCCGTACCCCGAACGGCCACTTTGAATACCTGGTGATGCCGTTCGGGTTGACCAACGCTCCTGCAGTCTTCCAGCGCCTCATTAATGACGTCCTCCGGGACTTCATTGGCCTTTTCGTTTTCGTCTACCTGGACGATATTCTCATCTTCTCCAAGTCCAGGGATGAGCACCAGGTCCACGTGAGGCGGGTCCTCCAAAGGCTGCTGGAGAATCGTCTGTACGTTAAGGCAGAAAAGTGTGAATTTTACGCCAGGAGTACGTCCTTCCTGGGGTTCATCATCGCCCACGATAAGGTGCTCCCCGACCCAGAGAAGGTAAAGGCGGTGGTGGAATGGCCCACACCTGCATCCCGGAAACAGGTGCAGCAATTTGTTGGCTTCGCCAATTTCTACCGCCGCTTTGTCCCCAACTTCAGTGCCATCGTTGGACCACTGACCCGCCTCACGTCCCCGAAGGTCCCGTTCCGGTGGACCGAAGAGGTCGCTGCCGCCTTTGAGGCGCTGAAGGCGGAATTCTCCTCCTCCCGGGTCCTTCGCCAGGTCGACCCCGCGCTGCAGTGCATCGTAGAGGTAGACGCTTCGGACACGGGAGTGGGAGCAGTGCTGTCCCAGCGGTCACCGGACGATGGCGCCAAACGACCGTGCGCCTTCTTCTCCCGGCGCTTGTCCCCGGCGGAGAGAAACTACGATGTGGGGGACAGAGAGCTCTTGGCCATCAAGCTCGCCCTGCAGGAGTGGCGCCACTGGTTAGAGGGGGCGAACCTGCCGTTTGTGGTCCTCACGGACCACAAGAACTTGGAATACTTACGATCTGCCAAGCGCCTGAACGCCCGCCAAGCGCGCTGGTCCCTGTTCTTCGCCAGGTTCCAATTTTCCATCACCTTCAGGCCTGGCTCTAGGAACGTCCTGCCTGACGCCCTCTCCAGGCAGTTCGCCCCCGTGGAGTCGGAGGAGGCGCCCCACTCCATCCTGCCCAGGTCGTGCGTCGTGGGAGCCATCTCGTGGGACATCGAGAGCAAGATCCGGAAGGCACAGGAGGTGGAACCTGACCCTGGCGGCGGACCGGAGGGAGGCTGTTCGTGCCATCCGCGGTCCGAGGAGAGGTCATCCACTGGCTCCACACCTCCAAGCTCACCTGTCACCCTGGCACCTCCCGGATGATAGATCTCCTCCAACGGTCCTTTTGGTGGCCAGGCCTGCGGAGGGATGCAGCCCGCTACGCCCGGGCTTGCCCAATCTGTGCCACCTGCAAGTCGGGAAATGCCCCTCCAGCGGGTCTGCTCCAGCCCCTGCCCGTCCCTGGCAGGCCCTGGTCGCACATCGTGCTGGATTTCGTCACCGGACTCCCTGTCTCCAACTCCTATGACACCATCCTGACCATCGTGGACCGCTTCTCCAAGGCCGTGCACTTCGTCCTCCTGCGAGGCCTCCCTACTGCCCTGGAGACGGCGGACCTCCTCGTCCAACACGTGGTCAGGCTGCACGGGATTCCGGTGGACGTGGTCTCGGACCGGGGCCCCCAGTTTTCATCTGAGGTTTGGAGATCTTTCTGCAACGCCATCGGAGCCAAGGTGAGCCTCTCCTCCGGCCATCACCCCCAATCCAACGGGCAGTGTGAGAGGACCAACCAGGAGCTGGAGGCTGCGCTCCGCTGTGTGTCCAGATCCAAACCTACGTCCTGGAGCAACCATCTTGCCTGGGTTGAATATGCCCACAACACCGCTCGCTCTTCTGCTACAGGGATGTCCCCCTTCAAATCGTCCCTGGGTTACGACCCCCCGCTGTTTCCGGAGCAGGAGAGTGAAGTAACTGTCCCGTCAGTTAGGGCCCATCTCAGGCAGTTCTGCTCCACCTGGACTGCCGCGCGCCATGCGCTATTACGCACAGCGGAGCGCAACAGAACTGTGGCGGACCAGCGTAGAAGACCTGCCCCGGCGTACAGAGTTGGGCAGCTTGTTTACGTTTCCACCCAGGACGTCACTCTAAAAGGCGAGAGGAGAAAGCTGGCACAGCGCTTCATGGGTCCCTATCCCATCACCCGGATCATCAACCCGGTGGCTGTGCGCATGGCTATTCCCCCCTCCCTCCGCATTCATCCTACTTTCCACGTGTCGAAGGTGAAACTGGCAGTCTCTGACCCCCTTTGCCCTCCTCCTGCAGCGCAACCCGCGCCCCGGATGATTGGTGGCCATCCGGCCTGGTCCGCCTCCTCCATCCTGGACTCCCGGCGCCGGGGTCGTGGGTTGCAATACTTGGTGGACTGGGAGGGCTATGGGCCCGAGCATCGACAGTGGGTGCCCCCGTCGTTTGTGTTGGACCCATCGCTCATCGCGGACTTCCACCGAGCACACCCGGATAAGCCATCGCCAGGAGGCGCTGCTAGAGGGGGGAGTACTGTCACGCCGCGCCATTCATCAGCGGCGCCACCTGCTCACGCACCTGCTACTCGTCAGCGGCGAGGGATAAAAGCCGCCTCGCCCTGAGCTTCGGCCTGAAGCCGTTAGACTTCATCGCCTTCAATGCGAAGCGTCAACCCTCTCTTCAGCGTCAAGCTAGTGGTAAGAAGATTCCCTTCCTTACCTCTCCCAGTCTGCTCCCCTGTGCACAGGTGGATTCCTCGGCGGCGGACAACTCCGTCCCTCGTCCTTCCTCGCTGCTGCACCGAGTCCTGCAGGTGACTGTCTCCCGGGGTTCCATCCTTGTAGTGCCTGCCATCTGTCAAACTCAAGTAAGCTTCTCTCCCTCGCCTATTCTCCTCCTGTATTGGTGTGTGCCTGTCATCCTGTGTCTGTTCTCTCCCATAGGGTTGTCGGCTGAACGGTCTCCTGCCTCTGTGCCCGAAGCAGACGCCACCACCAATACATTAACATTCCGCTGACACACACCCATACACCCCTGCTGTTAATAAACAGTTTGAACTACTCTGAACCTGTGTGTGTGCGTCTCCTGAGCCGAACGTTATGTCAGGATGGACCACCAGCGTCTCCCTTGGCAGTTACTCTACTCACAGTTATGCGAGGGCAAACGCAATCATGGTAGACCAAGGCTCAGATTTAGAGACACTGTAAAAAGAAACTTGAAGAAGTTGGACATAGACAGGAGCTCCTGGCAGCGGAAGGCTAAGGACAGAGCTGTGTGGAGGAATCTGATCAGACCTAAATGAAACAGTCATTGTCGCCTACAGCAGACTGCTATGATGATGATGATGATACAGTATAAAGGGGCAGTGCATGAACACACGCTGTGGGGAAAATATTAAGAGGGGCAAAAACTAAAATAATCAACATGAGCGAAATTAGGTCAGTTCGGGGGTCTGAATGTCAGTTTTGGTTGTTTTTTGTCTGATAGCCCAGCACTGCCCCACATTTATTTTTAATGCACATTTATACTGGGAGTTTAACTGATGTGTTTCAATCTGGGATTTCTTGCAAATATCCTTAATTTTCATTACTATCATATACTGTATGTTCTTATTGGGAGGAATGACATGCAGTATATCCATACAGGATATACATTATAATTATGATCCACATCTCATCCTGTTCAGCTACATAATTGCTTCATTTTTCCCAGATGGCATCACTCCCATCATCACACACACAATGCACCCTCTTCTCTGGTCAACAACAGCCTCGTTTCTGTCTTCTACATCCTGCTTTCATCATCTCATTTCATGAGAATGTATCAGCCCTGGAAGAGAATGACTTCAGTCTGGAGAATCTGTGGCCATATGGAAGACGATGTTTTTTTGAAAGCAGGTGGTCGCTGACACGCAATGCTGTCCACTTCCTGTCTTGGCCACAGACCACAGGAAGTGACTTTCAACCTTCAGCTGTTTATCTGAGGGAACACACCAAAAGGAAGAAGAACACACCTTACTGTGTGGATTCAGAAGCAGAATGTTCTGATAAAACTGCCACATATCTATATATCCTATAACCACAGGGACTGTATGTTGCTGTGGAAGGTTGCTTATTTCACCTGTTCAGCGTGTCAGATCATTCAGCTCCAAATTGTTTATTGTCAGCATTCCAAAGGTTCAACCCACATGATTTTTTTCTGACTCAAACTGTGCAAAATAAAAACTTGATTAGAACTTGTTGAGTTTGCATGTTTTTTCTTCTTAAGATTTAAGGTTTTCTCTCTCTCTCTCTCTGTGACTTTTTCCTCATAAATGTCCAACTTTGTCCTCACAAATTCACAACTTTTCCAATCATAAATTTGCCCTTTTCATGCAAATCTGTAACTTTCTACTTACAAATTTGCAGCTTTTTCCACATAATTCATGAGAGGTTTTAGTTTTTTTTTTGTCAAAGCCACAGGAAGACACTGGATATGAGCAAAACAACTGCATGTGGTTTTCTGTTCTAATAATTAACCTTAAGTGTACTAATTGTTAAGAAATTTAGGAATGGATCAAGACATCTCCTTTGACATTCCTTTGATATTCCCTTAGAATATGGCCGAATTTTTTTGTCTTTCAGCTGCTCCCTTTCGGGTTCGCCACAGCGCATCATCATCTTATATTGCGAAGATCCACAGGTTGATTTGGCGAGAAATTTTAAGCCGGATGCCTTTTCTGATGCAACCCTGCCCATTTATCCGGGCTTGGGACCAGCACAGGGAGTACACTGGCTTGTGCATCTCCTGTGGCTGGGTAACCAACTTTCCTTCCTCCATTCTATTTTTGCTGAACACCAAGCTAGAAGGCAGAAACAAAAATGAGAAACACAAAATGTAACCAGGCTATGTTTAGACTGCAAGAAAATGTGACCCAAATCTGATTTGTTTGCCCATATCTGCTTTTTATTAATGACAGTCTAAACAGGACAAACTGACATGAAATCTGACTTTTTCCAAATCAGATCTGGACCACTTTAATGCGTGGTCCTAAATTAGATCCAGGTCCTCTGTCTGAACAGTCATGTCACAGTTCATACAACTTTTATGTCACCCTACCACGACAGTCTTTTAAAGTTATGACTTGTTTCATATGTAAATCTTTTGTGAGCTTACTTTCACTTGTGTCTCACAGACTTGGAACTCTTACTGTAAATTTGTGACTTTTTCTATAAGGAAAAAGTCACTTTGCAACTTTTTACAACAGGTTTGCTAAAACAATAAACTAAGTTTTTATGTAAATTCGATGACAATATTTTAAATAAATTTACAGAGTGCCTTTCACCACAGACATTTTGGTCTGCATGGAGTGGACATCAAGTAAGTAGCTCCATGTCTCCATGGATCTGCAGCCAGAACCTTCTTCCTGCATGTGAACACTAGAGTCCAGGGCCATTTTGACCTTTTTGGCGGCCCCTATTCAATATTTTTATAATGAGGAGGATGGTTCAAATCCTTTAAATAAAGGAACTACAATTCCCAATTTGTCCATTTGGGGTCACACAAGAGTAGCAGACACAAAAGTGATCCGTGATTTCCACTGAGGGAGTCTGTTATGCAGGTCGGGAGGACAGGATTTCTTCCAGAAAGACTCCAAGGCAAACCTTTCCCACCTGCCTGTGTTATTATTCCTTCTCGCCAATTGCTAAAAATATGCAACAAGTCTTTTTTGTGGATGCCAGATCCAGCACACACTGAAATGTCATTGTATTTACTGTATTTAATAACTGTTATTTAAAAACACATTAACCTCCGTGTCTCCCAGCTCAGCCGGGGGGGGGGGGGGCATATTCTTACAGTCAGAACTAGTTCTTCTTGTCACAGACTTTGTTGAACATCTTCAAAACAAGAGAAGCTGCAGGTGTCTTGCCAAAAAGTGATGGGCTGCCAGAAACTGATCGGCTCACTGCAGGAGTGCGCCTCCCTCGGCTAAAGCCATTTCTCTTCTGATTCAGAGGCTGACGGCTGCTTTTGAGCAAAGCGGACATAACTTTTTGTCTTTGTTAGCAAAGGTTTGTCTGTGAATATTTAATGCTGTGAGGGATTAGTCATAATTTTAGCCCCATGAGTTTTGAGGTAGAATAATCAGATATGACATTTTATCCTGTAGCAGCTTTTAATGTTTTTCCTTATATGTTAAGAAAAGTGCTGAAATTAACAAAATCCATGTATAACAATGTAAAAGTCAATAAAGTTTTTCTTTCCCATGAATACTAGTGTTTGCGCATTATTTACCTCCTATAACTATATATTGTAAGTAGAATCCATAAAATGTATGCTTCATCTGCCAAAGAATTAATAAGGCTTCCAATTTGGATTAAAACATTGTATCTGCCAAAAATTACTTGATTTGGTTCTTCAAGGTTGAATTGTGAAGATTATAATATAACATGTTCTGTCCAACTTCTGAATAGTCTCAAAGGGCTGTTATTGCTGATAAATGTGTTATTTCACCTGCCAAAAATTGATTAAGGGTCTTAATGTTGATTGAAACTCCAGAAATCCAATCATAACCAGTTTATTCATATGCATGTAAACATGGTCAGTGATCAGGTTTACATGTACACTAATAAACCGGTTTTGATTGGATTTCTGCAGTTATCTGATTATTCAAGTGATCATATAAAAAGAATAATCCGATAAAGGCCATGTAACTGGTGTCATTACTCCAACTCATTCAGGTTGTTCACGCTTTGTAAAAGATCAATGGTTCAATAAATGTAAACATTTCATAATGTACTTGTACTTCTTTGTACTAATTTTGGAGTTGCCATTAGGTTGCTTTGCTATTATTTTACTGGTCCGGCCCACTTGACATTAAATTTGGCAGTATGTGGCCCCCAAGCTAAAATGAGTTTGACACTCCTGGTCTAGATAAAAAGAAACAAATTAAACCATTACATAGAATAAAAATTTTACATTAGAAATGTACACGAAAAAATAACAAATTTACAAGTAAAATATCACAGATTTTCAAGAAAGAAGCTTAAAAAAGATCACAAATTTATCAGAAAAAAAGCTGAAAATTTACAAGAAAAAAAGTTGTGATTTTACAAGAAAATTATAGGGCACTCAGAGAGCTCATACCTCTGCCAAGGCTGTTGTTCATTCAAACTCCGCTCTGCCACTGTGTATCGCAGCAGGTAAAAATCCATCCAGTAGTTTTTGCGTAATCCTGCTAAACCATTGCAGGACAGTGAGCCATGGTGGAGGTATGCACTCATGGATCACCTCCACGTGTGTAGGCCAACAGCCACTTGTGGGGAAAATCTCATCAAACTGTCCAGTAGTTTTGGAGTAATCTTGCTAAGACATTGTGAGAAGATAGCCTTGGTGGAGGTATGCGCTCTCGCATCAACAGTGAAATGCAATGGGAGTGACAGGAGCCCCTCCGAGGCAGAGAAGCTGATATCCCAAATGCCAGGCGAATATGATCAACCATTATTTATTGCAAGCCTTGAACAGGTAACAGAAAATAAAGCAGCACATGGGCTGAACAAAAACTAAGACTTGACACAACAAGGATTCTGACTAAAGACTAGGGCAAGACAAGAGGGAAGCATGTAATCACGCCAACATGAGACAAGGACACCACACCTGGCAAAGAATGGCACACATATATGTGTGTGTGTCATTAGTGGGGATAATTAGTGGAGGGAGATAATTAGTGGACAACAAGGAACAGGTGGGTACAAATGGGGTAATCAGAGACAGCAGGGAGTGGCTATAGGTACGGGAAACATGAGTGGCTGAGACAAAAGGTAAAGCAGAGACATGAACACAGTACCAGGGAATACACAACCATGACAAATAATAACAGACAATCATACAAAACTAACTTCAAACCCCATACCATAAATAACAACAAATACAGAGAATTTCAAAATACCAACTGAGCCAAGGCAGGAGAAACACAGACAAACAAACTAACAAAGGGCGAGGACATGACTGTCACGTCCGGGGTCGTTCAACCCCATCCATGACCTGTGGCTGTAGGTTTTGATTACTTCTTATTAATTCCAGCTGGCAGATTGAGCCTTGCTCTCTGTCAGTCCTACAGTCACGCCTTCCTCCTCTTACCAGACACACACCAGCTGTTTGGGATCACCACATGCACACATGCACACACTCACACACACACACACACTCACACATGCACACACACATTTATCCAATTATCTACACACCTGCTCGCCACACGGCTGTGCCCACTTGCCTTCCTTGGTATATTGTGTACTTATAGGGAGGCAGTGTGCGCAGTCAGTGTGGCAGCTTAAGTCAACATAGGAGAACCTGACTCCCCGGATTATTGGCTTCCTTCCCCTAGACTAAACATGTTATGTCTTAGAGCCTTTCTGCTCCAACATATCCGTAAGTCTTCTTTTGTGCCTTTTCCTCCCGCTCCTGACTGTCCGGAGCACGTTAGGCATTTCCTCTAAGCCTACGAGGGTTGTAGCGGGTTGTCTTACCCTTATTCACAGTGACTGTTATTTGAACATTTTGGACATTTTTCCTTTGTAAATAAACACGTTACTTACACTGCATTTTGGGCTTGCTGCCAATTTATATGTTTGCTGCGAGATTATGCAGCGGATATGACAGTAAGCTGCCACCAAAAGAGCCCAAGCAGCAAGAAGCGTGTTACTTTCATTTTTTGTGTTTTTTTCCCCACCTACCTGTTCGGAACACGATGTCCTCGTTTAGCTGTTCCCACACTGGTGATAGTGGATTGGCAACGAGACATCCCAGTGCGGAGGAGCAGTGGGCAGCCTGGCAAATCCGGGAACTACTGGAGGATGTGTAGGTCTCCATTGGGCCCGGAGAGTGTTTGGCTTGCCTCGACGGAGTGATATGGATCCTGGGGACTCACCGGGGCCTCTGGGACTACCCCGAGTACTCCAAGCTGCTGTCCGGTGTCTGCGCGCTCGAGCAGGCTTTTCCTGACCTGACAAAGAGGGCTTTCTGGACTATGCCCAAACAGAAACACTCTTCTCCGCCGGCGGCCATCGTTCCCTCTCCTCCATCACCCGCTCCAAGATGGTCGCGATCAGGTCGGCGTCGGCGACATCACCCAGAATCCCGGAAGAACAATTCAGCCCCGCTAACTGCTCCTGCTCCTACACTGAGCCATGTTACCCCCGCAGCAGATTATCAGTCCCAAGCAGTCCTGTCTGCAGAATCTCCCTCCATATCCGCTGCGAGGTCTTCCTCCTCGGTTTGTTCGCCGGAAGCAGAGGGGCACTTGCTTTCCTCACCAGGGTCTCCCATTCCTGTGGCGAGAGGGGCGGCTCTCATATGTTCTACCAAGGAGCCTAGCACCGCCTTTCCTGGATGGACGGGTGAAGACATCCAAGCAGCAGCAGCAATCAACATCATAAACCGGGAAAACAGGCAAGTAATTTTTCATTTGACTCACATTAATAATGAAGTGTCTTGCCTGATTCCCGGTAGGGAGGCTCAGGGAAAGCAGTCCCCTGAGCTCTCCCTACCTGCTGCTGTTAAAAACTGTTCACCAGCCCTCTCTCCACTCTCCTTTGTTTGCCTGCAGGAACCGGAGCCAGAGGTCCGGGAGAATTGTCCTTCCAAAACAGTGGTGAACCAGGTCCCAGCCACCCTGCTGGAGGAGTCACCTGCATGGATCATGGCTACTGGGGAAGATAAGACTGCAGTGACCATCATGCCTGCTGTGGAGGCCACCACAGCAGAGTTAGCACCCGAGCAGAACCTCTTGGAGGCCAAACCTGGGAAGACATCGCCCGGATCGCCGGAGTCCTGGACAGCGGTAGAGCTTGAGCTAAGGCAAGTGCTCTCTTTTGTCTTTATCTTTTCTATTATAGAGCATTTCTGCCTAGCTTTAGATGGGGAGAGCCAGCTGCAGCCAAACACTGCACCTGAGCTCGCCTCGCCAGGCTCTGCCGCTGCCGGAGACTCTGGCCCTTCCTCCTCTCTATCTGAGTCCTTTTCCAGAGTCGCCGGAGAGAGTCCTCCATCGTCAGACGAGTCTGTGGATCCAGGTTTGCAACCAGAGGTCACCGAGGTTCTGGCTGAGGTGGTTGTTGGGGGCACCCAGTACCAGTCCAGGGTGCCTGTGATCGATCGCCTCCTCACTTGGGTGCTCCTACGGGTCAGCTGGCCCATGGCCAAGATGGTGTTGGGGTCAGCAGTGGACCAGCCGGTTCCCACCGTGGGTGCAGCAGGGGTCTAGCTGAACTCCACCGTGGGTGCAGCCATGGCTCGGTCGGGGTCTACCATGGGTGCAACATTGTCCCAGGCTGGGACCACCGCGGATGCAGCCATGGCCCAGCCCGGGTCCACCGCAGGTTCTACGGAGTCTCAGTTCCATGCCGGGACCACCAAGGATGCTACCAGACAGTCTAGGGACACCAGGGTCATCCCTTCCTTTCTGGAGGCTCTGTGGGTGTTCCTCCTCCTTCTGCTGGGCACCATCGTGGTCCTGTCTTCCTCGCCACCTGTGACCGCAGAGGTTTCCCTTCCTCTGCCTGGCCACCCACCTCTCAGTTTTCCAGTGGGTAGGCCACCGCCTCATTTGCCCTTCCAGTCCTGGTGGCCTAATCGTGTGGGCAGGCCGCCCGAAAGACTGGGTTGCCTAGCCGGGTGGCCCGTGTGCCCTGGCAGGCCGCCTGATATTATTCTGCAGGCTGCCCGCTGGGCCTTGGACTCTGGTCAGCCCCCTGAACTGTGGGACTCTTGGGGGTGGGGTGGGTTAGTTAGTTTGGGGTTGGGAAGTGTCATTGTGTTGTTTTGTGGTGTTCTTGTCCTGATTGATCCCTCCTAACCTGTTTCCCCCACCGCCCACCCTGGTTTGTTGTGTTGGCCTTTGGGTGGGGGGGGGGGCAGGTTTTGTTTTCTATTTTGATGTTATGGTGGGTGTTTGTTATCCACCCCTTGAGGGGAGGCACTGTCATGTTCTGGGTCGTTCAACCCCGTCCATGACCTGTGGCTGTAGGATTTGATTACTTCTTATTAATTCCAGCTGGCAAATTGAGCTTTGCTCTCTGCCAGTCCTACAGTCATGCCTTCCTCCTCTTACCAGACACTCACCAGCTGTTTGGGATCACATACACACATGCACACACTCACACATACACACACTCACACACACACACTCACACATGCACACACACATTTATCCAATTATCTACACACCTGCTCGCCACACAGCTGTGCCCACTTGCCTTCCTTAGTATATTGTGTACTTATAGGGAGGCAGTGTGCGCAGTCAGTGTGGCAGCTTAAGTCAACGTGGGAGAACCTGACTCCCCGGATTATTGGCTTCCTTCTCCTAGACTTAGCATGTTATGTCTTAGAGCCTTTCCGCTCCAACATATCCGTAAGTCTTCATTTGTGCCTTTTCCTCCCGCTCCTGACTGTCCGGAGCGCATTAGGCATTTCCTCTAAGCCTACAAAGGTTGTAGTGGGTTGTCTTACTCTTATTCACAGTGACCGTTATTTGGACATTTTGTACATTTTTCCTTTGTAAATAAACATGTTACTTACACTGCATTTTGGGCTTGCTGCCAATTTATATGTTCGCTGCAAGATTATGCAGCGGACATGACAATGACTGAACTCTTGAACTGAGAATAACAGAAAGATCAAAGTGAGTACACGAGCACAGCCATGTCCAAACCTTACAATGGATTCCCCTCTACCCCAAGGACCACCTTTGGTGAAAGTTTCTTCCAAATCCATCAGGTAGTTGCGTAATCCTGCTGACTAACAAACAAACAAACCAAGGAACAAACGTGGATGAAAACATAAGCTCCTTGGAGGAGGTAGAAACTCAAATTTTCAAGAAAAAAATAAGTTGCAAATTTACAAGAACAAAAGTTGAGGGTAATTTTAATTCTACCCTAAAAAATATTGAGGGTAACCTTTTAGCTAGTGGCGGAGGGGGCTCACTGCATTTGCGTACTCTGCTTTACAGGCAGAAACAGCCCTGCTGGAGATATAGAGTCTCATTTAAACAATAATCACAACAGTTGCAGACGACACCACGGTGGTGGGACTTATTCAGAGGGATATGGCAATATGACAATAAAGTTGGATTTGATTTGATTTGATTTGATTTGATTTGAAAAAAAAAATCAGATCTGAGCAAAAAAATCCAAACTGAGCATTAGGAGCCACAGTCTGATCTTAGCTCAAACCAGTTCTGCCGTGTTCAGAGAATGTGTTAGCTGTTAAGTCAGGAGGTGACTCCCAGCCTTCTGCAGGCTAATGTAGGTCAATAGTGTAACTCAACCCTGATTTTTCCACTGGCACAGTGGGAGTTTTAATTCCACAGGAGGGAAACTGTGATTAGAGAAACACCACTGGCTGGCCTGCCAATAGTTACGGTGCTTTCATCACATGTGGGTGAGGCAGCAGGGGTCTGCAAGCTGCAGCGCCGCAGCCACATGCAGCTCTTTTGACAATGACCAGTAGCTAAAACTGGCTCTGACATCATTTAAAAAAGAAGACAAAAAGAAAGAAAAAGGAATATTTGCTAATTTAGGAGAAAGAGGTTTCAAACATCTCATGACAAAAGTGCTGGAAAAGTTGCAAATTTGGATTTTAAAAAGTTTAGAGACGGGTGTAAATCTACAGGAAAAAGGTCATAAATTTACAAGCAAATATTTCAAACTTCAAGAGAAAAAAGTCACAATGTAGGAGAAAGGGCACAAGAAAAGTTGTACATTTACAAAAATGTTGAAAATTTATGAAAAAAGACCATGTTCAAGAATAATGGTGCAGTGTATGAGGAAAAAGGTGCAAATTTCAAGAAAAACAGCCACAAATTCAATAGAAAAAACATCACAAATTTACCAGAAAAACTTTGCAGATTTATGAGGAAAAAATGACACAACATGCAAGAAAAATGCCAGTGTATGTGGAAAACAGTGAGAAATTCACTAGAAAAAAGTTACAAATTTACTAGAAATATTTTCCAAATTTATAAGAAAAAAAATGCAAATTTATGAGGAGGGAGGAGTCACAAATCAAGTAAATTCATAAGTGAGGAGATGCAAGTTTTCCAGAAAAAGATGCAAATTCATCAGTAAAGCTTAAAAAAATGCAAATTTTCAAGAAAAAGTTGCAAAAAAATTATATGGACAAACTGTTCCATTATTATAGTTCATAAACATAAGGAACAAGTAGCAAATGTATGTTCACTTATAGCAAAACACTGTTTAAGAAAAAACCCTCAAATAATAGAAAAGTTGCATATTTAAGAAGAAAAAACCCAATTTCAAAATCCATTACCAATAATGTTAAATCAGCAGTTTATTTTAATAACTCAGCTGTTTTGCCTTGATTTTAAGCCTCAGATATGTATTGTGGCTCAGTGCACATTTTATTGTTCCAAAAATTGCCTAATATGGCCATTTCTGTAGCAGACACAGACAGTATTTATTACTAATGACAATGAAGTTAGCAGGTGTGTAGCAGTGTCCTGACAAAGTGGCTGAAAACAGAACAAAATCTACAAGCAACAGAACTGATAAGCTGTCAACAGCAAACTAACAGAACACAACGCTTCCCTCAGCACATCGATGCAGCCCAGTCTCTACCAAAAAAATCTAGAGTTGAACAAAAAGTGTGAAAGTGTTAGATTTTGGAGTTCATTCTCTTGTTCTGACCGGAGACTGAGCTCACCAATACTCCTTGGTGGCGTAAAATCTGGGTGTTTATTCAGTGGGTGTTGACCGGTGTGGTTCAACCCTACTCAGGTGTGGATTCATCTTAGTCTACACATAGGCATCATGACTTTTCCACCACAGACACCAAAGGATCATGGGAAACTAATGTTTCTCTGTGTGATGTTTTAACCCTCACACGACCAAGTTATTTTATCGCTCAAAAGCTCCTGTTAATGGTTCTAATTTTGTTCCTCAGATGACGGATTTCTTTTCCATATTGTTCCATTTCTGCCTGTGCATGACCTATCCTGACCAGGAAGTTCATTGTGTTCTACCAGCTGATCGTCAGGTTAACCTGTCTGTCGATTATGAGCTCCTCCTCAGGGGCCACCACGTCCTCCTCCCTGAGGTTGTCTACGGCCCCGCCTCCACCATGACCTCCTCCAACTCTTCCCCATGAACCTCCATACTGCTTCTCTCCTTTAATCACCCCAAGTACAGAATGGACCTCACAGACAGATTCCATACCAGAAGAGTCTTGCCATTTTAGACATATGAACTTCGTTCAATGATGACTCATCTCCATCAGTTGAGCTGTTTTCATCATCACTTTGGAGATTAAGTATCTACCACAACGATTCTAGCCATAAATTCCGAGAAAACATTTAAAAAATTATCAAGTAAAAAATGCTGCAGCAGTAAAGCCAATATTATCAAAAGACAGGCACCCCAACAGCATACATACGTTGGGTCAACGTCTGCAAGTCTGCATTGGGAATACATCTTATAGAGGTTGTTTGCACATTGGCTAGATGCCGGCTTAAGATAAGATAAGATAAGATAAGCCTTTATTAGTCCCACAATGGGGAAATTCCAGGATTGCAACAGCACAGGGATAGCAACACTCAGAGCAACAATCAGAAGGCAAGAAAAAAACAAGAGCAGCTAGGATACATATATATATATATATATATATATATATATACACAGTGGGGTAAAAAAGTATTTGGTCAGCCACCAATTGTCCAAGTTCTCCCACTTAAAAGATGAGAGAGGTCTCCAATTTTCATCATAGGTATACCTCAACTATGAGAGAAAAAATGAGAAAAAAAAATCCAGAAAATCACATTGAAGGATTTTTAATGAATTAATTGGTAAATTCCTCGGTAAAATAAGTATTTGGTCAATAACAAAAGTTCATCTCAATACTTTGTTATATACCCTTTGTTGGCAATGACAGAGGTCAAACATTTTCTGTAAGTCTTCACAAGGTTTTCACACACTGTTGCTGGTATTTTGGCCCATTCCTCCATGCAGATCTCCTCTAGAGCAGTGATGTTTTGGGGCTGTTGCTGGGCAACACGGACTTTCAACTCCCTCCAAAGATTTTCTATGGGGTTGAGATCTGGAGTCTGGCTAGGCAGCTCCAGGACCTTGAAATGCTTCTTATGAAGCCACTCCTTCGTTGCCCGGGCAGTGTGTTTGGGATCATTGTCATGCTGAAAGACCCAGCCACGTTTCATCTTCAATGCCCTTGCTGGTGGAAGGAGGTTTTCACTCAAAATCTCACGATACATGGCCCCATTCATTCTTTCCTTTACACGGATCAGTCGTCCTGGTCCCTTTGCAGAAAAACAGCCCCAAAGTATGATGTTTCCACCCCCATGCTTCACAGTAGGTATGGTGTTCTTTCTCCTCCAAACACGACAAGTTGAGTTTTTACCAAAAAGTTCTATTTTGGTTTCATCTGACCATATGACATTCTCCCAGTCCTCTTCTGGATCATCCAGATGCTCTCTAGCAAACTTCAGACGGGCCTGGACATGTAATGGCTTAAGCAGGGGGACACGTCTGGCACTGCAGGATTTGAGTCCCTGGCGGCATAGTGTGTTTCTGATGTAGCCTTTGTTACTTTGGTCCCAGCTCTCTGCAGGTCATTCACTAGGTCCCCCTGTGTGGTTCTGGGATTTTTGCTCACCGTTCTCGTGATAATTTTGACCCCACGGGGTGAGATCTTGCGTGGAGCCCCAGATCAAGGGAGATTATCAGTGGTCTTGTATGTCTTCCATTTTCTAATAATTGCTCCCACAGTTGATTTCTTCACACCAAGCTGCTTACCTATTGCAGATTCAGTCTTCCCAGCCTGGTGCAGGTCTACAATTTTGTTTCTGGTGTCCTTTGACAGCTCTTTGGTCTTGGCCGTAGTGGAGTTTGGAGTCTGACTGTTTGAGGTTGTGGACAGGTGTCTTTTATACTTATAACGAGTTCAAACAGGTGCCATTAATACAGGTAACGAGTGGAGGACAGAGGAACCTCTTAAAGAAGAAGTTACAGGTCTGTGAGAGCCAGAAATCTTGCTTGTTTGTAGGTGACCAAATACTTATTTTACTGAGGAATTTACCAATTAATTCATTAAAAATCCTTCAATGTGATTTTATGGATTTTTTTTTTCTCATTTTGTCTCTCATAGTTGAGGTATACCTATGATGAAAATTGGAGACCTCTCTCATCTTTTAAGTGGGAGAACTTGCACAATTGGTGGCTGACTAAATACTTTTTGCCCCACTGTATATATATAGACACACAGCGCGGAGCATTGTGGTTGGTGGATGTGCAGCAGAAAGTCTAAGCTCTCTATCCGCGGATGCGGCGGGCCAGCTGGATGTCTTTGGGCATGATGGTGACCCTCTTGGCGTGGATGGCGCACAGGTTGGTGTCCTCGAAGAGACCCACCAGGTAGGCCTCGCTGGCCTCCTGCAGAGCCATGACAGCGGAGCTCTGGAAGCACAGGTCAGTCTTGAAGTCCTGAGCGATCTCCCTCACCAGGCGCTGGAAGGGCAGCTTATGGATGAGCAGCTCCGTGGATTTCTGGTAGCGACAGATCTCTCTCAGAGCCACAGTACCGGGCCTGTAACGGTGAGGCTTCTTCACTCTGCCGGTGGCCGGAGCGCTTTTCCGAGCAGCCTTGGTGGCCAGCTGCTTCCTGGGGGCTTTTCCTCCAGTAGATTTACGGGTGGTCTGCTTGGTTCTTGCCATCGCTCTTTATTATTCTGTCTTATATTTCTTGCACGCCGCCTAAACTCCAGCCCGGCACCTGCGTCATTTTCACTTGAGTTCTCCCGGTATGTCGAGTTTCTCCGTTAGCACCGGGTGGCGGTTGAGTGCTAGCTAGCTCTTCCCTGCTGTATCGTCTCCTGCTGTAAACAGAGGCTCCGTCCGCCGACTCGGGAGACCTTTGAGGCGATCTGTGTGTCCGTGATATATATAGAGTGAAAGGTGTGCCGGATCAGAAAGTTATCACCGGATCAGAAAGAAGAAGGAAGATAAAATCTAGCTACAATGCTCCACACTGGGTGTGTTTATGTTTATGTTTATATTTATATATCTATATATTCATTTCATCTAGCTACATTGCTCCGCACTGTGTTTATATATCTACATATTTATTCCATCTAGCTGCAATGCTCCGTACTGTGTGTTTATATACTCATATATTTATCCCATCCAGCTACAATGCTCTACACTGTGTGTCTGTGTTTATATATATATATTTAAAGTAATATGTACATATGTATATTAGCTGCACTTGCTTGCTTGCTTTTTTTTTTTTTCTTGCCTTGAGAGTTGCTATCCCTGTGCTGTTGCAATCCTGGAATTTCCCCATTGTGGGACTAATAAAGGCTTATCTTATCTCAGAATTGAGCCGCTGTTGCAAAAGGCAGCCAACTCGTGTGGCGCCAGAACCGGAAATATTAATGCCGACATCTAGCCAATATCTGTGTACTCAGTCCACTGTTGTTTACACTTCTAACACATGACTGTGTATCCAGAGACGAGGGGAACCAGATTATTAAGTTTGCAGACGACACCACGGTGGTGGGACTTATTCAGAGGGATGAGGAATCAATGTACAGGGAAGAAGTTAGAGACCTGGAGGGCTGGTGCAGGGAGAACAATCTGGTGCTCAACGTGGACAAAACGAAGGAGATGATTATCGACCTCCGGCGTTCACAGCCTGAACACGTCCCCCTCAGCATTGGCGGCTGTTTAGTGGAGAGAGTGGAGAACATCAAGTTCCTCTGAGTGCAGATCTCGCTGAACCTGACCTGGAGCAAGAATTCCTTGGAGATCAGGAAGCGGGCTCAGCAGAGACTACACTTCTTGAGGAAACTCAAACAGGCCTCTCTCCCCATCTGCATCCTCAGGACATTCTACAGAGGTGTGGTGGAGAGTGTTCTGACGTACTGCATTGCAACATGGTACTCCAGCTGCAGTATGTCAGACAAAAAAGCCCTGCAGAGGATAGTCAAGGAGGCTGAGAGGGTAATTGGAGTCTCCCTCCCCTCTGTCCAAGAACTTTTTCAGAACCGTTGTAGGAGCAGGGCACTGAACATTGTCAAGGACCGTTCTCACCCTCTGCATAAACACTTTGAACTTCTTCCATCTGGTAAACGATAGAAAGAACCACCAGACTGATCAACAGCTTCCTTCCACAAGCTGTCAGGATGCTGAACAGCTGACCCGGAATCTCTCATACACACTACTGCACCTATGGACATTATGTATATTATTTGTATATTATAGTTAGTTAGTGTTTTTTTTCCCAAGTATGTCTCAGGGATGTGTGAATGGATGGGGGGGGGGGGGGGTGGAGCTATGTGGGAGTGTGTCTTAAATCATGCTGCTTCTATTTATATGGATGCTGAGAGAAACGCAATTTCATCTTGCCTGCAGTACAGTTGTATGTACAGCAATATGACAATAAAGTTTGATTTGATTTGATTTTAATTTGATCTTACCAATGTGCAAACAACCTCTATAAAATGTATTTCCAAATCAAACTTTGTACACTGGGCAGATGTAGGCCAGACATATGTGGGCTGTTGGGACACATTTATTTTTTGAGGAGGGGGGTCATAAATTACCACACACAACTGCTCACCATCCTCCACAGCACAACCCCAAGTATACAGTACTGTGTAAAAGTCTTGAGCCATGATAGGATTTCTTGTAATTCTTTTTTTAAAATGGTCTTGAACAGTTGAATAGTTCTCCAGGCTTTCTGAAGTTTTTCTCTCATTTATGGTCTAGTCCTTGTACCTGACCATTCTCCATCTTCCTGAAAACCTTTGAGGAAACTGGACAAGTGGAGGACAAAGGAAGAAGTGGCAGACCTAAAAACTACAGCAGATGAAGAGCATCAAAAATTCT
The DNA here is from genome assembly GCA_020510985.1 of Pholidichthys leucotaenia. NCBI lineage: Eukaryota > Metazoa > Chordata > Actinopteri > Cichliformes > Pholidichthyidae > Pholidichthys > Pholidichthys leucotaenia. Next base: position 406,652,981 of record CM035844.1, on the reverse strand, counting down.
GAGGAAATCTAAAAAGAAGCTCTTCTTTAGATGTTGGCTGCCTTTTATTCAACGCTCTGTCAAGATGATCCCACCTTTCAAATTTGGATTCATTTGGCCAGTTATCACTGATTTCTGCCACGTTCTTGTGTAATTTGGTATACCTTAGCCTTTTTTTCCTCATTTTCCCTTCCTAACAAATTGCTTTTTTGACAATTACCCCTCCTCTGAGACCATATCTGATGATGTTTTAATGAACAGTAGATGAATCAGATTTCCTAAGAACATGACTTTTAGATGCTGATCATTGTAGTACAGTGGTGTGAAAAAGTGTTGTTTGTTTTTATGTTTGTCACACCTAAATGTTTCAGATCCATCCATCCATCCATCTTCTTCCGCTTAATCCTTTTCGGGTCACGGGGGGGGCTGGAGCCTATCCCAGCATCAGCAAACAAATTTAAATATTAAACAAAGATAACTCAAGTAAACACAAAACACGGTTTTTAAATTAAGGTGTCCCTTATTAAGGGAAAAAATCCAAACCTACTTGGCCCTGTGTGAAAAAGTGATTGCCCCCTAAACCTCATAACTAGTTGGGCCACCCTTAGCATTTCCTTTTTCACACAGGGCCATGTAGGTTTGGATTTTTTTCCCCTTAATAATAAACACCTTCATTTAAAAACTGCATTTTGTGTTTGCTTGTGTTATCTTTGTCTAATATTTAAATTTGTTTGATGATCTGAAATATTTAAGTGTGACAAACATACAAAAAAATGAGAAATCAGGAAGGGGGCAAACACTTTTTCACACCACTGTATGTGAAACTACAATGAGTTAGCTGGTACCAGCGTGGTGATGCAGCCGTGCGGTGACGTCATCACGCCGAACCATTATAAGGGGAGAGTCGGACATCTTAGGCTTTCTTGGCTCTCTCCTCTCTCAGGGTCCAACCTGCCGTAACAGACACCTGTACTATTGTGAGGTATATATAATCCTGTTGGAATAAAGTTTGTGTTCCAAGCAACACCACTCTCCATTGGTCAGTCCCGGGTTTTCAGACATAACATTTGACGACGAGAGTTAAACCATGAAAGTGTGCTTGGGGTCGCTACGACCATTTCTGGAAACCCTAGGTGAGCCGCCCGTCCCATGTTTAAAAAATAGGCAGTGCTAGAGTTGGATTTATTGTCTCCATTAACAAACCACAATACCTTCATGGTGATGGACTCTTTGTTCCATCTGAAAATGCCAAGGAAAAGCAAGCGAAGCATGCGATCACTAGCATGCTAACTACTAGCCACTGGCTATCTACCGGCATCCTGATCTCAGGTCTTCTGCCGCACCAACTCAACAAGTGACCGGTATGTAAACTTACTTTTGCACTTGACAGTATTTAATGTTTTAAATGTGTGTGAAATGACAATTGACATCTTCATGCTGACTGAGATCCTTAGCAACAATTACTGACTATATTTAGAAGGGACTATTTTTCTCAGCTGCGCAAAATAAGTGGTTAAACAAACAAATCATAATATTTTATCCAGTATTGCTGTGATTTAATGAACTGTGCTTGCCGGAACTGTTGTATAAAAGCAATATTACACTTGACGTTGTTACAGTATCATGAATATACTAACCACGGGTGTCGCAAAGGGCATTAGATTTATCACACCAGCAGTTACAATATTCATTGATACTGTATTCCCTCTCGTGTATTATTGCTTAATTAACTACTGTAAATGCAGAGTGTTCAAATAACCACTGAAAAGCTGTGTTACTAAGTCATCTATTTAATAGTGACCAGTCTGCATCAATGTAACAATCTGTCCATTCTTTTTAAATTTCCTAAATAGTAGTTTTCATCCAACAGTGACAAAATCATGTTTACACTGTTGATTGTGATTCTAACATTAACTCTACATTAGGGCAGCACGGTGGCGCAGTGGTTAGCACTGCACCAGCACAGTAACTCACCCTTGGTCATGGGATCCCTGGTTCGATCCCAGCCCCCAACCAACAGTGATCTGTGTGGAGTTTGCATGTTCTCCCCGTATCTGCGTGGGTTTACTCCGGGAGTTCTCCGGTTTCCTCCCACATTCCAAAAACATGCAGGTTAGGTTAATTGGAGACTCTAAAGTTGCCCTAGGTGTGAATGTGTGTGTGAATGGTTAAGGGATAGCACCGTACCGTGGCTGCTTCATCCATCCAGGTGGATGCCCTCAATTTCCCCTCTGGGGATCAATAAAGTATACAAAATCAAAAAAAAATCAAAACATAGTGATGACTTTATTCTACCTTGCTAATCCTCAAGACTTCCTTGTTCAAAGAGTGAACAAGGAAGTCCTGAGGACTAGCAAGGCAGAAGTGAGGGCAGCTTTGAAGAGGATGAAGAATGGAAAGGTGGTTGGTCCAGATGACATACCTGTGGAAGTATGGAGATGTTTAGGAGAGATGGCAGTGGACTTTTTAACCAGATTGTTTAACACAATCTTGGAGAGTGAGAGGATGCCTGAGGAGTGGAGAAGAAGTGTTTTGGCACCAATTTTCAAGAACAAAGGTGATGCTCAGAGCTGTAGTAACTACAGAGGCATAAAGTTGATCAGCCACATGATGAAGATATGGGAAAGAGTTGTTGAAACCAGGTTGAGAGGAGAGGTGACAATCAGTGAGCAGCAGAATGGTTTCATGTCAAGAAAGAGTACTACAGATGCAATGATTGCTCTAAGAGTGTTGATGGAGAAGTACAGAGAAGGTCAGAAGGAGTTGCTCTGAGTCTTTGTGGATCTAGAGAAAGCATATAATAGGGTGCCAAGAGAGGAAGTGTGGTACTGTATGAGAAAGTCACGAGTGGCGCAGAAGTATGTGAGGATGGTACAGGACATGTATGAGGACAGCGAGACAGTGGTGAAGTGCACTGTAGGAGTGACGGATGGGTTCAAGGTGGGGGTGGGGTTACATCAGGGATCGGCTCTGAGCCCCTTCTTGTTTGCCATGGTGATGGACAGGCTGACAGATGAAGTCAGGCAGGAGTCTCCATGGACCATGATGTTTGCAGACAACCTTGTGATCTGTAATGACTGCAGGGAGCAGGTGGAAGAGAACCTGGAGAGGTGGAGGTATGATCTGGAGAGAAGAGGAATGAAAGTCTGTAGAAGCAAGACAGAATACACAAGTGTAAATGAGAGGGAGGCAGGTACAAGACAACATTGTGATCTGTAGTGAGAGTATGGAGCAGGTGGAAGAGAACCTGGGACCTCATGTACAAAGACGTGTGGATTTCCTACTGAAAGACGACGTATGTTTAAATCAAGAAAATGCCATGAGCAAAAAAAAAAAAAAAAAATCCAGATGTATGAAACAGTGCATACATAGGAATCCAACCACATTTCCTTTGTACATCTCAATCTACTTGAAATTGAACGCACTTGAGGAAATACCGGACTCCTCCCTTGACATGTCTCCATTTGAATATGCAATTTGATGCAAATAGATATGTGAATAGATACATACAAGCGCTGCACGTTTAATTCACCTGTATCCAAAATGAATTTAATTCATTTTGCAATAAGGCTGTAACATAACAAAATGTGGAAAAAGTAAAGCGCTGTGAATACATTCCTGACGCACTGTACCTTGACATGTTTCCACTGACATCTGCAATCGTCCTCAGAAGCATCAGCTGATTGCTGTGATTTGTGACCAGCCAGATGGATCAACTGGTTGAATAAAGGAAACCAGTAATGAAAAAGAAGACAATATGAACCTATTTAGTGGGTAGCCACGGTCCCCTGTCAGTTGAAAGCAGATCATATCAGACTCGACAAGTACATATTTTATTCAATTCAATTCAATTCAATTCAATTCAACTTTATTTATATAGCGCCATTTCACAACAACAGTCATCTCATAGCACTATCAACTGTAGGGGGAACCCCCACAGTTGCAGAAAGACCCCAGCAATCAGGCGATCCCCTGTGAGCAGCATTTGGCGAAGGTGGAGAGGAAAAACTCCCTTTTAACAGGAAGAAACCTCCAGCAGAACCAGGCTCAGGGAGGGGCAGTCATCTGCTGCGACTGGCTGGGGGATGAGGGGATAGAGAAGAAGAAAAGAACAGACATGTAGAGAGCAAACAGCACGATGGGGACTCAGTCTATGGGAGAGAACAAACAGATGTTAATGATCAGCAAAAAAAAATATTTCATAGAGAGTGAGGAAAGGAGTGAGGCCCAGTGCATTACTGGAGGTCCCCCGGCTGACTAAACCTATTAGCAGCATAACTAAGGGAGGGTTCAGAAACACATGATCCCTCCCTAATTGTAGGCTATATCAAAAAGGTAGGTTTTAGCCCTATTCTTAAAAACAGAGATCGAGTCTGACTCCCAAATCCAGATTGGCAGCTGATTCCACAGGAGAGGAGCTTGATAACTGAAGGCTCTGCCTCCCATTGTACTTTTGGAGATTCTAGGTATTACAAGTAATCCTGCATTTTGGGAGCGTAGTGCTCTGTTAGGATAATACGGTAGTATCAGATCTTTTAAATAAAAAGAAGCCTGATTGTTTAGAGCTTTGTAAGTAAGAAGAAGGATTTTAAACTTAATTCTAAACTCTATGGGAAGCCAATGAAGGGAGGCCAGAACCGGAGAGATATGATCTCTCTTTCTAGTACCTGTTAAAACTCTTGCTGCAGCATTTTGGATCAGCTGAAGACTTTTTAAAGATGTTTTAGGACAGCCTGATAATAAAGAATTACAATAATCTAATCTCGAGCTAACAAAAGCGTGGATCAGTTTCTCAGCATCACTCTGAGACAAGATGCTCCTAATCTTGGCAATATCACGCAAATGATAGAAGGCAGTCTTAGAAACAAATTTAATATGTGAATTGAAGGACAAATCCTGATCAAAAATAACTCCAAGGTTCCTCACAGAGCTATTAAGAGAAAGAGTAACCGCATCCAAACTGAAAGTTTGATTTGGAAAGGAATTTCTAAGGTTTTTTGGACCAACAAGAATGACTTCAGTCTTATCTGAATTTAATAGCAGGAAATTACAAGTCATCCAAGCTTTAATTTCCTTAAGACAGGCTTCTAACTTGGCTAATTGATTACTATCATCTGGCTTCATTGACAGGTATAATTGTGTGTCATCTGCATAACAATGAAAATGTATACAGTGCTTTCTAATAATGTTGCCTAACGGAAGCATATATAAACTAAAAAGAGTAGGGCCTAGCACAGATCCCTGTGGAACTCCATGACTAAGCTTTGAGTTGAAAGAAAACTCATTATGTACATGAACAAACTGGAACCTATCAGATAAATAAGATCTAAACCATTGCAACGAAGTTCCATTAAGTCCAACATAATGTTCTAATCTATCAAGTAGAATATTATGATCAATAGTATCAAAAGCTGCACTAAGGTCTAAAAGGACAAGTACAGAAACTAGTCCATTATCAGATGCAATGAGGAGGTCGTTAGTGACCTTCGCTAAGGCTGGTTAAGTACTATGATGGATTCTAAACCCACATTGAAACTCTTCAAGTAAACCATTTCCCTGCAGGTGGTCAAATAATTGCGTAGCAACAACTCTTTCTAAGATTTTTGAAATGAAAGGGAGATTAGAGATTGGTCTATAGTTAGCTAAAGCTCCTGGATCTAGCGTTGGCTTTTTGAGTAAGGGTTTAATTACAGCCGTTTTAAAAGCCTGCGGTACATGGCCTAAAGTTAATGAAGAATTGATTATATGAAGAATAAAGCTACCAATAAGTGGGAAGACTTCTTTAAATAACCTGGTAGGAATAGGGTCTAAAAGACAAGTTGAAGGTTTGGATGAGGAAACTATTTTGTCTAACTCACAAAGGTCGATTGGAGTAAACTCATCAAGACAGACATCAATAGAAGGAGTTGTAGTAGTTACAGTATTTAAGTTAACTGTGGGAAGAATCTGATTAATTTTATCTCTGATGGATGAAATTTTATTATTGAAAAAGTTCATAAAGTCCTGACTAGTAAGCTCTAAGGGAATGCTAGGATTGACAGAGTCCTGACTCTTTGTCAACCTGGCTACAGTACTGAAAAGAAACCTGGGATTATTCTTGTTCTCTTCTATTAATGCAGAGTAATAACTCGTTCTAGCTTTTCTAAGAGATTTTTTATAAATTAAAAGATGATTTCTCCAAGCTAAATAGATTTCATCTAAATTAGTAGAGCACCATTTTCTTTCTAATTGACGAGTCTTCTGTTTTAAGGTACGAGTTTCTGTGTTGAACCAAGGAGTTAGAAATCTCTGATTAGACTTTTTCTTTTTTAAGGGGGCCACCAAGTCTAGAGTCTGATGCAGAGAAGCTGAAACACTATCCACCATGTTATCAATTACACAAGGAGCAAGCTGTCTATAGCTTATTTCCGTTGTGTTGACACATGGCATAGAGGAAACAATCCGCATAAATTTGGAAACAGCATCATCTGAGAGGCATCTACTGTAATAATATTTTTCTTTAGGAGCCAAATAGTCAGAAATAGTAAAATCAAAGGTTAACAGACAATGGTCTGACAGTACAGGGTTATGAGGAGACACTACAAGATTTTCTATTTCTATGCCATATGTCAAAACAAGGTCCAATGTATGGTGGAGGTAATGAGTAGAATTTCCTACTTTCTGAGAAAACCCAATCGAATCTAATATTGAATTGAAAGCCACATTAAGGCAGTCACTATCTACATCCACATGTATATTAAAGTCCCCAACTATAATTATTCTATCAGATTTCAGCACTAAATCAGCTAAGAAATCAGCAAATTCGGATAAAAATTCTGAGTAGGTTGATGGGGGACGATAAACTATGGCAAATAAAATTGGATTTAACCTAAAATTGCTAAAGTGCCCAATACTGAGGACCAGGCCCTCAAAGGAATTATAACACGTTTTTTGCTTTACATTAACTAGTAATTTGGAATGGTAAATTGTTGCTACTCCTCCTCCACGACCAGAACTTCTGGGATTTTGACAGTTTAAATAACCAGAGGGAGTTGATTCATTTAAACCAACATAATCCTCTTGTCCTAACAAAGTCTCTGTAAGGGAAATTAAATCAATCTGATGATCAATTAACAAATCATGGACTAACAGAGACTTGGGAGTTTATTTATTTATTTAGTGAATGCAAAGTCCTTAAGCCAAGCAGTTGCCTCCTGGTTTGCTGTATGGAGGGTGTGTAATCCTCCTTCCAGTCTTTGGAGCGGGCAAGTGTATTGATATGTGAAGTTCATATGGAGTCACCACTAGAGGGCAGTATGACCCCGGCCATGACCTAACTATAAAAGGAGTTGTACTTGAGTCACTGTGTGGTTAGTTGTGAGTTGCAGTTGAAGTGACAAGTAAAAAGTCCTAACTGACACCCGGTGTGTGTGCGCCTCGTCATTACATGTTCCAGGAGAACATTACATGGTACCAGGAGTAAATTACATGATACCAGGATATAAAACTACGAACCGACGGCGAAGATGAACGCTCTTCGACAGCCGGACGAGTTAAAGTTGACCGGTAACGTCAACGAGAACTGGAAAGCATTCAAACAGAGTTTTGAACTTTATTCGCTTGCTATCGGTCTCCGTGACGAGGAGAGGAAAATAGCATTACTGCTAACAGTAGCAGGGCGAGCGGTGCTAAATGTGTTTAACACATTCGTCTTCACGGAAGAAGAAAAAGGCAACTTCGACGCCGTGATGAAGAAGTTTGACGATTATTGCACACCGAGAAAGAATGAAACGTACGAGAGGTATGTGTTCAGAAAAAGACTTCAGAAAGAGTCAGAGTCCATCGAGCTGTATGTCACAGACCTACGGTTGAAATGTCAGTCATGCAACTTTGGAACATTGAATGAGTCAATGATACGGGACCAAATTGTAATTGGGGTCCAAGACAACAAATTGCGGATGCAATTACTGAAAGAGACTAACTTAACGCTGGAGAAAGCAATACAGATTTGCCAAGCGTCTGAGAGTATAAAGGCACAATTAAAGACTTTTAGCAGCAAGGAAAAAGAGACTGCTGAGGTCGATGCAGTGCGGCGCGCGAAGCAGAAAGGAACGTTGCATGCAAGAAAAAGGGAGGCAAACCCAGAGCGCGCGCGCGGGAACTGTGAGCGGTGTGGAATGCAACATGCGCTGAAACAGTGTCCAGCATTCGGGAAGGAATGTCGCAAGTGTGGCGGAAAAAATCACTTCGCAAAGACCTGCTTCTCAAAGGGGAGGGTGCAACTCGTGGAGAAAAAGAGCGACAGCGAAGAGGATCAGTTTTACGTGGACGCCATCGAGGGAGAGACGAGCGCTGACGAATGGATAGTGTGCCTGGAGATGAATGGCACGGACACGTCACTGAAGCTTGACACAGGTGCGCAGGTAAACATCCTGCCAATGAAAGATTTTAAAAGACTAAAAAACAAACCGAAAATAAGAGATAAAAAGATTAATCTGAGAACATATGACGATAAGCCAATACCCACTAAAGGAATGTGCAGGGTTACACTGTCAAACAAAGATAAAACAGTGAATGCATTGTTTGTACTTGTTGATGGAAATAGACAAGCAATTTTGGGTTTGAAAACATGCGATCAGTTAGGTCTGATCAAAAGGGTGAATGTCATTGATACAGACAAAGTGACAACACGAGAAAATACAGAGGCTACAACAAGTAAGCACAAACACACTGACTGGGTGAAAGAATACAAAGAGGTGTTCAAAGGAATAGGCCGCCTACCAGGCAAACAAAAAATTAGGCTGAAAGAGAATGCAGAGCCAGTCATACATGCAGCAAGAAAAGTGCCAATAGCTCTTAAAAAGAGGCTGAGAGAAACACTAGACTCACTGATAGCAGACGGAGTGGTCAGAAAAATAGAAGAACCAACTGAATGGGTTAACTCACTAGTTATAGTGGAGAAGCCAAATGGAGATTTGAGATTGTGCATAGATCCAAAAGATCTAAATAAAGTAATACAGCGTGAGCATTACAGGCTACCAACAAAATCTGACATAACCAGCACAATGAGTGGAGCAAGTTACTTCACAAAATTAGATGCCAAGTCTGGGTTTTACCAAATAGTGCTCGATGAGGAAAGCGCTAAATTGTGTACATTTAATACGCCATTCGGAAGGCATTGCTTTCTACGAATGCCGTTCGGGATTAGCTCAGCCCCTGAAATTTTCCATAGAACTGTGCAGCAATTGCTTGACGGAATAGAAGGGGTGGGAGTTTTTCTTGATGATGTGGTAGTCTGGGGAAAAACAAAAGAGGAGCACGACGAAAGGTTGGCTAGAGTTCTCACACAGGCGCAAAAGTCAGGTATGAAACTGAATAAGAGTAAGTGCCAATTCGGGGTACGGGAGATTACATACCTGGGAGAGAAATTATCTGGGGCAGGCGTGCAACCAGATCCGGAAAAAGTGCGGGCCATAGCAGAGCTGCCAGTACCGCAGGACAAAAATGACTTGCAAAGAGCCCTAGGGCTAGTCAATTACATGGGAAAATTTATCCCAAATTTATCAGCTAACACAATAGCTCTTAGAAGCTTGTTAGAGACCAATACAATGTGGCAGTGGATGGCAGAGCATGCCAGAGAATGGGAGTGGCTCAAAAGCAGTCTAATAAAGGAACCAGTGTTAAAATTCTATGATCAGGACAAACTGCTAAAAGTGTCCACAGATGCGTCCAAAGCCGGCGTAGGAGCTGTGCTATTGCAAAAACATGACACAGAGTGGTATCCAGTCGCATACGCATCGCGCACCATGACAAGCGCAGAAAAAAATTACGCGCAAATAGAGAAAGAGACTCTAGGTGCAGTGTTTGGATGTGAGAAGTTTCATGAATATGTGTATGGACGGTCAGTAATACTAGAAACAGACCACAAACCACTGATTGCTATCTCACAGAAGCCACTGGGTGACGCACCACCGCGCATCCAGCGTCTAATGTTAAGATTACAGAAATATGACTTGAAATTTGAGTTTACACCAGGCAAGCAACTAATTGTAGCCGATGCGCTGAGTAGGGCTAGCTTGAGCAACACCAGCAGCACAACAGAGGAAGCTGTGCAAATACATGTAGACTCTATTAAGGCACACATGCCAGTGTCAGATGCAAAATGGACGAAGATAGTGAAAGAAACACAAAAAGATGAGAAACTAAAAAGAGTAATGGAACAGATACATCAGCCAGGACAGGTTATGATTGACAAGCCTTACCAACACTTTAAAGGTGAACTGTCTGTGTTAGATGGGGTTCTGTTAAAGGGTACAAGGATAGTCATACCTACCTCCATGAGATCAGAAATGGTTAAATTAGTGCATGAGGGGCATTTGGGTATTGAAAAGTGCAAAAGACGTGCACGTGATGTTTTGTATTGGCCCAACAAGGACATTGAGGCATATGTGCAGCGCTGTGACATTTGCCAGCGCCACAGGTATCAACAGCCAAAGGAGCCTATGAGGCCCCATGAGAAGCCTCAAGGGCCATGGAGAAAAGTGGTTAAAGAAACAACTCCCAGATCATATGAAGTCATCACAGAGCATGGGAAAACAATGAGGCGAAACCGACGTCACTTACTGAAAGTGCCTCAGACAAAAATGAGAGTCACAGACAGTGAAACAAGCGACATGCTAATTTCCAGCCAAACCGAACAACCAGAAATGGCTGAGAACCAGAACATAGAGACAGACACTAACGAACAGACTGAGGTGACACAAAGGAGATGCTCACAAAGGCAAATTGTGAAACCGAAAAGATTGATTGAGGAAATGTAAGGAGTACTGAAATGAAAAAAAAAAAAAAAAAAAAAAAAAGTGTTGATGTTGAATTGTAAACAGAGAAAAAAAGGTGTTGATGTTGAATTGTAAACAGGGAAAAAAATTGAACTTGTGATTCAGTGTACAAGGTTGAAAGAAATGTAAATAGAAATGGAGTTTATTTTGTATATAGAAATTTGAGAAAAAGTTTATAGTTGGACATGACCTTTACTAGAAAAAAAGGGAGATGTATTGATATGTGAAGTTCATATGGAGTCACCACTAGAGGGCAGTATGACCCCGGCCATGACCTAACTATAAAAGGAGTTGTACTTGAGTCACTGTGTGGTTAGTTGTGAGTTGCAGTTGAAGTGACAAGTAAAAAGTCCTAACTGACACCCGGTGTGTGTGCGCCTCGTCATTACATGTTCCAGGAGAACATTACAGCAAGTCTCTATGATGTGTTCCATAGTTTGCTCCTCTCCACATGCGCACAGTGGGCTAGGGCTACTGCCCCATCTGTGAAGGCTGGCCAAGCAGGGGCCATGTCCAGTCCTGAAGCGATTGAGTGTAGACCACTGTCTCCTTGGGAGGTTGGTGCCCGGGACCTGTTGGTTGGGGTTTATCACCAGCTGTTTGTTTGGGACCTCCTTGGTCTCCCATTCCTCTTGCCAAGCTGTCTGGATGGTAAAGTCAGCTGGGGGAGGGTTTTTCCAAATCGGCCGTCTGGATGAAAGTCGGGCAGTGGGTGGGGTGTAGATATCTGCATGGATTGGTAAGTGAGGAAAATCTTTAACTTTTTGGAGCATCCTTTGAGTTAATGCTGCTCGCCGGATGTGTGGAGGGGCTATGTTTGACAGTACAGAGAGCCAGGGGAGTGGTGTTGAGCGGATTGTTCCAGTTATAGTTCTCATGGTTGAGTTGAGCTGGGTGTCTACATAGTGTATGTAAGATGACCTGGACCAGACAGGGGCACAATATTCTGCTACAGAGTATGAAAGGGCCAGTGCTGAGGTGCGCAGGGTGGAGACTGCCGCCCCCCATTTTGCACCAGCGAGCTTGCAGAGCAGGTTGTTTCGTACTTTCACCTTAGCAGCCGTCCCCTTTAGATGTTCCTTGAAGGATAAGGTCCTATCAAGGGTCACTCCAAGATAAGTTGGATTGGGGCATGCTTAAGCTTGAGTCCGCTCAGGTGGATGTTTAGTTCTCTGGCAGCTTTTGCATTGTGGAGATGAAATACACTGGAGACGGTTTTTGCTGGGCTTGGTTTTAGGCGCCAGATTTTGCAGAACTGGTCCAGTTTAGCAAGATCTTCCGTGAGCACTTGGGAGTTAGAGACCTAATATTTAACAAACCACATTTAATTTTTAAATTATGAGGAGGAACAGAGGCCAAATCATTCAATTTAGAGGCTTTATGTTTAATTTGAGTTTTACCAATATTTTGCTTTATCACTTTGGGATGCTTATACATTATATTTTTATTCACTTTGGAGGGAGCAGACAACGATTCTCTGATGGGGAAGACAGGGGCTAAGCTGAGGGGTGGCGGATGAAGAGGAGCTGCAGAGAGGCATGTAAGACTGCGACTCTGCTTCCTGGTCCCAACTCTGAGTAGTCATGGTTTTGGAAATTTGGATAAAAAAGATGCCAGATTGTTAGATAAATGAGAAGCACCATCCAAAGTGGGATGAATGCTGTCTCGTCTCATAAGACCAGGTTTTCCCCAAAAAGAGCTCCAATTGTCAATGTAGCCCACGTCATTTTTAGGACACCACACAGACAGCCAGCGGTTCAAGGATGACGAGCGGCTTCAGACTCGATCTCTGTTTTTAAGAATAGGGCTAAAACCTACCTTTTTGATCTAGCCTACAATTAGGGAGGGATCATGTGTTTCTGAACCCTCCCTTAGTTGTGCTGCTAATAGGTTTAGTCAGCCGGGGGACCTCCAGTAATGCACTGGGCCTCACTCCTTTCCTCACTCTCTATGAAATATTTTTTTTTTTTTTTTGCTGGTCATTAACATTTGTTTGTTCTCTCCCATAGACTGAGTCCCCATCGTGCTGTTTGCTCTCTACATGTCTGTTCTTTTCTTCTTCTCTATCCCCTCACCCCCCAGCCAGTCGCAGCAGATGACTGCCCCTCCCTGAGCCTGGTTCTGCTGGAGGTTTCTTCCTGTTAAAAGGGAGTTTTTCCTCTCCACCGTCGCCAAGTGCTTGCTCACAGGGGATCGCCTGATTGCTGGGGTCTTTCTGCAACTGTGGGGGTCCCCCCTACAGTTGATAGTGCTATGAGATGACTGTTGTTGTGAAATGGCGCTATATAAATAAAGTTGAATTGAATTGAATTGAATTGAATTGAATTAAACATGTCATCACTGGTCAGATTGGGGAGGGGCCCAGAGAATACTACAGTGGCAGACATCGTTTTTGCAAAGTCACACACCGATTCTATATTAAGTTTCGTGACTTCCGACTGCCGGAGACGGATGTCATTAATGCCAGCGTGAATAACAATTGTGTAGTATTTACAGTTACTTTTAGCCAGCATTTTCAAATTTGACTTGATGTCGCCTGCTCTGGCCCCAGGAATGCATTGGATTATGGCCACTGGAGTCTCTAGGTTCACGTTTCTGACTACAGAGTCGCCAATGATCAGAGTTTTTTCCTCAGTGGGTGTGTCGCTGAGCGGGGAAAAACGATTAGAAACGTGAACAGGTTGGTGGTGTACCGGAGCTTTGCGACTAGGCTTCCTTCTCACCATCACCCACCCAGTCTCCTCGCTGCTGAGGAGAGCCAAGGGACCGCTGACAGTGGGACCTAAGCTAGCTAGCTCTGCTGCAGCTAATGGGCGTCCGTCAAGATTAACTGGCGCAGATGGTGTTTCAATGCAGCGGAGCCGGGATTCCAAATCAGACAACCTCGCCTCGAGCGCCTCAAAAAGACAACATTTATTACATTTACCGTTATCGCTAAAACAGGCAGAGGTGTAGCTAAACATCTGACAGAGAGAGCACACCAGAGGAGGAGAGGAAAGAGAGCTAGTAGCCATAGCTAGAGAGCAAACCACAAAGCAAACCACACAGGCAGACAGCAAAACAGGAAGTGACGATACGTTACCACAAGGAAGTGACGATATTTTATGTCCAAAATGCAAATCTCATTCATACAGCTTACATGGATTACACATACTACTATTGTAAATGAATGAAGTGCACCGGGGAAAGGGTGACACTGTTGCATTTAAAACTTTACATGTGTTTATTGATATAACTACTGTACACACAGAGGTAATTGGGGGCTTGGTAGAATGCTGTGAAACTATAGTTTAATTAGCAAAAAATGGAAGTCACTTACTCTAACCATTGAATTGTAATGAAGCCTTGAAGACAGGGTGATATTTGGGGTGCACAGGCATGTTGTGCATGAGGTAGGTTATTATTAGGACAATTACGTGAATTTACTGACCAAGAAGCCACCCATCAGCACAGTGTCAGCTTGTAGTTTGATCCCAACAATGCTGTTCATTAGAATCATTAGGAAGACTGGCTCTCGCTGCAAATTGCACTTTGATGTTGGCTTGTTCAACTGCATTGTATGGGAATATGATGTACCTGGGTGATAGCCGGATGCCATCCCACACAGCTGGCATGGCTCAGCTCAGGCTCAACTGGAAAATTCCCGATTGGTCTGCCAGCTCCCTCTGGAATGCCCTTGTTGCCAGGAACCCCAGTGTTGTCAGCACCTGCACTGGGACAGGCAGCGCACAGCTTTTCGTCGTGTCACGCTCCAGGAGCGGCCGTAGCTCTGAGCACAGTTCCACAAGGACTGCCCGTGGAAACCTAAACCAGCTGACAAGCCAGTCATCATCCTGAGCCAGAAAATCTTTTCTCTTCTCACTGCGAAATCTGCAATATCCTTTAATAATGCTAACACCATTGCTCTTAGAGGCATTTTCTGCACTTCTCGGTGCTTGCTTTTATATCCACTCATCTAATTGTGCACACTTGGATGTTTGTTCATCATGTGTCTCTGGTGTGTACAATAATTTTCTTGTCATTATCAGTCTCCCAACATCACCTCTAAGTGTCGCCACCGGACTAATAACAGTAGAAACGTACGTATGCCAGCCATGAAGTTGGCGTGGGGCTGCACATATTTCCATGATCATTTCATTCTTGATACATCTGAAATTTTCTGTGGAAAAGGACGTACGCCATGTTTTTGTGCATAGGTACCCTTTGTACATGAGGCCCCTAGAGAGGTGGAGGTATACTCTGGAGAGAAAAGGAATGAAAGTCAGTAGAAGCAAGACAGAATACATGAGCGTGAATGAGAGGGAGGCAGGTGCAATGGTGAAGATGGAAGGAGTAGAGGCAGTGAAGGTAGATGAGTTGAAATACCTGGGGTCAACCATCCAAAACAATGGAAGACGCACAAGAGAGGTGAAGAAGAGAGTGCAGGCAGGGTGGAGTGGGTGGAAGTGAGTATCAGGGGTGATTTGTGATAGAAGGGTAGCAGCAAGAGTGAAAGGGAGCAACTCACCCTTGGCCGGGGGATCCTGGGTTCAATCCCAGCCCCCGACCAACAGTGATCTGTGTGGAGTTCAGGTTCAGGTTCAGGTTACTTTATTTGTACCCGTAGGTAGATTTGTTTTGCAGTTGGTGACATCCATATTTACAAGCCACTAATTACATTCAACATAGACACAAACACAGGCACACATCTTACAAAATAGGTAAATATAAAATATGTACAATATAATTTTTATAGCTTGTTCAACTCTTTGACAGCAGCAGGGACAAAGCTGTTTTTGTAGCGCTGGGTTCTACTTTTTGGGACAGCAAACCTCCGTCTGGAGGGAAGAAGCTGAAAGTTGCAGTGCAAAGGGTGGGAGTCATCATTTAAAATCGAGTCGGCCATCCTCTGTACTTGTCTGGTGTACAGGGATGTCAGGCTCAGCTGTGACTCACCAAGCAAACGACTGGACCATCTGACTACCTGATCCAAGGATTTCCTCTGTTTCAGTTTTATCTGACCAAACCATGACATTAAAGAAAAGGATAAAACAGATTCAATAAAAGCCCGATAGAACATAGTCATTATGGTTCGGTCAATTTGGAAGCGTGCAAGTTTCCTCAAACAATGCAAATTTTGCTGACCCTTTTTGCACACCCTTTCACAGTTCACCTCAAAGTTCAATCCACTATCAATAATTGTCCCAAGATATTTGTACGATTGTACACATTCGGTGGTCTGGCCTTTTAGTATGGTGACTTTGTGCCTGGGAGTTTTCCTCCTAAAGTCAATAATCATATCTTTCGTTTTTGTTGTATTCAGCTGCAGGTAGGAATCCTCACACCAGTGAACAAAGTCATCAACTACTGGGCCGTGGCCACTCTCACCATCCTGGAGGAGACTGACAATGACTGAGTCATCAGCATACTTTATAATGTGTCTGTTGTCATGTCTGCTCCAACACATGTTTGTGTACAGGATGAAGAGTAGTGGTGACAACACACACCCCTGAGGAGAGCCAGTAGAAGAACACTTTAGGTCAGACAATGTGCCATTGACCCTTACTCTCTGCGTCCTGTTGGTTAAGAAATCCAGAATCCAACCCACCAGATTATTGCTTAAATCAAATTGTTGCAGGAGCCTTTCAACTAAAATATGAGGTTGGATTGTATTAAAGGCAGAAGAAAAGTCCACAAACAAAAGCCTGGCGTGTGTCCCATTAAAATCCAGATGTTTAAAAAGCATGTCAGAGTGACAGTGGCATCCTCCACTCCTCTGTGAGGCCTATAGGCAAACTGCAGAGGATCCAATGCATGTTCAGTCTGCCTTAGGACCTCACATCTGACCAGTTTTTCAAAAATTTTCATTAAAATTGAAGTCAAAGCAACTGGTCTAAAGTCGTTTACCGTTTTAGGACAGCTGGATTTTGGAACGGGAACAACCACGGCATCTTTCCAGATCTTAGGCACATGTTGTGTCTGTAAGGACTTATTGAAAATATAATGAAATATAGGACTCAGTTCATGTGCACAGGACTTTACCAGGCATCCACATATATTATCAGGGCCCTGACTTTTGTTCACTTTTACAGCGCAGAACTCCCTTTTAACATCCTGCATCTCAATATTAAAGTGCTGATTGTCTTTGAGTTTCTGTTTCAAATCTTGGATTTCTGTGCTAAAATCAAAGGAGTCAAAACGACCATAAAAACAATTAAGAGCATTAGCCAGCTCTGTGTCTGAACTAAAACCATCTAAAAACACACGATTACTGCGCTCTGTGCTCTGAAGGCCTGCAATAGTTTTCATACTGGCCCAGGCCGAACCAAGTTTATTTGCTGCCATCTTGCTTTCCAACTCTGATTTATAATTCTGTTTTGCTCTTAAAATTTCGGCCTTCAGCTCCTTGGTGGCAACCTGTAGCGCAGAAACAGACCCTTGTTTAAAGGCAAGAGCTTTCCTCTGTAAGCAGGATTTAACTGATTTAGTAACCCATGGTTTGTTGTTGGGATATATTTTGACACGTTTACGTGGAACAAACTTATTTTGACAGTGAGCCATGTATGAGCATGTGAGCTCAGCCAGAGAGTCCAAATCATCCCCGCAGGCCATTATGAACATCTTCCAGTCTGTACAGTCAAAGCATTCCTGGAGGCTGTGCTCTGAATCTTCTGTCCACACATCAATGTCTCTGGTCTCCACTTTGCCTCTTCTGAGAGCAGTTTTATATGTGGGCAGCAAATGAACACAGTTGTGATCTGATGATCCTAAAGGAGGAAGGGGGAGTGATTTATAGGCCCTCTCAATGGATCCATAGCACAGGTCCAATGTCTTTTTTCGCCTGGTTGGGCAGGAGACATACTGATGAAAGTTTTTAAGTGTCTTCTTTAAAGAAACATGGTTAAAATCCCCAAGAATGAAGTTTGGCGCCTCTGGAGAAATTGACTGCAGCCGCTGCACCACATCAGAGATGGTGCTGGAGGCGGAGTCAGCGTCTGCCCTCGGATGAATGTACACAGTTGTGATGAAAAGTTGGGGAAACTCTCGAGGCAAATAAAAGGGGCGTAGTGACACAGACAGCAGCTCCACATGGGGTGTACAGATGCGCTCTCTGACCGTGACAGATGTGCAGTACTGCTTATTAATGTATAAACATACTCCGCCCCCCTGACGCTTCCCAGTTACCTCTTCCTGCCAATCCGAGCGCAGCGGAGCTCCAAAGCCGTCAATCCACAGGTCTGCATCTCGATCATGCGCAGCCAAGATTCAGTGAAAGCCATGACGCAGCAGTTCTTAAAATCCTTCTGGTAACGTACATTCCCTTGAATTTCCTCCACCTTGTTTCTCACAGACTGTGCATTCCCAAAAATGATCGAAGGAAGAGGAATGTTACCAAACTGACGTCTCCTAAGGCGCAATTTCACACCTCCACGTCTTCCACGCTTCCTCCTGCCGCTTCTTTTTTCACCGCTGTGACCGTCTCTCAAAATAAAGTCCGGCAGATGAAATTTGGGCGCAATCAGAGACTCTGCACCAGCTGTGTTAAAGCGCAGCAACACGTCCCTGGAATATTGTATTCTGCCCGCTATTCTGCTCGTCATGGAGCCGAACGCGTTTACCTCAGAGACAAAGAGCCACAGCACAGATAGCAGCAGTGTGAGATATGAGAGGAAATCCATGTTGCAGATACTAGGGAGCTGTTCGCCATATATTCCACAAACGCTCCAGGGCAGAAACGACACAGAGGATTTTCTAAAAACGTAAAAAAGTACAAAAAACACACACACGCACACATGCACTATATCACCAAGCTGCTGGTCGCTGCGTGCGCATGCGCCCAAAGTTTGCATGTTCTCCCCGTGTCTGTGTGGGTTTACTCCGGGATTCCTCCGGTTTCCTCCCACAGGCCAAAAACATGCAAGTTAGGTTAATTGGCATCAAACTGGGGATTCTAAATTGTCCTTAGGTCTGACTGTGAGAGTGAATGGTTGTCTGTCTCTCTGTGTTGGCCCTGCGATGGACTGGCGATCTGTCCAGGGTGGACCCTGCCTCTCGCCCAAAGATGCTGGGATAGGCTCCAGCCCCCCCGCGACCCGAAAAGGATTAAGTGGAAGAAGATGAATGAATGAATGAGTACTGAGACCTGCTATGATGCATGGTTTGGAGACGGTGGTGCTGACAAAAAGACAGGAGGTGGAGCTGGAGGTGGCAGAGTTGAAAATGCTAAGATTTTCATTGGGAGTGACTAGGAGGGACAAGATTAGAAATGAGTATATCAGAGGGACAGCTCAGGTTGAGCGGTTTGGAGACAAAGTAAGAGAGGCAAGGCTGAGATGGTTTGGACATGTGCAGAGGAGGGATAGTAGAGATATTGGGCAAAGGATATTGAAGACGGAGCTGCCAGGCAGGAGGAAAACAGGAAGATCACAGAGAAGATTCATGGATGTAGTGAAGGAGGACATGGAGAGGGTTGGTGTTACAGAGGAAGATGCAGGATTAGGGTGAGATGGAGACAGATGATCCACTGTGGAGACCCCTGAAGGGAGCAGCTGGAAGAAGAAGAAGAAGAAGAAGAAGAAGAAGAAGAAGAAGAAGAAGAAGAAGAAGAAGAAGAAGAAGAAGAAGAAGAAGAAGAAGAAGAAGAAGAAGAAGAAGAAGAAGAAGAAGAAGAAGAAGAAGAAGAAGAAGAAGAAGAAGAAGAAGAAGAAGAATGGTTTTACTCTAAGTGGAATTAGTATTTTAACTCCCACAGAGTAAAGCTGTAACTAAATAGTTAAGAGAAGAACTCCCAGAAAATGGTTATTTGTCTCTGCCTGAGGGTGTATTCCATGGCTTCAGGTGTACACTCAAACTAAGCCGATTTGAACTCACACCGAGTTTGTTCCAAATACCAGAACTTATATGCACTTCTGCCCTTTGCTGCTCAGAAGCAACTCAGGACAGATGTCAACAATTACATCTCCCCCATCCCTCAGTATATAACTGCACCCACAACTCTTAATTCCTGCGTCCATTCCCACAAAGGAAAAATCCCACCGTCTCTCCACCAACCACAATATGAGCTGATGCATTTCTCCTTTTTCTCCCGCTTCTGCCCTCTCAGCATTTATGTATTTTCATGAGCGCTATCATCATTATGGGCTGCTTCCTATAACCCAGGGTCAAACACATACACATTCCCATTCCCGCTAACATCATCCAACTGCACAAATGAGTACCCATTACAGGGATCTGAAACTTGTGGCTCTGGAGACACATCCAGTCCTTTTTTTGAAAAAACAAAACCAGCGATTCCCCTGATTTTGATTTTTAAAAACTCTTAAGAAAAACTCAAATTTATGTGAGCAAAAACGCACCAAAAAAGTTCACAAATTCATAAGAAAATGGTAGCACATTTATGAGAAATAGCCATAGATGTACATGAATAAGTCTTTTATGTTAAACAGTAAGACAATTAAAAATAAGCTATGGATGCTGTAGCCCCATCACACAGCTGCACAGCCCCTGCTAAGCCTCCCCAAATCAATCAATCACTCAGTCAATCAATCAATCAATCAATCAATCAATCAATCAATCAGTCTTTATTTCGGATAGATTAAAAGTACAGATTAAAAGAAACTGAATAATATAACAAAGGGGGAAAGAAAATCCAACAAGGTCAAATTAAACAATAACTCCTCTGATTATACAGTTCAACATAAGTTATCCGAAATGGGTGATGGCTGAAGCCGCAGCTTATATTGCCCACCCATATTCCATCCAAGAATTCAAAAATAAAATAAAACAATACTGATTACAAATCAGAACAAAGCTAAGACAAAATGTGACAAAAAAACTAAGCAACAACACAACACAGACTGGATATGTCAATCCTTATGTGAGTCATCTTGTATATATGTTTGGAGTATTTCTTCCTTTAGTTTTTGTTTAAATTGTCCAAGCGTTGTACATGATTTTAATTCAGGTCCAAAATTGTTCCATAATCTGACTCCTTGCACTGAAACACAGTGTTGCTTGGTGGTAGTTCTCACTGAAGGTTTTTGAAATATACAGTGGGGTAAAAAAGTATTTAGTCAGCCACCAATTGTGCAAGTTCTCCCACTTAAAAGATGAGAGAGGTCTCCAATTTTCATCATATGTATACCTCAACTATGGGAGAGATTCAGACTCAGACTCTACTAGCATCAGCACCGGATCACCCCAGGGCTGTGTACTTTCCCCCCTACTCTTCTCCCTTTACACCAACTCCTGCACCTCCAGCCACCAGTCTGTCAAGTTGATCAAGTTTGCGGACGACACCACCCTCATCGGGCTCATCTCCAACAGCGACGAGTCCGCCTACAGGAGAGAGGTGGCCCAGCTGGCGTCCTGGTGCAACAATAACAACCTGCAGCTGAACGCTCTGAAGACAGTGGAGATGATTGTAGACTTCAGGAAAGTCACTTCCCCTCTGCCCCCCCTCACCCTCACAGGCTCTCCCATCACCACTGCTGATTCCTTCCGCTTCCTAGGCACTACCATCACCAGGGACCTCAAATGGGAGCCGACCATCAGCTCACTCATCAAAAAAGCCCAGCAGAGGATGTTCTTCCTGCGGCAGCTGAGGAAGCTCAAGCTACCCACCAAGATGTTAGTGCAGTTCTACACAGCCATCATCGAGTCCATCCTCACCACCTCCATAACCGTGTGGTATGCAGGAGCCACTGCCAGGGACAGACTAAGGCTGCAGCGTGTCGTGCGCACTGCTGAGAAGGTGATCGGCTGCAAGCTCCCATCTCTCCAGGATCTGTACATCTCCAGGACCCGGAGGCGTGCTGGCCGGATCATAGCCGATCCCTCACACCCTGGTCACGTACTGTTTGCCCCCCTCCCCTCAGGTAGAAGACTTCGGTCCATCCAGACTAAAACCTCCCGTCACATGAACAGCTTCTTCCCCTCTGCCATCAGACTGCTGAACACTAAGTGACTTATTGACTCTCGTGCACTATGTACAGCAGCTCAACCAGACTCATGACAATCATCACTGTTTTCTTCCTGCATTACCGACTGCACTATATAGTTCTCCACAGTATCTGCTGCTCGCTAATATATTTTAACTGCTGACCAGTATCACTTACTCTTATTCTACACTTTATTGCATGTATAGTTTATTTCTTTTATTTTATCATGTTTAATGTTGCAGCATTGCACCGAGACAAATTCCTAGTTTGTATACTACATGAACAATGGCAATAAACCTGATTCTGATTCTGATTCTGAGAGACAAAATAAGAAAAAAAAAAATCCAGAAAATCACAATGATGGATTTTTAATGAATTAATTTGTAAATTCCTCGGTAAAATAAGTATTTGGTCAATAACAAAAGTTCATCTCAATACTTTGTTATATACCCTTTGTTGGCAATGACAGAGGTCAAACGTTTTCTGTAAGTCTTCACAAGGTTTTCACACACTGTTCACAAGGTTTTCACACACTCCAATCCTCTTCTGGATCATCCAGATGCTCTCTAGCAAACTTCAGACGGGCCTGGACATGTACTGGCTTAAGCAGGGGGACACGTCTGGCACTGCAGGATTTGAGTCCCTGGCGGCGTAGTGTGTTTCTGATGTAGCCTTTGTTACTTTGGTCCCAGCTCTCTGCAGGTCATTCACTAGGTCCTCCCATGTGGTTCTGGGATTTTTGCTCACTGTTCTCATGATCATTTTGACCCCACGGAGTGAGATCTTGCGTGGAGCCCCAGATCGAGGGAGATTATCAGTGGTCTTGTATGTCTTCCATTTTCTAATTATTGCTCCCACAGTTGATTTCTTCACACCAAGCTGCTTACCTATTGCAGATTCTGTCTTCCCAGCCTGGTGCAGGTCTACAATTTTGTTTCTGGTGTCCTTTGACAGTTCTTAATGTTCTTAATGAAGAACTGGCTCCCCTGATGGCAATAGAGGGATATCAGATGTTTTACATTAACAGATCTCAAAAAAAGGGTGGTGGTGTTGCACTGTATATTGATGACCTGTATAGGTGTAAGCTTGTAAATGAAATGCCTTTAGCACTACCAGGGATTTCGGAATGTGTTACTGTTGAGATTGACCTAGACAAAACAAAAAATCTAATCATAAGCTGCATATACAGAACGCCGGGAACTTGCATTGAGACATTCAGAGATAAATTAGTCGAGCTGTACAATAATATTACTAGTAAGAAAATGGTAGCAATTTGTGGAGATTTCAATATTGATTTACTAAATCCACATCAACAAAATGTAGTTACAGAGTTCATGAACTCTATGTACAGCATGAGTCTATATCCCACAATAACACATCCCAGTAGAATCACAGTTCACTCTGCTACACTTATTGACAACCTGTTTGTCAATGTTTTAGATAAGAAAATAGAAAGTGGATTATTGATAAATGATATAAGTGACCACTTGCCAACCTTTGCACTTATCCATGGCCACATGAGGCCCAACACAGAAAAAATTTCAAAATTGTTCAGACACAAATCACAAAATGCAATCAGTTTTCTTAAAGAGGACTTGCTGAAGCAAGACTGGACAGAAGTCTATGTATCAGATGTAAATGAAGCCTATGACACATTTATAAACATTGTAACCACGCTTTATGAAAAAACTGCCCATTAGTAAAAAAAAAGCTTAAACACAAATTTGCTGATAAGCCATGGTTAACCAAAGGACTACAAAAGGCGTGTAAAAAGAAAAATTTATTATACAAAGCTTTCCTAAAGAAAAGAACAAAAGAAGCAGAGCAGCGGTATAAAACATACAAAAATAAGTTAACATATATAATAAGATGTAGTAAAAGAGACTATTACAGTAAAGAACTGATGAAAAACAAAGACAATATTAAAAATACATGGACAATACTCAACAGTATCCTTGGAAATAAAAGCAGAAATACAAGCTACCCAACTAACATTCCAAAAAATAATAAAACGACTCAGAGTGTGAATATAGCTTCACCTGCAGATGAATTTAATAATTTTTTTGTTAACATTGGACCTAAACTGGCCCGACAAATACCCACTCCGGTGCCTACAGGTGATACAATATGTAATAACTCTGCTGTAAAAGACTCCATCTTCATTAAGAACACAGACGAAAGAGAGGTCATTGAAATTGTTAAATCGTTCATAAGTAAAACATCTACTGACTGCGATGGTATTGATATGCTACTAGTCAAAACTGTTATCGAATGCATAGTAAAACCGCTGACGTATATCTGTAACCTGTCTCTCCAATCAGGTATATTTCCCAATGCAATGAAAATAGCTAAAGTAATTCCGATATACAAGACGGGCGACAGAGGGGAACTCTCAAACTATAGACCAATTTCACTATTACCGCAATTTTCCAAGATACTTGAAAAAATATTCTATGAGAGAATTGACAACTTCATACTGAAGAATGATTTATTGTGTGAGCAGCAATATGGGTTCAGACACAAGAGGACAACTGCATTTGCCCTAATGGAATTTACAGAAAAAATATCAACAGCCATTGAAAATAAAGAGTATTCAGTTGGAGTATTCCTAGATCTTAAAAAAGCATTTGATACAGTAGATCATAATTTATTATTAAAGAAACTACAAAATTGTGGTATTAGAGGGGTAGCACTGTCCTGGTTAAGTAGTTACTTAAAGAATACAGTAGATATCAGTATGTATGTGTTAGCAACAAAAACTCAGAGCTACTGAAGGTCACCTGTGGAGTCCCACAGGGTTCAGTTTTGGGACCATTATTATTCAATATGTATATAAACGAAATATGTAAAGTTTCAGAAAAAATGGACTTAATATTGTTTGCTGATGACACTAATCTGCTATGCAGTGGAAACAATTTGGAACAACTTCTGGATACACTCGGAAAGGAATTAGGAAAGCTTAAACTGTGGTTTGATTCAAACAAATTAACGCTCAATTTAAGTAAGACAAAATTTATAGTCTTTAACAACCATCACAACAACCCAGTACCCAAACTCAGTGTAAATGGTGTAGAGATTGAAAGGGTATCTGAAACTAAATTCCTTGGAGTAATAATTGATAACAAACTGTGTTGGAAGTCACATATTAATTATATTAAAGGTAAAGTATCCAAATCAATTGCAATATTACACAGAGTGAAATATTTGCTGAATCAACCCACACTATACACCTTGTATCATTCATTAATACTCCCATACATGACATATTGTAATGAAGTATGGGGAAATACATATAAAACAAACATATATCCACTCTTTATGCTTCAAAAGAGAGCTATTAGAATAATCAACAAAGCAGCTTACAGGGAACCAACAAACCCACTTTTTCTTAAACAAAAAACCCTCAAGTTGAAAGATCTGGTTGACTTTAAAACCGCAATAATAATGTTCAAAGTGAAGAATTTATCACTGCCCGAAAATATCCAAAAGTTGTTCCAAACAAGGGAGAAACGATATCACTTCAGAGGAACATGTATATTTCAAAAACCTTCAGTGAGAACTACCACCAAGCAACACTGTGTTTCAGTGCAAGGAGTCAGATTATGGAACGATTTTGGACCTGAATTAAAATCATGTACAACGCTTGGACAATTTAAACAAAAACTAAAGGAAGAAATACTCCAAACATATTTACAAGATGACATGTAAAATCACATAAGGATTGACATATCCAGCCTGTGTTGTGTTGTAGCTTAGTTTTTTTTTTCTCTCTCTCTGTGACATTTTGTCTTAGATTTGTTTTGAATAATAACCGCTTAACTTAGCTTAGCTTAGTTTTCTTTTTCTTTTTTTTTTTCTTCTCTCAGTCACATTTTGTCTTAGCTTTGTTTTAAATTGTAATCGCTCTTGTCTTGTTTTCTCTTTTTTCTCTTTTGAATTCTTGGATGGAATATGGGTGGGCAACATAAGCTGCGGCTTCAGCCATCACCCATTTCGGATAACTCACGTGGAATTGTATAGTAGAAGCTTGTCTAATTTGACCTTGTTGTTATATTATACAGTTTCTTTTAACCTGTACTGTACTATCCGAAATAAAAATAAATTCATTCATTCATTCAATTCTTTGGTCTTGGCCATAGTGGAGTTTGGAGTCTGACTGTTTGAGGTTGTGGACAGGTGTCTTTTATACTGATAACGAGTTCAAATAGGTGCCATTAATACAGGTAACGAGTGGAGGACAGAGGAGCCTCTTAAAGAAGAAGTTACAGGTCTGTGAGAGCCAGAAATCTTGCTTGTTTGTAGGTGACCAAATACTTATTTTACCGAGGAATTTACCAATTAATTCATTAAAAATCCTTCAATGTGATTTTCTGGATTTTTTTTTTCTTATTTTGTCTCTCATAGTTGAGGTATACCTATGATGAAAATCGGAGACCTCTCTCATCTTTGAAGTGGGAGAACTTGCACAATTGGTGGCTGACTAAATACTTTTATGCCCCACTGTACGTCAGTGGTTTCACTAAGCATTCAATAATAGTTTTGACTAAGAGCATGTCAATACCATCACAGTAGATGTTTTACTTTTAAACAATTTAACAATTTCAATGACCTCTCTCTCGTCTGTGTTCTTTATGAAAATGGAGTCATTTATAGCAGTGTTTGTGCTTATTGTGTCACCTGTAGGTGCCGTAATGGGTATTTCTTGAGCCAAATTAGGACCAATGTTAGCAAAAAAAGTTATTAAATTCATCTGCAGGTGAAGCTGCATTCACACTCTGAGTCGTTTTATTATTTTTTGAAAAATTGGTTGGGTAGCTTGTATTTCTGTTTTTATTTCCAAGAATATTGTTAAGTATTGTCCATGTATTTTTAATATTGTCTCTGTTTTTCTCCAGTTCTTTATTGTAATAGTCTCTCTTACTACATCTTATTATATATGTTAACTTATTTTTGTATGTTTTATACCGCTGCTCTGCTTCTTTTGTCCTTTTCTTTAGAAAAGCTTTATATAATAAATTTTTCTTTTTACACGCCTTTTGTAATCCTTTGGTTAACCATGGCTTATCGGCAAATTTATGTTTAAGCTTTTTCTTTACTAATGGACAAGTTTTTTTCATAAAGAGTGGTTACAATGTTCATAAATGTGTCATAGGCTTCATTTACATCTGATACATAGACTTATGTCCAGTCTTGCTTCAGCAAGTCTTCTTTAAAAGAACTGATTGCATTTGGTGATTTGTATTTGAACGATTTTAATTTTTTTTTTCTGTATTGGCCCCTGTGTGGCCATGGATAAGTGCAAAGGTTGGCAAATGGTCACTTATATCATTTATCAATAATCCACTTTCTATTTTCTTATCAATAATATTAACAAACAGGTTGTCAATAAGTGTAGCAGTGTGAACTGTGATTCTACTGGAATGTGTTATTGTGGGATATAGACTCATGCTGTACATGGAATTCATGAACTCTGTAATTACATTTTGTTGATATGGATTTAGTAAATCAATATTGAAATCTCCACAAATTACTACCATTTTCTTACTAGTAATATTATTGTACAGCTCAACTAATGTCTCAATGCAAGTTCCCGGCATTCTATATATACAACTTATAATTAGATTTTTTGTTTTATCTTGGTCAATCTCAACAGTAACACATTCTAAAATCCCTGGTAGTGCAAAGGACATTCCATTTACAAGCTCACACCTATACAGGTCATCAATATACAGAGCAACACCACCACCCTTTTTTTGAGATCTGTTAATATGAAACATCTGATATCCCTCTATTGCCACCAGGGGAGCCTGCTCTTCTTTAAGCCAAGTTTCAGAGACTGCGATAGCTGTAAATTTTCTGTCTAGCTGTTTTAAATAGTCCTGAATCTATGGAAAGTTTTTGTTAAGACTTCTGCTGTTGAAGTGTATTATTGATAGTTTACCATCTAGTTGCACTTGACTTTTGAATTGCTTTTCAGTGTAATATTCACAGTGGTTATGAATATTATTGAAAAAGTGGTTATCAGGATCAATATCATTCTCCATCTCTTGTGGTTTATGTTCAGCATAATGGCATATTTTCAGAGTTTGAGTTTCCTCACTCTGTGTCAAATGACTTCCTCCAACTGGGGATAATTGATGTCTACTCAAGTCAGTCATAAGTTTTTTTTGTTTGTTTTGTTTATTTTTTTAAAGTACATTGACATGGTATGTCAAAAGAACTATTCTTGCCGTGTGTGTGGATATGGATTTTTATAGTCTCTTAATTTTCTTAATCAGTGTTCATCTGTATTTATTTAAGTCAGTAACATCTCTGATTATTATACTCTTTGCTTCCTCAGGTGTTCCATTTAGTTTGATCCAAACTGTACAATTTCTTGTCCCTCCCCAAATCAAAGTTGTTATGAATAATTTTCCATTATACAACAGCTAGTTCCAACCGAGCAGTTTGATAGGACAATAGTTTTGGGGGAAGCTTCTTTGCTCCAACCGGGCAAAGAAGCTGTTAAGCTCCTCTGCCAGAGTGAGGCTGCCATCTGATGTTGGGGGTCCCTGTCCCCTGTAGTTGGTGAGGGCCTGGATACCTCTCCACATCTGTGGGGGTTGTTGTCTGTGAGGAAGCCCTCCACCTTCCTCCGATAGGCGTTCTTAGCAAGTTTTATGCCTCTCCTCAAGTTGGCTTTGCCAGTGCTGTACAGAGAGCTGTCCCTCTGTCTGAAGGCTGAGTTGTGGGCACTGATCAGAGCCTGGACTTCACTGGTCATCCAGGATTTGCGGTTTGGAAAGACCTGGATGTGCTTGGTGACTGTCACATTTTCTACACAGCATTTGATGTAAAAATGAACAGATTTGGTGAAGGAGTCCAGGTCCTGCTGTTCAAAGATGGTCCAATCAGTAGGCAAAGCAGTCTTGTAGCTCAAGGAGAGCATTTTCAACCCAGGTTTTAATTGTTTGTTTGTTTGTTTGTTTGTTTGTGGGAACTCTTCCTAGGCAGTTATTAGAAGCAGAGAGAGATGGTCTGATTGTCCAAGGTGGGGGAGGGGGTGGCTCTGTAGGCATGCTTAATGTTGCTGTAAACATGATCCAGTGTTCTTTTCCCTTTTGTGGGACACTTAACATGTTGGTGGAATTTGGAAAGTACAGTGTTTAAGCATGCTTTGTTAAAATCCCCTGCAATAATGTGGACTGCATCGGGGTGGTCTCTTTGCTGCCTGCTGACAATGTGCTGGAGGTGATTGAGTGCTAGGCTAACGTTAGCATCTGGAGGAATGTAAAAAGCTGTTAAAATTACTGCCGTTAGCTTGCAGGGAAGATAAAAAGGCCTACACAGGAAGGACATGGCCTCTAAGTTTGGTGAACAGTGGCTATGAATTATTCTGCTGTTATCACACCAAGTCTGAAGCACTTAAACACAAAGCCCTCCACCCTTTCCCTTACCAGAATCAGTGTTGCAGTCAAAACGGTGTGTAGTTCAGCCAGGTAATTCCACATCAGCGGTAGGAATGCGTGGGTTTAGTCATGATTTGGTCACAATCAGAATACAACAGTCCCGGACATAGCAATTGTAGGTGATCTCCAATTGCTGCTCATCCATTTTGTTGGTGAGGGATCTGGCATTGGTGAGAAAATTTGAAGGTAACGGTGGTTTGGTTCGTAGTTTCCGCAGCTGGGCACAGAGGCCAGCCCTGCAGCCTCGTTTCTGCTTCCTCTCCCATCGTCTGCACCGATTGCGGGGCATAACAAACCATGGAGTGCCCGGAGGTCTGGCGATCTCCTCAGGGATGTGGTGGTGATTACTGGAATGAGCGCTGTAGATGTCGGCGGTAAGTTGGTGACTGATGCCTATGAGTTCTTGGTGACTGTAGGCAATTAGTCCGTCACAGAAGGAACACAGAAAAAGGCAGAAAAAGCACAAAAACGAGCGCAGTAATCCGGAGTGTCTAGCTGCTGCATGTGAACGTGCCACTGCCACCTTAAGTAATCTTAATTACTAACAGCATTTTTCTATCAACTCTGACAATTGAAGTACTGTTTTGGATACCTTAATTTCCACAGTGAAGCGCTGTTGACAAGAAGAAATTACACATCCGTGACCCAGAAGTCCCACCCTTTTGCAAAGGTCTACTTCCGTCCTGGTCATTTTAAGATCATTAAACGATTTCACATGTATTTAAAAAAATAGGCAGTGCTAGAGTTTGTTTATTGTCTTGGTTAACAAACCGCAATACCTTGGTGGTGATGGATTCTTTGCTTCATTTGAAAATGTGAAGAAAAGTGAGCAAAATGTGCTAAATTGCTAGCATGCTAACTACACTGGTATTAGATACATTTTGATCTGGGATTTTTTTGAAGTATCAACTTAACAAGTACGTTTTAGAAACACTTATTACTTTTGCACTTGACAATATTTAATTTACATGTGTGTGTGAAATAACAATAGAGTCATGCTGACTGAGCTGTTTAGTAGCAGTTAGCGGCTACATTCAGAAGGGACTTTTTTCTCAGCTACACAAAATAACTGGTTAAACATCAAATCATAATATTTTGTCCAGTATTGCTGTCATTTAATAAATTGTGTTTTCTGGCACTGTGTCATGATCCTTGGCGCGGTCGGGGGCCACGCCAGTTCTCTGTTTTAGATTAGTCTTTTCTGTTTGTTTATTTCCCTGTTCATTTGTATCGTTGTTTCGTCTCCCGGCCATGGAGGCACTGGGACAGCTCATGCATCATTTCCGGGTGTCAAGTCTGCTCACGGACTGTCACAGCCACCTCCAATCTGGTAATTTCGCTCACTCCTGATTCCACAGCCTGTTTTCGTTTGAGTGGGGATTATTTAAGGCCGTGGGGAAGATTCTGGAGAGCACGGCAGAAATAACTGATCTTTTTCCCAGCCTGCGGCGATATCCAGAATACAGTGCAGTGTTTTTTTCCGTGGGCTGGTAAGAGATCCTCCACCATCTGCACCGGTGACAAACGGGCGGCTCCCGGTGCAGACATCTACAGCCCCTTGCTGCTCACCAGTGCAGCACCGGACACGCCCAGCTGCTCGCCGCCGCCCAGCTGCGATCCACCAGAAGTACTCCTCTGCCGCAGCTGAGAATTCGGCCGACATCACCATACCTGCAAGGCCTGCTCTACCTGCCATGGCTGTGGAGGCCCCACCCACTATCCAGATGGAAAGGAAATCTTCTGGGACGCCAGCAGCAGCAACCTTCACCACCCGGGAATTCAGGCAAGTAACCTCTCACCCTTTGACACCTAACGATAAATTACCTTGCCTAATTCCCAGTGGGGGGGGCTCAGCAACATTCCCGTATTTTGGCTGAGCTCTCACCAGCTGCTGCTGCTGTTACTTCACCTCCTTCTCCCGAGGTGGCCGCACTGGGAGAGGTTGACCCGACGCTGGAGGTCTCCATGGGTCCCACCTTGTCGCCGGAGGTCTCCAAGGGTCCAGCCTTTCCTACCCCTGAGGTGGCTTTGTCTGGGGTGGACGCTCGGGCGGAGAGAGCCAAGATGCTCCAGCCTGGATCGCCGGAGTCCTGGACGGCAGTGGAGCTCGAGCTCAGGAAAGTGCTCTTTCTTGTTTTCACATTTTCAGTGTCACCGGAGGTCTCCAAGGGTCCAGCCTCACCTACCCCTGAGATGGCTTTGTCTGGGGTGGACGCTCGGGGAGAGAGAGCCAAGATGCTCCAGCCTGGATCGCCGGAGTCCTGGATGGCAGTGGAGCTCGAGCTCAGGAAAGTGCTCTTTCTTGTTTTCACATTTTCAGTGTTGGAAAGACCTTGCCTGGCTCTTGGTGGGGAGGTCCAGGTGCAGCCATCAGCCGCACCTGAGCCTTCTTCACCAGGCTCCACTGCTGCTGGTGACCCTGACCCAGTGTGTGTGTGTGTGTGTGTGTCTCCGATCCTTTGTTCAAGCCACCGTCTAGGGCCACTGAGGTCTTCATGGGAGCGACGCCTCCGTCCGAGCGGGTACTGCTGTCCCACCGTTTTTGGTCCCCACGGGTACTGCTATCCTGCTGACCATGGTTACCAAGGGTGCTGCCATCCATGGTCCCCAAGGGTGCTGCTGTCCCGCTGTTTTGGGTCTCCAAGGGTGTTGCTGGCTCGCCGCCTGAGGCTGCCGTGGGTGCAGTGATGGCCCAGTCCGGGACCACCGCAGGTGCAGCACTACTGCCCAAGGCCCCGCTGGTTGACCACCTCCAGTGCCTGAGATTTTCACGGGTCAACCTGAGGCTGATGGGGATCTTGTTTCAGCCCAGGGTCACCATGGGTGTCACGTCCTAGCCTGGGGCCACCGCGGGAGCGGCTAAGCCCCACCCGGGGCCACCGCGGGTGCAGTCAAGCCCCAGCCGGGGGCCGCTGCAGGTGCTACGCCCCAGCCCGGGGTCGCTGTGGGTGCTGCTACGCCCCAGCCCAGGGCCACCACAGGTGCCACTATGCCCCAGCCCGGAGCCGCCGCAGATGCTGCCACGCCCCAGCCCAGGGCTGCCGTGGGTGCTGCCACACCCCAGCCCGGGGCCACCACGGGTGCTGCTATGCCTGAGGTTGCCATGGTCCGTAAGAGGCACTGGGTCTGGCCACCGACCCCGGGGGGGGGGGGGGAGGTTAACAGCCCACAGGCTCATGGATGCTGGAAAGCCGCTAGACAGATGGGTTTCTCGGTTGGGGTGGCTCAGGGATTGTGGGCGGACACCTGAAGGGCCAGGCCATCCGTGTTGGTGGATGTGGAACTCTGCGCGGCCACTGGATACTCTTGGACGTGCACTCCTGTGGTCCTGGGACTCAGGCAGGCCACCCAAGTTGCCTTGGGTCCTCTCCAGAGGCCCTTGAGTTTTCTTCACCTGCTGTTGTTTTTTGGGGATCATGAGAGTTTTTTTTGGGGGGGGGGGTTGGTTGGGATCGGCCCCTCCGTGCCTCAGTTCCCCCTTCTCCCCCCAGGGTGGGTTGTTTTTCTGGTTCTCATGTCATTTGTTTTCCTTCTGATGCAATGGTTGTTTATTTTTTTAGTTTTTTTCTGAGTATGCTTAGTTCTTGGTTTTTCCTTGCCGTTAACATATTGAGTTCCTTCTTAGACTATGAATTTCTTGTTTGTTTTTTGTTGTTGTCGGTTTGTGCTGTAATTGTTTTTCTGTTCCTTTTCTTTTTGAAGTTATTTGAAGGTTATTTGCTATTCATTTTGAGTTATTGTCTTTAGTTCGAAGGGTATTTGTGGCTTTGGTTATGCTTCTCATTAGTCTGACTTTATTTTTTTTTTGTTCCATTCTGTACATACACCCTGAGTTGATTATATCTTACTCTTAGTTTAATTGTTTATTGTCTTATTTATTAGTATTTATTTTTTCTGGCATACTTATGATTAGGTTTAGTTTATTTACATATATTTGCCTTGGATCTGGTTTTTAGAATTTGGTCATGCCTCGCTTTTAGTTATGTTTTTTTTTTTTTCCATGGTCATAGTGTCTGTTTTGGGTTATGTTTTATATTTTGGGTGTTCTTCTGTGTGTGTGTGTGGGGGGGGGGGTTTGTGATGGTACCTTGGGTGTCTGGGTTCCACCCCTTGAGGGGGGGCGGGGGCTCTGTCATGATCCTTGGCGCGATCAGGGGCCGAGCCAGTTGTCTGTTTTAGATTAGTCTGTTCTGTTTGTTTATTTCCCTGTTCATTTGTATCATTGTTTCGTCTCCTGGCCATGGAGGTGCTGTGACATCTCGTGCATCATTTCCGGGTGTCAAGTTCTGCTCACGGACTGTCACAGCCACTTCCAATCTGGTAGTTTCGCTCACTCATGATTCAACAGCTGCTTTCGTTTGTGTGGGGATTATTTAAGGCCATGGGGAAGACTGTCTTTGCTGTGGTCTTAGTGAAGTCATGCCTTGCTGTTCATGCCATGTCTTGGACTCTGTATTCCCGTCTGTCCTCATTTCTGTAAGTGTTAGTGTGTTTTTGTGTTTTTGATTGGTGTCTTCAATTCCCGTTTGTGACACACTGTTGTATAAAAGCAATATTACACTTGAGTTCATTGCGGTATCATGAATATATGAACTCCAGCAGGGTGTAATAGGCCGAATCACACCCTGCTAGAGTTTGTATATTCATGATACCGTAACAAACTCAAGTGTAATATTGCTTAAATAATTTTTTTGCCTCTCCAATTATTTTTAAAGCTCCCCGTTAGCACCAGGAGAAGAAGAAAAACTGTCCCCATGCCTGACCTTGTCTTATTAATAACAAATTAAGCTGCATTCTGTAAGATGCAAAAATATCCTGTTCAGCTATTACTGTGATTGAGTGCAGGGTTAAAAACTTCAGAAGACTTGACTGCAGTTCAGTTCAAAATGCATGAAGAAACCAGGATTGTACTTCAGCAGGCCAGGGGAACGGCTGCTGATGTCACTCATATGATGAAACTGGCAACTAATGACACTGGATTGTCTGACAAACTGCAAGCGTTTATCATGACACACAATAATATGCACACTGTCCCACTTCTACTGACAAGTGGCCCGTTTCCACGCATGTACTGTGTGTCGTGGGTGTTGTGTGGCGCGCGCTTGTGTCTCACCTCTGGGTTGACGCGCCTCTCTGCGGCTCCCCGCGCGCTCAGCTGCCAAACGGCCGCGAGCAGCAGGAGCCGCGCGGCGGACTTGACTTCTGCTCCCATCACGGCGGCTCTCAGAGGGAGGAGTGGAAGGAAAACGGCCAGTTGTAGCGCAGCTCAGCCTGGCTCTATCAGAACATTGTCCACGGAAAAGCAGTTTTTAGAGGAACAAACCAGATCTGTGAAGAAAAAAGTGCAACTGCGCCCAGAGAGCTTTTCTTCTTTAACAGCTACTTTTCCAGTCTGAGCATTCTCCTTTGAGAACTGTAACCAGTTTGGCTGAAGCCAGAACTCTGAACAGAGACAAGCTCCGGGTAATTTGTGCCCAACTTCAGTCAGCTCTTGTTTCCAGGCTTTGCGGGTCCTGCTGCTGGGATCTGCGGACTTTGGCTCCGTCCTCTTCCTCTTCTCTCCGCTGCAGACGTGGTAGTTTGGTCACCCGCCCTGCCAGGATCTTCAGCTGGGAGAGAGAGGAGGTTTGGAAACCAACCCCTTCCTAAATCAGCCCGCCTCTGGAGGGCTGGAACCAGCCGGCCACCCTGAAACCAGATCGATAGCTAAAAAAATGCCACATAGATTTGATTTTATCGATGCATTTATAAAGGAAAAAAGTGGCACAAAAATAAGGCAGTGAGCTGAAACAGCAGTTTGACGGAGAGAAATGTGACTTGGCTGCTCTTTGCATGGGGAAAATGAGAAGTTCCTTTATGATGGCCCTTTAAGGTAGAAAATGTGATGCGGTGACCCTCATGGTGCCCTGCGGGGGCCCTTCTACAGGAAAAGGGTGCCATGCTGCCTCTGCACACAGTCCCAAAGGGTGTCCTTCCCAGCTGACTAAATGGTTTGCAGAGCTGTTTGGGGCCCTGCTGTTGTAGAGAGAAAGCATGGTGAGGTGCCCATGTGGGTGTTCTTCAATGGGTGCAGTGCGCCATCCAGTGGAAGGGCTCATCTCTACATACTCTTCAGCAACCTTTTTTGACCCCTTTTTACACTGAAAAAAAAACCTCACAGCACCCCACCAATCAAAAAATGTTACAAAACGACACATCATAGCCTATTATTGCACATGTAATGAGAATTTAGTTTTGTAGTTTATACTCACTCAGTGTGAAACTTGACCCTGTTAAGATGAACACAGAGCTGATATCCTGGCAGGAACCAAAGAAATGTGTAAATAAAGGTCTTCCTCCACGGCTCACAGTCCCGGTCCTAGCTTGTACGACACCCTGGGCGGACTGCCCCTAGGCCGTGAGCAGCTCCCTCAAAATGTGGCTAGAAAATGATTTTTGTGGCACCCAACTGGGAACTATGGGATCTTTGATGAATGAATGAATGAATGAATGAATTAATTAATTTGTTTATTTCGGATAGTACATTACAGGTTAAAAGAAACTGTATAATATAACAACAAGGTCAAATTAGACAAAGACTCCTTCTACTATACAATTCCACGTGAGTTATCCGAAATGGGTGATGGCTGAAGCCGCAGCTTATATTGCCCACCCATATTCCATCCAAGAATTCAAAGGAGAAAAAAGAGAAAACAAGACAAGAGCGATTACAATTTAAAACAAGGCTAAGACAAAATATGACTGAGAGAAAAAGAAAACTGAGCTAGTCTAAGTTAAGCGGTTACTATTCAAAAACAAATCTAAGACATAGTGTCACAGAGAAAAAA
The DNA here is from genome assembly GCA_020510985.1 of Pholidichthys leucotaenia. NCBI lineage: Eukaryota > Metazoa > Chordata > Actinopteri > Cichliformes > Pholidichthyidae > Pholidichthys > Pholidichthys leucotaenia. The sequence continues at coordinate 406,616,991 of CM035844.1, read as the reverse complement.
GAAAAACTAAGCTACAACACAACACAGGCTGGATATGTCAATCCTTATGTGAGTTTACATGTCGTTTTGTAAATATGTTTGGAGTATTTCTTCCTTTAGTTTTTGTTTAAATTGTCCAAGCTTTGTACATGATTTTAATTCAGGTCCAAAATCGTTCCATAATCTGACTCCTTGCACTGAAATACAGTGTTGCTTGGTGGTTGTTCTCACTGTAGGCTTTTGAAATATACATGTTCCTCTGAAGTGATATCGTTTCTCCCTTGTTTGGAACAACTTTTGGATATTTTCGGGCAGTGATAGATTCTTCACTTTGAACATTATTATTGCGGTTTTAAAGTCAATCAGATCTTTCAACTTGAGAGTTTTTTGTTTAAGAAAAAGTGGGTTTGTTGGTTCCCTGTGAGCTGCTTTGTTGATTATTCTAATAGCTCTCTTTTGAAACATAAAGAGTGGATATATGTTTGTTTTATATGTATTTCCCCATACTTCATTACAATATGTCATGTATGGGAGTATTAATGAATGATACAAGGTGTATAGTGTGGGTTGATTCAGCAAATTTTTCACTCTGTGTAATATTGCAATTGATTTGGATACTTTACCTTTTATATAATTAATATGTGGCTTCCAACACAGTTTGTTATCAATTATTACTCCAAGGAATTTAGTTTCGGATACCCTTTCAATCTCTACACCATTTACACTGAGTTTGGGTACTGGGTAGTTGTGATGGTTGTTAAAGACTATAAATTTTGTCTTGCTTAAATTGAGCGTTAATTTGTTTGAATCAAACCACAGTTTCAGCTTTCCTAATTCCTTTCCGAGTGTATCCAGAAGTTGTTCCAAATTGTTTCCACTGCATAGCGGGTTAGTGTCATCAGCAAACAATATTAAGTCCATTTTTTCTGAAACTTTACATATATCATTTATATACATATTGAATAATAATGGTCCCAAAACTGAACCCTGTGGGACTCCACAGGTGACCTTCAGTAGCTCTGAGTTTTTGTTGTTAACACATACAAACTGATATCTATTCTTTAAGTAACTTCTTAACCAGGACAGTGCTACCCCTCTAATACCACAATTTTGTAGTTTCTTTAATAATAGATTGTGATCTACTGTATCAAATGCTTTTTTAAGATCCAGGAATACTCCAACTGAATACTCTTTATTTTCAATGGCTGTTGATATTTTTTCTGTAAATTCCATTAAGGCATATGCTGTTGTCCTTTTGTGTCTGAACCCATATTGCTGCTCACACAATAAATCATTCTTCAGTATGAAGTTGTCAATTCTCTCATAGAATATTTTTTCAAGTATCTTGGAAAATTGCGGTAATAGTGAAATTGGTCTGTAGTTGGAGAGTTCCCCTCTGTCGCCTGTCTTGTAAATCGAAATTACTTTACCTATTTTCATTGCATTGGGAAATATACCTGATTGGAGAGACAGGTTACAGATATACGTCAGTGGTTTCACTATGCATTCGATAACAGTTTTGACTAGTAGCATATCAATACCATCGCAGTCAGTAGATGTTTTACTTTTGAACGATTTAACAATTTCAATGACCTCTCTTTCGTCTGTGTTCTTTATGAAGATGGTGTCTTTTACAGCAGTGTTATTGCATATTGAATCACCTGTTGGCACCGTAGTGGGTATTTCTCGGGCCAGTTTAGGTCCAATGTTAACAAAAAAATTATTAAATTCATCTGCAGGTGAAGCTATACTCACATTCGGAGTCGATTTATTATTTTTTGGAATGTTAGTTGGGTAGCTGGTATTTCTGCTTTTATTTCCAAGGATACTGTTGATTATTGTCCATGTATTTTTAATATTGTCTTTGTTATTTTCCAGTTCTTTACTGTAATAGTCTATTTTACTACATCTTATTATATATGTTAACTTATTTTTGTATGTTTTATACCGCTGCTCTGCTTCTTTTGTCCTTTTCTTTATGAAAGCTTTATATAATAAATTTTTGTTTTTACACGCCTTTTGTAGTCCTTTGGTTAACCATGGTTTGTCAGCAAATTTGTGTTTAAGCTTTTTTTTAACTAATGGGCAGTTTTTTTCATAAAGAGTGGTTACAATGTTTATAAATGTGTCATAGGCTTCATTTACATCTGATACATAGACTTCTGTCCAGTCTTGCTTCAGCAAGTCCTCTTTAAAAGAACTGATTGCGTTTGGTGATTTGTGTCTGAACGATTTTGAGGTTTTTTCTGGGTTGGGCCCCGTGTGGCCATGGATAAGTGCAAAGATTGGCAAGTGGTTGCTTATATCATTTATCAATAATCCACTTTCTATTTTCTTGTTGAGAACATTGACAAACAGGTTGTCAATAAGTGTAGCAGAGTGAGCTGTGATTCTACTGGGATGTGTTATTGTGGGATATAGACTCATGCTGTACATAGAGTTCATGAACTCTGTGACTACATTTTGTTGATGTGGATTAAGTAGATCAATATTGAAATCTCCACAAATTGCTACCATTTTCTTACTAGTAATATTATTGTACAGCTCGACTAATTTATCTCTGAATGTCTCAATGCAAGTTCCCGGCGTTCTGTATATAAGATAAGATAAGATAAGATAAGCCTTTATTAGTCCCACAACGGGGAAATTCCAGGATTGCAACAGCACAGGGATAGCAACACTCAGAGCAACAATCAGAAGGCAAGAAAAAAAACAAGCAAGCAAGAGCAGCTAATAAACATATGTACGTATTACTATAAAATATATATATATACACACACACACAGACACACAGTGCAGAGCATTGTAGCTGGATGGAATAAATATATGAATATATGAACACACAGTGCAGAGCATTGTAGCTAGATGGAATAAATATGTAAATATATAAACACCCACAGTACGGAGCATTGCAGCTAGGTGGAATAAATATGCAGCTTATGATTAGATTTTTTGTTTTGTCTAGGTCAATCTCAACAGTAACACATTCCAGAATCCCTGGTAGTGCTGAGGACATTTCATTTACAAGCTTACATCTATATAGGTCATCAATATACAGTGCAACACCACCACCCTTTTTTTGAGATCTGTTAGTGTTAAACATCTGATATCCCTCTATTGCCATCAGGGGAGCCTGGTCTGCATTAAGCCAGGTTTCAGAGACTGCTATAAGCTGTGAATTTTCTGTTTAGCTGTTTTAAATAGTCCTGAATCTGTGAGAAGTTTTTGTTAAGACTTCTGCTATTGAAGTGTATTATTGACAGTTTAACATCTAATTGCACTTGACTTTTGAATTGCTTTTCAGTGTAATATTCACAGTGGTTATGAATATTATTGAAAAAGTGGTTATCAGGATCAATATCATTCTCCATCTCTTGTGGTTTATGTTCAGCATAGTGGCATATTTTTAGAGTTTGAGTTTCCTCACTGTGTGTTTCATAGTCAGTGTTCATCTGTATTTATCTAAGTCAGTAGCATCTCTGATCATTATACTTTTTGCTTGCTCAGGTGTTCCATTTAGGTGTTCAGGTGTTCCATGATTTCTATGTAAAAAAAACCTGCTGAATCCGAAAATCGATGTTCCCACTGTCAAAGGTGTGGATAGCTATGTCAAATTTGCTTAAATCCAAGATGGCTGCCACGACTAACCAAGGGAATAAATGGCCTAACATTTCAACCAGTCTACCTAGAAACACGTTTGAGGCCTCTTTTTCGGATAATGTTGAGCCGAGGAATCGATTTCTGAGGTCGACTGTGTGATTGAGGGTCAAAGAACCACGCTAATTTGCATAAATCCAAGATGGCTGCCATGGCTGGACTAACTTTTTAGCCATTCTACCTAGAATCACGTTGGAGACGTCCTTTTCGGCTAATGTTAACCCGAGGAATCGATTTCCAAGGTCATTAGTGTGACTGAGGGTCAAAGAACCCCGCTGATTTGCATAAATCCAAGATGGCCACCATGGATGTGGATGGACTATATTTTGAACCACTCTACCTATAATCACGTTTGAAACGTCTTTTTCGGATAATGTTGACCCAAGGAATCGATTTCTGAGGTCAGATATGTGATTGAGGGCTCCACTAATTTTCATAAATCCATGAATGGCCTAACTTTTTTATCAGTACAACTAGAATCACGTTTGAGACATCATTTTCCGATAATGTTATGCCCAGGAATTGATTTCTGAGGTCACTTTTGTGATTGAGGCTCAAAGAACTCCACTCATTTGCATAAATCCAAGATGGCCGCCACAGGCATGGATAGTCCAACTTCTTAACCATTCTACCTAGAATCACGTTTGGAGTAGCTGCTTGTCTTAAAAGACCTGTGTGTAAATAAATCAAAAGACATTAAATTAATAGTAAAACTCAGTCAACCTCCCTGTTCTATTCCATCACTAATGGCTCACAAGTATTTCAGTATCAAAGATATGAGAAATAACATACCAGTAATATAATATGTGTTAAGATTAAATAGACATTATTTTTCTTTAAACTTTCACCACTCCAAATTGTAAGATCTACCAATTTTCTTACCAGCATCACATGTCTCAGCTTGCATCAGTTTTACAGTGACACGATTTGTCCGTGGCCCTTCTCTGAGCGTTTCCTTCTTGCAGATGATGCAGATGTTTGGCAACACATTGCTTGACCTTGCAGATGCTCGGCTGATGGTTGCTGCAGCATGGTGAGATCGCAGTCGCTTTTTAGGAGATGGTGTTGGGGGACTAAGTTCTGGTCCGCTTTGCTCCTGAGGCTCAGGAATGTTGGCTTCGGCCAGTCGTTTTTTACAAGCTTCAGCATGTTCCACTCTTGTTTTTTCCGTAAAATGGCTATAGCACACACGATGGTAGCCAAATGTTGGATCAAGGTTGTTTAGATCTGAAAACATATTATATGGACCATAGGATATTATAACATTAGGCCTACCTTGTACCCATATAGATATAAAACATATATAGATTGCAGATAATTTTCACATTAACAGTGAGCTTATAATAGAGACCTTGTGCAACCTAGTCACTTAGTAGAGTCATTTTTGGGGGTTTCGTGACCAACCTCCCAGGACCTTTTTTTCTCACTGGATTTAGCATTCTAGACCCATTTTAATGAAAATAAGCTCCCATGTACCTCCCAAAAATTACGGGAAACCTTTTTTTTGCCCAAAATTCAAAATGGCCGCCAAAATGCATACCACCACCTATATCTATTCAATTCAATTCAATTCAACTTTATTTATATAGCGCCATTTCACAACAACAGTCATCTCATAGCACTATCAACTGTAGAGGGGAACCCCCACAGTTGCAGAAAGACCCCAGCAATCAGGTGATCCCCTGTGAGCAGCACTTGGCGACGGTGGAGAGGAAAAACTCCCTTTTAACAGGAAGAAACCTCCAGCAGAACCAGGCTCAGGGAGGGGCAGTCATCTGCTGCGACTGGCTGGGGGGTGAGGGGACAGAGAAGATGAAAAGAACAGACATGTAGAGAGCAAACAGCACGATGGGGACTCAATCTATGGGAGAGAACAAACAAATGTTAATGACCAGCAAAAAAAAATATTTCATAGAGAGTGAGGAAAGGAGTGAGGCCCAGTGCATTACTGGAGGTCCCCCGGCTGACTAAACCTATTAGCAGCATAACTAAGGGAGGGTTCAGAAACACATGATCCCTCCCTAATTGTAGGCTATATCAAAAAGGTAGGTTTTAACCCTAATCTTAAAAACAGAGATCGAGTCTGACTCCCGAATCCAGATTGGCAGCTGATTCCACAGGAGAGGAGCTTGATAACTGAAGGCTCTGCCTCCCATTGTACTTTTGGAGATTCTAGGTATTACAAGTAGTCCTGCATTTTGGGAGCGTAGTGCTCTGTTAGGATAATATGGTAGTATCAGATCTTTTAAATAAAAAGGAGCCTGATTGTTTAGAGCTTTGTAAGTAAGAAGAAGGATTTTAAACTTAATTCTAAACTCTATGGGAAGCCAATGAAGGGAGGCCAGAACCGGAGAGATATGATCTCTCTTTCTAGTACCTGTTAAAACTCTTGCTGCAGCATTTTGGATCAGCTGAAGACTTTTTAAAGATGTTTTAGGACAACCTGATAATAAAGAATTACAATAATCTAATCTCGAGCTAACAAAAGCGTGGATCAGTTTCTCAGCATCACTCTGAGACAAGATGCTCCTAATCTTGGCAATATTACGCAAATGATAGAAGGCAGTCAGAAACAAATTTAATATGTGAATTGAAGGACAAATCCTGATCAAAAATAACTCCAAGGTTCCTCACAGAGCTATTAAGAGAAAGAGTAACTGCATCCAAACTGAAAGTTTGATTTGGAAAGGAATTTCTAAGGTTTTTTGGACCAACAAGAATGACTTCAGTCTTATCTGAATTTAATAGCAGGAAATTACAAGTCATCCAAGCTTTGATTTCCTTAAGACAGGCTTCTAACTTGGCTAATTGATTACTATCATCTCAGAATCAGAATCAGAGTCAGAATCAGAATCAGGTTTATTGCCATTGTTCATGTGATACACAAACTAGGAATTTGTCTCGGTGCCATGCTGCAACATTAAAAACATAATGAGAAAAAGGGATAAACTAAAAAACTAAAGGACTAGAAACGTGCAATAAGTGTAGAAAAATAAGTAATAATAAGTAATAATAATAATAATACTAGTAATAATGAGTAGTACTAGTCAAGGCAGTTTTAAAAAATTAGCATGTAGCAGATAATGTGAAGTACCACATAGTGCAGTCAATAATGCAACAGAAAAACAGTGATGAATGACATGAGTCTGGTTGAGCTGCTGTACATAGTGCACGAGAGTCAAAAGTCACTTAGTGTTCAGCAGTCTGATGGCAGAGGGGAAAAAGCTGTTCATGTGCCGGGAGGTTTTAGTCCGAATGGACCGAAGTCTTCTACCTGAGGGGAGGGGGGCAAACAGCACGTGACCAGGATGTGAAGGATCGGTTATGATCCGGCCAGCACGCCTCCGGGTCCTGGAGATGTACAGGTCCTGGAGAGATGGGAGCTTGCACCCTATCACCTTCTCAGCAGTGCGCACGACGCGCTGCAGCCTTAGTCTGTCCCTGGCAGTGGCTCCTGCGTACCATACAGTTATGGAGGAGGTGAGGATGGACTCGATGATGGCCGTGTAGAACTGCACTAACATCTTGGTGGGTAGCTTGAGCTTCCTCAGCTGCCGCAGAAAGAACATCCTCTGCTGGGCCTTTTTGATGAGGGAGCTGATGGTTGGCTCCCATTTGAGGTCTCGGGTGATGGTGGTGCCCAAGAAGCGGAAGGAGTCTGCAAAGGTGATGGGAGAGCCTGTGATGGTGAGGGGGGGGGGCAGGGGGGATGTGACTTTCCTGAAGTCCACAATCATCTCCGCTGTCTTCAGAGCATTCAGCTGCAGGTTGTTGTGGCTGCACCAGGACACCAGCTGGGCCACCTCTTCCCTGTAGGCGGACTCGTCGCCGTTGAAGATGAGCCCGATGAGGGTGGTGTCGTCCGCAAACTTAATCAGCTTAACAGACTGGTGGGAGGAGGTGCAGGAGTTGGTATAAAGGGAGAAGAGTAGGGGGGAAAGTACACAGCCCTGGGGTGATCCAATGCTGATGCTAACAGAGTCTGAGACAGACTTCCCCAGCCGCACATGCTGTCTCCGGTCTGTCAGGAAGTCGGTGATCCACCTGCAGAGGGAGTCAGGCACGTTGAGCAGGGACAGCTTGTCCTGGAGCAGATCGGGGTGGATGGTGTTGAATGCGGAGCTGAAGTCCACAAACAGAATCCTGGCGTAGGTTCCCGGGGAGTCCAGGTGCTGCAGGATGGAGTGGAGGGCCAGGTTGACTGCGTCGTCCACAGACCTGTTAGCACGGTAGGCAAACTGCAGCGGGTCTAGGAGGGGTGTGGTGATGGACTTGAGGTGAGACAGGACCAGGCGCTCAAAGGACTTCATGACTACAGAGGTGAGTGCTACAGGTCTGTAGTCGTTAAGTCCAGTAATTCGTGGCTTCTTGGGGACAGGGATGATGGTGGAGGATTTGAGGCAGGTCGGCACGTGACATTGCTTAAGGGAGGTGTTAAAAATGTCTGTGAAGACAGAAGCCAGCTCTTTCGCACAGTGTCTCAGGGTGGAGGGAGACACACCGTCCGGCCCGGGGGCCTTGCGCGGGTTCAGTCTGGAGAACTGTCTGTGCACGTCCTGCTCACTGATGACAAGGGCAGGGGGGGAGGAGGAGGAGGAGGAGGGGGGGACCGCTCTTGATGAATTAGGGGCTGAGGAGGCAGAGGAGCTGGGTGGAGTGGGTGAGTTGGACACAGCTGACGAGGTGTCAAAACGGGCATAGTGTTGGGACAGTCTTTGACAAAGGGCTTTGTCATCCTGACCTTTAGAAGCCTGAGGCCGATAGTTGGTGATTTGCCTCAGTCCTCTCCACACAGAAGCCGAGTCATTAGCAATGAACTGCTGCTGGAGTCTCTCAGAATATACAGATTTAGCTCTCCTCAGCTCTCTGTTAAACCGATATTTGACCTCTCTGTAGCAGTCCCTGTCTCCACTTTTCAACGCTGCTTCCTTCTCCTTCCTGATCCGTCTGAGCTTAGCTGTGAACCAAGGCTTGTCATTAGAATATCTTATCCTGGTGCGTGATGGGAGAATGTGCTCTTCACAGAAGTTGATATATGAGTTCACAGTGTCTGTGTACTCATTAAGATCATGTGTGGCTCTTTTAAACATGTCCCAGTCAGTTATTTCCATGCATGTGTTCAGTTTCTCTCCAGCTTCACTGGTCAATTTCTTTGTGGTGGTCACAACAGGCTTAGTGAGTTTCAGTCTCTGTCTGTATGTGGGGATGAGGTGAACCATCACGTGATCAGATAGTCCCAGCGCAGCGCGGGGAACAGCGCGATATGCGTCCTTTACATCTGGCTTCATTGACAGGTATAATTGTGTGTCATCTGCATAACAATGAAAATGTATACAGTGCTTTCTAATAATGTTGCCTAACGGAAGCATATATAAACTAAAAAGAGTAGGGCCTAGCACAGATCCCTGTGGAACTCCATGACTAAGCTTTGAGTTGAAAGAAAACTCATTATTTACATGAACAAACTGGAACCTATCAGATAAATAAGATCTAAACCACTGCAACGAAGTTCCATTAAGTCCAACATAGTGTTCTAATCTATCAAGTAGAATATTATGATCGATAGTATCAAAAGCTGCACTAAGGTCTAAAAGGACAAGTACAGAAACTAGTCCATTATCAGATGCAATGAGGAGGTCGTTAGTGACCTTCGCTAAGGCTGTTTCAGTACTATGATGGATTCTAAACCCAGATTGAAACTCTTCAAGTAAACCATTTCCCTGCAGGTGGTCGAATAATTGCGTAGCAACAACTCTTTCTAAGATTTTTGAAATGAAAGGGAGATTAGAGATTGGTCTATAGTTAGCTAAAGCTCCTGGATCTAGCGTTGGCTTTTTGAGTAAGGGTTTAATTACAGCTGTTTTAAAAGCCTGCGGTACATGGCCTAAAGTTAATGAAGAATTGATTATATGAAGAATAAAGCTACCAATAAGTGGGAAGACTTCTTTAAATAACCTAGTAGGAATAGGGTCTAAAAGACAAGTTGAAGGTTTGGATGAGGAAACTATTTTGTCTAACTCACAAAGGTCGATTGGAGTAAACTCATCAAGACAGACATCAAAAGAAGGAGTTGTAGTAGTTACAGTATTTAAGTTAACTGTGGGAAGAATCTGATTGATTTTATCTCTGATGGATGAAATTTTATTATTGAAAAAGTTCATAAAGTCCTGACTACTAAGCTCTAAGGGAATGCTAGGATTGACAGAGTCCTGACTCTTTGTCAACCTGGCTACAGTACTGAAAAGAAACCTAGGATTATTCTTGTTCTCTTCTATTAATGCAGAGTAATAACTTGTTCTAGCTTTTCTAAGAGATTTTTTATAAATTAAAAGATGATTTCTCCAAGCTAAATAGATTTCATCTAAATTAGTAGAGCGCCATTTTCTTTCTAATTGACGAGTCTTCTGTTTTAAGCTATGAGTTTCTGTGTTGAACCAAGGAGTTAGAAATCTCTGATTAGACTTTTTCTTTTTTAAGGGGGCCACCAAGTCTAGAGCCTGATGCAGAGAAGCTGAAACACTATCCACCATGTTATCAATTACAAAAGGAGCAAGCTGTCTATAGCTTATTTCCGTTGTGTTGACACATGGCATAGACGAAACAATCTGCATAAATTTGGAAACAGCATCATCTGAGAGGCATCTACTGTAATAATATTTTTCTTTAGGAGCCAAATAGTCAGAAATGGTAAAATCAAAGGTTAACAGACAATGGTCTGACAGTACAGGGTTATGAGGAGACACTACAAGATTTTCTATTTCTATGCCATATGTCAGAACAAGGTCCAATGTATGGTGGAGGTAATGAGTAGAATTTCCTACTTTCTGAGAAAACCCAATCGAGTCTAATATTGAATTAAATGCCACATTAAGGCAGTCACTATTTACATCCACATGTATATCCACCTCACTGACACTGTGACATCATACACCTGTTTCTGCGAGGACATGTGTGTGCAGACCAAGACCTTCTGCATATACAACAACAATAAACCCTGGTTCATTCCTAAACTGAAGCAGCTACGTCAGACCAAGGAGGAGGCCTACAGGACTGGTGACTGGACTCTGTACAAGCGGGCCAGAAACATGCTGACGAAGGAGACCAGGCTTGCTAAGAGGAGCTACAGTGTGAAGTTACAAAAAAACTTCTCAGCTAACAACTCTGCTTCTGTCTGGAGAGGCCTACGGAATATCACCAACTACAGGAGACCATCCCCCCACCCTGCGGAAAACCTCCAGCTGGCTAATGACCTAAACAGCTTTTACTGCAGGTTTGAAAAGAACCTACAGTTCTCACCTCCCACCCACACAAAAGGATTATCTGCAGCCCCAGGAACTCCATCCCTCCTCCACTCTGACCTCCCACCAGCACTAATGATCTGTGAAGAGGAGGTGCGCCGGGTCTTTCAGAGACAAAAGATCAAGAAGGCTGCAGGACCTGATGGTGTGTCTCCGTCCTGCCTGAGAGTCTGCTCCAACGAGTTGGCCCCCATCTTCACCCGGATCTTTAACAGATCACTGGAGCTGCGTGAAGTGCCTTCCTGCTTCAAACGCTCCATCATCATTCCAGTTCCCAAGAAACCCTCTATTACAGGATTAAACGACTACAGACCTGTTGCCCTGACCTCTGTGGTCATGAAATCCTTGGAGAGATTGGTGCTGAACCACCTGAAGGTCATCACAGGCCCCCTGATGGACCCACTGCAGTTTGCCTACCGGTCAAACAGGTCAGTGGATGATGCAGTGAATATGGGACTACATTACATCCTGCAACACCTCGACTCCCCAGGGACGTACGCCAGGATCCTGTTTGTCGACTTCAGCTCAGCGTTCAACACCATCATCCCAGGCATTCTTCATCAGAAACTCCTCCAGCTCAAGGTGCCCCCCTCCACCTGCCAGTGGATCTCCAGCTTTCTGACTGACAGGTGGCAACAGGTGAAGCTAGGGAGATTTACATCCAGCTCCCGAAAAATTAGTACTGGCGCCCCCCAAGGATGTGTCCTTTCCCCACTGCTCTTCTCCCTCTACTCCAACGACTGCACCTCAGAGGACCCTTCGGTGAAGCTCCTGAAGTTTGCGGACGACACCACAGTCATCGGTTTGATCCGGGATGATGATGAGTCTGCATACAGGCGGGAGGTGAAGCAGCTGATCCTCTGGTGCAGCCAGAACCATCTTGAACTTAACCCAGCCAAAACGGTGGAGATGACTGTGGATTTCAGGCGACACCCCCCTTCATTCCCCCCACTCACCATCCTCAACAGCACAGTGTCCACTGTGGACTCCTTCAAGTTTCTGGGTACCACAATCTCCCGGAACCTGAAGTGGTCCTCCCATATTGACACTGTCCGGAAAAAGGCCCAGCAGAGGTTGTTTTTTCTGCGTCAGCTCAAGAAGTTTGATTTGCCTCAGGAGCTGCTGGTTGTCTTCTACACCGCCATCATCCAATCTGTCCTCTGCTTTTCCATCACTGTCTGGTTTGGATCTGCCACTAAACAGGACAAGACCAGACTGCAGCGGATCATTAAGTCTGCGGAGAGGATCATTGGTACCGACCTACCCTCCATTGAGAACTTATATCGGTCCATAACCAGGAAACGAGCGGGAAACATCTGTGCTGACCCATCACACCCCGGCCACAAACTGTTTGAACTTCTATCTTCTGGTCATCGTTACAGATCACTGAAGGTCAAAACCACCCGTCACAGGAACAGTTTCTTTCCTCAAGCCATCACTCTGATGAACTCCTAACATTCACCTAGTCCTACCTGTTGCTGTACTCATGACTTTTCATCCATTATTACATTGCACATAACTCTCACACTGCTTTTTTCTTCATTCACATTATATCACTGAATCTGAGTCCACATTGAAATACTGTGTGATTGTATATTTTTTCATATATTTCTGCAAAGTGTGGTTAGTCCGAGTAAATAACTGCATATATTCCTGTATATATTTGCATCCTTTTATAGAAACGTGGACAGACTGTAATTTACTGTACATACTCTGGTTGTCATTGAATCCTTATTTAAATCCTTCACCTGAACAACGAGAGCAAGTTTTTAGCCAAAGTCAAATTCCTTGTATGTGTTGTGCATACTTGGCCAATAAAGCTGATTCTGATTCTGATTCTGATATTAAAGTCCCCTACTATAATTATTCTATCAGATTTCAGCACTAAATCAGCTAAGAAATCAGCAAATTCGGATAAAAATTCTGAGTAGGTTGATGGGGGACGATAAACTATGGCAAATAAAATTGGGTTTAACCTAAAATTGCTAAAGTGCCCAATACTGAGGACCAGGCCCTCAAAGGAATTATAACATGTTTTTTGCTTTACATTAACTAGTAATTTGGAATGGTAAATTGTTGCTACTCCTCCTCCACGACCAGAACTTCTGGGATTTTGACAGTTTAAATAACCAGAGGGAGTTGATTCATTTAAACCAACATAATCCTCTTGTCCTAACCAAGTCTCTGTAAGGGAAATTAAATCAATCTGATGATCAATTAACAGATCATGGACTAACAGAGACTTGGGAGTTAGAGACCTAATATTTAGTAAACCACATTTAATTTTTAAATTATGAGGAGGAACAGAGGCCAAATCATTCAATTTAGAGGCTTTATGTTTAATTTGAGTTTTACCAATGTTTTGCTTTATCACTTTGGGATGCTTATGCATGATATTTTTATTTACTTTGGAGGGAGCAGACAACGATTCTCTGATGGGGAAGACAGGGGCTAAGCTGAGGGGTGGTGGATGAAGAGGAGCTGCAGAGAGGCGTGTAAGACTGCGACTCTGCTTCCTGGTCCCAACTCTGAGTAGTCATAGTTTTGGAAATTTGGATAAAAAAGATGCCAGATTGTTAGATAAATGAGAAGCACCATCCAAAGTGGGATGAATGCTGTCTCGTCTCATAAGACCAGGTTTTCCCCAAAAAGAGCTCCAATTGTCAATGTAGCCCACGTCATTTTTAGGACACCACACAGACAGCCAGCGGTTCAAGGATGACGAGCGACTAAACATGTCATCACTGGTCAGATTGGGGAGGGGCCCAGAGAATACTACAGTGGCAGACATCGTTTTTGCAAAGTCACACACCGATTCTACATCAAGTGTGGTGACTTCCGACCGCCGGAGACGGATGTCATTAATGCCGGCGTGAATAACAATTGTGGAGTATTTACAGTTACTTTTAGCCAGCATTTTCAGATTTGACTCGATGTCGCCTGCTCTGGCCCCAGGAATGCATTTGACTATGACCGCTGGAGTCTCTAGGTTCACGTTTCTGACTACAGAGTCGCCAATGATCAGAGTTTTTTCCTCAGCGGGTGTGTCGCTGAGCGGGGAAAAACGATTAGAAACGTGAACAGGTTGGTGGTGAACCGGGGCTTTGCAACTAGACTTCCTTCTGTCATATCCCGAGCGCTTTGTCCGCGCTCGGGTTATTCCTCATCCCTGTCAGCTTTTGACAGCTGGTGTCGTCACACGGGTTTCCCGGGCTCTGATTGGCCAGACGCTCGGGAGCTCTCAGCTGTCAGAACCTGGGCAGCTGTGCCGAGTTTCCAATCATGAGCAGCTGGCTTTAAATGTCAGTGCGAGTGAACTGGACGGTGCGGCTGTCTCGTCAGAAGTTCAATGACTTTCCCCTGTCTCCTTACCACATGCTCCCTGGGTTCCTCGACGTATCCCGCTGCATGTAAGTGATTTATTTGGAACTGTCTTCTCCCTCGCTGACGTTCCTTCCTAATTACGGCAGACGAGAGCTCCTCGTCACTGCCATAACTCTCTATTGTGAATTTATGTTGTGTTGTGTAACGAAGCCTGCGTGGCAAAGTTATGTTGTACACCTAAGTCCTGTGCTTTATAAATAAAAGAACTGAACTGCAATTTACTGAACTGAGGCGTCTTATGCTGGCTCGTGAGGGCCAGCCGTGACAGTAGACAGCCGCCAGAAGGAGACGCCGTTCTCAGTAAGTTGCGTTCTGGGAACTTTGTCCTTCCTGTCCAGGTACGCGGCGTTGGAAATATGCCATCTCAGCGGAGTCATTCTCGGGGTTCCCACGTCCTGCTGACCAAGGCGCTGGAGGAGGTAGATGAAATCCTCATTATCGCCTCCGACCTCGATGGGCATCCAGACACCTCCCTCGCCCCTCCTCTCCTCGGTTATCAGCCCGATGAACAGTGGTATTTAGACCGGGCTGAGGAGGTGCTTGACCGTCTGCCTTCCCGCTACAACGGTCACCCCGAGGTCGACGCGAGGAGACTCGACATCGCTGCCCAACGCCAGACAATTCTGATGTACGAAGAGGAGGAGGCTACAAGGTGGAGTGATCTCTGGCTCCAGCTGCCTGAGGCGCTGGAGGAGGTGGATGACTTCATCAGCGCTTCCGCCAGCCTTGACGACTCATCCGAAGCGCACTACTACCTGGACTGCGCTGAGAGAACGCTCGACCGGTTGTCTTCCCGCTACACCGACCACTTGGACGTCCAAGCGAGGAGACAAGAGATCGCCGTCCACCGCGAGGCGCTCCAGGAGATCGAGGAGGAATGAGGCCAAAGGCGGAGTAACCGGAGCTCCCGCTGCCCGCTCTGGAATCCGGATCCTTCCCTCGATCCAGTCCTGGAGTTCGCACCATCCGGGGCCCGTCGTAGACGTCGACACCGTGGCCAGAGACGTTCTCAGCGTGACTCCCCTCCGGAATCCGCTCCGGTTCACTGGGCTGACCCCATTCATCCCACTGCTGTCTCTTCGGCGTCTCACCTGGAGGAGACCCCAGCAGCCTTTCCCCCCGGGCCTGCTTTCCCCGCTGAGCTGTCAGCGCGTCACGCCCGGCCTGACTTGGCTGTTGCCCCCTCCGCTTCGACGCCTTCTCCAGCGGCTGGGAGTTTGAGAAGTTTTGCTCCAGTGGACAGCGCGGCTACACCATCCCGAGTGGCCCCCTCCCCTCCAAGAGAGCCTCCGGCCACCACCCGGTGGGAGGAGGATGGAATGACGTTCCCAACGGCAGGTTCCACCGCTCCTCCGGGAGCCAGGCAAGTTCAAGTTCACTTTTTTCCATCTAATAGTGATTTGTTCTGTCTGACTCCTGGGGGTGAGGCTCGGGGTTTGCAGCCCCCCGAGCCTCAACTCCCCGCTGATATGTTAATTAAACCCGCTGCCTCTGTGTCTCCCCCTGCTGAGCACGCTTCGACCTCTGAGGAGCGTCACCAGACGAGGAGTGAGCCTGCGGCCCTCGAGCAGAAGACCCCAGCCCCGCAGCCATTTTCTGGGCAGAGGAGGTCGGACGATTGGTTGGAGCCTGTGCCGATGACGGAGCGTCCCCGGGACTCCACAGATGAACAGTCCGGTCCAGCGGGCCGAGAGCCCCTCACCTCCACGCCACATGAACAACTAGCGTGGACGATGACGTCGGGGGGTCCTCGAGCTGCAAGAGCCCCTCTTCCAGGGGCGGATGACGTCGCGACGGAGTGGGAACCGGACGACGACCTCCTCCCGTTTGAACCCGGAGCATCGAAGTCCTGGATGGCGGCAGAACCCGAGATCAGGCAAGTGCTCTATTTTCTATCCCTCCTCTTCTTTCTGGAGCATTATTGCCTGTCTCTCGGGGGGGGCGAGCTGGGTGCAGCCGTCTGCTGCGCTCGAGCCTGTCTCGCCGGGCCCTGCCGCTGCCGGTGATCCTGATCCCGGTTCCTTTTGTCCCTCTGAGCCTCTCCCCAGGGTCACTGGAGGCGAACCTGCTCTTGGTGCCACCTTGGAGGGTCCGGCTCTCGGCATGGGGTCCACCGGGAGTGCTCCGCCGGTTCAAGCGGAGCTTGACGTCATGGAGGTTCCGGCCCAATCGGGGTCTGACGCGGGTGCTGCTCTCGCCCGATCGGAGCTTGACGTCATGGGGGTTCCGGCCCAATCGGGGTCCGACGCGGGTGCTGCTCTCGCCTGATCGGAGCTTGACGTCATGGGGGTTCCGGCCCAATCGGGGTCCGACGCGGGTGCCGCTCTCGCTCAATCGGAGCTCGGCACCATGGTCGTTTTGACCCAGGTGGGTTCTGGAGACTATGTAGCTGACCCACCGCTGAGCGCTTTCCAGGCCATGCCCCATCCTCGCCGTGGCCCCTTCTTCCCCGCCTTTGAGACTGCGGGGGTAAATTCCGGCTGGCCCGGTTCGCCGACCTTCCCCCAGCCATTCTGTTGGCAGGTTTCCCTCGGCCCGGGGTCTGGCTGGGCCGTTAGGGCACGTTCCGCTGCTTTTGCTGGCGGCCTGGATGCTGGGTGCTGGGAGGCCTCCTGAGCGGAGTTGTTTTACTCTATTCCCCAATGGTTTTTTTTTTTTTTTTCCTCTCCTTCTCTTGCCCCACCACTGACTTGTGACTGAAATACCCCACTGGGGATTGGACTTCATGTTTAAGGTGACTGTTTTCCGTTGATGGACATGTTCTCTTGCCGTGGCTATCATGAGTATTGCATGTTTCTTTAGGGTGTGGTTGTTTATTTCCTATGTTACTCCCTTACTCGGGTCTAGTTCTCTTTTTTTGGCACCTGTGTTGTCTTTTGGTTTTGACGGTTTTCTGTACACATTAACTTGGAGAAGAAGGTATTATTTGTCCTTTTATTTCCTTGATCCTGCCTTGTGGTATTGACTGGTGTTCCTTGTACCCTCATCTTGGCTTTCTTTTTGTGGTTATGTGAGTGATGTCAATCTAGCGTTGACTTTTCTTTTTATTCATCTCTGTCCCTGTTTATGTACGGTTTCTGCCTTTTTTTTCTCTCTCCCTCCCTTCCCCGATGTTTTTGTCCCCTTGTTGTGAGTTGGCCCTGCTCTCCCTCCACCTGCTTCCCCCTCCACCCTCCCTGGGGTGGGGTGGGGGGGTCTGGATGTTGCGCGCGACCAGGAGTTCGCGTAGAGGGAGGGGCCCTGTCATATCCCGAGCGCTTTGTCCGCGCTCGGGTTATTCCTCATCCCTGTCAGCTTTTGACAGCTGGTGTCGTCACACGGGTTTCCCGGGCTCTGATTGGCCAGACGCTCAGGAGCTCTCAGCTGTCAGAACCTGGGCAGCTGTGCCGAGTTTCCAATCATGAGCAGCTGGCTTTAAATGTCAGTGCGAGTGAACTGGACGGCGCGGCTGTCTCGTCAGAAGTTCAATGACTTTCCCCTGTCTCCTTATCACATGCTCCCTGGGTTCCTCGACGTATCCCGCTGCATGTAAGTGATTTATTTGGAACTGTCTTCTCCCTCGCTGACGTTCCTTCCTAATTACGGCAGACGAGAGCTCCTCGTCACTGCCATAACTCTCTATTGTGAATTTATGTTGTGTTGTGTAACGAAGCCTGCGTGGCAAAGTTATGTTGTACACCTAAGTCCTGTGCTTTATAAATAAAAGAACTGAACTGCAATTTACTGAACTGAGGCGTCTTATGCTGGCTCGTGAGGGCCAGCCGTGACACCTTCTCACCGTCACCCACCCAGTCTCCTCGCTGCTGAGGAGAGCCGGGGAACCGCTGACAGGGGGGCCTAAGCTAGCTAGCTCCGCTGCAGCTAATGGGCGTCCGTCGAGATTAACTGGCGCAGACGGTGTTTCAATGCAGCGGAGCCGGGATTCCAAATCAGACAACCTCGCCTCGAGCGCCTCAAAAAGACAACATTTATTACATTTACTGTTATCGCTAAAAGAGGCAGAGGTGTAGCTAAACATCTGACAGAGAGAGCACACCAGAGGAGAGGAAAGAGAGCTAGTAGCCATAGCTAATAGCTGGAGAGCAACCACACAGGCAGACAGCAAAACAGGAAGTGACGATACGTTACGTTACCACAAGGAAGTGACGATCCTCAGTCCCCTCAGATCCTCAGTAACTAATTCAGCTAGGAGGTTGATTTTGGTGTCTAGACATAGGTTTTTGGGGTCAAGCATTCCATTAATGCTATTAGTTTACTTGTGAAACAAACCCATCACGATGAAATCCAATATGGCCGCCAATATGGCCACCGATTAACATTTTTTTTGTTTCTTGACTACTAAGGCACCTAGAAAGCTGATGTTGGTGTCAAAACAGAGGTTTAAGGGGTCATACTATCTGTTTATTCCAATAAAAGTGTGTTTAAATGATTACATAATCGAGAAATCCAAGATGGCGGCCGGCTGTCATTTTCACATGCAATGGACTTTTTCATATCCGTCACCAAATGAGCTAAAAATGTCAAATGAGATATCCTTACATTCATTTTTAATAATTATTAGAAAGCTCCTGCATTGATTCAGTGATTTCACTGAGGAACACTTGGGTAATCCCCTTAGGATTCCCGGAATCCTATGCTTGATTCATTGATTCCTTTTTGCATAGCAAGAGAGAGGATGCAGTGATTTTGTAACGTCTGTGCTGCCATAATATGTAGTCCTAATCTTTCCAATTTAACCAAGGTTGCCAGGTATGTATAAATTTAGCTTTAAACTTATCTGGAGAGGTTAGAATTCTGAATCTTGTTCCATACTGTATAGTCAGGTAATGTTAGCATATTGACCATGCTGCTTGCTTAATGCTACCGTAATGACAGTAGACAGTGCAAGGGCCTTTGACTCTAGGTCTTGTCATCCCTCCTTTTTCTCTCCTCTATTCTGATAATGACAAATTTGTTTTTGTTTTCAGACACTTATTCATATAAAGTGAGGGATAAAATGGATACTGCAAGTGACAACGATGAATTACCATCAACGTCTTCTGGTGAATACGAATGCATTCTACGTTGTGGTCAACCATGTACCAAAAGTGACTCTTTGGATAATACCAAGGACCAAAAATGGAATTCAATTCGTGAAAAAACTCTACGATGGAAAGGACTTGATCGGTTTCAATGTGGGAATATTGATTCGGCCAAAGGGCCAAAAGGGCATTATATGCACCAGACATGTTACACCACGTTATCTAACAAGCGTTGTCTATCTCAAGCCAAGAAACGTAAGCATAAATTAGAGATAGATCTTGAAAGAGACAATCAATCAGTTCAGGGGGATCCATCTCCATCTGCTTCTCTCTTTTCACCAAAGAGGCTCCGGTCCAGCATTGGTATTGTGCATGACAAGAACCTATGCGTGTGGATAGGAGGGATGACAAGACCTAGAGTCAAAGGCCCTTGTACTGTCTACTGTCATTACGGTAGCATTAAGCAAGCAGCATGGTCAATATGCTAACATTACCTGACTATACAGTATGGAACAAGATTCAGAATTCTAACCTCTCCAGATAAGTTTAAAGCTAAATTTATACATACCTGGCAACCTTGGTTAAATTGGAAAGATTAGGACTACATATTATGGCAGCACAGACGTTACAAAATCACTGCATCCTCTCTCTTGCTATGCAAAAAGGAATCAATGAATCAAGCATAGGATTCCGGGAATCCTAAGGGGATTACCCAAGTGTTCCTCAGTGAAATCACTGAATCAATGCAGGAGCTTTCTAATAATTATTAAAAATGAATGTAAAGATACCTCATTTGACATTTTTAGCTCATTTGGTGACGGATATGAAAAAGTCCATTGCATGTGAAAATGACAGCCGGCCGCCATCTTGGATTTCTCGATTATGTAATCATTTAAACACACTTTTATTGGAATAAACAGATAGTATGACCCCTTAAACCTCTGTTTTGACACCAACATCAGCTTTCTAGGTGCCTTAGTAGTCAAGAAACAAAAAAAATGTTAATCGGTGGCCATATTGGTGGCCATATTGGATTTCATCGTGATGGGTTTGTTTCACAAGTAAACTAATAGCATTAATGGAATGCTTGACCCCAAACACCTATGTCTAGACACCAAAATCAACCTCCTAGCTGAATTAGTTACTGAGATATAGGTGGTGGTATGCATTTTGGCGGCCATTTTGAATTTTGGGCAAAAAAAAGGTTTCCCGTAATTTTTGGGAGGTACATGGGAGCTTATTTTCATTAAAATGGGTCTAGAATGCTAAATCCAGTGAGAAAAAAAGGTCCTGGGAGGTTGGTCACGAAACCCCCAAAAATGACTCTACTAAACTTGCAAAATGGCAAGCACAGACCGTGTGCCCATATTTATTGAGAGCATAAAGTATACAGGCGACTACTGCTGCCATGAGTTTAACCTTTCTTGGGTGACACATCACAAACATATGGGCTTTCCTTAACAGGCCATTTTCCATCCGCCTAAGGCTTGATAGTATGGGTGTGACTATGTGCAAACTATATAAATGTGCAATAATATGAACCCTGAGTTTGAAATAAACGTTTGAATTTGAATTTGAAATGTATGCCCAAACTTGTTCCTCCCTCACCTACTAGTACACTGCACCCCTTGGGCTTGGGCTGAGAAGTACATCCAACCCTCAGACTCAGAGTTAAGCTCATTGGGATTGCTACCCTTTTCCCATTTGAGCTACTTTGTGGTAGTGGTATATTTTGACTATAATTCAGGCCCAGGGTGGGTTCTGGGGATAGATGCATCATCAGAGGAGTCGATCTGCATCATCTAGATCTATACTAGGACTATGTTACCTGGCACCCAGAGTCCCTTGGTTATTAGCCTCCACACCCCCAGATCGGCCTACTCGGAGTCTTAGACCAGGACTAGGTCACCCTGTGAGCAGTTGACAAAGGTTTTAGACATCTAGGGTTCCATTTTAGTTCATATTTAGAGTTACAAATGATCGGTGCCAAATGACTCCAGGGCACACGCAGTACAACCATAAACAATGGCTGCCACTCACCTTTCTCGAACAAGTCGCAACGTTGTTCTGCTACTTTCTGTTGGGGTCCGTCAAGTACAAGCCATTTTTGGGCACACTCACGTACTTTTGCCCACGATGCTTCAGTAAAACGAGTGATACTGCCCGAAAACTTATCGGAAATGTCAATAACACAGGAGAGGCTTTCAGCACACGCTACCCCTGTGGGCGCTGCCATTTTGTTGTCACATGACTAAAGGGACGACGCTGATTGGTTAAAACGTCCCGGACTGGGCCATGTTTAAGGTAGCCAGACAATTATTACCGACTGACATCAATCGCATTTTTCATACAGCTATCCACACCTTTGGAAGTGGGAACATCGATATTTTTGTCTTACAATAATGTAATCTTAATTTAGAAACACTAAAATTTTAGTTCCCCTTTGGGTGCCACGAAACTGAACAAAAAGTGGCAGCTGCTCACGGCCTACCCCCCCCCCCCACACACACACATTTTTTTAAACATTTTTTTGTCATGTGTCTGTGACACTGTGGCTCTTTGGTCTTTTGCGCATTTTTTGCCTCCTATTTTCCAGCAGGCGCTCACAACTGTAGAAGCTGGCCGATGTTTTTTTTTTTATCTACAGCAAAAGGAATTTGGCCAGGTGGTCAAATTTCAGATAATATTTGTTTATTGTTCAAAGTCCAATCAGAAAATCAAACTGGAAAAAAACAAACCAAAAATCTGTTTCTTCCGATGTGTTGTGGTCAGATCAGAGATGATTTAAGCTTAGTAAAATCTAACAAAATCTTCTTAGCACGGTAATTTAAGGAAAAGGAGTAAAATAGGAAAATGTGAATTTTAAAGAAAAGAAAAAGAATTTACACAGAGCATGTGCTTTGGGCCTACTTAGAAAAAGGGAAAAAAATGGAGAGAGCAGAAAATCTGCTCCTTCCAAGGGTCACTCCCTGCTGGCCGGGCTGCAACACTCTAAGGAAAGTTTTGCCCAACTACATTCAAAGATCAGGGTTGGAGCTGCCGAGTAGCGTAAACTTTTGACCAGTTGCACTGAGTGTGGTGGCACTGCATGGGGGGTTCTCCACCTAGAGTAGGAAGTGGCACCGGAGAGATGGAACAGAGCACTGAAGGAGGAAGTGGCACTGGGGGGTCTCAGTTGTAACAGAAAGGACTATCCACCCCGTGGGGAGTTCAGGAGACATCGGAGATCACTAGAGGAAGAGAGGATGTGAGAAGCAGAGCTGGTGTTGTATGATGTTAATGTGACAGGCATTCTTTGTGCACTGAATGTATGAATGTACAGACATGGACAAAATTGTTGGTACCCCTCTGTTAATGAAAGAAAAACACACAATGGTCACAGAAATAACTTGAATCTGACAAAAGTGGTAATAAATAAAAATTCTATGAAAATTAACCAATGAAAATCAGACAATGCTTTTGAATTGTGGTTCAACAGAATTATTTTAAAAAACAAACTCATGAAACAGGCCTGGACAAAAATGATGGTACCCTTAACTTAATATTTTGTTGCACAACCTTTTGAGGCAATCACTGCAATCAGACGATTTCTGTAACTGTCAATGAGACTTCTGCACCTCTCAGCAGGTATTTTGGCCCACTCCTCATGAGCAAGCTGCTCCAGTTGTCTCAGGTTTGAAGGGTGCCTTCTCCAGACGGCATGTTTCAGCTCCTTCCACAGATGTTCAATAGGATTTAGATCAGGGCTCATAGAAGGCCACTTTAGAATAGTCCAATGTTTGGCTCTTAGCCATTCTTGGGTGTTTTTAGCTGTGTGTTTTTGACACAGGGAAATTTGACTTGGCTGCTCTTTGCATGGGGAAAATGATAAGTACCTTTATGATGGCCCTCTAAGGTAGAAAATCTGATGCTGTGACACTCATGGTGCAACGTGGCCCATGAGTGTCACATTTATCCTGTTATTATCCATTATCCTGTTGAAGACCCCATGACCTGCGACTGAGACCAAGCTGTCTGACACTGGGCAGCACATTTCTCTCTAGAAAACCTTGATACTCTTGAGATTTCATTGTACCCTGCACAGATTCAAGACATCCTGTGCCATATGCAGCAAAGCAGCCCCAACATAATAGAATCTCCTCTACAGTGGGGAAAAAAAGTATTTAGTCAGCCACCAATTGTGCAAGTTCTCCCACTTAAAAGATGAGAGAGGTCTCCAATTTTCATCATAGGTATACCTCAACTATGAGAGACAAAATGAGAAAAAAAAAAATCCAGAAAATCACATTGAAGGATTTTTAATGAATTAATTGATAAATTCCTCGGTAAAATAAGTATTTGGTCAATAACAAAAGTTCATCTCAATACTTTGTTATATACCCTTTGTTGGCAATGACAGAGGTCAAACATTTTCTGTAAGTCTTCACAAGGTTTTCACACACTGTTGCTGGTATTTTGGCCCATTCCTCCATGCAGATCTCCTCTAGAGCAGTGATGTTTTGGGGCTGTCACTGGGCAACACGGACTTTCAACTCCCTCCAAAGATTTTCTATGGGGTTGAGATCTGGAGACTGGCTAGGCCACTCCAGGACCTTGAAATGCTTTTTACGAAGCCACTCCTTCGTTGTCTGGGCAGTGTGTTTGGGATCATTGTCATGCTGAAAGACCCAGCCACGTTTCATCTTCAATGCCCTTGCTGGTGGAAGGAGGTTTTCACTCAAAATCTCACGATACATGGCCCCATTCATTCTTTCCTTTACACGGATCAGTCGTCCTGGTCCCTTTGCAGAAAAACAACCCCAAAGTATGATGTTTCCACCCCCATGCTTCACAGTAGATATGGTGTTCTTTCTCCTCCAAACACGACAAGTTGAGTTTTTACCAGAATGTTCTATTTTGGTTTCATCTGACCATATGACATTCTCCCAGTCCTCTTCTGGATCATCCAAATGCTCTCTAGCAAACTTCAGATGGGCCTGGACATGTACTGGCTTAAGCAGGGGGACACGTCTGGCACTGCAGGATTTGAGTCCCTGGCGGCGTAGTGTGTTACTGATGTAGCCTTTGTTACTTTGGTCCCAGCTCTCTGCAGGTCATTCACTAGGTCCCCCCGTGTGGTACTGGGATTTTTGCTCACCGTTCTCATGATCATTTTGACCTCACGGGGTGAGATCTTGCGTGCAGCCCCAGATCAAGGGAGATTATCAGTGGTCTTGTATGTCTTCCATTTTCTAATAATTGCTCCCACAGTTGATTTCTTCACACCAAGCTGCTTACCTATTGCAGATTCAGTCTTCCCAGCCTGGTGCAGGTCTACAATTTTGTTTCTGGTGTCCTTTGACAGTTCTTTGGTCTTGGCCATAGTGGAGTTTGGAGTCTGACTGTTTGAGGTTGTGGACAGGTGTCTTTTATACTGATAATGAGTTCAAACAGGTGCCATTAATACAGGTAACGAGTGGAGGACAGAGGAGCCTCTTAAAGAAGAAGTTACAGGTCTGTGAGAGCCAGAAATCTTGCGTGTTTGTAGGTGACCAAATACTTATTTTACCAGGGAATTTACCAATTAATTCATTAAAAATCCCTCAGTGTGATTTTCTGGATTTTTTTTTTTCTCATTTTGTCTCTCATAGTTGAGGTATACCTATGATGAAACTTGGAGACCTCTCTCATCTTTTAAGTGGGAGAACTTGCACAATTGGTGGCTGACTAAATACTTTTTTGCCCCACTGTATGTTTCACAGTAGGGACAGTGTTCTTTTCTTGGTATGCTTCATTTTTGTGTCTGTGAACATAGAGCTAATGTGCCTCACTAAAAAGTTCCAGTTTTGTCTCGTCTGTCCATAAGACAATCTCCCAGAAGCTTTGTGGCTTGTCAACATGCAGTTTGGCAAATTCCAGTCTGGCTTTTTTAGGATTTGTTTTCAACAGTGGTGTCCTCCTTGGTCGTCTCCCATGAAGTCCACTTTGGCTCAAATAACGACGGATGATGCAATCTGACACTGATGTACCTTGACCTTGGAGTTCACCATGAATGTGTTTAGAGGTTGTTCTGAGCTCTTTTGTTACCATTTGTATTATCCGTCTCCTCCTGCGGCCACGTTCAGGGAGGTTGACTACAGTCCTGTGGATCTTAAATTTCTGAATAATATGTGCAACTGTAGTCACAGGAACATCAAGCTGCTTGGAGATGGTCTTATAGCCTTTACCTTTAACATGCTTGTCTATAATTTTCTTTCTAATCTCCTGAGACAACTCTCTCCTTTGTTTCCTCTGGTCCATGTTTAGTGTGATACACACCATGTCACCAAACAGCACAGTGACTACTTGTCACCCTTTACATAGGCCGACTGACTGATTACAAGTTTGTAGACACCTGTGATGTTAATTAGAGGACACATCTTGATTGAACATATCCCTATGATCATATTATTTTCAATCTTTTCTAAGGGTACCATCATTTTTGTCCAGGCCTGTTTCGTGAGTTTGTTTTTTAAAATAATTCTGTTGAACCACAATTCAAAAGCATTGTCTGATTTTCATTGGTTAATTTTCATAGAATTTTTATTTACCACCACTTTTGTCAGATTCAAGTTATTTCTGTGACCATTGTGGGTTTTTCTTTCATTAACAGAGGGGTACCAACAATTTTGTCCACGTCTGTATTGTCTTTGGCTCCCTGGGTCTCATGGGGCAGAAATAAAGGGTATAAAAAGGAAGTGCCCAGAGACCCCAGGAGAGTATTTTCTGTACTTGATGATGGACGGTGAATAAAGTTCGTTTGTCATCCAGCTCGCTGCCTCATCTGCTTTCATCTTCCACATGAGTTTCTGTTCAGCAGAAGTCATAAACCTGACTAAAAAGGAAATGCAGGGGGACTTGGAAGCTGATTGGTCAGTTCAAAGTTCTGAAATGTGTGTCTCCCACAGAACAAAGGAGAGAGAATTTGATATGAGAAGGGGAATCCTCCTAACATATATATGCTGCCCACTGAAGCATAAATTCTTTAAAACTTTAGTGACTAAGATATTCTACTTAATAATAAAGGAACAAACAATGTGTCTACATTGTAAATGTGATCATTTCTTTATGGTAGGCTTGCAAAAATGAATTTCTTCCTGAAGATAAAGCAACACATATCAAATCATATCAATAAAAGCATTTCAAACCACAATTGTCCATCACAGGGTGCAGCCATATCTTCAATAGTGTCCTGAGAAGTATCTTCTGAAAAATGAAAATCTTGAGGAGAAGAATGTGTTAATTCTGTTCACAATTCATAATTTAACTTCAGAGAGAGAAATATTCCTGTGTTATTCATTGGAGGGCAATGTTGGACTCCTATAATTTGGAGAGCTGGGAAGGGCAGTTTAGGTCTGGTAAATCTCAAATAGTTATTAAACATAAAGCTGTCTTGAGGGGATGTACTTTACTGAATTTACGATAAGCAGTCCATGCCATTCCTGGCCCTGAGAGTGGATTTTTACAGTCAGTTTACCGCTGGAATGTGGTTTCAAAGCAGTAGTCTTTAGGTGAAAGGTAAGGTTTCACAGCTCTGATATTGGGTGAAGAAAAGCAATTCATGACCAGACTTTTGGGTGAAACAATTTCTCTTCAGCAAAGAATGATTTTATAAATTGGAACTCAGCGGTTAACGTTACACAAATAATGTATCAGGTCAAATTTCAGTAACCGTAACACATTACTGAATTTTTAAACAGTAATTTTGTTACACAGCACGTTTCTGCAAAAGTAGTGGTGTTACAGTAGCGCATTACAAAGTAACGCGTTACTCCCAACACTGTATATAAGACATAACAGGACATGAAAGACAATAAAATACAACTGAAAAAGTATAATACAAAACAGGTAAAAATGACAATCATATAATAAAACAAATAACACAGTAGGTTGGACAAACCCTGCCAAGGAGCCCAGGTCAACAGGGGGGCTTCACAGGAGCCACTGGGTCCAAACACAATCACTTCTGTCTTCTTTTCATTAAAACTTAAGAAGTTTCCTGCCATCCAATCTTTAATGTCGTTAAGGCATTCAAGAAATGATTTAATTGAGAAGGCCTCCTTCTGCCTTAATGGAACATAGACCTGACAGTAATCAGCGTAACAGTGGAAGGAGACACCATGCTTTCTAATAGGGCTGCAGCTAATGATTATTTTGGTAGTAATCTAACGACTATTTTTTTTTTTCAATTAGTCGACTAATCGCAATTATTTTTCTCATGTCCACCATGTCTGCTTCCTGTTGGGGCTCTAGTACATATTTTATCTCACCCGCTGTTTAAGCCTGCACATCTGTGAAAAGCACCTTGCTGTCAGTCCCTGCTTTAATAGAACATTTTATAAGCAGTTTACATTTCCAGAGCTAAATACAAAAAACTCCCAAGAAAGCTGCATTAATTATCACAAGCTTAAAGTTATATATCACTTTATCACAGACAGCATAATGCCTAATGTCAATTAAACAACTGATTAAATATCTTACAACTGAATTACTGATCTGCTCCAATTTTCTATAAGTGCATTTTTTAACAATATAATTCAGAAAGGTAAACCTTTAGATTCAGTATTCACTGGATTTAGTGATATTTCAAGCCGTTTGATTTAATTTTGATGATTATGGTTGTAGGTTTTTATTTATTAAATTACAAATTAGGATATTCTAAATAACCCAGTGCACTAATATTCAGAATGAAGGCTAATATTAACGAAAATGAAAAAGAGATAGTGACTCCTGTAATTCAGTCATTTACTGCATTCACACAACACGTTAGCTATGACTTAAACACTTCAGCCCTCAGCAACCAGACAGCTTACTGTCAAACAGGTAAACGAACATAAACAACATGTACTAACAGTACTGTCATTTTTCTAAAGCTTGAAACAGTTGGCCATTGAAAATAAGTGCTGCTAACTTTCTTTATTTGCTAAAACTTACCAAGCAGACAACATTAACGTCGTGGCTCCCGGCTGCCATCGTTTCAGATGCTCATGCATCACTGTAGTGCTGCCATGATAGGAAAGGTCTGCCTTGCAAAGTCTGGATTTTACTTGTTTTGTTTTTGGTTTTGTTTTCTGTGAAATGTTCCCATACTACAGAAAGTTTGGGTCTGCTTTTGTTTTTAGCGCCGCTCCATTTCTACGTGTTTATCCTTCCACTTTGCCATGCTGTGCTTCTCTTGTTCTTCACTGGAAATTGTTCACGCATGCCGGACAACAGAGGCACTACTGCCCGCAGCAGTTCTGGTCGTGCATTGCAGTTACAACTGAACATTTCCACGACATGCATATAAACTTAAGTGAAAAGAGCAGGGGCCCTAAAATTGAGGCCTGTGTGTCATGAGTCTGAGTTCTAATCTCCCCTCTGAGCTCAGACTCAGTTTATTTTCTGAGTTCTGTATGTCTGTTACTATTATGTTGTCCGTTCTTTATATACATTTTGGTTTGTTGACACTCAGAGGCCCTCCTCTTGCCCAGACACTCCCACCTACTACTCACACTGTCTCCCTGCCTTCTCAAGCTGTGAGTAGTTGATTAATCAGGCTACCTGCTCACTCAGCTCCCCACACCTGCATCTCATTTATCCCCAGTTATTTAAACACTCTGTTCTTTGGCTCACTGCGGCTCTATTGGATTGTTCTGTATAGTTTGCAGTTGAATGGACTTATTTCCCTCCGTGTTCCTCCTCAAATCCTCCAGAGCTAATCCGGCTCTGGAGCGTATCATTCCTGTAAGTTATTCTTGTTTGCATTTTTGTATTGTTGCACAGTTTTTGGATTTTTGTTAATAAATGTCACGACTATAGTTCAGTGCCTGGGTCTGTCCTTCTGCCCCGGAGGGGCCGTTCATGACAGAATAGTGCCACCAGAAATAAGACCCAGCTGCAATAGTTGTGCATTTTTGTCTTTTTGTGCTTTTTTCCCTTTTCACCTGTCCGGCGGAGCGGCCATGTTTCCTGCAGGCGAAACAGACCGGAGGAGGAGGAAGTGGAGTCAGAATGAGCTGGAGTTTGTCTCCATGATCAAGGACATGGAGAATGGGGCTCAGAGCTGCTCATCCTGCAAGGACGAGAGGCTGTGCTGGGGTGGAGTCGCCAACTTGGTGGAAGTCAAACCCAGCGTGCGCCTCCACCCTTAGAATCAGAATCAGAATCAGAATAAAGTTTATTGCCAAGCACATTTACAAGTAAACAAGTAAACATACGAGGGATTTGACTTGACATTGGGCGCGCCTGAAAGGCGCATCCCAATGACACGGCAAGCCATGACGAGGCGCCTGTCATACAGGAGGGGAATAGAGGGCAAGGGTCAAGGAAAAAAAAACAATAGGCAGACAGAAAAAACATAGTTATCAAAATAATGCTCATAAGCTCAAATAAGCTCAAGTGAGCCGAATTATGATCACACAGAAGAAAACCCTCAATGCACAATTAGCAGACAATGAATCACACTTAACAAACAGCAACAGTAGAGAGAACAGTGAATGTGTGTCTTCCATTAGTATAAATGGGTCAGTCATGTGTGTGTTGGATGCAAAGGGTGTCAGTTATCAGTTACTGGTGGACAGCAAAGATCTCTCTCTCAGCAGATGTTATGACTAGTGTCTGAAAGTCAGAGGCACATGTCCTTGAGCACGGCAGATGGAATTCTCTGAGTCAGACACATGGCGCTGTCCTTGAGAGTCAGATACTGTACGCCAGATGTTTATGAAGGGGAAAATCAACATTTATACTGTTATCTTCATCCAGGAGGACTGAGTGCTGAGGGCACCGAAAACAGGTCGAATGAGCACTGACGTTCAGAGAAAAACTTTCCATTCTCTTATGGGTTCAGTGCTCCATAATTCCATCGTTGCCAGGCTTTGAAATCATATCCTGGAGAGCTCTTAGCGCCACCGTGATGTTTTCAATCTTTCTGTTCAGTTCTCCATTAGCCGCTATCAGAGTCCTCCCCAGCTGGTCGAATTGATGAAAGAGCTTCGCAGGGTCAGCTTTTTGATAAGCTCTGTCCATCTTCTTTAATTTTCGATACACCAGGATTATCCCAAAGCCGATCAGTAGAAGTCCTGAGACCGTAGTGCCAAATAGATATATATCTTCTATATCTTCAATTGAAAGATCGCACAGACACATAAGTTTCCAATTATATGTGTCTTTAATATAACCTGCAGCAGCAGTACCTGCAGGATAGATGGGCTCCCCCGGACACGATTTCCTCGTTGAGAAGACAGTGTCGATTGCGTTCAAAGCCCAGCTTACTAAATCCATAATTTCGTTAGGATGAATCACCAGTAGAAGAGCCATGCAAACACAGACAATAGCAAGCTGGGATCCAGTCAGTTAGGGAGGGAGAGGTAGGGAGCAGGAGAGAAGAGAAGAAGCGACTACTCTCTCTGGAGGGCGGAAGTCTTATCACCCTCGGGTGATAAGACTCTCCCTTCCTCCGCTCCCGCTGATGCCATCTGTCTCCTCCTCGCCTGCTCCATCAGCTCCACAGCGGCAACGTCATCCCACTCCAGATTGCCGGAGGAATTTCCCCACCTCTTTGCCAGCCATTTCCCTGATGCCAAGCCCGACAATTCCCACAGCAGTTCCTCTCCTTCTTCACTGGCAGTTCCATGAGCCCAATCTCTCTCTGTCGCTGCTGCTATTTCCATCCCCTTGACGTATCCTCCTGCTGCCGAGAGGTCTTCCAGGTTTTCCCCAGCTACACCCACTTCCATGTCTACAGGGGCAGCTCCTCCACAATCCACAGAGGGGCCCAGGCTCACCATAGACACGGAGAGGGATGACTGTCCACCAGCTGAAGCAGATAACATCGCACACTGGGATGACAGGCAAGTTTCATTTCATTCTATGTCAATTTATGATGATATGCCTTGCCTGATTCCCTGTAGGGAGGCTCAGGAAACGCAGTCACCTGAGCTCTCCCCACCTGCTGCAGCAAATAATTTTTCACCTGCTCTCTCCGTGTCTCCTCCTTTTATTCCTGAGTTAGTCTGCCGGCTCTGGAACTGAGCCGCTGGACAATGAAGGAACCTGTGGCCCTGGAGAACCCAACTCCAGTGCCAGCGCAGAGCCGACCCCCAGCTGCCACGCCGGGCAAGCCACCAAGGTGGGCCTCTTTGTCTGGGGAGATTAGGACTGTAACCATCATTATTCCTGCTGTGGAGGCCACCGCCACAGCAGAGTTAACAACAGAGCTGCACCTCCAATGAACCGGGCCGAAGACATCATCGTCATCTGGATCGATGGAGTCCTGGACGGTGGTAGAGCTTGAGCTCAGGCAAGTGCTCTCTCTTGTTTTTCTTTATTGAGTTTTGGAGAGGTCTTGCCTGGCTCCTGGTGAGAAGAGTTGGGTGCAGCCATCGCCACACCTGAGCTCACCTCGCCGGGCTCCGCCGCTGCTGGTGACCCTAACCCTGTCTCTCTATCTGTCTTCTCTGAGTCTTCTCCCAGGGTCACCAAAGTTGTTCCAGCGATGCCAGAGGTCTCCATGGGTCCAGGTTTGCCGCCCGAGGTTGTCCAGGGTCCATCTTCCACTGCTGTGGAGGCCGTTGCGGGTGCTCAGTCCCAGCCCAGTATCTCCCCAGGTGCAGATTCCCCTCTTCCCGAGGCCGTTGTGTGGGTCCCTCCTCCTATGTCCAGGTCTCCGTGGGTGCTACATCCCAGCCTCAACCTAAGGTGGGTACTGCGCTCTGGTGTGGGCCCGCCATGGGTGTAACGCCCCAGCCCGGGGTCCACCGTGGGTGCAGCATTGGCCCAGCCCGGGTCCACTGAGGGTGCAGCGTTGGCCCAGTCCGGGCCCACCAAGGGTGCTGCAGTGCTCCAGCCCAGAGCCACCGAGGGTGCAGTTCCGCTCCAGCCCGAAGCCACCGAGGGTGCAGCAGTACTCCAGCCCAGAGCCACTGAGGGTGCAGCAGTGCTCCTGCCCGGGGCCACCGAGGGTACAGCAGTGCTCCAGCCCGGAGCCACTGAGGGCACAGCTCCGCTCCAGCCCAGAGCCACCGTGGGTGCTGCAGTGCTCCAGCCCGAAGCCACCGTGGGTGCTGCAATACTCCAGCCCGGAGCCTTCGAGGGTGCTACGATCTTCCACCCCAAGACCACCGAGGGCATTGTCGTCCCTCCTTCTTCTCCACCAGACACTGTCGTGATTCCTCCTCCGCCACCAGACACCATCGGGGCTCCTCCCCTCCGGCCCTCCTTTCCGGCGTTGGGCCTCCCTGTGGAGAAGCCACCTCCTGGGTCACCCCTCCAGTCCTGGTGGCTAAAGAACTCAGGCTGGCCACCTGATAGACTGAACCGCTGGGTTGGGTGGCCCATATTCTCCGGCAGGCCACCCAACTCATTCCACCTTGCTGTCTGCCTGGCCTGGGACTTCAGCCAGCCACCTGAACAGCTGGGTTCTTTGGCCTAGGGGGCCCAGGAGCCCAGTGTTGCGCAGGTGCAGGTCATGAGCAGGGTTGTGTTTTCCCTCCGTAGCCTGTTTCCCCCTCCTCCCTCCCAGAGTGATTTTTTTTATGCTGTTCCCCTTTCTTGGGGGGTGGGTTCCTTTTGGTGTTGCCTGGGGGTGTCTGGGATCCACCCCTTGGGGGGGGGGGGGCTCTGTCATGAGTCTGAGCTCTAATTTCCCCTCTGAGCTCAGACTCCATTTATTTTCTGAGCTCTGTACAGTCGTCGGCCTCCGTCGGTCTATGATGACCATGGAAGAGAATCCTAAACGTCTACTCTGCTGGAACAGCACCGCCTGTGGCTGAACAGGCCGATGCGTGAATGACAGTCCCTGTCACACAGGTCGCACTTGTGGGTGGTCTCCGTGCTGCTGGGTCTGTGGCGGTTCTTCCTGCGGGTCCTTTTTTCATCTGCTGCAGCAGTCAGTCTCTCTTCACCCACCTTGGGCTGTCTGATCAGGGTGCCTCTCCATTTGGAGCGGTCCGTTGCAAGGTCCTCCCAGCGCTCTGTGTTGATCTCCAGGGCCTTCATGTCTCTCTTGCAGACGTCTCTAAAACGCAGCTGTGGGCGGCCAACGTCTCTCTTGCCAGTTGCCAGTTCTCCATAGAGGACGTCTTTGGGGATTCTGCCATCCTCCATACGGTGAACGTGGCCTAGCCAGCGGAGCCTGCGCTGTCTGAGTAGAGTGAACATGGAGGGAAGGCCGGCGCGGGACAGAACTTCTGTGTTGGGCACTTTGTCCTGCCAGGATATGTCCAGGATGTGGCGAATGCAGCGCAAGTGGAAGGAGTTCAGTCTCTTTTCCTGCCGGGCGTATGTTGTCCATGTCTCACTCCCATAGAGCAGTGTGCTGATGACGCAGGCGTTGTACACGGCCATCTTCGTCTTGACAGAGAGTTTGGGATTCTCCCACACTCGTGCGGTGAGGCGAGCAAGTGTGAAGGCTGATTTTCCAATCCTCTTGTTGATCTCTGTATCAAGGGAGAGGTTGTTGCTGATCGTGGACCCCAGGTACGTGAACTGATTCACGACCTCCAGCTCGTAGTCATCAATGGTGATGGTTGGTGGTGCTTCCGTGCCTTGCGCCAAGACGTTAGTCTTCTTCAGGCTGATGGTAAGTCCGAAGTCCTTGCATGCCTGGGAGAAGCGGTCCATCAGGGTCTGAAGCTCCTGCTGTGTGTAGGTTGCGACTGCAGCGTCGTCTGCGAACAGCATGTCTCTGATTAGAGCCTCGCGTACTTTGGTTCTGGCTTTCAGGCGGGCGAGGTTGAAAAGCCTGCCGTCAGATCTTGTGTGCCGGTAGATTCCCTCTGTTGCTGTGCTGAAGGCATGCCTCAGGAGCATAGCAAAGAAAATCCCAAAGAGGGTTGGCGCAAGTACACAGCCCTGTTTCACTCCACTGCGTATGCTGAAAGGCTCTGAGACGTTGCCATCATGCTGCACTATCCCCTGCATGTTGGTGTGAAACGATTCAATGAGGCTTTGCAACTTTGGTGGGCATCCTATCTTTGGCAGGATCTTGAAAAGGCCCTCTCTGCTGACCAGATCGAACGCTTTGGTGAGGTCGATGAAGGCAACGTACAGGGGCATGTTCTGTTCTCTGCATTTCTCCTGGAGTTGGCGGATGGAGAATATCATGTCTACCGTCGATCGCTCAGCGCGGAAGCCACACTGAGACTCGGGGTAGACACGTTCGACAAGTTTCTGTAGACGAACGAGAACAACTCGTGCGTAGACTTTGCCAACAACGCTGAGGAGGGAGATGCCCCTGTAGTTGTTGCAGTCGCTTCTCTCCCCTTTGTTTTTGTAGAGGGTGATGATCTTGGCGTCCCTCATGTCCTGTGGTACGGCACCTTCCTTCCAACACTGGCAGAGGACGTCATGCAATGGCAGCAGTAGGGCGGTCTTGCAGTGCTTGATCAGGTCGGGGGGTATGCCGTCGTTGCCGGGTGCCTTGCCAGCGGCCAAGCTATCAATGGCCTTGCTGAGTTCGTCGATGGTTGGCTCGGCGTCAAGTTCGTCCATGGATGGCAGGCAGTCGATGGCATCAAGGGCTGACGGTGTCACGGTGTTCTGTCTGGAGTAGAGGTCGGGGTAGTGTTCCACCCATCTCTCCATCTGCTTGTTCTTTTCTGTGATCATCTCCCCAATGGAGGATTTGAGGGGGGCCGTCTTGCTCTGAGCCGGACCAAGTGCTTTCTTGATGCCATCGTACATACCACGGATGTTCCCTGTTATGGCAGCGGTTTGAATGTCTTGGCTGAGCTGAGTCCAGTACTCGTTGGCACAGCGCCGAGCAGTCTGCTGAACTTTGCTTCTCGCAGCCCTGAGAATCTGGAGATTCTTCTCGTTTGGGTACTTCTTGTACTCAGCAAGTGCTGAGCGCTTGGCTTCAATGACGGGGGTCATCTCGGTCAACTTGGCATCAAACCAGTCCTGTGACTTCGAGGTCTTCCTCCCAAAGGTAGCCAAGGCTGTGCGGTGGATGGTGTTTCGCAGCTCTTCCCACTTCTGCTTTGCAGATTCTCCTTCTTGTGGTACACCAAGTTCCTTCTCAAAGGTGGAGGCAAACTGCTCAACAAGTTCTGGTTGAGCCATCTTGCTGGTGTCAATCCATGCCTTTCCAGGTTGTCTAGCACGATGGAATTTCTTCAGCTGCAGCTTGACCTTGCAACACACCAATGAATGGTCTGTGTCGCAATCTGCACTCTGGAACGAACGGGTGATTAGCACGTTCTTCAGTGAGGTGCGCCTGGTCAGGATCAAGTCCAGCTGGTGCCAGTGCTTTGAGCGTGGATGTTGCCAGGAAACCTTGTGTTGGGGCTTGGTCTTGAAGAACGAGTTTGTGATGCACAGATCGTGATATGTGCAGAACTCGAGCAGCCGCTGTCCGTTGTCATTCATTCTGCCCACGCCAAAAGGTCCAAGACAGGAGGGCCAGGAGTCGTGGTCAGCACCCACTCTGGCATTAAAGTCTCCAAGGAGAATGAGTTGTTCAGAGTTGGGGACGATCCTGACAGTTGTTGCGAGATTCTCGTAGAACTCGTCTTTTGCCTCTGGTGTGGCTGTCAGTGTTGGGGCATACACACTGACGAGGGTGACTGGGCCTTGAGTGGTGTTCAGGTGGAGGATGAGGAGTCGAGCAGAGCCAGTGCTGTTCGGTTCCACCATCTTCAGCAAGGTGTTCTTCACTGCAAAGCCCACTCCGTGTTCCCTGTGTTCGTCACTGCCCTTTCCCTGCCAGTAGAACGTGTAGTCCTTCTCTCTCAGTGTGCCTGCATCAGCCAACCGTGTTTCCTGGAGAGTGGCGATATCCACTCCCAGTCTCTTCAGCTCATTATTGATGATGGCAGTCTTCCTGGTGTCGTTGATGTCCTTGAGGTTAGTAGCGAGTCCTGTCATCATAGTGCGGACGTTCCAAGTTCCCAGTTTTAGAGTTGGTCTCTTTTGTTTTATTGTCTTGCCTGGTGCGAAAGTTCTCAGCCTGCTGTTCGGATTTCTCCTCATCCCCATGCACCCAATGAGGAAAGCAAGCTGTGGCGGGACATCACCTTATTGGCTGGGGGCTGCCCAGCTTGAGGCGGGCGGTAGCTGTCCAGTGAGATCCGATGATCCCTCCCACTGTCGGGAATAACCCCTGGCGCCGAGCTCTACGCCAATTGAGCGGTGGCTTATAACCGGTAACTGTCATTCCCCGTGTTTTGTCTATGCCAAAGGCGAAGCTGGAGTGTCCTCTCCAGTGATCCGGTGTTCTACCTTCCAGCGTTGGGCGTTGGTAGGATTCAAGCCTGGGCAGGAAGATATGGAGGATAAGATGTTGCCCATGCAGCATGTCCCCCCTCTCCACATCGCTGATGAATCCAAAGGAACAGCAGGGCTGCTACAGTTTGGCACCAGCGCCGTTGCAGGAGCTGCCAGAACGATGTTGAGCACAACATAGAACTGCCTTAGGGGCTCCGACTCCGGATTTTTCCTCAGGGTTGACTCCCGAAGCCTTTCCC
Organism: Pholidichthys leucotaenia; assembly: GCA_020510985.1. Lineage (NCBI taxonomy): Eukaryota > Metazoa > Chordata > Actinopteri > Cichliformes > Pholidichthyidae > Pholidichthys > Pholidichthys leucotaenia. The sequence continues at coordinate 406,580,187 of CM035844.1, read as the reverse complement.
GTGACCGGGTATGCCGCAACGCAGCGGAGGTTTGAAATCAGGGTTTACCTTCCCCTAGATGGGCTACCTTCCCAGGTTGACGAGCCACCATCTACCCGAAGCATCTGGTTTTAAGGCGCCAGAGATCCGCCCTCGCCCCTTCTCCTATAAGTAAAAGCAGTTCCGCCGGGCTTAGAGACTAAACCACACGGGCAGGCTAGGAGTTGGACTTAGTTGTCAGAGGCTTTTCGAGACGCACGCCATAAGGAGCATTTTATGAGCACTGGGAGCTTAACCCCAGTGCCGCTCCTGGCTATGACAACCTTGGAACTTCTGTACAGTATGTCTGTTATTATTATGTTGTCAGTTCTTTGTATATATTTTGGTTTGTTGACACTCAGAGCCCCTCCTCTTGCCCAGACACTCCCATCTACTACTCACACTGTCTCCCTGCCTTCTCAAGCTGTGAGTAGTTGATTAATCAGGTTACCTGCTCGCTCAGCTCTCCACACCTACTGTACGTCTCATTTATCCCCAGTTTTTCAAACACTGTCTGTTCTTTGACTCACTGCGGCACTATTGGATTGTCTTGTATAGTTTGCAGTTGAATAGACTTATTTCTCTCCGTGTTCCTCCTCATCTCCTCCAGAGCTAATGTAGTTCTGGAGCGTATCATTCCTGTAAAGTTATTCTTGTTTGCATTTTTGTATTGTTGCACAGTTTTTGGATTTTTGTTAATAAATGTCAAAACTATAGTTCAGCACCTGGGTCTGTCCTTCTGCCCAGGAGGGGCCGTTCATGACACTGTGGGACCCCACATGACAGGGAAGTAGAAGAGGATTCAGAGCCAGCAAGACTTACACACATGGTTCTATCAGTTAAATAGGACCTGAACCATCAGGTCAAGCAGAACAAGAACCAGATAATCACCGGAATCAGACATCAAAAGGATGTCATTAAAAACCCTTAATAATGCTGACTCTGTACTATGTAGGGTTTTAAAACCAGATTGAAACACCTCCAGGATATCATGTCTATCCAAAAAAGCCTTCAACTGAAAATAAACTATTTTCTCCAATATTTTTGAAATTAAAGGTAGCTTGGAGATTGGCAAAAATTAGCCAACACAGTGTGGTCAAGACCAGATTTCTTAATCAGTGGTTGAACTACTGCATGTTTAAAATTGGGTAAAAAAAAAATCCCCCTCATGGATTGTCACCTTATTGTGGTGGGGGATTTGTGTGCCCTAGTGATCCCAGGATCTATGTTGTCCAGGGCAATTTGCCTCTGGTAGGGTCACCTAAGATAAACTGGTCCTGTGTGAAGGGCCAGACTAAGAACAGTCCAACAGACTCTCATGATGAATGTTAGAACAAGGATTCAGTGTATCCCGCCCAGTATGGGGTTACCGAGGCCCGACCCTGGAGCCAGACCTGGGGAAGGGGCTCGATGACTAGTGCCTGTTGGCTGAGTTTCCAACCGGGCTCAGCCTGAAGGAGTTACATGTGTCAGCCCTCCAGGGGGCTCACCACCTGCAGGAGGGACCATGGAGGCCCGGTGCTACGTGGATCAGGTGGAGGTCAAAAGAAGAGACCTTGGCGGTCTGATCCCAAGCTCCCTAAACTGGCTTTTGGAACATGGAATGTCACCTCTCTGGTGGGGAAGGAGCCTGAGTTGGTGCATGAGGTTGAGAGATACCAGCTAGATATAGTTGACCTCACCTCAACACACAGCTCTGGTTCCGGAACCAGTCTCCTGGAGAGGGGCTGGAGCTTGACCTACTTTGGAGTTGCACCGGGCGAGAGGCGATGAGCAGGGGTGGGTATTCTTGTATCTCCCCACCTTGCTGCCTCTATATTGGAGTTTTCTCCAGTGGATGAAAGAGTTGTTTTCCCGCGCCTTCGGGTTGGGAAATGGGTCCTGACCATCATTTGTACCTATGCACCAAATGATGTTTCAGAGTACCCACCATTTTTGGAGTCTCTGTCTGGGGTGCTGGAAAGTGCTACTCTTGGAGACAATGTGCACGTGGGCAACAACAGTGAAACCTGGAGGGGGGTGATTGGGAGGAACTGCCTGCCTGATCTGAACCCAAGTGGTGTTCAGTTACTGGACTTTTGTGCTAACAACAGTTTGTCCATAAGGAACACCATGTTCAAGCATAAGGGTGTCCATATGTGCACCTGGCACCAGGACACCCTAGGTCACAGGTTGATGATCGATTTTGTTATCATGTTATCAGACCTGTGACCACATGTCTTAGACACTCAGGTAAAGAGAGGTGTAGAGCAGTCAACTGATCACCACATGGTGGACAGTTGGATCCGGTGGCAGGGGAGGATGCCATTCTGACCTGGGAGACCCAAACGTATAGTGAGGGTGTGCTGGGAAGATCTGGCTGAGGCCACTGTCTGGGAGGTCTTCAACTCCCACCTCTGGAAGAACTCTGACCACATTCCAAGGGAATCTGGAGACATGGAGTCCGACTGGGCCATGTTCTCCATCTCCATTGTTGAAGCGGTTGCCCAGCGCTGCGGCCGTAAGGTTGTTGGTGCATCTCGTGGTGGCAATGCCCAAATCAAGTGGTGGACACCAGTGGTCAGGAGGGCCATTAAGCTGAAGAAGGAGTCCTATCAAGCTTGGTTGGCTTGTGGGACTCCCGAAGCAGCTGAGGTGTACCGGCAGGCCAAGCGGAGTGCAGCTCGGGTGGTTGCTGAAGCAAAAACTTGGGTGTGGGAGGAGTTTGGTAAAGCCATGGAGCAAGACTTTCGGTCGGCATTGAAGAAATTCTGGCAAACTGTCCGGTGGTTCAGGAGGGGGAAGCAGCTCCCTGTCCACACTGTGTATGGTGCGGATGAGGTGCTGCTGACTCCGACTCAGAACTCAGAACTCAGAAAAGATTTATTGCCAAGTACATTCACAGTAAATAACTGATAAATATACGAGGGATTTGACTTGACACTGAGAACGACATAGTTGACATTTTCAGTGATATCATGGGGATATCATCAGGTGGTGGAAGGAATACATTGAGGATCTCCTCAATCCCACTGACATACCTTCCACAGAGGAAGCAGGGCTTGTGGATGAGGGAGACGACTCACCCATCACAGGAAATGAGGTTGCCAGTGGTTAAAAAACATTGGTGATCAAGCCCCAGGGGTGGACGACATTCGCCCTGAGTATCTCAAGGCCCTGGATGTTGTAGGGCTGTCATGGCTGACAAGCCTCTGCAACACTGCATGGAAGTTGGGGACAGTGCCTTTGGCATGGCAAACTGGGGTGGTGGTTTCTCTGTTCAAGAAGGGGGACCAGAGGGTGTGCTCCAACTTTAGAAGGATCACACTCCTTAGCCTCCCTGGGATGGTCTATGCCAAGGTACTGGAGAAGAGAGTCTGGCCGTTGGTTGAACCTCGAATTCAGGAGGAGCAATGTGGTTTTCGTCCTAGTCATGGCAGACTGGACCAACTCTTTACCCTCTCAAGAATCCTCGAGGGTTCGTAGGAGTTTGTCCAACAAGTTAACATGTGTTTTATGGACTTGGAGAAGACATTTGACCACGTCCCTCGTGGTTTTTAGTGAGGGGTGTTTCAGGAGTATGGGATATCGGGCTTGTTGTTATGAGCTATCCAGTCTCTATATGACCATTGTGAGAGTTTGGTTCGTATTGCCAATACTCGGCTGGACTCATTCCCAGTGAGAATTGGACTCCACCAGGGCTGCCCTTTGTCACCAATCCTGTACATAATTTTTATGGATAGGATTTCTAGGCACAGCCAGGGAACGGAGGGTGTCATGCTTGGTGACCACAGGATCTCATCTCTGTTGTTTGCAGATGATGTTGTCCTGTTGGCTTCATCCAGCAATGACCTACAGGTCTTACTGGGATGGTTTGCCGCTGAATGTGAAGCAGCTGCGATGAGAATCAGTACCTCCAAGTCCCTGTCCATGGTCCTCAGCTGGAAAAAGGGGGATTGTCTTTTCCGGGTTGGGGACAAGCTCCTGCCCCAAGTGGAGGAGTTTAAATATCTCGAGGTCTTGTTCGTGAATGAGGGGAGAATGGAGCGAGAAATTGACAGATGGATTGGAGCAGCATCTGCAGTGATGTGGACATTGTACCAGTCTGTTGTGGTGAAGAAGGAGCTAAGCTCTAAGGCAAAGCTGTCGATTTACTGCTCAATCTACGTTCCTACCCTCACCTATGGTCATGAGCTTTGGGTAATGACCGTCCATCCATCCATCCATCTTCTACCGCTTTTCCGGAGGTCCGGCTCGCGGAGGCAGCAGTTCAAGCAGAGAAGCCCAGACTTCCCTCTCCCCAGCCACCTGCTCCAGCTCTTCAGAGAGGATACCACGGCGTTCCCAGACCAGCTGGGAGACATAGTCTCTCCACCGAGTCCTGGGTCTGCCCTGGGGTCTCCTCTCAGTGGGACATGCCCAAAACACCTCAAGTGGGAGGCATCCAGGAGGCCTCCTAATCAGATGCCCATACCACCTCAGAATCAGAATCAGAATCAGAATAGATTTATTGCCAAGCATGTTTACGTAAACATAAACATACGAGGAATTTGACTTGACATTGGGCGCGCTCGATAAGCGCTTCCCAATGTCGCGGCAGCCATGCAAGGCACCTGTCAACAGTGGAGGGTAAAGAGGGGAATGGGGGGGGGGGATGACACAATGGGCAGAGAGAAAAAACATAGTTAATCAAAATAAAGCTCATTATCAGCAAAATTGTGATTACATAGAAAAAAACCCTCTAATGCACAATTAGCAGACAATACAGATCACACAATAACAAAGGAGCAAGAGAGAGACCAGTGTGTGTAGTCAGCATGTAATCAGTATGAATGCAGTGTGGATGTATCAGTTGCTGGTGCACAACAAAGAAGCGCCTCCTGGCAACGGATGGATGTTATGTTCATGTATTCTAAACAGAGATAAGCATGTCCACAGAGTCTATCTCTCTTCGTGCATGCCAGATGCCAAAGTTCTGTATTAGACACATGATAACGCTGTCCTTGAAGAGTCCAGTTGCTGAACAACAGCAATTGTTTGTTAATTGTTTGGGTTAAAGAGAAGCGAAGCCAAAAAACTCTCTTCTGCCTTATCTTCATCCAGAAGGAATGTAATCTACAGGGCGCCGAATCAAGGTCTAATAGGCACAGTTCACTCAGAGCATAGAATTTTCATCTCTCATGTGATTCTGTGCTTCATAATTTCCATATACAGGCTTTAAAAACATTCCCTGGAGAACACCAGCAACTCCAAGATGTATTCCACCTACTGAATCAGCTACCATTTGCCACTATCAGTGCACTCCCCAACTGGTCGAATTTGTTGGAGGAGCTTTGCCGGGTCCGCATTTAGATCAGCTCTCCCAACTTCTTTAATTTCTGATACATCGGGAAACTCCAAAGCCAAAATAGAAATCCTGTGATCATAAGCCAAACAGATAGATGTCTTCCGCATCTCCAGTCGAATCCCACAGACACATGAGTTCCCAATTGTCCATGAGTCTCCTCACTTGGGCTCCCCCTGGCCCGATCTTCTTTTAAAGTGGTGTCAATCGCATTTAAAGCCCAGCTTTCCAGATCCATAATTTTCTGTTTGGATTGAGATTCAGCCAGAAGAAGAGAGACACAGCAAGCTGGAATCAGAAGGGAGTAGGAGGGAGAGGAGAGAAAAGCGTCTGCTCTCTCTGAAAGCCGGAAGAAGAAAGAGACTGACTCCTTTCAATGTGGAGGAGCAGCGGTTCTACTCTGAGCCTCTCCCGGATGACTGAGCTCCTCACCCTATCTCTGAGGGTGAGTCCAGCAATACTACAGAGAAAGCTCATTTCAGCCGCTTGTATCCATGATCTTGTTCTTTCGGTCATTACCCAAAGCTCGTGACCATAGGTGAGAGTAGGGACGTAGATTGACTGGTAAATCGACAGCTTTGCCTTAGAACTAAGCTCCCTCTTCACCACAACAGACCGGTACAACGTCCGCATCACTGCAGATGCTGCTCCAATCCGTCTGTCAATCTCTCGTTCCATTTTCCCCTCACTTGTGAATAAGACCCCAAGATACTTAAACTCCTCCACTTGGGGTAGGAGCCTGTCCCCAGCCCAGAGAGGACAATCCACCTTTTTCTGGCTGAGGACCATGGACTCGGACTTGGAGGTGCTGATTCTTATCCCACCCGCTTCACACTCAGCGGCAAACCGTCCCAGCAAGACCTGTAGGTCATTGCTGGATGAAGCCAACAGGACAACATCATCTGCAAACAACAGAGATGAGATCCTGTAGTCACCAAGCATGACACCCTCCATTCCCTGGCTGTGCCGAGAAATCCTGTCCATAAAACTTGTGAACAGGATCGGTGACAAAGGGCAGCCCTGGCGGAGTCCAACTCTCACTGGGAATGAGTCCGACCAAGTGTTGGCAATATGAACCAAACTCTCACAACGGTCATACAGAGACCGAATAGCTCGTAACAACAAGCCCGATACCCCAGACTCCTGAAGCACCCCCCACAAAAAAACACGAGGGACGTGGTCAAATGCCTTCTCCAAGTCCACAAAACACATGTAAACTGGTTGGGCAAACCCCCACAAACCCTCGAGAATTCTCGAGAGGGTAAAGAGCTGGTCCGATGTGCCACGGCCAGGACGAAAACCACATTGCTCCTCCTGAATCCGAGGTTCGACCAACGGCCGGACTCTCCTCTCCAGTACCTTGGCATAGACCTTCTCAGGGAGGCTGAGGAGTGTGATCCCTCTAAAGTTGGAGCACACCCTCCGGTCCCCTTTTTTGAAAAGATGAACCACCACCCCGGTTTGCCATGCCAAAGACATTGCCCCCCACACAATGTTGCAGAGGCGTGTCAACCATGACAGCCCAACAACATCCAGGGCCTTGAGGTACTCAGGGCGAATCTCGTCCACCCCCGGGGCCCGGCCACCAAGGAGATTTTTAACCACCTTGGCGAACTCAGCCCCTGTGATAGGCGAGTCATCCCCCTCGTCCACAAACCCTGCTTCCTCTGTGGAAGGCGTATCAGTGGGATTGAGGAGATCCTCGAAGTATTCCTTCCACCGCCCGACGATATCCCCAGTCAAAGTCAACAGTGCCCCATCCGCACCATACACAGTGTGGACAGGGAGCTGCTTTCCCCTCCTGAGCCGCCGGACAGTTTGTCAAAATCTCTTTGAGGCTGACCAAAAGTCTTGTTCCATGGCCTCACCGAACTCCTCCCATACCCGGGTTTTTGCTTCAGCAACCACCCGAGCTGCACTCCGCTTGGCCTGCTGGTACACCTCAGCTGCTTCGGGAGTCCCACAAGCCAACCAAGCTTGATAGGACACCTTTTTCAGCTTAATGGCCCCCCTCACCACTGGTGTCCACCACTTTGTTCGGGGGTTGCCACCACCAGATGCACCGACCACCTTGCGGCCGCAGCTCTGGGCCGCTGTTTCAACAACAAAGGTAGAGAACATGGCCCATTCAGACTCCATGTCTCCAGACTCCCTCGGAATGTGGTTGAATCGGATCACATCACAATCAACATACATCGCCCGGGATCATGGGTCCCAAGAAAGCTCAGCAGACTGAGGAGGTGGACGATATTAAAAGATCACTCGACTTCTTGGCTTAAGAGATTTCTGCTGTTAAGCTGCAGCAACAAAACATCTTGGGCCTGCTGGAGGAGGTGAAAGTGCTGCGGATCCAGAACACCGAGAAGGACAAGAGGCTGGCGTAGCTGGAGAGCAGAATGTCGGACCTGGAGCAGAACACTCGGGTGAACGATATGATCATCACGGGGCTCCACATTAAACCTCGATCGTATGCTTGGGCGGTGGCCGCAGACAGCGGAGGGAGGCTCGACGCGCTGGAAGACGAATCGACGGAACAACAAGTGGCAGCCTTCATGCAGTCCAAAGGAATCCAGCTGGACTGTAACACCATTGAGGCCTGCCACCCTCTGGCCAGGAAAAACAGCGACAAACCAGCTGTGATCATGAGGTTTGTGAATAGAAAACACAAGACGGCACTGCTAAAACAAGGGAGGAAACTGAAAGGAACGAACATTTACATAAACGAGCGCCTTACAAAAGAAAACGCAGAAATAGCCAGAAAAGCAAGATACATGAGAAAACAGAAAAAGATTCAAAACACCTGGACATCAAACTGTAAAATATGCATCAAATTAAATGGATCACTTGAAGAAGCCAAGGTCATTAACATCCGTAATATTATGGAACTGAACAAATATCAATGAATATTATGAACTGGAGTCAACAGCAACAAGAGACAACTGTAGGACAGTGAAGGGATATACTCATCTGCAACAAGACATTTAATAACATGAAACAAAAGATCAACAAACAGGAACAACAGGAACTGAAAATTTTTGAATATACAGATCACAACCCACAGGACGTAGAATATAACATAGACCCTGATAATAATTTATTTAGCTCCATCAATAATAACTGTAGTTACTACACGGATGAACAGTTTAACACAATGGTCACATCTGATTTCAATATTTCTATGATCCACTTCAACAGCAGAAGTCTCTATGCCAACTTTAATAACATTAAAGATTATTTACATCAGTTTAAAGAGCCATTCAATATTGTGGCAATATCAGAGACGTGGCTCAGTGAAGAGAAAGGAGTGGATTTTACCATGGATGGCTATGAATTAAATTATATAAACAGAAAAGTGAAAAAAGGAGGAGGAGTTGCAATTTATGTTGGCAAGAGCTTGAAATACAAGGTTGTTGAAAATCTGTCAGTAACTGTGGATGATTTATTTGAATGTATTACAATAGAAATCTGTCTAGACATTGTGAAGAATGTAGTAGTGAGCTGTGGATATAGAACACCTGGATCAAACATTGACTTATTTAAGGACTGGATGGAAAAAATGTATGCAAAACTAACTCATAAAGTTATGTTCATCTGTGGGGATTTCAATATAGATCTGATGAATTCAAAACAACATAGTTTGACAGAAGAATTTATCAACACAATGTACAGCATGGGCTTACATCCAACAATTACCGGACCTGGCAGAATCACGTCACACAGTGCCACACTAATAGATAACATATTCACAAACATTATGAAAAATAATATCAGGAGTGGGCTTTTATTGAATGATATCAGTGACCACCTGCCGATTTTTGTTGTCTATCAATGTGATTATAGGAAGAAAAAGTATACCAAAAATATTAAATATAAAAGAATAAGAACCGAAGAATCTATATATTTACTGACAAAGGAATTATTAATACAAGACTGGAGGATAGTTTATGATGAAAATGATATAAATAAAGCATAGGATAAATTTTTTACAAATATTTCAATCATTGTACAATAAAAACTGTCCTATAAAACAATACAGTAACAGACAACAAAAGAAAAATATTCCTTGGGTCACCAAGGGGCTAATAAATGCATGTAAAAAGAAGAATACATTATATAAACTATTCATTAAGTGCAGAACGGTGGAGGCTGAGATCAAATATAAAAGATATAAAAATAAGCTTACTAATATAATGAGGACCTGTAAGAAAGAATACTACAACAGAATATTAGAGGATAATAAAAATAACTTAAGAGGAATATGGCAAGTACTCAATGGGATTATTAGTAATCAACCTAAGAATGCTAATTATCCAGAATATTTTATTGAAAATGGCAGTTTGATAAATAATATGGAGGATGTGGTCAGTGGTTTCAATAAATTTTTTGTAAACATTGGTCCTGAATTAGCAAAATCAATAGTGACACCAGAAACAAACAACAGTGGTTCTGTAAATGAAATAGAAGATAGAAATCCAAACACTGTGGAGCTTGTAAATAACGAGGCGGATTTGGCTCAAAGGCGTCAAAGCGCTGAGGTCTTGCAAAAACGGGCGGCCCGGTGGTGGTGATAAAATGCTCCACCCTGTGTTTAGCGATGGCTGCCGAAAACGTCGGGACAGTGAGTGCTGGGAACTGAGTGAGCAGTGTGTGGAACTTACCGCATGTAGCTGTGACGTTGGCTTGTGCTGTTGGCCGGGTCACTCGAGCTATACAGGGGAGAGAGTCAAAAGATTAACCAGGCGTCTGTTAGCGACATCTACCAACAAACCATGTGCACATAGAAAATCAGCCCCCAGTATATGGAAATTCAATGCTGCTATGACAAAAGTCCACTCAAATGTACGGCCGTGTAGAGACAAGAGTAGAGTCCTCTCACCAAAGGTCTTAATCCCTGAGCCGTTCGCTGCTGCCATCTCGGGGCCACTAGATCCTGCCAGCCGGTCAGCGTAGGTCGGCCGGATGAAACTCTTCTGGGCGCCGGTGTCCACGAGGAAATGCCTCCCCGAGCGTGCGTCCGTCAAGTAGAGCAGCTTGTTCTCATCCCCGAGGGTCGCGGCTGCTACCGACCCCCGGTCTTGGCGTTTCCCGAGCGCTTGAATTAGCACGGTGGTATACATTTGCGTGCCCTCTCTGCGAAGCGGCGGTGGTAGAAGCAAAGCGTGTCTCCCCCGCGTTCCTTGGCCCCCGCTGCTGCTGCCGTCAGTGGCTCTGCTGCTGCCGTCGATGGAGGATCTGAGGATCTGAGGATCGTCACTTCCTTGTGGAAACGTAACGTATCGTCACTTCCTGTTTTGCTGTCTGCCTGTGTGGTTGCTCTCCAGCTATTAGCTATGGCTACTAGCTCTCTTTCCTCTCCTCTGGTGTGCTCTCTCTGTCAGATGTTTAGCTACACCTCTGCCTCTTTTAGCGATAACGGTAAATGTAATAAATGTTGTCTTTTTGAGGCGCTCGAGGCGAGGTTGTCTGATTTGGAATCCCGACTCCACTGCATTGAAACACCGTCTGCGCCAGTTAATCTCGACGGACGCCCATTAGCTGCAGCGGAGCTAGCTAGCTTAGGCCCCCCTGTCAGCGGTTCCCCGGCTCTCCTCAGCAGCGAGGAGACTGGGTGGGTGACGGTGAGAAGGAAGCCTAGTCGCAAAGCCCCGGTTCACCACCAACCTGTTCACGTTTCTAATCGTTTTTCCCTGCTCAGCGACACACCCGCTGAGGAAAAAACTCTGATCATTGGCGACTCTGTCGTCAGAAACGTGAACCTAGAGACTCCAGCGGTCATAATCAAATACATTCCTGGGGCCAGAGCAGGCGACATCGAGTCAAATCTGAAAATGCTGGCTAAAAGTAACTGTAAATACTCCACAATTGTTATTCACGCCGGCATTAATGACATCCGTCTCCGGCAGTCGGAAGTCACCAAACTTGATGTAGAATCGGTGTGTGACTTTGCAAAAACGATGTCTGCCACTGTAGTATTCTCTGGGCCCCTCCCCAATCTGACCAGTGATGACATGTTTAGTCGCTCGTCATCCTTGAACCGCTGGCTGTCTGTGTGGTGTCCTAAAAATGACGTGGGCTACATTGACAATTGGAGCTCTTTTTGGGGAAAACCTGGTCTTATGAGACGAGACAGCATTCATCCCACTTTGGATGGTGCTTCTCATTTATCTAACAATCTGGCATCTTTTTTATCCAAATTTCCAAAACCCTGACTGCTCAGAGTTGGGACCAGGAAGCAGAGTCGCAGTCTTACACGCCTCTCTGCAGCTCCTCTTCATCCGCCACCCCTCAGCTTAGCCCCTGTCTTCCCCATCAGAGAATCGTTGTCTGCTCCCTCCAAAGTAAATAAAAATATCATGCATAAGCATCCCAAAGTGATAAAGCAAAATATTGGTAAAACTCAAATTAAACATAAAGCCTCTAAATTGAATGATTTGGCCTCTGTTCCTCCTCATAATTTAAAAATTAAATGTGGTTTACTAAATATTAGGTCTCTAACTCCCAAGTCTCTGTTAGTCCATGATCTGTTAATTGATCATCAGATTGATTTAATTTCCCTTACAGAGACTTGGTTAGGGCAAGAGGATTATGTTGGTTTAAATGAATCAACTCCCTCTGGTTATTTAAACTGTCAAAAACCCAGAAGTTCTGGTCGTGGAGGAGGAGTAGCAACAATTTACCATTCCAAATTACTAGTCAATGTAAAGCAAAAAACATGTTACAATTCCTTTGAGGGCCTGGTCCTCAGTATTGGGCACTTTAGCAATTTTAGGTTAAACCCAATTTTATTTGCCATAGTTTATCGTCCCCCATCAACCTACTCAGAATTTTTATCCGAATTTGCTGATTTCTTAGCTGATTTAGTGCTGAAATCTGATAGAATAATTATAGTAGGGGACTTTAATATACATGTGGATGTAGATAGTGACTGCCTTAATGTGGCATTTAATTCAATATTAGACTCGATTGGGTTTTCTCAGAAAGTAGGAAATTCTACTCATTACCTCCACCATACATTGGACCTTGTTCTGACATATGGCATAGAAATAGAAAATCTTGTAGTGTCTCCTCATAACCCTGTACTGTCAGACCATTGTCTGTTAACCTTTGATTTTACCATTTCTGACTATTTGGCTCCTAAAGAAAAATATTATTACAGTAGATGCCTCTCAGATGATGCTGTTTCCAAATTTATGCAGATTGTTTCGTCTATGCCATGTGTCAACACAACGGAAATAAGCTATAGACAGCTTGCTCCTTCTGTAATTGATAACATGGTGGATAGTGTTTCAGCTTCTCTGCATCAGGCTCTAGACTTGGTGGCCCCCTTAAAAAAGAAAAAGTCTAATCAGAGATTTCTAACTCCTTGGTTCAACACAGAAACTCGTAGCTTAAAACAGAAGACTCGTCAATTAGAAAGAAAATGGCGCTCTACTAATTTAGATGAAATCTATTTAGCTTGGAGAAATCATCTTTTAATTTATAAAAAATCTCTTAGAAAAGCTAGAACGAGTTATTACTCTGCATTAATAGAAGAGAACAAGAATAACCCCAGGTTTCTTTTCAGTACTGTAGCCAGGTTGACAAAGAGTCAGGACTCTGTCAATCCTAGCATTCCCTTAGAGCTTACTAGTCAGGACTTTATGAAGTTTTTCAATAATAAAATTTCATCCATCAGAGATAAAATCAATCAGATTCTCCCCACAGTTAACTTAAATACTGTAACTACTACAACTCCTTCTTTTGATGTCTGTCTTGATGAGTTTACTCCAATCGACCTTTGTGAGTTAGACAAAATAGTTTCCTCATCCAAACCTTCAACTTGTCTTTTAGACCCTATTCCTACTAGGTTATTTAAAGAAGTCTTCCCACTTATTGGTAGCTTTATTCTTCATATAATCAATTCTTCATTAACTTCAGGCCATGTACCGCAGGCTTTTAAAACAGCTGTAATTAAACCCTTACTCAAAAAGCCAACGCTAGATCCAGGAGCTTTAGCTAACTATAGACCAATCTCTAATCTCCCTTTCATTTCAAAAATCTTAGAAAGAGTTGTTGCTACGCAATTATTCGACCACCTGCAGGGAAATGGTTTACTTGAAGAGTTTCAATCTGGGTTTAGAATCCATCATAGTACTGAAACAGCCTTAGCGAAGGTCACTAACGACCTCCTCATTGCATCTGATAATGGACTAGTTTCTGTACTTGTCCTTTTAGACCTTAGTGCAGCTTTTGATACTATCGATCATAATATTCTACTTGATAGATTAGAACACTATGTTGGACTTAATGGAACTTCGTTGCAGTGGTTTAGATCTTATTTATCTGATAGGTTCCAGTTTGTTCATGTAAATAATGAGTTTTCTTTCAACTCAAAGCTTAGTCATGGAGTTCCACAGGGATCTGTGCTAGGCCCTACTCTTTTTAGTTTATATATGCTTCCGTTAGGCAACATTATTAGAAAGCACTGTATACATTTTCATTGTTATGCAGATGACACACAATTATACCTGTCAATGAAGCCAGATGATCGTAATCAATTAGCCATATTAGAAGCCTGTCTTAAGGAAATCAAAGCTTGGATGACTTGTAATTTCCTGCTATTAAATTCAGATAAGACTGAAGTCATTCTTGTTGGTCCAAAAAACCTTAGAAATTCCTTTCCAAATCAAACTTTCAGTTTGGATGCAGTTACTCTTTCTCTTAATAGCTCTGTGAGGAACCTTGGAGTTATTTTTGATCAGGATTTGTCCTTCAATTCACATATTAAATTTGTTTCTAAGACTGCCTTCTATCATTTGCGTAATATTGCCAAGATTAGGAGCATCTTGTCTCAGAGTGATGCTGAGAAACTGATCCACGCTTTTGTTAGCTCGAGATTAGATTATTGTAATTCTTTATTATCAGGTTGTCCTAAAACATCTTTAAAAAGTCTTCAGCTGATCCAAAATGCTGCAGCAAGAGTTTTAACAGGTACTAGAAAGAGAGATCATATCTCTCCGGTTCTGGCCTCCCTTCATTGGCTTCCCATAGAGTTTAGAATTAAGTTTAAAATCCTTCTTCTTACTTACAAAGCTCTAAACAATCAGGCTCCTTTTTATTTAAAAGATCTGATACTACCGTATTATCCTAACAGAGCACTACGCTCCCAAAATGCAAGACTACTTGTAATACCTAGAATCTCCAAAAGTACAATGGGAGGCAGAGCCTTCAGTTATCAAGCTCCTCTCCTGTGGAATCAGCTGCCAATCTGGATTCGGGAGTCAGACTCGATCTCTGTTTTTAAGATTAGGGTTAAAACCTACCTTTTTGATATAGCCTACAATTAGGGAGGGATCATGTGTTTCTGAACCCTCTCTTAGTTATGCTGCTAATAGGTTTAGTCAGCCGGGGGACCTCCAGTAATGCACTGGGCCTCACTCCTTTCCTCACTCTCTATGAAATATTTTTTTTTGCTGGTCATTAACATTTGTTTGTTCTCTCCCATAGATTGAGTCCCCATCGTGCTGTTTGCTCTCTACATGTCTGTTCTTTTCATCTTCTCTGTCCCCTCACCCCCCAGCCAGTCGCAGCAGATGACTGCCCCTCCCTGAGCCTGGTTCTGCTGGAGGTTTCTTCCTGTTAAAAGGGAGTTTTTCCTCTCCACCGTCGCCAAGTGCTTGCTCACAGGGGATCACCTGATTGCTGGGGTCTTTCTGCAACTGTGGGGGTTCCCCCCTACAGTTGATAGTGCTATGAGATGACTGTTGTTGTGAAATGGCGCTATATAAATAAAGTTGAATTGAATTGAATTGAATTGATGGCTCCTCGCCTCCTCCGGCCGTCGCGCCGAGCTCCGTCGCTGCCGCAATGGTCGTGAACTCCCTGCTGGCGACGATGATCTGGTTAGCTTCCCGGGTTAGCGCACGATAGTCCCGCTTGGCCAGCAACGGCGAATTGGCCAGGGTCGCTCTTGCCGCTAACGGAAGGTTCCGGAGGAAGAGGTGGGTAAAAATGAAATGGTCGTCGTCTGTGCCCTTTAACCTCAGCATCTTCTCCATCAGGTCTATGGCCGACCCATCTCCCAACCCGGTCTGAGTCAGGAGTCTCTCTGCTCTCTCACCATCCGAGAGTGTGAAGTGCTGGATGAGCGCAGCCTTCAGCGCGCCGTACTTGTCGTCGGTTGGTGGCTGATCGAGCAGGCTCTGTACGTGCTGAGCCGTGTGGGCGTCGAACGCTGCGACCACATAGTGGAATTTTGTGTCATCCGCCAATATCCCCCGGAGGGCGAACTGCGCCTCAACTAGGTGGAACCAGGAGCGCGGGTTGTGCTGCCAAAAATCCGGTAGCTTGATCGCAACAGCACATGCGTGGCTGGGGGTTCCCATCGAGGTTGGCTCCGGGGGTCTTTCGTTGTGTTCCATGATTCGTCTTGGGTCACCAGTGTGGAGCGTGTAAATAACGAGGCGGTTTTGGTTCAGACAATTTATTACACATCTCACACAAGAAGCATAGACAGAATGACAACTCAGCAGAGACTCTTCTCTTAAATAGCATGGCATTCCTCAAGAAGCTTCTAACACACAAAAGGTCACACTGCATTCATCCTTCACACCTCCCTGTTATCTCCCAGGGAACCTCTGCTCTTTGTTCTTGTCTAAGATGTTATACAATTATGCACTCCCCATGTGCCGCCATAACACAATCTTTTTGGGTGCAGTTACTGAAAAGGAAATTATCGAGACTGTGAGTAAATTTAAGAACAAAAAATCAACGGACTGGAATGAAATTGACATGACAATAGTGAAAAAAGTAATTGAAGGAATTGTTAAGCCACTCACCCACATCTGTATCCTGTCATTTCAAACTGGTACAGTTCCAAACAAAATGAAAATAGCAAAAGTAATACCTCTATACAAAACAGGAGACAGTCATTGTTTCACAAATTACAGGCCAGTCTCTTTACTTTCACAATTCTCCAAAATACTTGAAAAAATCTTCACTAAGAGACTGGATGATTTCATTGAAAAACACAACCTCCTTACAGATAGCCAGTATGGTTTTAGAGCAGGTAAATCTACATCTTTGGCACTGATCGAACTTATTGAAGAAATTACTAGTTGTATAGATAAAAAAAAGTTTGCTGTAGGAGTATTTATAGATTTAAAGAAAGCTTTTGACACCATTGACCACAGAACACTCCTAAGGAAACTGGAAAGGTATGGGATAAGAGGGGTAGGACTGAGTTGGGTGGAAAGTTATTTAAGTAACAGACAACAATTTGTACAAATTGGAGAGCACAAATCACCCTTCATGGACATCACTTGTGGTGTGCCCCAGGGGTCAGTTTTGGGACCCAAACTCTTTATTTTGTATATAAATGACATATGCCAAGTATCAAAAATTCTGAAATTTATTTTGTTTGCGGATGACACAAATATCCTTTGCACTGGTGAGAATTTGCAGCAGGTTTTAGAGGTGGTCACAACTGAAATGAAAAGGTTAACGCAGTGGTTCAACAAAAATAAATTATCTCTAAATCTGAAAAAAAAACAAAGATTATGTTGTTTGGAAATTATAAAATAAATCATGAAATAATGGTAATGATAGATGATACCAGAATAGAAACAGTACAGGAAAATAAGTTTCTGGGGGTGACGCTAGACAATAAAATCTGCTGGAAACCTCACATCAGTCACATCCGGGCTAAGTTGTCAAAACATATAGGGATACTGGGGAAGACAAGACACATCTTGGACTATAAATCATTGTTCTTAGATAAGATAAGATAAGATAAGCCTTTATTAGTCCCACAACGGGGAAATTCCAGGATTGCAACAGCACAGGGATAGCAACACTCAGAGCAACAATCAGAAGGCAAGAAAAAAAAAAAAAAAAAAAACAAGCAAGCAAGAGCAGCTAATATACATATGTACATATTACTATAAAATATATATATATATACACACACACACACAGACACACAGTGCAGAGCATTGTAGCTGGATGGAATAAATATATGAATATATGAACACACAGTGCAGAGCATTGTAGCTAGATGGAATAAATATGTAAATATATAAACACCCACAGAACGGAGCATTGCAGCTAGGTGGAATAAATATGCAAGTATATAAACACACACAGTGCGGAGCAATGTAGCTAGATGGAATAATATGTAGATATATAAAAACACAGTGCGGAGCATTGTAGCTAGATGGAATAAATATATAGATATATAAATATAAACACACCCAGTGCTGAGCATTGTAGCTAGATGGAATAAATATGTAAATATATAAACACACACAGTGCAGAGCATTGTTGCTAGGTGGGATGAAACAGCATAACCGTCTATTTAGTTATCCTACATGGTATGATTATGTGCCCATACATATTCTCACCCTCCATAGCGACCGGTATGTTCCTAGTTGTATGCCGGAGAGGACCATTGTGTAAGTCTATTGCATCTTTTGCATTCAAAAAAAAAACTATTAGTTTGTTACGTCTTTTTGCTATCTCTGCGAGCAGCCCTGCTTAGGTTGTACAGTCTGACAGCCGTTGGTAGGAAGGACCTACGAAACCTCTCGGTTGTGCACCTGGGATGATGTAGTCTGCTGCTAAATGAGCTCCTCAGTGCATCCAGTATGTCCTGCATAGGGTGGAACTCGGACTCCAGCAGAGATGACAGTTTAGCCACCGTCCTTCTCTCTCCTATCTCCTCCATCGGATCAAGGCGTTGCCCCAGGACAGAGCTAGCTTTCTTAATCAGTTTGTTCAGTCTCTTCCTATCGGCTGCAGTAATGCCACTGCCCCAGCAGACCACTCCAAAAGTGATGGCTGATGCCACCACCGTGTCATAGAATGACTTCAGCAGCGCCCCTTGTACACCAAAAGACCTGAGTCTCCTCAGCAGGAACAGCCTGCGCTGTCCCTTCTTGTAGAGTGCGTCAGTATTGTGTGACCAGTCTAGTTTATTGTTCAGATGAATACCCAGGTACTTGTAGGATGTCACCATCTCGATGTCTGTTCCCTGTATATTTACTGGTGCTGTGAGGGGCTGCCCATGCCTGCGGCAGATTTAGTTCTTACTGTACAATTCACTGTTTCTACCTTATCTTAACTACTGTGTAGAAGTCTGGGGAAACACCTACAAGACCAACCTACAGTCAATATGCACATTACAAAAAAGAGCTATAAGGATAATAAATAATGTAGGATATAGAGACCATACCAACTCGTTTTTAAAGTCACATGTCATAAAGTTCATCGATTTACAGTAGTTAAATTTAAGACAGCACAAGTCATGTACAGGGCAATTAATAATCAATTCACAACTAATATACAGTACAAAAAATATTTAAAAAAAGAGACACTGATTATAATTTGAGAGGAGACTTAAACTTTACAAAACCCAAGATACGAACAACCAAGAAAAGTCTGTGCATATCTGTCTGTGGGGTGGATTTGTGGAACAGTCTGGAGCCGGAACTGAAACTATGTACAAACAGAAATCAATTCAAAAAGAGGTATAAACATTATTTGCTGAAAGGATATATGTTAGAAGGGTAGTATTTATATGAACGATTCACTATGCTCACTCTGGGACACTATGGAATGGTGGGTGGGACAGCACTGTGTATATCTGTGTTGTTTGGGGCTGGTTTTGATGTATGGACATCAATGTATGTTAGGATGGATGGGTGTTAATGTTGATATGTACAAAATACAGTTAATTGTTTACTTGGGGTCTTAAATGTGGTAATTTGTATATAATTAACTGCACACCCAGAGGCAGCATTTATTGTGGCGGGTGATTTTAACCACTCTAACCTCAAGACAGTGCTTCCTAAATTCTACCTGCATGTCTCCTGTCACACAAGAGGGGACAAAACACTGGACCATGTTTACACCAATATTGTGGGAGCCTACACAGCAACTCCCCTCCCCCACTTAGGTCAGTCTGATCACTTATCCTTGTTCCTTACCCCCAAGTATGTACCGCTCATCAACCGGGTGAAGCCATCAGTGAGGACCATCAAAGTGTGGCCAGAGGGGGTTGACTCTGTACTCCAGGAGAAGTTTAGGAACACAGACTGGAGTATGTTCACCTCTCAGGCTACCTGTGGCTCCCACATAAACATTCAATTCAATTAAACTTTATTTATATAGCGCCATTTCACAACAACAGTCATCTCATAGCACTATCAACTGTAGGGGGGAACCCCCACAGTTGCAGAAAGACCCCAGCAATCAGGCGATCCCCTGTGAGCAAGCACTTAGAGACGGTGGAGAGGAAAAACTCCCTTTTAACAGGAAGAAACCTCCAGCAGAACCAGGCTCAGGGAGGGGCAGTCATCTGCTAAGACTGGCCGGGGGGTGAGGGGATAGAGAAGAAGAAAAGTACAGACATGTAGAGAGCAAACAGCACGATGGGGACTCAATCTATGGGAGAGAACAAACAGATGTTAATGACCAGCAAAAAAAAATATTTCATAGAGAGTGAGGAAAGGAGTGAGGCCCAGTGCATTACTGGAGGTCCCCCGGCTGACTAAACCTATTAGCAGCATAACTAAGGGAGGGTTCAGAAACACATGATCCCTCCCTAATTGTAGGCTATATCAAAAAGGTAGGTTTTAGCCCTATTCTTAAAAACAGAGATCGAGTCTGACTCCCGAATCCAGATTGGCAGCTGATTCCACAGGAGAGGAGCTTGATAACTGAAGGCTCTGCCTCCCATTGTACTTTTGGAGATTCTAGGTATTACAAGTAATCCCGCATTTTGGGAGCGTAGTGCTCTGTTAGGATAATACGGTAGTATCAGATCTTTTAAATAAAAAGGAGCCTGATTGTTTAGAGCTTTGTAAGTAAGAAGAAGGATTTTAAACTTAATTCTCAACTCTATGGGAAGCCAATGAAGGGAGGCCAGAACCGGAGAGATATGATCTCTCTTTCTAGTACCTGTTAAAACTCTTGCTGCAGCATTTTGGATCAGCTGAAGACTTTTTAAAGATGTTTTAGGACAGCCTGATAATAAAGAATTACAATAATCTAATCTCAAGCTAACAAAAGCGTGGATCAGTTTCTCAGCATCACTCTGAGACAAGATGCTCCTAATCTTGGCAATATCACGCAAATGATAGAAGGCAGTCTTAGAAACAAATTTAATATGTGAATTGAAGGACAAATCCTGATCAAAAATAACTCCAAGGTTCCTCACAGAGCTATTAAGAGAAAGAGTAACCGCATCCAAACTGAAAGTTTGATTTGGAAAGGAATTTCTAAGGTTTTTTGGACCAACAAGAATGACTTCAGTCTTATCTGAATTTAATAGCAGGAAATTACAAGTCATCCAAGCTTTGATTTCCTTAAGACAGGCTTCTAACTTGGCTAATTAATTACTATCATCTGGCTTCATTGACAGGTATAATTGTGTGTCATCTGCATAACAATGAAAATGTATACAGTGCTTTCTAATAATGTTGCCTAACGGAAGCATATATAAACTAAAAAGAGTAGGGCCAAGCACAGATCCCTGTGGAACTCCATGACTAAGCTTTGAGTTGAAAGAAAACTCATTATTTACATGAACAAACTGGAACCTATCAGATAAATAAGATCTAAACCATTGCAACAAAGTTCCATTAAGTCCAACATAGTGTTCTAATCTATCAAGTAGAATATTATGATCGATAGTATCAAAAGCTGCACTAAGGTCTAAAAGGACAAGTACAGAAACTAGTCCATTATCAGATGCAATGAGGAGGTCGTTAGTGACCTTCGCTAAGGCTGTTTCAGTACTATGATGGATTCTAAACCCAGATTGAAACTCTTCAAGTAAACCATTTCCCTGCAGGTGGTCAAATAATTGCGTAGCAACAACTCTTTCTAAGATTTTTGAAATGAAAGGGAGATTAGAGATTGGTCTATAGTTAGCTAAAGCTCCTGGATCTAGCGTTGGCTTTTTGAGTAAGGGTTTAATTACAGCCGTTTTAAAAGCCTGCGGTACATGGCCTAAAGTTAATGAAGAATTGATTATATGAAGAATAAAGCTACCAATAAGTGGGAAGACTTCTTTAAATAACCTGGTAGGAATAGGGTCTAAAAGACAAGTTGAAGGTTTGGATGAGGAAACTATTTTGTCTAATTCACAAAGGTTGATTGGAGTAAACTCATCAAGACAGACATCAATAGAAGGAGTTGTAGTAGTTACAGTATTTAAGTTAACTGTGGGAAGAATCTGATTGATTTTATCTCTGATGGATGAAATTTTATTATTGAAAAAGTTCATAAAGTCCTGACTAGTAAGCTCTAAGGGAATGCTAGGATTGACAGAGTCCTGACTCTTTGTCAACCTGGCTACAGTACTGAAAAGAAACCTGGGATTATTCTTGTTCTCTTCTATTAATGCAGAGTAATAACTCGTTCTAGCTTTTCTAAGAGATTTTTTATAAATTAAAAGATGATTTCTCCAAGCTAAATAGATTTCATCTAAATTAGTAGAGTGCCATTTTCTTTCTAATTGACGAGTCTTCTGTTTTAAGCTACGAGTTTCTGTGTTGAACCAAGGAGTTAGAAATCTCTGATTAGACTTTTTCTTTTTTAAGGGGGCCACCAAGTCTAGAGTCTGATGCAGAGAAGCTGAAACACTATCCACCATGTTATCAATTACAGAAGGAGCAAGCTGTCTATAGCTTATTTCCGTTGTGTTGACACATGGCATAGACGAAACAATCTGCATAAATTTGGAAACAGCATCATCTGAGAGGCATCTACTGTAATAATATTTTTCTTTAGGAGCCAAATAGTCAGAAATGGTAAAATCAAAGGTTAACAGACAATGGTCTGACAGTACAGGGTTATGAGGAGACACTACAAGATTTTCTATTTCTATGCCATATGTCAGAACAAGGTCCAATGTATGGTGGAGGTAATAAGTAGAATTTCCTACTTTCTGAGAAAACCCAATCGAGTCTAATATTGAATTAAATGCCACATTAAGGCAGTCACTATCTACATCCACATGTATATTAAAGTCCCCTACTATAATTATTCTATCAGATTTCAGCACTAAATCAGCTAAGAAATCAGCAAATTCGGATAAAAATTCTGAGTAGGTTGATGGGGGACGATAAACTATGGCAAATAAAATTGGGTTTAACCTAAAATTGCTAAAGTGCCCAATACTGAGGACCAGGCCCTCAAAGGAATTATAACATGTTTTTTGCTTTACATTAACTAGTAATTTGGAATGGTAAATTGTTGCTACTCCTCCTCCACGACCAGAACTTCTGGGATTTTGACAGTTTAAATAACCAGAGGGAGTTGATTCATTTAAACCAACATAATCCTCTTGCCCTAACCAAGTCTCTGTAAGGGAAATTAAATTAAACTGATGATCAATTAACAGATCATGGACTAACAGAGACTTGGGAGTTAGAGACCTAATATTTAATAAACCACATTTAATTTTTAAATTATGAGGAGGAACAGAGGCCAAATCATTCAATTTAGAGGCTTTATGTTTAATTTGAGTTTTACCAATATTTTGCTTTATCACTTTAGGATGCTTATACATTATATTTTTATTCACTTTGGAGGGAGCAGACAACGATTCTCTGATGGGGAAGTCAGGGGCTAAGCTGAGGGGTGGCGGATGAAGAGGAGCTGCAGAGAGGCGTGTAAGACTGCGACTCTGCTTCCTGGTCCCAACTCTGAGTAGTCATGGTTTTGGAAATTTGGATAAAAAAGATGCCAGATTGTTAGATAAATGAGAAGCACCATCCAAAGTGGGATGAATGCTGTCTCGTCTCATAAGACCAGGTTTTCCCCAAAAAGAGCTCCAATTGTCAATGTAGCCCACGTCATTTTTAGGACACCACACAGACAGCCAGCGGTTCAAGGATGACGAGCGGCTAAACATGTCATCACTGGTCAGATTGGGGAGGGGCCCAGAGAATACTACAGTGGCAGACATCGTTTTTGCAAAGTCACACACCGATTCTATATTAAGTTTCGTGACTTCCGACTGCCGGAGACGGATGTCATTAATGCCGGCATGAATAACAATTGTGGAATATTTACAGTTACTTTTAGCCAGCATTTTCAGATTTGACTCGATGTCGCCTGCTCTGGCCCCAGGAATGCATTGGACTATGGCCGCTGGAGTCTCTAGGTTCACGTTTCTGACTACAGAGTCGCCAATGATCAGAGTTTTTTCCTCAGCGGGTGTGTCACTGAGCGGGGAAAAACGATTAGAAACGTGAACAGGTTGGTGGTGTACCGGGGCTTTGCCACTAGGCTTCCTTCTCACCGTCACCCACCCAGTCTCCTCGCTGCTGAGGAGAGCCGGGGAACCACTGACAGGGGGGCCAAAGCTAGCTAGCTCCGCTGCAGCTAATGGGCGTCCGTCAAGATTAACTGGCGCAGACGGTGTTTCAATGCAGCGGAGCCGGGATTCCAAATCAGACAACCTCGCCTCGAGCGCCTCAAAAAGACAACATTTATTACATTTACCGTTATCGCTAAAAGAGGCAGAGGTGTAGCTAAACATCTGACAGAGAGAGCACACCAGAGGAGGAGAAGAAAGAGAGCTAGTAGCCATAGCTAGTGGCTAGAGAGCAAACCACAAAGCAAACCACACAGGCAGACAGCAAAACAGGAAGTGACGATACGTTACCACAAGGAAGTGACGATCTTGACATCTACTCTTACACCCACTCAGTCCTGGACCATATCAACACCACTATTGACAGTGTCACCACGGAAAGACAGATCACCACGTACCCAAATCAGAAGACGTGGATGAACAGAGAAGTGCGGCTTCTGCTAAAGGCACGTAACAATGCCTTTAGATCTGGTGATGCACAGGCCTACACTTCATCCAGGGCAGATCTGAAGAGGGGCATCAAGAAGGCCAAGCACAGCTACAAGCTGAAGGTGGAGGAACATTTTGGGGACTCTGACCCCCGACGCATGTGGCAAGGCATTCAAGCTATCTCTGATTATAAGCCCAGCAACTCCATACCTATAGCCATGACTGTGCCCTTTCTCAATGAGCTAAATGACTTCTATGCTCGTTTTGACAAGGACAATAACGAAAAGAACATCAATTCCCACCCTCTGACGACCTCCACCACCTCACACTCACCCACACCAACGTCCGTAACGCACTGAGTCATGTCAACGTACGTAAGGCTGCTGGCCCTGACGGCATTCCTGGGCGTGTGCTGAGGGCATGCGCTGAGCAGCTGGCAGGGGTCTTCACAGACATCTTCAACCTGTCCCTGGCCCAGGCCGTGGTACCAGCGTGCTTCAAGACCACTTCTATAGTACCAGTGCCGAAACATTCAACACCATCGTGCCTAAATGACTATCGCCCTGTGGCACTGACGCCCATAGTCATGAAGTGCTTTGAGCGACTGGTCTTGGCACAGCTCAAAAAATGCCTGCCCCCTACACTGGACCCTCACCAGTTTGCCTACCGGAGCAACAGGAGTACAGAGGATGCGGTTTCTACAGCGCTGCACTATGTACTCTCACACCTGGATGACAAGAACACCTACGCAAGAATGCTGTTTGTTGACTTCAGCTCAGCATTCAACACAGTTATCCCCTCCAAGTTGCTCACTAAACTTGGGGACCTGGGAATCAGTACCTCCACCTGCAACTGGATCATGGATTTTCTGACCAACAGACCCCAGCATGTTAGGTCAGGCCCCAACCGTTCTTCCGTCATCACACTCAACACTGGTGTACCACAGGGCTGTGTGCTCAGCCCATTCCTCTACTCCCTCTTCACCCATGACTGCAGGCCTATGTATGGATCCAATTCCATCATAAAGTTTGCAGATGACACCACGGTGATTGGACTCATCAGGGACAACGATGAGTCAGATTACAGGGCAGAGGTTGAGCACTTGGCTACTTGGTGCGCTGACAATAACTTGCTCCTTAACACCAGCAAAACCAAGGAGCTCATAGTGGACTACAGAAAGGAGAGGGGAGAGACACATGACCCCATCCATATCAATGGCATAGCTGTTGAACGTGTCCCCAGCTTCAAATTCCTGGGGACCCACATCTCGGAGGACCTGTCCTGGTCAGTTAACACCACCAGCCTGATCAAGAAGGCCCATCAGCACCTCTTCTTCTTGAGGACACTGAAGAAGAACCATCTGTCAACTGACATCCTGGGCAACTTCTACCGCTGCGTGATAGAGAGCACCCTGACCAACTGTGTCACAGTCTGGTATAGGAGCTGCTCTGTCGCTGACCGTAAGGCGCTGCAGCGGGTGGTGAAAACCGCCCAACGCATCACAGGGACTCCACTTCCAGTTATAGAGGACGTCTACAGGAAAAGATGTCTGCGCCGGGCACGCAGCATTCTTAGGGACTCCAACCATCCTGCTCATGGACTGTTCCAGCTTCTCCCCTCCAGAAGGCGTTTCAGAAGCCTTCGGACTAGAACCAGCAGGTTTAGGAACAGTTTCTTTCCAACAGCTGTCACGTTATTGAACTTAGTTCCCCGCTGACTCTCTTACCATCATCTCTTACCATCCTCACCTGTACATAACTGCATAACTGCATAACTACATCTAACTTATTGCACATTATTTGCACATAACAGTACTCTTAACTTTCTGCACTGCTGCATATATTTGCATATATTGCTTAAATTGCACATACTGTTAATTACTGTATATACTGCACTGCTGTCCTTTGCACTTCTGATTGGATGCTAAACTGTGTTTCGTTACCTTGTATTCATACATGTGTAATGGCAATAAAGTTGAATCTAATCTAATCTAATCTAATAATTCACATGGGTGTATTTATGGAAAAGAGGAGTTGGAATTAATAAGTGTTCACTTCTTCCTTCTCCCTTTCGAACACTGTATACTGTTACTTTATTGCATTTGTCATTTGTTTTGTTTTACTTTTTTTGCTTGAAATAAAGTATGCATCTATCTATCTAAGTTCTTCCGGAGGTGGGAGTTGAAGACCTCCCGGACAGGGGCCTCAGCCAGACGTTCCCAGCACACCCTCACTATACATTTGGGTCTACCAGGTCTGAATGGCTTCCTCCCCTGCCATCGGATCCAACTCACTACCAGGTGGTGATCAGTTGACAGCTCTGCACCTCTCTTTACCCGAGTGTCCAAGACATACGGTCGCAGGTCTGATGACACAATAATAAAATCGATCATCAACCTGCGACCTAGGGTGTCCTGGTGCCAGGTGCACATATGGACACCCTTATGCTTGAACATGGTGTTCGTTATGGACAAACTGTGGTTAGCACAGAAGTCCAATAACTGAACACCACTCAGGTTCAGATCGGGCAGGCCGTTCCTCCCACTCACCCCCCTCCAGGTTTTACTGTCATTGCCCACATGCGCATTGAAGACCCCCAGTAGGACAATGGAGTCTCCAAGAGGAGCACCCTCCAGCACCCCAGTTACAGACTCCAAAAAGGGTGGGTACTCTGAAACATCATTTGGTGCATAGGCACAAATGATGGTCAGGACCTGTTTCCCAACCCGAAGGCGCAGGAAGCAACCCCTTCATCCACCGGGGAAAACTCCATTATAGAGGCAGCAAGGTGGGGGGATACAAGAATACCTACCCCTGTTCGTCGCCTCTCGCCCGGGGCAACTCCAGAAAAGGCCAAGCTCCAGCCCCTCTCCAGGAGACTTCTTCCGGAACCAGAGCTGTGTGTTGAGGTGAGGCCGACTATATCTAGCCGGTATCTCTCAACCTCATGCACCAGCTCAGGCTCCTTCCCCACCAGAGAGGTGACATTCCACATACCAAAAGCCAGTTTAGAAAGCTTGGGATCAGTCCGCCAAGGTCTCCGCCTTTGACCACCACCTAATCCACATAGCACTGGACCCCCATGATCCCTCCTGCAGGTGGTGAGCCCACTGGAGGGCGGACCCATGTAACTCCTTCGGGCTGAGCCCGGCTGGGTCCCATGGGTGGAAACCCGGCCACCAGATGCTAGCCATCGAGCCCCTCCCCCAGGTTTAGCTCCAGGGTGGGGCCCTAGTAACCCCATACCGGGCGGGGTACACTGAATCCTTGATATAGAATTTGTCATGAGAGTCTGTTGGATCGTTCTTAGTCTGGCCCTTTATCCAGGACCAGTTTGTCTTGGGTGACCCTATCAGAGGCAAATTGCCCCGGACAACATAGCTCCTGGGATCACTGGGGCACGCAACCCCCCCCCCCACCACCACCACCACGATAAGGTGACGATCCATGGAAGGGGGGGGGGGATGACCAAAAGAATGAAATTGTGGATGCATGCTGCTGAAATGAGTTTTCTTCGTAGGGTTGCTGGACTCACCCTTAGGGATAGGGTGAGGTGCTCAGTCATCCGGGAGAGGCTCAGAGTAGAACCACTGCTCCTCCACATTGAAAGGAGCCAGTTGAGGTGGTTTGGGCATCTGATCAGGATGTCTCCTTGACGCCTCTCACTTGAGGTGTTTCGGGCACGTCCCACTGGGAGGAGACCCCAGGCCAGACCCAGGACTTGCTGGAGAGACTACGTCTCCTAACTGGTCTGGGAATGCCATGGTATCCTCTCTGAAGAGCTGGAGCAGGTGGCTGGGGAGAGGGAAGTCTGGGCTTCTCTGCTTGAACTGATGCCTTTGTGATCCGGACTTACGGAATAGTGGTAGAAGATGGACGAATGGATGGATGGATGTTTAAAATTTGCAGGAACCACTTTAAAAAATCAAGGAGGGAGAGCATCACAAGGGGAACTGTAGGACTTAATATGATCAACCACATCCTGTCATTGTAGCAGGGTCATAGGCTCAAACTGATTGAAAACAGCAGGGCAAGGGACAAACACTGAGGGGTCAGAGGCAGGAGCTGGGATGAGAGCCTTAATGGTGGTGACCTTATCATTAAAAAAATGTAAAAAGTCACTGCATGTTACAGATGATGCTTCCATACTGACAGACGGTGAGGCATTGAGAACAAAATCAATAGTTTTAAATAACACACGTGGATTACGACAGTTTGCTGCAATATTAGACAGATGTTCCCTTTAAGCCTCTTTAACCCAGTTCTGGTAGTGATGTCAGCAGTCCTTTAAGATTTGAAATGATCCCTGCAACTTGTCCTCATATAACTCCTCATGGTCTTTGAGGTCCTCAGATCAACATTTACTGACTGTCCTTTGAACCCATTTTAAAACTTGAGGAGATCGAGCCTTTCAGGCAGTGGCACCAAAATTGTGAAGTGTTCTACCACTGTCTTTGTGCTCAGTAAACTCTGTTGACTTTTTTAAAAAGCAGCCGAAGACCCTGCTGTTCAAACAGGCTTTTTAGTTTGGTTATGATTTTTTTGATTGTCTTATGTTTTTATTGTTGTATTTGTGAATGTGTTTTATTTCACCATGAAGCACTTTGTGATTCTTTCTGTGAGAGGTGTTTTATAAATAAACTTTACTTACTTACTTGCAGTGACCTCTGCCTCCACCATCTCCTTGATCTTTTGCTCTGCCACTGCCCGCCTTAAAAAAGGCAGACGGCAGGGGCAGAGCCGGATCAGTCTGGTCTCACCGGTGTCGATCTGGTGCTGCACCAGGCTGGTTCGGGCACACTCTTCATCCCTGGTGGCGAAGATATTGACGTAGCAGTCCAGCAGCTCCTGCAGCTGGCATTTCTGCCCCAACTCTAACCCCCCTGCAGCCCCACTGGAACAGTTCCTAAACCGCTTGCTGGGTTTCGGTGACGGAGCGATCCATTCTGCTGATGGGCCCCTTGCTGCTGTCTCTGGTGGCGATGACAATCCCTCCATTCATGCTGGTGGTGCTGCAGCGGTTGGCTCCAGTGGCGATCCCCTCGGCCCAGCCTGCGCTGAAGGCACCGGCCCCTTGATTGTGCAGGTCCCCTGGTTGCCTGCCTGGTTCTTGCCACAGAGCGTGGTGATCTTGGCCCCGAGAAGGAGAGACGAGCTAGGGGTGTCGATCTTTGCGCGCCCCATGCTGTGAGCAGATCTAGCCCAATGATGCAGTGGTCCTGGATTTCAGCCACCCAGAACAGGTGGTTCGCGTTCTGCCTGGCCACTGCCGTGACAAGGACCCGCCGCCCTCTCAATCTGGCATGCTCTCCAGTGGCTGTGGCGACGCAGCGCCTGGTGGGTTCCCACCCTTGTGGTCTGAATTCATCTGTACCGGACAGCACCCTGGATCAGACCAGGGAGATGGTGGAACTGGTGTCGATCAGGGCCCAGATTGGAGTGCTATTCAGGCGGCACTGCAGGTACAGCCCAAGCAAGTCTCCGAGTCGGCTCAAATGTGGTGAGAGTTCGTTGGGGAAAATGTTTATGAGAGGTGGCAGGTCCCCATCTCTGCCATATTGCCCCTCCTCATCCTCGCTCTCAGCTGTGGCCTGGAAAGCTCTGTCCCTCGGTGATGAAATGTCTGTCGTTGGCTCCAGCATGGGCTCTACATGCTCCGCCTCTGCCACGACCGTCTCCCAGCTGCTTGTGGCGTGAATCCAGACATGTTCTCATTGCTGGGCCAGGCGGAGCGCTCAAATGAAACTCTGGAGGGCGAGCTTCTTCACCGCATCTAGCTCAAAATCCAGGTAGCTGCACTGTGTCAGCAGCTGGGCATCTGCTGCATAGGCCCCCAGACTTTCTTGATCACGTCGCCAGCAGCTGGCTAGCTGGTCCTGGATGTGGTCAGCGTGGATCAGCCTCCCTTTACTGCCACCGAAGTGCTCCCTGTTGCGCTGGACAGCTGTGACATTCCTCAGGCCAGAGATTGGACAGTGTGCAGAGAGCTCTGCCCTCCAGAGCCAGTGTGACCTGCACAGCTGTCTCGTCAGGTGTCCAGCCATTGAGCATGGTGGCCAGTTCAACCTGGACAAGACAAGTCATTGAGCAATGCTTCACCACCAAAGCGGGGAAGCTTAGTCAGTTGGCGGGTCAGCGGTGCAGGGGTTGGGACAGTCGCCTCCATGCTAATCGCTGCCCTTGGCTGCAGTGGGATTGCTGGCTCATAGTTCCCGTGCTGGCACCCCTCATCCTGCCTTGAAAAAGGCAGAACACAGGATGCACTTGCTCCATCCGGTCCGTTTCCCCATTCTTTGCAGCGAGCAGCATTTTGCAGCGAGCCCCCCCCCCCCCCCCCCGGGAGCCCCCCTCCCATCACAGCCCTGGTGTTACAATGGGCACCCAAACACAATCTTGCATAGGGCCCCCAAAAAGCTAGTTTTTGTAAGAAAAATCTTGGAATTTTATCAGTGAAAACTTACAAATCTGGTCAGAAAAATGTTTTGTTTTTTTTAAATGTAGTAAATTTAAGAAATAATAAATTTATAAGAAAGGTCACAAGAAAAGTTACAAGTTTACCAGTAAAATGACACTAATTTACACAAAAACTAAATCAAGAAAATCAATGGGAAAAAGGCAGAAAATTTAAGAGGCAAAAAGTAATGCATTTATGAGAAAAATCCTGAGAAAAGCTACAAATTTATTACAAATTTACCAGAAGGAATTTAAAAATTGTAAAAAAAAAAAAAAAAAAAAAAGGTACAAAATTACAAGTAATAAATCACAAACTAACCATGTCAGTAAATTTTGGTTAAACAAGACTGGACAAGATTTTTTTCCTCTTTTTTTAATGTGGCAATATTGATAATACAGCATACAACAAACAACATAGATTTCCTATAGATATACAGAAACTTAAGTTTTTTAGTATCTTTAGTAAGTGAAAGACTGTTACAGAGATTATTTTTGACAAAACGATTATGATAATATTCACAAAGCTCAAGGGTGAAGGTTACACAATATCATTGCTCCCTCCCAGAATTCACACACATTTCAGGTGTGCTGTTGTTTCGATGCAATGATTTATTTTCAAGGAAACAACAGTGACATGAAAAAGTAGTTTCCACAAGCATGAGATGGGGATGAATGACTTTATATCACCAACAGTAGCACATTTATATTGCTGGGCTTTTTGACAAAGCTAAATTTAGTCTGATTTTCTTATTATTTCAGTACAACGACCCTTCTAGACCGAGGTGGGTAACTAGGTACATTTATTTTATTACTCAACCTTTTTACAAAATTCTACACACAAAAAAATGGACTGTCATTCATTCAAACTGCATTTTTACACTGGTGGAATAGGAAATTACAATTTCTGGTTTAGAAGTTTTTCCCATTTTGCCACAAAGCAATTAATACCCCCTTTGAAAGAAAGTAAATGCAAGAATATGTTCACTTTTCTGGAAAAAAATGTCAGTTTGCATTTCTGCTGCATAAATTTAGCCCAGTAGGTGGCAGCAACGAAACCTTCAAGCTGATTTGTTAAAGCGAATAAAGAGCAACAAAGATGAACTTCAGCAACCTGTGCACCAGTGTGGGTATTAAAAGTGTCATTTTTACTTAAATGTTCAGCTGTTCTCTCAGGAAGATTTAAAGCCATTTTTCCACAGGAAAGAAATTTAGAGAAAATATAGTGATGTCACTGGGTGAAGGGTGCGTTTTGGCTTCTGCTGTTCTGACTCATACCCAGGTAAATGTTAAAGGTGCAGTGTGTAATATTTTGGGTAATCTGTATTCTGAAATTTAATGCAGCATTGTGTTATATAGTTATTTATATGGTTATATGTTCTATACTTTATTTGTGTGGCACAGGGTGGTGGCTCCACCTTCTGGTCACACCACCCACCACCCGTGACTATAAAAGGGCTGCAGACAGGTACAGTAGGTGGCGGTATGCACCTTTCAGTTGTTTGCTATCAGCCAGTAACCGAGAGAAGAAGAAGAAGGGGCGGCCTCTTTGCCATCCTCTGCCTGGCAGCTGTGTGTTGCACCTGTGCCCCTTTAATAAACGTATGTTCGGTTCAACACCTGCCTTCGTCCTTGGCTCCACATACAGACATAACATTTATGGAAGCATGTGGGTTTGGAGTTCGGCTGTTTCTGGAGCTCCCGGGCGGGCCACCTGTTTCCTGGCCAAGATGGTACGCTGCCTTCCTGGCTTACATGATGGCGCTGAACCCGGGAAGAATGGACAGGCTGAGGGTAAGCACATTGATCCTGAGTACGCTTGGTGGCTCAGACAGCTTTAAGGATGTGGCTGAGCTGATGGCACACAATTTTCACACCCTGGAAGACGTCACCATCTGGAGGAGCAGGTTTCGACGGTGCTGCCAACAAGTTGGCAAGCATATTCAGCGGTACTTGGGACTGCTGGTTGGTGTGTGTCAGTTCGGACCGTTGGAGGAGGAGTTGGTTCGCGACCTGCTGAGTGAGCGTTTGTCATATTGACAGCTGGAGTTTCCTGTTACCACACGAGTAGTGGACCCAGACAGCGATGGGAGCGTGAAAGAAGACGTGGGAGATGCCAACGCTGTGGATTTGAGGTCTGCCCCAGGGAAGCCCATGAGTATGGGCTACAGGTCCATGAAGTGCCGTTTTAAAGCCAGAGACTGTTCGGCAGGAGCAAAGCGCTGTGGCAAGTGTAGCTACTTGCATCATTTCGCCAGGGTATGCCGCAGATTCGAGCGAGAAGTCTGCGGTACAAAGAGGACTTTCCTGCCCCCACATTGTCCATGCTGTGTCCCTGGGCACCAACGGATGCACATACTGTATGGTGGAGTTGGACGGAGTGGAAGTGCCTTTATTGATCGACACGGGAGCGGTGGGCTCTGCGTTGAATTGGGCAACCATGAGATGTTTTTTTCCCACACTACAGGATCGGGGTGACTCGGAACCACTTTGTGGTTATGGAGGAGGACGGCTGGCCATGGTGGGAACACTGAGATTGACGGCTCTGTACAAATCGGATGAGATGTGTGACCCGGAATTCACTGTGACAGCCTGTGGAGAAAACATAATGGGCTGCAACCTGTTCTGTGACCTGGGATTCGCCATTAAAAGCAGTGCTGAGGAGGAGTGGTCGGGCTGTGGATTGTGGGACCGACCGATCCTGAGAGTGATAGACGGCACAGTGTGGGATGAGGAACTGCCTGGCACCCTGGAGAGTGAGCAAGACCAATATCGCCCAGGATCATCACAGGAGGGTCCCTGTGCCAGAGCCCAAGTCGTCCTGGACGAGGGTACTGGACAGCACGGTGGGATGCCTGTGACGACGGGCGATGTCGAGAGGCTGGTTTCACCTGTTCCTGGAACTTGGCTGAAGTGGGCCAGTGAACAGGGGGCCACAACGGCGATGGTGGCGGTGAATTTAGAAGAGGTCGAGGCTGGACTGCTAGGCACGGTGGAGTGATGTGCCAAGCAGAGACAATGCAAATCGAGCATGACCCCTCTGGGAGTCACGGACTGGATTCGGGAGGAGGGGCGACCCTGGCAGGTACGGGCTGGTTGGCGGTTGGAGGAGCACCAGGGATGGTTACGCGTCGTGGCCAAATGGGAGGATGCTCATCTCCAGCTGCCTGACGGTTCGTGGGGGCACCCGAACGAGCTGTGGCGTGCCCGGGAAGGGACTGAGGGGCATAGGACTGGACAAGTGGAGCAGCTGGTGGTGATGAAGAGGAGGCGCACCGGTGCTGAGGCGACCTGCTGTAGCCCAGGAGGCTGGCTGTCTCCAGGGGCGGACTGTTGACAGGGCGGTCCAGGGGGGCCCACAGACTTGTTTTCTCCAGCCATGTGTATATAGGTTAATTATTGTGCATGTGTTTGAACTGATTTGTTGTGTGTGTATATACGTTAACTGTTAGGCATGTGTTCTAAGTAATTTGTTGTTTCCATGTATGTAGTTTGGGGATTAATTTGTATATTTTATTTTAGCTTAGGAGACACGGTGGTATTTTTGTTTGGAGATGGACTTTATTTAGGATAAACGGCAGAATGATCCGCTTTGCCGTGTGGGGTGGGACAGCAGTCCACCGGACTCCCCTAGTTTTAATTGTTTTAGGTGTGATTGTGTTAGGCCAATCTGAGTACATTATGTTGCGTTATGTTAGTGGATGATTTGGGTCCTAAATTGGGATGGGTCTGAATTGTGTGTGTGTGTTTTGGACTTCTGTAAGGGGGGAGGGAAATGTAGTTATTTATATGATTATATGTTCTATACTTCTATTTGTGTGGCACTGGGTGGTGGCTCCGCCTTCTGGCCACGCCACCCACCACCCATAACTATAAAAGGGCTGCAGGCAGGAGGGGTGGCCTCTCTGCCATCCTCTGCCTGGTGGCTGTGTTGCACCTGTGCCCCTTTAATAAACGTATGTTCAGTTCGACACCTGGCCTCGTCCTTGGCTCCACACACATCACATTAATTTATAATTTAGTTTTCATTGTTACATAGTCATTCTTAATTCAAATTTGATTAATTTTCTGTATAGTAAGACTAGTATCTGCAGGATGTGTAAAGCGCTTTGATCATCTAAAGATGAGAAAAAGTGCTATATAAGTGAACGCCATTTACCATTTAGTATTTTATACAAAGGAAGCGGGTCCGCTTCCATGTTAGCAGCCATCTTGGACCATTATAATTTATTTCCAAGTTCATATGTCAAGCTCTAATTACACATATAACTCCTGTAGGTTATCCTAAAAGCTCTGGAATGGCGTAATGACCATAAAGCTGGATTCATGCTGCACGTCTTGTGTGACGAAATTTACGTCATCGTCTCCCATCCACTAGTGTGCTCAGAGCTCTTCTGCGGACGACCGTGTGCAGCCCAAATTTTCTGACCATGCGGCCTTCCCATGGCCTGCTTGCACTGACTGCGCATGCGCAAGATTGAACATCCCATTCACGAGGTGGCGCTATCGACACAGCATACAAAGTCAAAGTAGATGAAGAAGGCGAAAAAGAAGCGGAAGATAAGAATAAACATACATGAATCATTCTGCAGCAGCAGCTTGAGCGGAGAAGAGCACTGAAAAACACTAATTCCTCCTTTTCCTTGAAACAACGCCATTGTTGTTGCTACAAAAAATGTGTGGCGCTCTCACGTTTATAGCCAGTGAACAAACTAGCATGTTTAGCGCCTTTGCACTATCCTCAGGGCTGGGCTGAAACTATAAACAACAGTTGTGCGCGTGTCAACCGCTTAAGCCTGGTAGACAAAAAAGTGAAGCATATACCGAGTCGTGTGTACGCCGGTCTCGTCCACAGCGGATGTGGACCAAAACAGACTAGAGAGGAAATGCAGCATGAATCCAGCTTCATAATGAAAAATATTTGCATTTTGAAATCTGATTCCTCAATAGCCAATTATTACACATTGCACCTTTAAATCATTGATTGGCACCATGAGAAAACTGTTGGTCTTGAGGAATGGAGAGCCCATTTGTTCATAAAGCATATATGAGGCATGACCAGAGACGAGAGCTGGGTTTTTAGTGGAGCTGGATCTTATAGGAGCAAACTATGAAATGGCACATTAAATGTATGATCTGAACTTCTAGTGTAATTTCAGGATAAGGTGTGGTGTTCTACTTTTGGGTAAAACATAACTGAGTTAATGCCAAGGCTTTACCTTCACAGCAACGCTGCTACTGCGGGGTTAATTTACCAGTGGCTGTTTATATTGAGGGCGGCGCCGTGGCAGAGTGGTTAGCACTGCGGCAGCACAGCAACTCACCCTTGAACGGGGGATCCTGGGTTCGATCCCAGACCAACAGTGATCTGTGTGGAGTTTGCAAGTTCTCCCCGTGTCTGCGTGGGTTTCCTCCCACATGCCAAAAACATGCAGGTTAGGTTAACTGGCATCAAACTGGGGATTCTAAATTGCCCTTAGGTCTGACTGTGAGAGTGAATGGTTGTCTGTCTCTCTGTGTTGGCCCTGCCATGGACTGGCGATCTGTCCCGCCTCTCGCCCAAAGATGCTGGGATAGGCTCCAGCCGCCCCCCAGCCCAAAAAGGATTAAGCAGAAGAAGATGGATGGATGTTTATATTGATATTTTCTTTAAATTTCAGTGACCTTATTAGACATCCCCATTTCAAAATGGTTCACTAATCCACAGTTGATAACATGTCTTGCACCATTCTGGCTTTTTTTTTTTTGCTGTGATGTTCCATTGAACTGTTAGCGCTGCCCTTGCTAGGGAGCTGGAGTGGGTCAGTGGAACCACATCAGCGCTCACCTCAGTGGGCAAAGGCTGACAGGCTGCCTGGCATTAGCTTAACTGTTGAGCTCGTTTTGGTGGCCGTTTTCTATCATTTCTATTCACCCCCACTGGAATCATTGTTCATCCATTAACGTTTGACCATATACTGTATATCATTTTTAGACATTATTTTAGCTTGGTTTACTCTGTTATTTTTTTAACAGACCCAAGATGGCTAGTTTGTTTCGCCATTCTGTGCTTATTGTACTCCAGGCATCAGTCATACGCCGTCAACCACTGAAACCACACCTTCATCCACCAGTGATGCTTTATTTCATTCTTTCTTCATTAGCTGGCTCAGGCTTGCTACTCCAGCTAGGAGCTAACCAGCTGAGATTAGAATAGGGTTTTTTAAATGTGTGAAGCACTTTTCTATAACTTTGGTGTGAAAAGTGCTATATAAATAAAGCTTTGATTGATCAAAGAGGGAGGGTGGAGTGAACTGCAGCTCTTGGGCATTTAAAGAGACATGCAGCAAAACCAGCCATTATGAGGAAGGCTAAAAAAAACAATATTCATCATGCTGCAATAATTAAAAGGCACTTTGGCCAAAGTATGTCTTGCATGACTTCTCTTAAAATAAAATCGTGTCAATGCAAACTCCTCAGTTCAAAGTCTGATTACTTGCAGCCACGTCACTGTAACCTGTTCACTGGATTCGAGAAAT
The DNA here is from genome assembly GCA_020510985.1 of Pholidichthys leucotaenia. Lineage (NCBI taxonomy): Eukaryota > Metazoa > Chordata > Actinopteri > Cichliformes > Pholidichthyidae > Pholidichthys > Pholidichthys leucotaenia. The sequence goes on along the minus strand of CM035844.1, from coordinate 406,543,086 downwards.
ATTTCATTGTGTCCCCAACTCAAATTTTAAGATGGTTCAAGAATTTTTCAGTGTACTTTTGTAAGCAGTTTTATTGTAGGATAGTTATTGCTTTTACTTGATTACATTTATGAAGAAAAATCTACTTTACTCAAGTATAGTTTTGTCATACTCAGTTTTCAGTGGTTTGAAAACTGTTTTTTAAAAAAAAAGCTTGTCTATACTGTTTTACCACATCTTGTTCTTAGCAGAAATGACTGCATCTTTAGTGATTTTTGTGAATTTTACATTTTATTGAAATCAGTGTTTAGTTTATTTGCAAAAGAACAAGGCTGCAAATCTATGTGGAAAGTCACAATTTTAATCACAGCAAAGTTGAAATTTTTTCAGAAAAAGTGAAATTTAAAGAAATTTGACCAAAAAAAAAAAATCACAAATTTGAGGAAAAAAACTGACAGTCTCAAATGTTCAAGAAATTGTGAAAAATTTGTGAGAAAAAAAAATGGTAAATCTACTGCTTTTCTACATAAATTTACAACATGTCACAAATGAAGTCACTTGCTCAAGTAAGATTATACTTTTATACTGCAGTAATTTTAGGGTCACTACATTTCTTGCACTGGTGTAATTCATTTCAAATGGGAGCACTACATTTACTCGAGTAGCGTTTCTGGCAACCCTTCCCACCTTCGCTTCTAGATGAAAACATCTACAGTTTATTGCCACATTAGCCAAAAATCAAGCCTTTTGGTTCACTTCACTCTCTTTTGGTGCCATTTGGAGATTTGATTCACGGAACAGGTATTTAAAAAAAAAATGTCTGAATCAGTAAGAGTATAATATTTTCCACTAGTTATTCTATTATACTTTCCAGTGTCATATTGAGAAGCTGATGTATAAGTTTTAAAGCCAATACATCTGTTCCTGATATGAATCTGGCATGATAGAAAACCAGTTTAAGAGGGATTTTATATACTTTATTGATCCCCAGAGGGGAAATTGAGGGCATCCACCTGGATGGATGAAGCAGCCACGGTACGGCGCTATCCCTGAACCATTCACACACACATTCACACCTAGGGCCACTTTAGAGTCTCAAATTAACCTAACCTACATGTTTTTCGCCTGTGGGAGGAAACCGGAAAAATCCCGGCGTAAACCCACACAGATATGGGGAGAACATGCAAACTCCACACAGATCACTGTTGGTCTGGGGCTGGGATCGAACCAGGGATCCCATGGCCAAGGGTGAGTTGCTGTGCTGCCGCAGTGCTAACCACTGCGCCACCACACCACCCAGAAGGATTCTCTCCTTCCTCATAGCCAACCGTGGGACATTTGTGCTTCAGTCTCACCATCACAACTCAAAGTCTGTGATTCTCAAATACATCCAGCAATGTCTTATGTGTTACTTCTTAAATATTTGTATCTATTATTATTCAACAGCAGTTTTTTTTTCTGACAAGATCAAGTAGGTTGACTCACAACTTTCACATAATGTACAAAACATGACTATCAAATTGACAGGAACCTGAAATGTTAAGGACACAGTACTATGCAGTTACCATAGAGTTACACCAGGAGGTAAACAATCAGTACGTTTACATGATGTTAGAGAAAAGAAAAAAAAAAAGATTTGAGTTTGTACAACTAAAACTGGACTTTTGAAATACATGTAAACAACTTAGTATGACTGAAATTGCATTAAAATGAATTTCTCAAAGTCAGACTAGCAAAGCTATATAATGTTGTTGGGAGTCTAATTACTCCAGCATCTAAACACCTCAATTCAACCCAAACTGGCCAAACTGCACATGCCAAGTTTCCTGTCCAGTGTTTGACCTGGAGATCAAATAGCATTGTTACAGAAAAAAGATGACAACTGCTACAGCATCTACCAATTTCAGGATCTTGTCAGCATGCACAGAATCCACAGATAAAGTTGTCCACGTGTTCTCTATTTGACATTTACCAGTAAGCCACTAACTAACTTGTTTGTTGATTGTTTGGTCTAGGACGCAGTAGGTCAGTCGGAAAAAAGGTCCAATACCAACAAACTGAAAGGGGGACATCACCACCTATGTTATCCAAGATTGTCATTTCAAAATTTGATTTCCCTACTGTGCTTGTATACTGGATTAAGGACAGCAGTACAATTAAATAGCCAAGCTACAACTACAGGCCAAATTAAATCTACATGGAAACGTACTGAAAGATTGAAGACACCAGAATACGTTGAGTTATGACCCTTCACTAGACTCCTCCCTCGCATCCTCTGAGGTCTTGGAATCTCTCTGCGATGTAACAGTTGATATTTCCGACTGTGTCGAATCAGTTTCTTCACGGCCAGCACAGGTTGGATCCCCAGCTGACTCAGAGCTGGAGTTGAGGAAGGCTTGGTACTGGTTCCAGAAGCCTTGTGAGCTCCTGGTCGCTGGAATGGTTGAGGAAGTCGTAGATGTTGAAGAAGGATGCTGGTCAGTGGAGGAACGTCGATTTCGTGCTGGTGGACGTGATGTTTTGGTTACCAAACCATGATGCTTCATGTGCCCCTGAAAAGTAATGGAATTTGAAGAACTCTTTACAATTCTAGTGATTTTTATGTTTCTGTGTGTAACTATTAATCCTTTTTAATGTAATCCATTGTAGAAAATAAAATGTTTAGCTTTACCAATATTATGACTTATAGGGTCACTCTAATTTAATAATGTATTTATATACTGTGCTAGAAACATGTCTAGAGGGCATCGCCCATTTTAAACAGTACAGAAAAATTTGTGGTTGTGGTCCACTTGATGTTTTGAACCAGTTGTAACAAGTGGTGGGTTAGGCTCCATGTCCACAGACAGCATTTTCTTCTGCTGGGAACACCTATTTTCTGTTGATTTTTAATGTAACCAAGTGTTTAAACTTGTTGAAATATGTTAAAACTTTCTGGAACACAATGGCATACCTCCATCTCAGGATGGTTATGGGCAGAACCACCCAAAGACTAAGGATGGGAATTGATAAGATTTTATCAATATCAATGGCATTGTCAATTTTGCTTATCGATCTGATTCTTTATCCATTCCCTTATCAATTCTTGATCAGTTTTCCATGTGGAAAAAAGCAGGCCTTCACAGGATTTCAGCATCAGTGCAGGAGTTTTGCCATTTTGCTGACTTGAAACAATGGTCCTTCTCTTAAAGATATAATAAAATCAAATATAAGATTGTAAACATGCTTTCCTTAGAAAAATGGCATTCATGCCTTGCAACATTTGTACCGTTTAAATGCTGAAAAGCAATATAAATAAAAGCAGTATAAATGGAATACTGAAGTGATTAGAAACAACTGCACAATTGTGTTATTTTAGCAATCGCAAAAATATGCATGCTGTACTTGGGTGTAATTTTTGCATTTTTTAAGAATATATACAGTATATACTGTATGTACAGTGTATATACACACATGCATAAAATACTAAATTGTACTGTATATTAACATACTGGCAAAAACATCAAGACACTGCAAGGAGTCTAGTTCAATATCAATCTGTAACCAACATCACACGTACCACCGACCCAAACTCCAGCTGCTTTATGGTCATGAATGGATGCAAGACTTTAAATAAAAACTTCATTAGCGCTCCGTGTGCAGCTAGCATCAATGGGTTTTCCTGGCAAGGATTGGAGAGCGAGCAGGTTGGTAAAACCTCAGAGCTACCCGTTGCTGTCATCGTCTAAATAGAATGAGATCATATTTAAATATCAAATGTTTTTAGTTGAGTTTTGTAAGTTAAAAATGATTAAATTTAGCCTGCAAGGCTGCTAGCATTGTGCTAATATTTTACTAATAAGCAAATATTACCATCCCTAACAGCGGTGCTGTTGTTTGGGAATCAAGTGCGGGCACACTTCGTAGACTATCGAACACATTGCAGTCTTTCATCGTCTCCCATGCTGCCATGTCAAGAAATGTTTAACTTGTGTTTACTATACACCATGCTGCTCGTATTTACATACACTTCTGTCATTATCCCACGGTAGCAACAGCATCATGGCATTGCTTGGCAACGGCAGCGTGTGATGTCATGACGCATGGCATTTTTAGAAAAAACACGCAAGTGTCTAAACCCGCAGCATCGAATAGCAGAATTGAGAACATCAGCAACGTATGATTCTGGGGATTCAAAAAATTTAGAAGCAGTTCCCAACAGGAACTGGCTCTAAATTCCCATCCCTACCAAAGACTACATGAGTCTGCATATGGCTCTAGAGCAGGGGTCACCAAATGGCGGACTCCGGTCCGGATCCGGACCCCGACAGTCCTCTATCTGGACTCCAAAACCTTTTGATACAATTTGGAGAAAAGGGAAAATATTTTGTTTTGATGGGAAAAAAGCTGAACTTAACTGCTGTATTGTCAACCGCCTGGACAGATTATGGCATGAGCCCTTGGGCACTCTCCTGCTGCAGACTCCCCTCTCCGCTGTCCCACGAACATCACTCTCACTCTGCAGCTCCAACTGCTCCAGAGTATATGCAGTGAGATGCAAAAATCATGGTTCGCTGCGGGCGCTACACACAAACACACAAGGCCAACAGCCAGGACATCCACCCCAGACAGACACGCTTTGTTTCAGGTCTGTATGCACAAAATGAAGCGCTGTTGTGAAACTGAGTGTATTTAAGATAACGTAAGTCTTTATTAGTCCCACAATGGGGAAATTTACCGGGGCACTTCGTCCTCTATTCTACCGAGAGTGGTCTATGCTGGTTTTATAGTCTCAGATATCGCGTAAAAACTCAGTAAAAGCTCTGTGTGTTACTGAACATTAAAAGTTTTACCTCCCATTTGCCTGTAATCATGGAGTTACAGCTCCATCCATAGTGCAACAGAATTTACTATTAAAAAAACATGGAGGAATTCTGTCATATGGAATTATATTTTGTGTCAGTTTTGATTTTTTGTCATCTTACAATTTGAAACAGTTTTTCTGTACTAAAAATATTGTATAGAGGTGGACTTTTTGTGAAATTTTGTTTTTAGATATTCTTCTTCTTTCGGCTGCTCCCTTTAGGGGTCTCCACAGTGGCTCATCTGCCTCCATCTCACCCTATCCCTTCATCTTCCTCTGTAACACCAACCCCCTCCATGTCCTCCTTCACTACATCCATGAATCTTCTGTGGTCTCCCACTTTCCTCCTGCCATCAGCTCCATCTTCAACACCCTTTGTCCAATATATCCACTATCTCTCCTCTGCACATGTCCAAACCATCTCAACCTTGCCTCTCTTAATTTGTTTCCAAACGCTGTCCCTCTGATATACTCATTTCTAATCTTGTCCCTCCTAGTCACTTCCAATGAAAATCTTAGCATCTTCAACTCTACCACCTGTCTTTTTGTCAGCACCACAGTCTCCAAACCATACATCATAGCAAGTCTCAGTACTGTCTTGTAAATCTTCCCTTTCACTCTTACTGCAACTCTTCTGTCACATATCATCCGTGACACTCGTCTCCATCCATTCCACCATGCCTGCACTCTTTTTCACCTCTCTCGTGCATTTTCCATTGCTTTGGATGGTTGACCCCAGGTATTTAAACTCATCTACTTTCACTACCTCTGCTCCTTCCATCTTCACTGGTAATTCTTCCCTACCACCCAGAGCCTGTATCAACTACTTCCTGAACTCTGTGACATTTTTCCTTCTGTAACTTTCCCCACTTAAATCTTTGGCTCTGCCTTCACCGTTTTCCTCTTCTTGATTTCCAAAGTCATCCTACAGACTACCATCCGATGCTGTCTAGCTACAGTACATTCTCCCCCGACACCACCTTGCAATCGCCTATTTCCTTCAGATTTCTCCTTCCACATAAGATGTATTCCACTCATATGCACCTTCCTCCACTCTTGTAAGTCACCCTATCTTCCTCTCTCTTCTTCAAGTATGTGCTCACCACAGCCATTTCCATCCTTTTAGTAAAATCCACAACCATCTGTCCTTCCACATTTCTCTCCTTAAGACCATAACCTCCTTAAGACCATAACATTTCTCTCCTTAAGACCAGAACCTCCTCATCACCTCTGTTCCCTTTACCTACATGTCTATTAAAGTCTGTGCCAATCACCACTATCCCCCCCGGGAACACTCTCTACCACTTACTCCAGAATTCCTCTCTCATTTACCTGACATCCAACTTGTGGGACATACAGACTAACATTCAATATCAAATCTCTGACTTCTAGCTTCAAACTCATGATTCTGACTCCCTCTTTACCTCCTGAACACTCGTCACATACTCTTCCTTGAAGATTTCTCCTACTCAATTTCTCTTCCCATCTACACCATGGTAGGACAGTTTAAATCCACCTCCACTGCTCCTAGCTTTGCTTCCCTTCCATCTGGTTTCTTGAGCACACAGTATACTGTACCTACCTTTCTTCTCTCCATCTATCAGCCAACTTTCTGCCTTTACCAGTCATAGTCCATACATTTAACATCCCTACTCTCACTTCAACACTTCTACCTTTCCTTTTCTCTCTCTGCCTCCTAACACGCCTTCCTCTCCTCCTCGATCTTTGACCAATAGCAGCCCAATTTCCACCGGCACCCTGTCAGTTAACAGCACCAGTGGCGGCTGTCGTTAACCCAGGCCTCAACCGATCTGGTATGAAAGACTTACCCCCTTGACGTCGATTGTCGCGAATTCGCATCAATCCGCTTCCGCTCCAAATGCAACCAATATACCGTCCGTATTCCTCCACTAACTAACTAACCTAACTAACTAACCTGCACTTATATAGCGCTTTTCTAGTCACAAAGACCACTCAAAGCGCTTTCATTAATACTAACCCTCTATTCTAAGGGCCTATAGGAAACAGATATCTAGGGACAATTTAGAACAGCCAATTAACCTAACATGCATGCTTTTGGCATGTGGGAGGAAACCGGAGAAATCCCGGAGTAAACCCACGCAACAAGGGGAGAACATGCAAACTCCACACAGATCACTGTTGGTCGGGGGCTGGGATCGAACCCACGATCCCACGATCCCCACAATCCCCCAGCCAAGGGTAAACTGTGCTGCCGCAGTGCTAACCACTGCGCCACCGTGCAGCCCACTACCGGTTGATGCACTTCCAACACATACCTAGGAACCTTTTGCAAGCATTAGTTTCTCGTAGGAACGGTCAGAGATGGAGCACCATCCATTTTCTGATTGCTACGCTCGCCTCGTGCCACGTCTGCATTTTCAGAAGACAATCGTGGAAAAATTGTCCAATCTCAGGTAAGTTGTACTAAGATAAAAATATGTACAGGCTTATTGTGTACTTTTATCACTATCACGAAGGAGTGGAGTACCTATGACGAATATTTTTGAAGATATTAGACGATTTCGGTGTGATGCTAATTCGCTACATTCAGCCACAATGGATAACCTCCGTCGGCCACAACGGCCGCAAATAAGGTGCCGTATTTAGATGGTGTTCAACACTCACATCACACACATTTTCTTTAGAAACTGTCATTCTAAAACTCTACACCATAGTTCACGTGAACAATAAATAACATAGCATGCTGGATGTGAGAGAGGAGATCAGGAGGTGACTTCACAGCGGTAGCTTTTTCCTCATCACCCTGTTGTAGGGGGTGATGAGGTGAAAGGTCTGGTGCATTCATTAAACTGATCCTGCACCAGGCCAACCAGACATTGGAGCCAGTGGAAACATTGTGCTAAAGCTTGCACAAATTATCCATAGTAATGTCAACCACCTGCTGTACTTTGACAACTGGTTTTCCTCCTTGAATCCGTTTGTTGCTCTTGCAAACAAGGGGATACCAGCCCTTGGGACCATGCAGCAAAATCGTCTTCATGGGTGCAGTTTCAGTGCAGACTCAGAGATGAAGAAGAAGGGAAGAGGGACATTTGAAGAGCAGCAGGCCGTGGTGGATAACGTGGACATTAGAGCAGTCAAGTGGTTTGACAACAGAGGCGTGATTGTTGCCAGCACTTTTGCCAGCGCCCAGCCCGTTTCCATGATACAAAGATGGGATAGAAAACTGAAAAGGAACGTGTCTGTGGAATGCCCAAGCATCATCAGCCTTTATAACAAGTTCATGGGTGGTGTTGATGCTCTTGATGCACTGATCGCCTACTACCGCATCCACATCAGGTCCAAAAAATACTACCACCGGTTGTTTTTTCACTTTGTAGATATGGTAATAGTGAACAGCTGGTTGTTGTATCGCCGTGATTGTGAGTCACTAGGTGTACTCAGAAAGAAGCAGAAGGATTTGCTGGAATTCAGATCGTCCATCGCACAGGCCCTCTGCATGGAAGGGAAGGACCTGATGGAGAAGAAAAGGGGGAGGCCTTCATCTGACATTGAACGGCAGTTTGAGAGGAAGAAACGTTGAGGTCCAGCCAAGGCCATTCCTGCACAGGAAGTCAGCACAGATGCTGTGGGACACTGGCCAGAGGTGGAAAACGGGCGGCAACGCTGCAAACTTCCACAATGCAAGGGCCAGACTGTGTACAAATGTGCAAAGTGCAACATTCATCTGTGCCTCAACAAAAACCACAACTGCTTTTGGGAATTCCACAAATAAACTGAAGCAATGCGCACACTTCGCATTGAAAGGACAGTCAAACTGAGTGGGAGGAAAGAGGTGTTTCCAGCAGGTTTTTGTTCTTGTTCATTGCTTGTGTTTATAATGTGTTTTTTATAGTTCATTGTAGTGGTTTATGATAGTTTGGCAGTCATGAGAGTTGAAAATACTGAAAATAACTTTGTTGCATAAATAAAAGATTCTTCATACTTGAGATGGGAACAGGTGCTTTTTTACCATTTTTTTAATCATAGATGCCTGTTGTCGCTAATTTGCATCACACATAAAATTATATCTATTTTATGTGCTATAGTCAAATTAACTTTCTCAACTTAATTTAGCATCTACTTGAAAGCAAAAACACAAGTGAAATTTTTTTTTTTCATAATTGGAAATAAATTCAGGCGTCAACTCATCATGATCCGCATGTTTGATTTGGCAAAGGTTTTACGACGGATGCCTTTCCTGACAAAACCCTCCCCATTTACCCGGGCTAGGGACCAGCACCAGGAGTACACTGGCTTGTGCACCCCCTGTGGCTGCATTTGTTTTTAGATATTAATCTTTTTTTTTAATGCAATACAATTTAATTTGCGTTCTCTTGCAAAACATTTTTAGGATTTTAGTTGTAGATTGTAGCATTTTAGACCCATTTATTTGGAGTCAACAAATATATTTAGTGTTCTCCTGTATTATAAAATTTTAAATTACACATTTTGTTTGAAATTGAACAAAGAATTCATTTTAATTTTTTTGTTTAAAAATTAATATAGAGCTAAATGCAGCTAAAACATGAGCTTAATAAAATGTGTGAAAGCAAGTTAAATGATACTGGCCTTTCTGTAGACAGCTGTGGTCTTCTGAAAAAATGTCCATGAAATGATGGCAGCTTTTAAAAGCACATTTTGAGATAAATTTGTCCACGTGCCAGATTTCTCTTCCACTTGTTTTAATAAAAGATGTTGGAAGTAAATTTATGGGTCATTGCAAATAATTGGCTTTAAAAGGACCAAATTGTCACACAGTCAGAGGGAAAATCCTGAATAGAAAAAAAAAAAAAATACATCAAGATGCACTGAGAATGGTTTTAGAATCAAATCGGAGTTCTGAATCATAATCGAATCATGAGGTGCCTAAAGATTCCCACACCTAGTCTGGACCCTGGCTGGGGAGGAGGACCAACTTATCGGACCTTTGCAGTTTTAGTTAATGACCCCTGCTCTAGGGCCACAGATTACAGACCCCTAACCTGGGGTGTATCTTCAATGCATATACTGAACTTTTTACTTTAGAAGAGCTATTGCTAAGAAGTGTTCTTTTACCATCCATCAACCCATATTTCAATACATCTTCTTAACAGACAAGTTTTATACCACAAAGCTTTTCCCTTACCTTCAATCCACTGCGGCTGGCATATTCTTTTCCACACTCAGCACAGCAGTAAGTCTTCTTCTCAGGGCGACATATTGGAGATGGGAGGGTTGGAGCGAGGCTGATTGTGGCAGAACCGTCGGGACCTTCAGCTGGTGCCAAGCCACTCATCTTCACACCTTCTACCTGGTCTTCCTTCCCATATAAACCAAAGTGGAAACTCTCCCTTTCAAAAGCTGCTACTCTCTGTGATCCACTCCTCATTTCAGTATTAATATTGTCCTTATCCTCCAAAGTGGATGTTAGTTTAGGTTCCTCGTTAGACACAGTGTCTTGGTCTTGCTTTGGTGTAGCATTAGGGAAAGGCTGATCTTTATCTTCTTCCTCAGGTTCTTGTGATTGTGGTCTTATTGAGATTGAATCCGATTCCAATGTCTCTGTTTCATTTACGTCCGAAGTGGTGGTAGGGCAGGTGTAAGAAAAGCTTTCCAGGTTTACTGTAGAACCAGTGCATGCATCTGAGGAAGGACATGCTTCATTTTCCCGACAAGTCATGTCAATAGATTCAGTTAGTATGGTGGTATTGTTTTCACTGGAAGGCAGTGAGGAAGGGGATGATTGTGGTACATGGGAATCAGAAGGGTCTTGCTTTGGGCCATCGTCGGTAACTGGAAAAGATTCATTTGTCTGCTGAGAGGCTGATAAAGGAACACCAACATTCAGCACAGGAGGGTCTGAACTGCCTGGTGGTAGTGGCATTTGTGTGGTGGGGTTCACGGAGGGATTAGGACTCGGGTCAGAGCAGACAACATGGTCTGGGCTAGAGTATGTAGGCTTGCATGGATTGTTAGCAAACTCAGATGACTTCACACTGCTGCACACAGTTAATGGACCACCTGCTGCACTCTGAACATGTGAATTTGGAACTGGGCTCTTAGAATGGCTAGCAAGGGGAGGCGTCTTGCTCGTGGTTGCACTTGGGTCAGTACCACGTGACTGCGGATGCAACAAGGTTTTGGTATCAGCATTACTGAGCATCTCATGTGCAGAGTCTTCTTTGCCATCAGGGGGAAGTTGGCCACCAAGGTGCATTCGGATGTGGTGCTGAAGCACTAGAGCATTAGTGAATTTGCGCTGGCAGAGTGGGCACGAGTTCTGGACACGTGCATTGGACGGTCGGGCATGATGGGTTGCAAGGTGAGACTGCAGGCTCCCTTTTGTTGAGAAGGAACGTCCACATATCTTACACGGAAAAGGGCGTTCTCCAAGGTGTGTGGCTTGGTGTAGCCTCAGAGCTCTGGGGCAGCTCAGCACACGCAGACACACCCCACACTGATTGTTTGTTAGGCTACCAGCTGGACTCGTGATCAGTGGTGGCAGCATGCCTCCTGCCATGACACTTGCTTCACTGGCAGTAATGCCTAAAGCAGCTACCATCTCACGGGTGAAGTCTGAAACAGAAGTAGTCACAAGACTTGATGATAGCGGGGATGCCATGACATATGTGGTAGAAGTGCTGGCATTAGTGAAACGACTGTTAACTGAAGTTGCTGAAGAGGTAGTGGTATTGCTAGATAGCATTTCCAGCATAGAAGTGGAAGAAGTAGTCATCCATGGAGAAGAGGAGAGTTGAGGTGCCTTCTCCAGCTTCTCCACCAGCCTCTGCAGTTTAGAGGTTTCAGATGTAGGAGTAGGGGTAGCAATAGAAGAAGGCAGAGAAGGTGGAGTACTGGTAGTGGGTGGACCTGAGACTTTATGAAAGGAGGAGAACGGGAAAGAAAGCTGGGAGTGGCTAGAAGAAGTAAGTTGGTGAGAGCCTGAAGTAGAAGGCAGTGGTGTGCGTAGTAAGCCCAAAGCTGGATGGTTGTAGAGGGATGAGTGTGCAGCTGGGGTGGAAGATGTAGTAGAGACGGATGGGAAAAGAAGTTTAGGCAAGTGGGCAAGCTGGGAGTAGGCTGCTGGAGAAATCATTGGTGGATGAGGAGGAGTGTTTTCATCAAAGTGTTGCTGCTTGGCACCTTTGAATAACCCTGAAATGCTAGAAGATGAAGACAACGATGTGTTTGAGAGGAGGGATGTAGCCAAAGAAGATGTGGGGGAGGATGATGAGGATGGATGGGATGAGCCAGAAGTGATAGAAGCTGCAGCAGCTGCAACTGCAGCCCGATTAAGCTGTAGAAGAGAGTGAGAAATCAATGCCAAATCTACACTAGGGGGCAAGGGTAGGGTAGAAGGGGTTGATCCTCCAGAGGTCCCCAGAGCAAGCCCAGTGCTGCTCCCACTGATCTCCATATTATCTCCACATGTTTCATCATCGGGTTTGCTTTTTCGCTTCTTCTGTACCAAATTCCTGCCACTACTACTGGTGCCACCACCCATGGCTTGTCCCATATCCGACCCTCCAGCAGCCCCTAAAGCAACCCCAAACAAAGATGGTGGCAGAAGTGAGAGTGACAGTTCTGGATTTTGCTCACGGTGGCGCAGAAAATGCACCTTTAGGTTGCCTCGTGTTGTGAAACGGCTGAGGCATACTGGACACTGGTAAGGTCGTTCCCCTGTGTGTGAGCGGAGATGAATCTGAAGGGCTGAATCACTGCTGAACAACTTCCCACAAAAGCGACAGGCATGTTGAAGACGGCCAGAAGCACTGGAACCAGATGCAGAGAAGGACTCTCCTTCAGTAGGTGCAGATTGCAAAGCCTGTGGTGAGTTTAGAACAGTGGGCACTGATGTAGAGAGAGAGGGTTTAAGGGAGGATAGGCCACTGTACCCACTGGTGGTATTTGGAGATTTCTCATGAAGATAGCGGCTAGGTAATGCCAAGGACAAAGCTAATGGATAGTTTGAGGAAGCCATGGAAATGGTAGCAGAAGAGGAAGTGGTAGGAGCTGGGGTTTGGGAAGTCATCTTCAGATAACCAGGAGCTGCTCCACCTATCCCTTCCATCTGTGATTTGTGAGGCTGAAGGATTTGAGACAAGGAACTGCCTGACTGTTGGGGTTTATTGGCTGCCTGAGAAGGGAGCAGGGAGGAGAAACATGCCAGGAGAGGAGACACAGAAGTGGAAGGCTGCAATGCAGTCGGCTGTGGCACTGGACTGGGTGGCTTTTTGGTGTCTTCCAGGCAGAGTTGAGGCATGGAAGGGAGCAGATGTTGAGCCGGTGTCTCAAAGCTATAGGAGGCCCCACCAAGTCGTAGCACCTGCCTACAGATCTCCTCGGTTATCTGCATCTGATGGATCTGCCTTTGCTGCAACACCCGAAGTTCCTCCAGGATCAGTGCTATGCTCAGCTGAGTCCTGGAAGGTGCAGCTGAGGCAAATGTCGCTCCAGGGCTTGGGGTGGGTGTAACAGGACTTGGTGGGCCCTCGGGCACACGACTGGGGCTTCCAGGGTGAGGCGGAGGGCACAGAGAGGCAGAGGAGGAGGAGGAGGACGATGTGGTGGTGGTGGCTGACAGCCCCAATTTTGGCGATGCCATGTGTGCACTTCTAGAAGTGTGGATGAGGGCACTTGCAAAAGATGTAGAATTACTTCCAGAGAGTCTATATTGAGTTTGGGAGGAAGGAGGCTGTAGGTCTTTGAGAGGTCTGTCTCGGTGAACAAGGTGTTGAAAGACGTTCACTAGGTTGAGATGGGATCTGCTGAGAGCCCTTGGAATGTGAACATACAGCAAGAGGCAGTTGGGAGCTTTGTGGAGGATCTGGGACAAATGGGAAGGAATGGGACGTCACTGCCAAAGTGCCATCTGGGGAAATTAGGAGAAAAAGATCCAAATGTAGTAAAGAGTATGGAACACTTATCTGCTTCTGACTTGATGTCTATGAATGAAATGAAATTACCCATCTACAAGGTGACTTAACCACTGGGTTTCATTTTCAAAACCTTTATCATCTAATCTTTTTTTCCCAGACACATACAGTGAAAACACACTGGTCACCCTTAGGAGCCCGCGTTGTTTCCAGGGCAACACACAGAAGACAATCAACTTTACCCCCCACCCTACCACCATTTTAAGAAGTGACACTTTTCCTCTCTCCTTTTCTCATCCATGTAATCTGCCTTTCTTTATCTCCTTGACAACCCTCCCCCAGCAGCTCAATGGGGTGCTAAAAGTTAGGTCCATTTTGAAAGTGGTCATCGTGCTCGGTGCCTAAATGGCTAGTCGTCCTGACCTTAAATCTCCTAAATCACATTCCTTTTAACAATAAGGACCAGTGTTAAAATGCATTATAGTCGATCAGTTAGGTAAAGAAAACGTTAGATTCACCTAGTTTTACACTGGCTTATTTCTAAAAATGTTGATAAAATGCATTTTTATGTTCATATGCATATAAATACTTACATATATTAATAGTTGTTTTACTTTAAAGCTATTTTCTTGACACAATGTGCTCCCTATTCCTGTAACTGGAGTGGACAAACGGAGAAAACGCAGCAGTGGGCATGTTCACGCTTCAGTGGCTGGCAACAAAACTCAAAGGGGACAATGAAGTCTAGTGCCACTGCAGCAGCAACACCTTATACAGTGCCTCACAAAAGTTCCCTTTTCTTCACCTTCTCAAGCTCATCTCTGTGCTTCTTCCAGCACCTGCCTCTCTAAAAAGTCTCATAATCCCCCCCGATATCCCTGGTGGGTTTAGGGCATCTCTCTGAATTCTGGATGGTCCGCGTCTCTAAAAACTGGCAATGATATATAGTGAAGATACTCAGATTTTATAGAGCAATGGATGAAACTTAAGTGTGAATTCGGAATTACAGACTGTGGTTCTTTTCATATACAGTGCAACCGGAAAGTCTTCACAGCACTTCACTTTTTCCACATTTTGTTATGTTACAGCGTTATTCCAAAATGGATTAAATTCATTTTTTCCCCTCAAAATTCTACACACAATATCCCATAACGACAATGTGAAAAATGTCTGAGATTTTTGCAAATTTATTAAAAATAAAAAAACTAAGAAATCACATGTACACAAGTATTTCCTTTGCCATGAAGCTCAAAAGTGAGCTCAGGTAGGGCTGTGGGACATGACAATATAAAAACCTCTGTTGCAGGGGTGTCCAATCATGTGCCATGGAGGACCAAGACCCTGCAGGCTTTACCTCCAACCAGTGTCTTCAACAGTAGATTTCACTGAATTTCTTCACACTCATTGCTGATCAGTGAAAACACCTGCTGAAGAGACTGGGTAGAAGAGAGAAGCTGCAGGGTCCTGGCCCTCCATGGCACATGATTGGACACCCCTGGTCTATCGTTTCATAGAGTACTTTATCGCTTATATTGTATTTAAAATGCACAGACCCCCATTTATTCAGTAGAGTCCCTACCTCACCACTTCTCATCAGCGCCTTGTCTCTTTCCCGCAGTGTGCGACTGCGCACAGCAGAACAGGTGTGTGGTGGGGGGCCAGGCTTCGGTCCGGTGCTTGCTAATGCTCACTCCAAACATACCGGTTCAGACAGCTGCTACTCCTGTTGTCAGGGATGTGGGACGGTTTTCCATCGCGCTGCGTCAGAGAGGATAGTTCGCTAACCTCGTTTCAATAGGAGGTGAGTAACGTTAACACCACGTCTAATTATAAAATGTAAATGACAATGCCAAGTGGTGCTAACTGGAAACCATAGCAGACCATCGTTTTTGGTTGTTTGTTTTTTGTTTTTGTTTTTTTTTTTGGGGGGGGGGGTTAAATTACTGCTGAGTTTCTTAGTTTTGTCTGAAAATTTTTTTTATTAAAGCTGCAAAAGTGCTTGATGGCGGCACATGCAGTACATGCAAAATAAATACATTAAAACGTGTTGGAGGAGCAAGTTGTCTCTTAATGTAATTTAATTGATTTCTAATCATTTTAATTAGTCAAGTAGTGATAATGAATAAAGTTAAAGTCATCACATATTTTATTACATTACCTTTTGTGTCTTTGATTTTCAGATCATGACCAATCTGAAATATTTTTACTAAGAAGCAGACGGGTTAAATCAGGCCAGGATGGCTGCAGGTCTGCACTGACATTTTCATTGATTTAAACTAACAGCTAATTTATATCTGTAGGTGCCAGCCAATGGCAGTTTTCTCATTTGCAGACATTTTTTATGTTCCCTGTTTTGTTTTTTTTGCTATTCTCCTCCGACTCAAGAAATATTTAACTTACCGATGTTTACTTTTTATTCCTATATGATTTAGAAGGAAAAAAACTGACATTTATGAGAATCAAATCTCAAATGCACATTAAAAAACTATTTTATAACACTGCAAAAGTATGAGGGGAAAATGGTACATGGGGAAAAAAAAAAAAGAGATGGTCCCTTTTATACGATTATATAAACTGCAGAATTTACAGAAAATGCATATCGTGATATATATCGTTATCGTGATATAAGATGACTTGTATCGTGATATGAATTTTTTGTCATATCACACAGCCCTAAGCTCAGTTTCATCCTGTTCCCACTGATCCTCCTTGAGATGTTTCTACAGCTTAACTGGAGTCCACCTGTGGTAAATTCAGCTGATTGGACATGATTTGGAAAGGACAAACCTGTCTATATAAGGTCCCACAGTTGACAGTGCTTGTCAGAGCACAGACCAAGCATGAAGTCAAAGGAATTGTCTGTAGACCTCCAAGACAGGATTGTCTCGAGGCACAACTCTGGGGAAGGGTACAGAAAAATTCCTGCTGCTTTGAAGGTTACAATGAACACAGTGGCCTCCATCATCCATGAATGGAAGAAGTTCAGAACCACCAGAACTCTTCCTAGAGCTGGCCATCTAAACTGAGCGACCGGGGAAGAAGGACCTTAGTCAGGGAGGTGACCAAGAACCTGATGGTCATTCTGTCAGAGCTCCAGCGTTCCTCTCTGGACAGAGGAGAACTTTCCAGAAGGACAACCATCTCTGGAGCAATCCACCGATCAGGCCTGTATGGTAGAGTAGCCAGAAGAAAGTCACTCCTTAGTAAAAGGCACATGGCAGCCCACCTGGAGTTTGTCAAAAGGCAACTGAAGGACTCTCAGACCATGAGAAACAAAATTCTCTGGTCTGATGAGACAAAGATTGAACTCTCTGGTGTGAATGCTAGGCATCATGTTTGGAGGAAACCAGGCACCACTCATAACCAGGCCAATACCATCCCTACAGTGAAGCATGGTGGTGGCAGCATCATGCTGGGGGATGTTTTTCAGTGGCAAGAACTGGGAGACTAGTCAGGATTCGGGATGAGCCGATACCACTTTTTCAAGACTTACACCGACACGATACTGTGACTGAGTATCGATTGATACTGATCCGATACCGATCCAAACCCAATACCATCTCGCTTATTTAAAACAACAAAAGTACAGAACATAATTTGTTAATCACTAGTTGCATTTTGTACACATATAAAAACAAAACTCTAAAAGTCAAAGAACAAATTTGACTCAGCAATGCTGCTGTTTTTTTTATTTTAAACTTTGCAACATTGGCAGCATTTCACTGGTCAGCCCCATGTAAATGTGCATTCTGAAGTTTTAAGCACCAGTTTATACAAAACTTTGAAGCTGAGTATTTAAATAACATTTAGATGAAATTCAAAGTGCCACTTTATGCATGAAGTAAAACTGCTGTAGATCTGAAAATACAGGAACTAACCCTTTAAGTTGTATTTTTGTCATTCATTATCATAAGTATTCTCCTGGTCCTCAGTTTATTTCAGGTTCAGGTTACTTTATTTGTACCCGTAGGTAGATTTGTTTTGCAGCCAGGTGACATCCTTTTAGACACATTTACAAACCACAATTACATTCAACATGAACACAAACACGGCAGCACGGTGGAGCAGTGGTTAGCACTGCGGCAGCACAGCAACTCACCCTTGGCCGGGGAATCCTGGGTTCGATCCCAGCCCCCGACCAACAGTGATCTGTGTGGAGTTTGCATGTTCTCCCCGTGTCTGCGTGGGTTTACTCTGGGATTTCTCCGGTTTCCTCCCACACGCCAAAAAACATGTAAGTTGGGTTAACTGGCATCAAACTGGGGATTCTAAATTGTCCTTAGGTCTGACTATGAGAGTGAATGGTTGTCTGTCTCTCTGTGTTGGCCCTGTGATGGACTGGCGATCTGTCCAGGGTGGACCCTGCCTCTCACCCACAAGATGCTGGGATAGGCTCCAGCCCCCCCCCCCCCCCGCAACCCGAAAAGGATTAAGTGGAAGAAAATGAATGAATGAATGAATGAATGAATGAACACAAACACGGGCACACATGAAGCTGACTATAAACACGATAAAAGTACTCAAGGCTCCACCAATCAGGACATAAGACAAAGAGACGAGAAAAAACCAAGAGAGAGGAGAGAAGGGTCATATTAAAAAAGTTAAAAACTAAGTCAAAGAGATTAAAAACTCAATAAAAGTGTAAAACCCAAGAAAAGATTTAAAACCCAAATAAAAAAACCTACAAAAATAAGTAAATATAAAATAAAATTGATAAATAGGTACCTAAATTATGTGCAATATATTGTTACATCTTGTTCAACTCTTTGACAGCAGCAGGAACAAAGCTGTTTTTGTAGCGCTGGGTTCTACTTTTTGGGACAGCAAACCTCTGTCTTGAGGGAAGAAGCTGAAAGTTGCAGTGCAAAGGGTGGGAGTCATCATTTAAAATGGAGGTCGCCATCCTCTGTACTTGTCTGGTGTACAGGGATGTCAGGCTCAGCTGAGACTCACCAAGCAAACGACTGGACCATCTAACTACCTGATCCAAGGATTTCCTCTGTTTCAGTTTTATCTGACCAAACCATGACACTAAAGAAAAGGATAAAACAGATTCAATAAAAGCCCGATAAAACATTGTCATTATGGTTCAGTCAATTTGGAAGCGTGCAAGTTTCCTTAAACAATGCAAATGCTGCTGACCCTTTTTGCACACCCTTTCACAGTTCTCTTCAAACTTTAAATTACTATCAATAATCGTCCCAAGATATTTGTAGGATTGTACACATTCAGTGGTCTGGCCTTTTAGTACGGTGACTTTGTGCCTGGGAGTTTTCCTCCTAAAGTCACTAATCATATATTTAGTTTTTGTCGTATTCAGCTACAGGTAGGAATCCTCACACCAGTGAACAAAACCAACAACTACTACCATGTCCAATATGGCCACTGAAGTAAAGGCAACTGGTCTAAAAATCATTAACCGTTTTAGGACAGAGTGTTCATGCACCCTTGAACCCTCTGGGCTTAATAAATTATACAAAATACAAAAAAAAAAAAATAATAATTGCTATTTATATTTCTGTCACCTACCTCTCCTCAACTGTACTCCCCAAAAGGTACGCTCCAGTCTGGTTTTTACTTTGTTTCAGGGGTTTTTAGGTTTCACTTTTAGCGCCCAGCTTCCTGAGCTGGAAAAACAGCAGCTGCTACTGCAGAACATGTGTCTTTCTGCTCGGTTCTTGACGCAATTCAGCATAATCCTTTGCCGTGATATTTTTTCATTTGTTTTATCAAGCTAGTGGTGTAAAATTGTAAATGCTGCTACCACACAGCAACATACTGAGGTGAGTCTCACAGACATACTCCAGTGATGTGACACTCATTGCCTCTGATTACAGAAACCCTGCACAGCACGGCTGAGAACAGGATCGCGCCTTCATTTTAATATTATTAATGTATCGGATCAGTAAGTTACTTTTATTCCTTACCGATACTGATCCAGCCGTTTTGCCTGGATTGGACCCAATACAGATATCGCGGATCAGATTAGCTCATCCCTAGTCAGGATAGAGGGAAAGATGAATGCAGCAATGTACAGAGACATCCTGGATGAAAAACTCCTCCAGAGTGCTCTTGACCTCAGACTGGGGCGACAGTTCATCTTTCAGCAGGACAATGACCCCAAGCACACAGCCAAGCTATCAAAGGAGTGGCTTCAGGACAACTCTGAATATCCTTGAGTGGCCCAGCCAGAGCCCAGAATTGAATCCAATTGAACATCTCTGGAGAGATCTTGATGTTCTTGAGAGATGTTCACTGGTGTGAGGATTCCTACCTGCAGCTGAATACGACAAAAACTAAAGATATGATTATTGACTTTAGGAGGAAAACTCCCAGGCACAAAGTCACCGTACTAAAAGGCCAGACCATTGAATGTGTACAATCCTACAAATATCTTGGGACAATTATTGATAGTGGATTGAACTTTGAGGTGAACTGTGAAAGGGTGTGCAAAAAGGGTCAGCAACATTTGCATTGTTTAAGGAAATTTGCACGCTTCCAAGTTGACCAAACCATAATGACAATGTTTTATCAGGCTTTTATTGAATCTGTTTTATCCTTTTCTTTAGTGTCATGGTTTGGTCAGATAAAACTGAAACAGAGGAAATCCTTGGATCAGGTAGTTAGATGGTCCAGTCGTTTGCTTGGTGAGTCACAGCTGAGCCTGACATCCCTGAACACCAGACAAGTACAGAGGATGGCTGCCTCCATTTTAAATGATGACTCCCACCCTTTGCACTGCCACTTTCAGCTTCTTCCCTCAAGACGGAGGTTTGCTGTCCCAAAAAGTAGAACCCAGCGCTACAAAAACAGCTTTGTCCCTGCTGCTGTCAAAGAGTTGAACAAGCTGTAACAATATATGTATTATATATATTAATATATACATAATTTAGGTACCTATTTATTAATTTTATATTTACTTATTTTTGTAGGTTTTTTATTTGGGTTCTAAATCTTTTATTGGGTTTTAGACTTTTGAGTTTTTAACCTCTTTGACTAGTCTAACTTTTTAACATGACCCTTCTCTCTGGTTTCTCTCTTATCTCTGTCTTTATATCCTGATTGATGGAGCCTTGAGTATTTTTATCCTGTTCATAGTCAGCTTCATGTGTGCCTGTGTTTGTGTCTATGTTGAATGTAGTTGTGGTTTGTAAATGTGGATGTCACCAGACTGCAAAACAAATCTACCTACGGGAACAAATAAAGGAACCTGAACCTGAGATCTGAAAATGTCTGTGCACTGAAGCTTCTCATCCAACCTGATGGAGGTTGAGAGGAGCTGCAAAGCGGAATGGGAGAAACTGCCCAAAGACAGGTGGGCCAAGCTGGTGGCCTCATATTCAGAAAGACTTGAGGCAGTAATTGCTGCCAAAGGTGCATCAACAAAGTATTGAGCAAAGGCTGTGAATACTTATGGACATGCAACTTGTTAATTTTTTTATTTTTAATAAATTTGCAAAAATCTCAAAAATTTCATGTTGTCATTATGGGGTATTGTGTGTAGAATTTTGAGAGAAAAAAATGAATTTAATCCATTTTGGAATAAGGCTGCAACATAAAATGTGGAAAAAGTGAAGCGCTGTGAAGACTTTCTGGATGCTCTACAAGTAGCACAATTTATAACCGTTAGACATGACAGTTGATATTAAATGAAAGGAAGGAAAAGCCCAAAAAAATGGTTTTCCAAAAAACAACAACTTCACAATGAAGTATTTAAAGCTAAAGCAGCAGTTTATGTGTGGAATCATTACTATTAATTGTCAAAGTGTAGCCAGAGAGACGGCCACGTCCCTGAATCACCACCGTCCTCCAGGATCACAGCGGTCCATGTCTCACCAGGATCAAGTGACCCACAGGCACCGGGGTCCAGCTCCTAAGCTGCCGGGGTCGTTTCTGTTTCCGAGCTTCAGCAGGATGGCACCAATGCAGGGGGGGCAGCGGCCAACACGCAACTTTTATTCGGTCTGCCTGCACGCTGAAAAAAGTGGGCATCTAAATTACTTGAAACATTTTTAAAAATGAGCTCAAACTACCGCATCATTTTGAAAGAGAAGTGTGACCCTGACCAGTCCTGGGTAGCTGGACTTCTTCAGAGATGGGGTCCACATTGGTGGCATTATGGGGGGGGGGGGGGGCATGAGAGACAAAGAGGCATGTGTGACACTTTCTCTAGACAAGCCTGTTCTCACAACTCACCGTTGGCCTTCCTTCTATGTGCGCACACACACACACACACACACACACACACACACACACAGCCCACTTGTTCAGCACTGCTCTGCATTCAAATGGCGGCTGAACATGGCGTCTCTGGAGCCCAGACCGCGCTGCTTTCCTCCGGTCAACCCCCACACGGAGCCGCTGGAGCCGCCATGCTGGGCCTCTGGAGTCCAGTGCAAACTTGAGCGCGGCGTGACGGCCCACAGCTGGCCGCACGATCACCGCCATCTGCTGTCAAACGCGTGAGTGATGGGCTCTGATCAGCTGTGAACGGGGGGGGGGGGGGCAGGTTCTGCAACAATGGCGGTGAGGGAGCACAGCTGAGTGAGCATGAGGCCGGAACGGGACCACAATGGCCCCTTCAGCCCGACTGCTTCACCACGTGGAGAACTGCAGCTCCTCCATCTTCTGCCTGGGGACGCGGCCGCGCTGATCACCGCCGCTGACCGCGGCTCTCAGGCGAAGTGAGAAGCCAGCAAACACGTTTCCGTGCAGCTTCATGATGTGAACACGCTTCAGCTCGTGCTCCACACACAGGTCGAGCAGCATTTGTGCTTCAGCCCTCATGAACGCCACCTCTCCACCTTCCCCCACAGCCATCTTGTCAGTCTGGCCGCTCGGCGCTTTTCTTCGCCGTCAAAGTTTGAGCGAAAACACAGCAAACGGGCCCCACACGCGCGTTCCCGATACTGTAAGGGGACCTGTTGCAGGCTATGCGCGTTCCCACATCATAACAAGTTATGATTCATAAAATATAAAAAAAAAAAACCAAAGTCCCGGATGTGCATTTCCCCCACACGCCGCTCGTCGCCGAAGCAAACCTAACTCGGTGGATTTTCATGGCTGCAAGGGAAGAAAGAAGCAACTTACCGCGCTGGAATCGATGATTTTGTCCGTGATATGGTGGAGGGTGGGGGGCAGCTCCGGAGTCCGCCGCTCAGCCGGGACACTGGCGCAGCATTTGCCTCTTCACTCGCGGAGATGCGCAGTCACAAAGCCGCATTTTTTTTCAATTATTTATCTCCGTCGCCAGCCGTGTTTTTCACCTCCCTCCCCTCATGACAAAGCCTTATTATGCTGATGGCTCTCCTCCCCGGTCCGGAGCAGGAGCCGCGCAGCGGACGTGTGTAGCCGCGCTAAGCGCACCAGATGGGGGAGGATTATCGCGTCTAGCGCCGCTCGTCTCCTCAGTAGTGAGTCGGGCCTGCTGTCCGGCGGCCTGTCTGCGGCTCTCTGCGCTCCTGTCTGCCTGCCTGTCTCTCTCTGATAATTAATGACCCGAGCCGCCAGACGCTCCCCGGGGAATCGGCGGCCACAGATCCCTCCACAGCGGCTCTTAGCGTGCGTGTCAGGCCCACTCAGCACAGGGGCAGGGGCGCAGTGGGGCGGTTTGGGGCCCAAGCTCACGAGGGGGCAGGGGCGGATGTTTCACTTCACTGTTGGGGGGCATAAACCAAACCTTCTCTCAAGAGCAAACAGCAAGTGTTACTGGAGTCGGACCATCCCAGGTTTGGGGGCAATATGCAAGATTCTGTAATGGAACAATTCAATATAAAGAGGAGAAAACACCTGCATGCAAGTTAACTCACACAGTCACTGTCTAGACAGGAGAAAAACTGAACCATCACATACAATGAAAATTTAACCAGCATCCATAAGAACGTTCCAGAATTTAGCTGGAAATTTACATGATAGTAATGAAAAAAAGTTGGAAATTTACATGAAAAAAAGAGTTGCAGGTTAATGAGAAAAGAGTTGCAAACTAATGAGGGAGAAAAAATAAATCTACAAACTGCAACCCCCCCCCCCCAAAAAAAAAGTGTTTTGTGTGCAACCTTGACGTTTTGTTCAGTTCTGTAACATGATATAGAAAAGTTTATGATGACATTGGGGGACAATATTTTTCCCAGTTGGGGGGGGGGCATCAAGAGGCCCTCTGTCATCTGTTCAGCTTCTGTTAAATCTGTTTTAATCAAAGGACCAACATCTACACGTCCATAAAATACAATTCAAAGGTTTTTCTCTGTGTAATTCCCAAAGTTAACTTTCATACCTTAACTTACCCTACTTACACTACATTATGGGACTACTTAGTTTACCCTTGGCCAGGGGATCGTGGGATCGTGGGTTCGATCCCAGCCCCCGACCAACAGTGATCTGTCTGGAGTTTGCATGTTCTCCCCGTGTCTGCATGGGTTTACGCCGGGATTTCTCCGGTTTCCTCCCACATGCCAAAAACATGCAGGTTAGGTTAATTGGAGACTCTAAAGTGGCCCTAGGTGTGAATGTGTGTGTGAATGGTTAAGGGATAGCGCCGTATCGTGGCTGCTTCATCCATCCAGGTGGTGGATGACCCTCAATTTCCCCTCTGGGGATCAATAAAGTATACTAAATCTAAAATCTAAAAAAAATTTATATAGCGCTTTATCATAGACACTCAAAGACGCTTTACAAGTAGATACATTATTCATTCACTCCAGACAGACAATGGTAGTGGCAAGCTACTACTGTAGCCACAGCTGCCCTGGGGCAGACTGACTGAAACGTGGCTGCCAATCCGCGCCAACGGCCTCTCCAGCCACCACCGAACATTTATACACATTCATACCCAGTGTTATGGGCACTGGAGGCAATGCGGGTGAAGTGTCTTGCCCAGGGACACAACGGCAGGATATCTGCGGAGAGCAGGATTCGAACCGCCAACCATCAGGTTATTAGACGACCTGCTCTACCTCCTGAGCCACTGCAGCCCCGGGTGGAGGATGCAGTGATCTTCCTCCTTCACCGTTCTCTGTCCCACCTGGAGAAGCCCGGGAATACAGTGAGGATCATGTTCTTTGACTTCTCCAGTGCTTTCAACACCATCCATCCAATGATCCTGAAGGACAAGCTGCTGTGCGCAGGGGTGGACCAGCACCTGTCATCATGGATCCTGGACTACCTCACTAACCGGCCAGTTTGTGAGAACCCAGGATTGTGTGTCCAACACGATCATCGGTAGCACGGGGGCCCCCCAGGGAACGGTTTTGGCTCCCTTCCTGTTCACCCTTTATACTGCGGACTTCTCACACAACACAACACACTGCCATCTACAAAAGTTCTCTGACGACTCTGCGATCGTCGGCCTCATCTCCAATGGAAATGAAGCTGAGTACAGAGGACTTATCCAGGACTTCGTGGACTGGTGCCATCGGAACTGCCTCCAGATCAACGCAAGGAAAACTAAGGAGCTGGTGGTGGACTGCCGCAGGCACGGACAACCCCTCACAGCACCAGTAAACATACAGGGAACAGACATTGAGATGGTGACATCCTACAAGTACCTGGGTGTTCATCTGAACAACTAGACTTCCTCTGAATAACTAGACTGGTCACACAATACCGACGCACTCTACAAGAAGAGACAGCGCAGGCTGTTCCTACTGAGGAGGCTCAGGTCTTTTGGTGTACAAGGGGCGCTGCTGAAGACATTCTACGACACAGTGGTGGCATCAGCCATCACTTTTGGAGTGGTCTGCTGCAGCAACAGCATTACAGCAGCCGATAGGAAGAGACTGAACAAACTGATCAAGAAAGCTAGCTCTGCCCTGGGGAAACGCCTTGACCCAGTGGAGGAGATGGGAGAGAGAAGGATGGTGGCTAAACTGTCATCTCTGCTGGAGTCCGAGTCCCACCCTATGCAGGACATACTGAATGCACTGAGGAGCTCATTTAGCAGTAGACTACATCATCCTAGGTGCGCAACCGAGAGGTTTTGCAGGTCCTTCCTACCTACGGCTGTCAGACTGTATAACCTAAGCAGGGCTGCTCGCAGAGATAGCAAAAAAACGTGACGACCTAATAGTATTGAATGCAAAACATGCAACAGACTTACACAAATGGTCCCCTCCAGTATACAACTAGGACAATATCAGTCGCTATGGAGGGTGACAATATGTATGGGTACATATTCATACTATGTAGGGTAACTAAGTAGACGGTTATGTTGTTTATTCCATCTTGCTGCAATGCTCTGCACTTTGTATATATATTTATATATTTATGTGTATGTACTGTATGTATATTCACTGCTCTTATTTTTATTTTTCGTATCTTCTTGATTATTGCTCTGAGTGTTGCTATCCCTGTGCTGTTGCAATCCTGAAATTTCCCCATTATGGGACTAATAAAGGCTGATCTCAACTCATCTTATCTTATAAATAAAGCTGAATTGAAAAATGAAATCACATCTCATAAGTTTAAGTAAATGCTTTCTTGCTCTTGTCTAAACAAAAATCATTTTGAATGAAAATTAATATATCAGATATATTTATTAGGATCCAATATTAATTTTAGTTAACGGCATCTGGCCCTCTCAGTGTCTGCCGAGAAGAATTCTGGCACTTGGACAAATGTAGTAGATGGCTTGCAGCATTGCACCCCCAGAGCTCTGACACTGCACAATATCAAAAGTTGAAAAGGGTTAATAAACTTGAGACATAAGTCAGCCATTCCACCTCCCTGTGCCAGAACCAAGCAGACTAAAGCCAAGGAACAGCTTTGCTGCTGTGGAGGAACTACCTCCAGGCACATGCCCGCAAAAGTACATAACAGACCAGTGGAAGTTGTCTGAAACTAGAACTCCACCTAACAACGCAGTGCAAGACCCAAAAAAGAGCTTCTTGCTCCCAAGATGCTGGTCTACCCTTAACAGAGCTGCAGTTGACAGAACTGATGACAACATGGTCAAATTGGGCCTTAAGACCAACCAAACCTGTGAGTGTGGTGAAGCCACACCAGCCATAGACCATGCCCCAAACTTGTGTCCATTCTCACCCAATCTGGTCAATATTAACCAAAAAACACTTGAATGGCTGTCTGGAGCCATAAACTATGAATTTATTTAGTCTGGTTTGATGAGGTTTCACTCCTTTCCAAGCCAAAATATACAGCTGTAGATGATGCACAGACCGGTAGTTAGAAAACATGCTACTCACTCTTCAAGGTATAGAGAGCCTAAAGGGCGCGAATGGGCAAATTTTTCACGTGGCACGATTACATTATAACTCAATGTAAACACGCAAACAGACATGAATAGTGAGATGCAGATAGGCGAAGTTGTCTTTAAAACTTCTGCAGCTGTGTTCAACCTGCTGTGGAAATTCCCAAAATAACATCATGCTTAGGTTTACATTATCCGACCGGGGGCTCACCTAAAAATGTTGTCTCAAGCCTCCAAAACTTCACAGACGATGAGTGTTTATGTTGCTAGCTTGCTAGCACGTCTGTGGCCGGAAACTGTAGGTAAATAACTCCAAAATCACAATTTAGCTGAAGGGTTCCCGGTCCTCCTGTCTCCCGGTGAGTGAGTTTCATTTTCAAACTAGTTTACTCTGCATTGGTGATAATTTTACTTTGGTGACAGCAGAATCTCAAAGCTAGTTAGCTGCTAACTAGCTAATGCATCAGGTTCAGGTTCAGGTTCAGGTTACTTTATTTGTACCCGTAGGTAGATTTGTTTTGCAGTCTGGTGACGTCCATATTTACAAGCCACAAATTACATTCAACATAGACACAAACACAGGCACACATGAAGTTGACTATAAACATGATAAAAATACTCAAGGCTCCATCAATCAGGGTATAAAAAGACAAAGAGATGAGAGAAAAACCAGAGGTAAGAGAGAAGGGTCATATTAAAAGTTAAAAACTAGTCAAAGAGGTTAAAAACTCAATGGTTAAAAACTGGTTAAAAAATGGTTAAAAAAAATGGTTAAAAATGGTTAAAAACTCAATTGGTTCGGTCAACTTGGAAGCGTGCAAGTTTCCTTAAACAATGCAAATGTTGCTGACTCTTTTTGCACACCCTTTCACAGTTCTCTTCAAAGTTTAAATTACTATCAATAATCGTCCCAAGATATTTGTAGGATTGTACACATTCAGTGGTCTGACCTTTTAGTACGGTGACTTTGTGCCTGGGAGTTTTCCTCCTAAAGTCAATAATCATGTCTTTAGTTTTTGTGGTATTTAGCTGCAGGTAGGAATCCTCACACCAGTGAACAAAATCATCAACTACTGGGCCGTGGCCACTCTCACCATCCTGGAGGAGACTGACAATGACTGAGTCATCAGCATACTTTATAATGTGTCCGTTGTCATGTCTGCTCCGACACATGTTTGTGTACAGGATGAAGAGTAGTGGTGACAACACACACCCCTGAGGAGAGCCAGTAGAAGAGCACTTTAGGTCAGACAATGTACCATTGACCCTTACTCTCTGCGTCCTGTTGGTTAAGAAATCCAGAATCCAACCCACTAGATTATTGCTCAAATCAAATTGCTGCAGGAGCCTTTCAACTAAAATATGAGGTTGGATTGTATTAAAGGCGGAGGAAAAGTCCACAAATAAAAGCCTGGCGTGTGTCCCATTAAAATTCAGATGTTTAAAAAGCATGTTAAACAGAGTGACAGTGGCATCCTTCACTCCTCTGTGAGGCCTATAGGCAAACTGCAGAGGATCCAATGCATGTTCAGTCTGCCTTAGGACCTCACATCTGACTAGTTTTTCAAAAAATTTCATTAAAATTGAAGTCAAAGCAACTGGTCTAAAGTCGTTTACCGTTTTAGAACAGCTGGATTTTGGAACGGGAACAACCACGGTTTCTTTCCAGAAGCATGCATGGATGTGAATGTGCAATTTTGCGTCTTTCCATTGACTTTATATGGATTCGCACCGCCCGTTCGCATTTGGTGTGAACACACCTTAAGTCACACCCCCTCTACTTCTGCATGTGGGACCTTAAATCTGAAAAAATCTCCGTTGAAATGAATGGCAAGAGTGAAATTATCTTTTGATCCTCATCAAATTTTGTCACAGGTTACACATATGATGTTTGTCAATTTAAAAGATAATTTTCCACGTAATTAAAGTTGTTTGCTGTCATATAATAACAGAGTAATATTTAGTTTTTATGAAAACAATCAGTGCACAACTCCCATCATCCCACATCACTAAACAATCATGGCGGGAG
Organism: Pholidichthys leucotaenia; assembly: GCA_020510985.1. Classification (NCBI taxonomy): domain Eukaryota; kingdom Metazoa; phylum Chordata; class Actinopteri; order Cichliformes; family Pholidichthyidae; genus Pholidichthys; species Pholidichthys leucotaenia. The sequence continues at coordinate 406,514,155 of CM035844.1, read as the reverse complement.
ATTAGTAAAACCTCACCTCCTGTTTCCTGGTCGATGAAAGATGAAAGAAGAATCCAGAGAGGAGAAAACCAAACACAAAACCAAACCAAACACAAGTGTATTGTTTGGTTTTGTGAGAGCTGCAGCTGATCCAAAGGACTGTAGTGACTTCACCCAGGACGCAACTATGACGTCAGGTATGTCCGTCTGTCTTTGTAGTCTTTTAATTTGCACTTTTTTATAACCTTATACCTTAACAGTTAGACAACAACCTACACCATTATTTATGTGGAAAATTAGCTTTTAAATTGACAAACATCATATGTGTAACTAGTGGCAAAATTCAACCAGGATCAAAAGATAATTTTGTTCTTGCCATTCATTTCAATGGAGAATTTTTCTGATTTAAGGTCCCATATGCAGAAGCAGAGGGGGCAGGGCTTTGGCTCTGTTTTCTGCAGCTCTGGATACATCAGTAACTACATTTTCATCAGATGACGATGGGAAAGATTCCTTCTTCAAGGCCTTCATTAAAAATGACGTTTATCCTTCTAATCAGCCATGATGATTTTCAGCTAGCATTGCTCGTCCACCCCCAAAAGGCTTCACCTTAAATTTTAGTCCAGGCAAAACTTAAAAGCTGTAAAATCCAAGCCAAATGTTTTAGATGTGAAAGCACCCTTTAAACCTAACCCAGACATTGTTTAGAAGGTTGGGGAAGTGTAGTGTTTGGATCTACTTTTCTATGTGCGGTGATAGTCTCCAGTTTACGTATATTGTGACGCTGTAAGGGGCACAATGCTAAATGGTCTTTTAATTCAATTCAATTCAATTCAACTTTATTTATATAGCGCCATTTCACAACAACAGTCATCTCATAGCACTATCAACTGTAGGGGGGACCCCCACAGTTGCAGAAAGACCCCAGCAATCAGTATCTAATAGGTTTAGTCAGCCGGGGGACCTCCAGTAATGCACTGGGCCTCACTCCTTTCCTCACTCTCTATGAAATATTTTTTTTTTTTGCTGGTCATTAACATTTGTTTGTTCTCTCCCATAGATTGAGTCCCCATCGTGCTGTTTGCTCTCTACGTCTGTTCTTTTCTTCTTCTCTATCCCCTCACCCCCCAGCCAGTCGCAGCAGATGACTGCCCCTCCCTGAGCCTGGTTCTGCTGGAGGTTTCTTCCTGTTAAAAGGGAGTTTTTCCTCTCCACCGTCGCCAAGTGCTTGCTCACAGGGGATCGCCTGATTGCTGGGGTCTTAGCAGCATAACTAAGGGAGGGTTCAGAAACACATGATCCCTCCCTAATTGTAGGCTATATCAAAAAGGTAGGTTTTAGCCCTATTCTTAAAAACAGAGATTGAGTCTGACTCCCGAATCCAGATTGGCAGCTGATTCCACAGGAGAGGAGCTTGATAACTGAAGGCTCTGCCTCCCATTGTACTTTTGGAGATTCTAGGTATTACAAGTAATCCTGCATTTTGAGAGCGTAGTGCTCTGTTAGGATGATACGGTAGTATCAGATCTTTTAAATAAAAAGGAGCCTGATTGTTTAGAGCTTTGTAAGTAAGAAGAAGGATTTTAAACTTAATTCTAAACTCTATGGGAAGCCAATGAAGGGAGGCCAGAACCGGAGAGATATGATCTCTCTTTCTAGTACCTGTTAAAACTCTTGCTGCAGCATTTTGGATCAGCTGAAGACTTTTTAAAGATGTTTTAGGACAGCCTGATAATAAAGAATTACAATAATCTAATCTCGAGCTAACAAAAGCGTGGATCAGCTTCTCAGCATCACTCTGAGACAAGATGCTCCTAATCTTGGCAATATTACGCAAATGATAGAAGGCAGTCTTAGAAACAAATTTAATATGTGAATTGAAGGACAAATCCTGATCAAAAATAACTCCAAGGTTCCTCACAGAGCTATTAAGAGAAAGAGTAACTGCATCCAAACTGAAAGTTTGATTTGGAAAGGAATTTCTAAGGTTTTTTGGACCAACAAGAATGACTTCAGTCTTATCTGAATTTAATAGCAGGAAATTACAAGTCATCCAAGCTTTGATTTCCTTAAGACAGGCTTCTAACTTGGCTAATTGATGAGTATCATCTGGCTTCATTGACAGGTATAATTGTGTGTCATCTGCATAACAATGAAAATGTATACAGTGCTTTCTAATAATGTTGCCTAACGGAAGCATATATAAACTAAAAAGAGTAGGGCCTAGCACAGATCCCTGTGGAACTCCATGACTAAGCTTTGAGCTGAAAGAAAACTCATCATTTACATGAACAAACTGGAACCTATCAGATAAATAAGATCTAAACCACTGCAACGAAGTTCCATTAAGTCCAACATAGTGTTCTAATCTATCAAGTAGAATATTATGATCAATAGTATCAAAAGCTGCACTAAGATCTAAAAGGACAAGTACAGAAACTAGTCCATTATCAGATGCAATGAGGAGGTCGTTAGTGACCTTCGCTAAGGCTGTTTCAGTACTATGATGGATTCTAAACCCAGATTGAAACTCTTCAAGTAAACCATTTCCCTGCAGGTGGTCAAATAATTGTGTAGCAACAACTCTTTCTAAGATTTTTGAAATGAAAGGGAGATTAGAGATTGGTCTATAGTTAGCTAAAGCTCCTGGATCTAGCGTTGGCTTTTTGAGTAAGGGTTTAATTACAGCCGTTTTAAAAGCCTGCAGTACATGGCCTAAAGTTAATGAAGAATTGATTATATGAAGAATAAAGCTACCAATAAGTGGGAAGACTTCTTTAAATAACCTGGTAGGAATAGGGTCTAAAAGACAAGTTGAAGGTTTGGATGAGGAAACTATTTTGTCTAACTCACAAAGGTCGATTGGAGTAAACTCATCAAGACAGACATCAATAGAAGGAGTTGTAGTAGTTACAGTATTTAAGTTAACTGTGGGAAGAATCTGATTGATTTTATCTCTGATGGATGAAATTTTATTATTGAAAAAGTTCATAAAGTCCTGACTAGAAAGCTCTAAGGGGATGCTAGGATTGACAGAGTCCTGACTCTTTGTCAACCTGGCTACAGTACTGAAAAGAAACCTGGGATTATTCTTGTTCTCTTCTATTAATGCAGAGTAATAACTCGTTCTAGCTTTTCTAAGAGATTTTTTATAAATTAAAAGATGATTTCTCCAAGCTAAATAGATTTCATCTAAATTAGTAGAGCGCCATTTTCTTTCTAATTGACGAGTCTTCTGTTTTAAGCTACGAGTTTCTGTGTTGAACCAAGGAGTTAAAAATCTCTGATTAGACTTTTTCTTTTTTAAGGGGGCCACCAAGTCTAGAGCCTGATGCAGAGAAGCTGAAACACTATTCACCATGTTATCAATTACAGAAGGAGCAAGCTGTCTATAGCTTATTTCCGTTGTGTTGACACATGGCATAGAGGAAACAATCTGCATAAATTTGGAAACAGCATCATCTGAGAGGCATCTACTGTAATAATATTTTTCTTTAGGAGCCAAATAGTCAGAAATAGTAAAATCAAAGGTTAACAGACAATGGTCTGACAGTACAGGGTTATGAGGAGACACTACAAGATTTTCTATTTCTATACCATATGTCAGAACAAGGTCCAATGTATGGTGGAGGTAATGAGTAGAATTTCCTACTTTCTGAGAAAACCCAATCGAGTCTAATATTGAATTAAAAGCCACATTAAGGCAGTCACTATCTACATCCACATGTATATTAAAGTCCCCTACTATAATTATTCTATCAGATTTCAGCACTAAATCAGCTAAGAAATCAGCAAATTCGGATAAAAATTCTGAATAGGTTGATGGGGGACGATAAACTATGGCAAATAAAATTGGGTTTAACCTGAAATTGCTAAAGTGCCCAACACTGAGGACCAGGCCCTCAAAGGAATTATAACATGTTTTTTGCTTTACATTAACTAGTAATTTGGAATGGTAAATTGTTGCTACTCCTCCTCCACGACCAGAACTTCTGGGATTTTGACAGTTTAAATAACCAGAGGGAGTTGATTCATTTAAACCAACATAATCCTCTTGCCCTAACCAAGTCTCTGTAAGGGAAATTAAATCAATCTGATGATCAATTAACAGATCATGGACTAACAGAGACTTGGGAGTTAGAGACCTAATATTTAATAAACCACATTTAATTTTTAAATTATGAGGAGGAACAGAGGCCAAATCATTCAATTTAGAGGCTTTATGTTTAATTTGAGTTTTACCAATATTTTGCTTTATCACTTTGGGATGCTTATACATTATATTTTTATTTACTTTGGAGGGAGCAGACAACGATTCTCTGATGGGGAAGACAGGGGCTAAGCAGAGGGGTGGCGGATGAAGAGGAGCTGCTTTTAACACTGCTGTGCCATTATAATGGCACAGCAATAACACTTAGAACACATGAATAATAACAATCTTTGAATCCTCCGTGGCGTAAGCATCCCGCCCCCTTAACACAGCCCTGACGTTACACTGTCCCCCCCGGACTGGTTTCTGTCCTCAGAATAATAAAGTCCAGCTCAAAAGTCCAACACAAATCCGTCCAGGTGTCAGGGCGGCCGCTGTTGTCGGCAACCAGCACATACAGACCAGTTATTGTCCATTTGTGCCTCGGCCGGAGTATCTGGTCAGGATAAAGCCTCCGGCTCGACCACCTGCGGGGCAGATGGCTGGTATGGGGTGAGACGGTCACGGTGGAGCACCATGACCCGGTTCCTTTTCTGCAGCCTCACCCTGTACACTACATCTGACAGTCTCTGTAGGACCACGCACGGTCCCGACCAATGGCTCGACAATTTTGGCGACAGTCCCCTTTTGCGCTCCGGGCAGAAAACTCAGACTCAATCTCCTGGTGCAAAGTCCCAGGTCGCAGGTGTCGCAGTGGTGGACATGGAGCTCTACATCCTGGTGGCATCTGGACCAGTAGAACCGGGCCCGAAGACGCTGCAGAGTCTTCATCACCCCGAAGTGGGCCGCCCCCACCGCCCCGTGGACCAACTGGAGCATGTTGAGCCGGAGCCGCCGGGAAACCAGCAGCTTCCAGACGTGATGCTGCCCAGCTTGGTCAAGGGGCAGAGACCCTTGAGACCAAGGGCCTTGGTCTCTGGGTCCAGCGCAGACACGGTCTCCCAGGCGGGCCAACTCGGGAGATGACCGGATCTCTGTTCTGCTCACTCTGCAGCTGCTGTGTGCCGAGGGCCTCTGTGACGTCATCGCTGGGGAGAGCTGACCTTCAGATGATCTTCAGGTCGGGGAACAGGGAGATGCTGAAGTCCGTACAGAGGGAGCTGAGGAGGAAGATCAGAGAAGGCAAGGACAGCTTCAGGAAGAAGATGGAGGACAAGCTGCAACAGAGTGACATCAGCGGGGTCTGGAGAAACCTCAAAACCATCTCTGGCCTCCAGAATACCTTCTCCCAGGCCACGGGGGGCAGGGAGTAGGCAAACAATCTGAACCTGTTTTTTAATAGGTTTGACCAACCACCCCCCCCCCCCCCGACTACACACCAACCACTGTTGCCTCTAAAGTCCTCGAGACCTGCTGTCCACACCCCGCTCCACCAACACCCCCCCACTCCCAGCACACAGCCCCCCAACGTGACCCTCACTAAGACCCAGGTGAGGACGGAGCTGAGGAAGATCAAGGCGAGGAAGGCCTCAGGAACGGACGGCATCAGTGCGAAGCTCCTCAAGTCCTGCGCAGACCAGCTGTGTGGGATTGTGGAGCACATCTTCAACCTGAGCCTGAAGCTGGGGAGGGTACCACAGTTGTGGAAAACATCTTGTGTGGTACCTGTACCAAAGACTTTCCACCCCAAAGACCTGAACAGCTACAGACCAGTGGCCCTGACATCTCACCTGATGAAGACACTGGAGAGACTGCTCCTTGCTCACCTCCGCCCCCTAGTGGGGCCAGCGATGGATCCACTCCAGTTCACCTAGCAGCATGGCATTGGGGTGGAGGATGCAGTGATCTTCCTCCTTCACCGTTCCCTGTCCCACCTGGAGAAGCCCGGGAATGTGGTGAGGATCATGTTCTTTGATTTCTCCAGTGCTTTCAATACCGTCCAACTGATGATCCTGAAGGACAAGCTGCTGTGCGCAGAGGTGGACCAGCACCTGTCATCGTGGATCCTGGACTACCTCACTAACCGGCCACAGTTTGTGAGATCCCGGGATTGTGTGTCCGACACGATCATCGGCAGCACGGGGGCCCCCCAGGGAACGGTTTTGGCTCCCTTCCTGTTCACTCTTTATACTGCAGACTTCTCACACAACACAACACACTGCCATCTACAAAAGTTCTCTGACGACTCTGCGATCGTCGGCCTCATCTCCAACAGAGATGAAGCTGAGTACAGAGGACTTATCCAGGACTTCGTGGACTGGTGCCATCGGAACTGCCTCCAGATCAACGTGTGGAAAACTAAGGAGCTGGTGGTGGACTGCCGTAGGCAAGGACAACCCCTCACAGCACCAGTGAACATCCAGGGAACAGACATTGAGATGGTGACATCCTACAAGTACCTGGGTGTTCATCTGAACAATAAACTAGACTGGTCACACAATACCAACGCACTCTACAAGAAGGGACAGTGCAGGCTGTTCCTACTGAGGAGGCTCAGGTCTTTTGGTGTACAAGGGGTGCTGCTGAAGACATTCTACGACACGGTGGTGGCATCAGCCATCACTTTTGGAGTGGTCTGCTGGGGCAACGGCATTACAGCAGCCGATAGGAAGAGACTGAACAAACTAATCAAGAAAGCTAGCTCTGTCCAGGGGCAACGCCTTGACCTAGTGGAGGAAATAGGAGAGAGAAGGATGGTGGCTAAACTGTCATCTCTGCTGGAGTCCGAGTCCCACCCTATGCAGGACATACTGAATGCACTGAGGAGCTCATTTAGCAGTAGACTACATCATCCTAGGTGCGCAACCGAGAGGTTTCGCAGGTCCTTCCTACCTACAGCTGTCAGACTGTATAACCTAAGCAGGGCTGCTCGCAGAAATAGCAAAAAAACATGACGACCTAATAGTATTGAATGCAAAAGATCCAACAGGCTTACACAAATGGTCCCCTCCAGTAGATTAGATTAGATTAGATTCAACTTTATTTTCATTACACATGTATGAATACAAGGTAGCGAAACACAGTTTAGCATCCAATCAGAAGTGCAAAGGACAGCAGTGCAGTATATACGATAATTAACAGTATGTGCAATTTAAGCAAATATATGCAAATATATGCAGCAGTGCAGAAAGTTAAGAGTACTGTTATGTGCAAATAATGTACAATAAGTTAGATGGGCAGTTATGTATATTATGAGTTATGAGCCAACAGGTCTGTAGACGACGCAGTCAACCTGGCCCTCCACTCCATCCTGCAGCACCTGGACTCCCCGGGAACCTACGCCAGGATCCTGTTTGTGGACTTCAGCTCCGCATTCAACACCATCCGCCCCGCTCTACTCCGGGACAAGCTGTCCCTGCTCAACGTGCCTGACTCCCTCTGCAGGTGGATCACCGACTTCCTGACGGACCGGAGGCAGCATGTGCGGCTGGGAAAGACTGTCTCAGACTCTGCTAACATCAGCACCGGATCACCCCAGGGCTGTGTACTTTCCCCCCTACTCTTCTCCCTTTATACCAACTCCTGCACCTCCAGCCACCAGTCTGTCAAGTTGATCAAGTTTGCGGACAACACCACCCTCATCGGGCTCATCTCCAACGGCGACGAGTCCGCCTACAGGAGAGAGGTGGCCCAGCTGGTGTCCTGGTGCAGCAACAACAACCTACAGCTGAACGCTCTGAAGACAGTGGAGATGATTGTGGACTTCAGGAAAGCCACAACCCCTCTGCCCCCCCTCACCCTCACAGGCTCTCCCATCACCACTGCTGATTCCTTCCGCTTCCTAGGCACCACCATCACCAGGGACCTCAAGTGGGAGCCGACCATCAGCTCCCTCATCAAAAAGGCCCAGCAGAAGATATTCTTCCTGCGGCAGCTGAGGAAGCTCAAGCTACCCACCAAGATGTTAGTGCAGTTCTACACAGCCATCATCAAGTCCATCTTCACCACCTCCATAACCGTGTGGTACGCAGGAGCCACTGCCAGGGACAGACTAAGGCTGCAGCGCGTCGTGCGCACTGCTGAGAAGGTGATCGGCTGCAAGCTCCCATCTCTCCAGGATCTGTACATCTCCAGGACCCGGAGGCGTGCTGGCCGGATCATAGCCGATCCCTCACACCCTGGTCACGTACTGTTTGCCCCTCTCCCCTCAGGTAGAAGACTTCGGTCCATCCAGACTAAAACCTCCCGTCACATGAACAGCTTCTTCCCCTCTGCCATCAGACTGCTGAACACTAAGTGACTTATTGACTCTCGTGCACTATGCACAGCAGCTCAACCAGACTCATGTCAATCATCACTGTTTTCTTCCTGCATTACCGACTGCACTATATGGTTCTCCACATTATCTGCTGCTCGCTAATATATTTAAACTGCTGACTAGTATTACTCACTCTTATTCTACACTTTATTGCATGTATAGTTTATTTATTTTATTTTATCATGTTCAATGTTGCAGCATTGCACCGAGACAAATTCCTAGTTTGTGTACTACATGAACAATGGCAATAAATCTGATTCTGATTCTGATTCTGATGTACAGGTGAGGATGGTAAGAGATGATGGTAAGAGAGTCAGCGGGGAACTAAGTTCAATAACGTGACAGCTGTTGGAAAGAAACTGTTTCTAAACCTGCTGGTTCTAGTCCGAAGGCTTCTGAAATGCCTTCTGGAGGGGAGAAGCTGGAACAGTCCATGAGCAGGATGGTTGGAGTCCCTAAGAATGCTGCGTGCCCGGCGCAGACATCTTTTCCTGTAGACGTCCTCTATAACTGGAAGTGGAGTCCCTGTGATGCGTTGGGCGGTTTTCACCACCCACTGCAGCGCCTTACGGTCAGCAACAGAGCAGCTCCTATACGAGACTGTGACACAGTTGGTCAGGGTACTCTCTATCACGCAGCGGTAGAAGTTGCCCAGGATGTCAGTTGACAGATGGTTCTTCTTCAGTGTCCTCAAGAAAAAGAGGCACTGATGGGCCTTCTTGATCAGGCTGGTGGTGTTAACTGACCAGGACAGGTCCTCAGAGATGTGGGTCCCCAGGAATTTGAAGCTGGGGACACGTTCAACAGCTATGCCATTGATATGGATGGGGTCATGTGTCTCTCCCCTCTCCTTCCTGTAGTCCACTATGAGCTCCTTGGTTTTGCTGGTGTTAAGGAGCAGGTTATTGTCAGCGCACCAAGTAGCCAAGTGCTCAACCTCTGCCCTGTAATCTGACTCATCGTTGTCCCTGATGAGTCCAATCACCGTGGTGTCATCTGCGAACTTTGTGATGGAATTGGATCCATACATAGGCCTCCAGTCGTGGATGAAGAGGGAGTAGAGGAATGGGCTCAGCACACAGCCCTGTGGTACACCAGTGTTGAGTATGATGACGGAAGAACGGTTGGGGCCTGACCTAACATGCTGGGGTCTGTTGGTCAGAAAATCCATGATCCAGTTGCAGGTGGAGGTACTGATTCCCAGGTCCCCAAGTTTAGTGATCAACTTGGAGGGGATAACTGTGTTGAATGCTGAGCTGAAGTCCATCCATCCATCCATCCATCTTCTACCGCTTTTCCGGAGGTCCGGGTCGCGGAGGCAGCAGTTCAAGCAGAGAAGCCCAGACTTCCCTCTCCCCAGCCACCTGCTCCAGCTCTTCAGAGGGGATACCAAGGCATTCCCAGACTAGCTGGGAGACATAGTCTCTCCACCGAGTCCTGGGTCTGCCCCGGGGTCTCCTCCCAGTGGGACGTGCCTGAAACACCTCAAGTGGGAGACGTCCAGGAGGCATCCTAATCAGATGCCCATACCACCTCAACTGACTCCTTTCAATGTGGAGAAGCAGCGGTTCTACTCTGAGCCTCTCCCGGATGACTGAGCTCCTCACCCTATCTCTGAGGGTGAGTCCAGCAATCCTACGGAGAAAGCTCATTTCAGCCACTTGTATCCGCGATCTCGTTCTTTCGGTTATTACCCAAAGCTCGTGACCATAGGTGAGAGTAGGAACGTAGATTGACTGGTAAATCGACAGCTTTGCCTTAGAACTAAGCTCCCTCTTCACCACAACAGACCGGTACAACGTCCGCATCACTGCAGATGCTGATCCAATCCGTCTGTCGATCTCTCGCTCCATTTTCCCCTCACTCGTGAACAAGACCCCAAGATACTTAAACTCCTCCACTTGGGGCAGGAGCCTGTCCCCAACCCGGAGAGGACAATCCACCTTATTCCGGCTGAGGACCATGGACTCGGACTTGGAGGTGCTGATTCTCATCCCAGCCGCTTCACACTCAGCGGCAAACCGTCCCAGCAAGAGCTGTAGGTCATTGCTGGATGAAGCCAACAGGACAACATCATCTGCAAACAACAGAGATGAGATCCTGTGGTCACCAAGCATGACACCCTCCATTCCCTGGCTGCGCCTAGAAATCCTGTCCATAAAAATTATGAACAGGACCGGTGACAAAGGGCAGCCCTGGCGGAGTCCAACTCTCACTGGGAATGACTCCGACCGAGTGTTGGCAATACGAACTAAACTCTCACAACGGTCGTACAGAGACCGAATAGCTCGTAACAACAAGCCCGATACCCCATACTCCCGAAGCACCCCCCACAAAAATCCACGAGGGACGCAGTCAAATGCCTTCTCCAAGTCTACAAAACACATGTAAACTGGTTGGGCAAACTCCCACGAACCCTCAAGAATTCTCGAGAGGGTAAAGAGCTGGTCCGATGTGCCACGGCCAGGACGAAAACCACATTGCTCCTCCTGAATCCGAGGTTCGACCAACGGCCGGACTCTCCTCTCCAGTACCTTGGCATAGACCTTCCCAGGGAGGCTGAGGAGTGTGATCCCTCTAAAGTTGGAGCACACCCTCCGGTCCCCTTTTTTGAAGAGAGGAACCACCACCCCGGTTTGCCATGCCAAAGGCACTGCCCCCGACCTCCACGCAATGTTGCAGAGGCGTGTCAACCATGACAACCCAACAACATCCAGGGCCTTGAGGTACTCGGGGCGAATCTCGTCCACCCCCGGGGCCCGGCCACCAAGGAGATTTTTAACCACCTTGGCGACCTCAGCCCCTATGATAGGCGAGTCATCCCCCTTGTCCCCAAACCCTGCTTCCTCTGTGGAAGGCGTATCAGTGGGATTGAGGAGATCCTCGAAGTATTCCTTCCACCGCCCGACGATATCCCCAGTTGAAGTCAACAGTGTCCCATCCGCACCATACACAGTGTGGACGGGGAGCTGCTTTCCCCTCCTGAGCCGCCGAACAGTTTGCCAGAATCTCTTTGAAGCCGACCGAAAGTCTTGTTCCATGGCCTCACCGAACTCCTCCCATACCCGGGTTTTTGCTTCAGCAACCACCCGAGCCGCACTCCGCTTGGCCTGCCGGTACACCTCAGCTGCTTCGGGAGTCCCACAAGCCAACCAAGCTTGATAGGACTCCTTCTTCAGCTTAATGGCCCCCCTCACCACTGGTGTCCACCACTTGGTTCGGGGGTTGCCACCACGAGATGCACCGACCACCTTGCGGCCGCAGCTCTGGGCCGCCGCTTCAACAACAGAGGTGGAGAACATGGCCCATTCAGACTCCATGTCTCCAGACTCCCTCGGAATGTGGTTGAAGTTCTTCCGGAGGTGGGAGTTGAAGACCTCCCGGACAGGGGCCTCAGCCAGACGCTCCCAGCACACCCTCACTATACGTTTGGGTCTACCAGGTCTGAATGGCTTCCTCCCCTGCCATCGGATCCAACTCACCACCAGGTGGTGATCAGTTGACAGCTCTGCACCTCTCTTTACTCGGGTGTCCAAGACATACGGTCGCAGGTCTGATGATACGATAACAAAATCGATCATCGACTTGCGGCCTAGGGTGTCCTGGTGCCAGGTGCACATATGGACACCCTTATGCTTGAACATGGTGTTCGTTATGGACAGACTGTGGTTAGCACAGAAGTCCAATAACTGAACACCACTCGGGTTCAGATCGGGCAGGCCGTTCCTCCCAATCACCCTCCTCCAGGTTTCACTGTCGTTGCCCACGTGCGCATTGAAGTCCCCCAGTAGGACAATGGAGTCTCCAGGAGGAGCACCCTCCAGCACCCCAGTCACAGACTCCAAAAAGGGTGGGTACTCTGAAACATCATTTGGTGCATAGGCACAAATGATGGTCAGGACCCGTTTCCCAACCCGAAGGCGCAGGGAAGCAACCCTTTCGTCCACCGGGGAAAACTCCAATATAGAGGCAGCAAGGTGGGGCGATACAAGAATACCTACCCCTGCTCGTCGCCTCTCGCCCGGGGCAACTCCAGAAAAGGCCAAGCTCCAGCCCCTCTCCAGGAGACTGGTTCCGGAACCGGAGCTGTGTGTTGAGGTGAGGCCGACTATATCTAGCCGGTATCGCTCAATCTCGTACACCAGCTCAGGCTCCTTCCCCACCAGAGAGGTGACATTCCACGTACCAAAAGCCAGTTTAGAAAGCTTGGGATCAGTCCGCCAAGGTCTCCGCCTTTGACTGCCACCTAATCCACATAGCACCGGACTTCCATGATCCCTCCTGCAGGTGGTGAACCTACTGGAGGGTGGACCCATGTAACTCCTTCGGGCTGAGCCCGGCCGGGTCCCATGGGTGGAAACCTGGCCACCAGACGCTAGCCTTCGAGCCCCTCCCCCAGGCCTGGCTCCAGGGTGGGGCCCCGGTAACCCCATACCGGGCGGGGTACACTGAATCCTTGATATACAATTTATCATGAGAGTCTGTTGGATCGTTCTTAGTCTGGCCCTTCACCCAGGACCAGTTTGTCTTGGGAGACCCTATCAGAGGCAAATTGCCCCAGACAACATAGCTCCTGGGATCACTGGGGCACGCAAACCCCCCCACCACGATAAGGTGACGATCCATGAGGGGGTGAGCTGAAGTCAACAAACAGCATTCTTGCGTAGGTGTTCTTGTCATCCAGGTGTGAGAGTACATAGTGCAGCGCTGTAGAAACCGCATCCTCTGTACTCCTGTTGCTCCAGTAGGCAAACTGGTGAGGGTCCAGTGTAGGGGGCAGGCATTTTTTGAACTGTGCCAAGACCAGTCGTTCAAAGCACTTCATGACTATGGGCGTCAGTGCCACAGGGCGATAGTCATTTAGGCACGATGGTGTTGAATGTTTCGGCACTGGTACTATTTAAGTGGTCTTGAAGCACGCTGGTACCACAGCCTGGGCCAGGGACAGGTTGAAGATGTCTGTGAAGACCCCTGCCAGCAGCTCAGCGCGTGCCCTCAGCACACGCCCAGGAATGCCGTCAGGGCCAGCAGCCTTACGTACGATGACATGACTCAGTGCGTTACGGACGTCGGTGTGGGTGAGTGTGAGGTGGTGGAGGTCGTCAGAGGGTGGGAAATTGATGTTCTTTTCGTTATTGTCCTTGTCAAAACGAGCATAGAAGTCATTTAGCTCATTGAGAAAGGGCACAGTCATGGCTATAGGTATGGAGTTGCTGGGCTTATAATCAGAGATAGCTTGAATGCCCTGCCACATGCGTCGGGGGTCAGAGTCCCCAAAATGTTCCTCCACCTTCAGCTTGTAGCTGTGCTTGGCCTTCTTGATGCCCCTCTTCAGATCTGCCCTGGATGAACTGTAAGCCAGTATACAACTAGGACAATGTCAGTCGCTATGGAGGGTGACAATATGTATGGGTACATATTCATACCATGTAGGAAAACTAAATAGACGGTTATGCTGTTTATTCCATCTAGCTACAATGCTCCGCACTGTGTATATATATTTATATATTTATGTGTACATATGTATATTCACTGCTCTTATTTTCTTATCTTCTGGATCATTGCTCTGAGGGTTGCTATCCCTGTGCTGTTGCAATTCTGGAATTTCCCCATTGTGGGACTAATAAAGGCTTATCTTATCTTATCTTATCTTATCTTATCTTATCTTATCTTATTCCTGCTCACAGCGGTCCAGAGAGCAGCAGCCCGTGAGACGGCTTGATCTCAATCCTTTGCCCGCTGGCAGTGCCAACAGTCCTCCGCAGCACAGGGACACCGAGACAGCGCGTCAGCATTGGCATGGAGGTGGCCTGCCCGATGCACAATCTGAAAATCATAATCCTGCAGTGCCTCCAGCCATCTTGCCAACTGTCCATCCGGTTCTTTAAAGTTCAGTAGCCAGGTCAGGTTAGCATGATCCGTCCTGAGCTGGAACCTCCCCCCATACACATGCGAGCGAAAATGGTGAAGCCCCTGGATGACAGCCAACAGCTCTCTGCAAGTAACACAATAGTTCCTTTCGGCTTTGCTGAGAGTGCTGCTGAAAAAAGCACCTGCCTACTCTCTGTGTTCTCCATCCTGGGATAACACCGTCCCGATGCACTGGTTGCTGGCATCCATGTCCATGATGAAAGGGCGGTTCGGGTCAGGATACTGCAGGATGGGGGCTCCGATGAATGATGAGCAAAGCTGGGAAAAAGCAGCAGCACAGTTCTCACTCCACTGAAACGCACAACCCTTCTGTGTCAGCTGATGCAGTGGGCTGGCGATGGTGGGAGTCCTTCACAAATCTCCTATAATAGGAGGCCAGTCCGAGAAAACTCCGTAGCTCTCCCACGTACTGCAGCACTGGCCAGTTTGTCACCACTGCCACTTTCTCTGGATTGGTGGCGACTCCCATTGCACTGACGACGTGGCCCAGGAAGGTGGTCTCTTGCCCAATTAAGTGGCATTTCCGCAGGTGCAGCCGCAGCCTGGCCTTTCAGATGGCGTCTAATACTTCCCAGAGGTTGGTCAGGGCGCCATCAAAGTCAGCTGCGTGAACCAGCAGGTCATCCAGGTAAACGATGCAGTGGCTCTGGGGCACGTGAGCCAACACTCTCTCCATCAGACGTTCAAAGGTGGCCGGGGCGTTGCAAAGTCCAAACGGCATCACCTTGAACTGATACAGTCCCTGCCTGACGGAGAAGGCTGTTTTCTGGCGGGCCTCAGGTGACAGCTCTACCTGCCAATATCCACTGCGGAGGTCCAGCGAGCTGAACCAGCTGGAGCTGGTGATGTAATCCAGCACGTCATCGATGCAGGGCAGAGGGTAGGAATCCTTGTGGGTGACGTCATTTAGGTGCCGGTAATCCACACAGAACCGCCACGAACTGTCCTTCTTCTTAACCAGAACCACCGGTGCCACCCAGGGGCTGCTGGAGGACTCAATAACATCTGCCTCCAGCATTTCCCGTATTTTTTGTTCTGCCGCCGCCCGCCTTGAAAAAGGCAGAAGGCGGGGGCAGAGCCGGATCAGCCTGGTCTCACCAGTGTCGATCCCGTGCTGCACCAAGCCGGATTGGGTGCACTCCTCATCCTTGGCAGCAAAGACGTCAATGTAGCAGTCCAACAGTTCCCGCAGCTGGCATCTCTGTCCCGATTCTAGTCTGCTGCAGCTCTGCTGGAACAATTCCTCGACTGCCTGCTATGTTTCTGCTGACACATTGACCCGGTCCGCTGTGGCCCTCCCCCTTGCTGTCGCTATCGGCGACTGCGCTTCCTCTGCTTGTGCTGGTGGCAGTGCTGTGTTCAGTTCTGGCGGTGACCCGCCCAGTTCAGTCCATCCTGGCGGCCCCTCAATCATGCAGGCCCCCGGGTTCCTCCTCTGGGCCCCGCTGCAGAGCGTGATGGTCCGAGCCCTTAGCAGGAGGGACGATCTGGCGGTGTCAGTTTCTGCACCCCATGCTGCAAGCAGATTGAGTCCAATAATGCAGGGATCTTGAATGTCAGCCAGCCAAAATGGGTGGTTTGTGTTCTGGCCGGCCACCCCCACCACAAGAACGTGCCGCCCTCCCAGTCTGGTGTGCTCACCGGTGGCTGTGGTGATGCAGCACCCGGTCGGTTCCCACCCCTGTGGCTCTGCCTCATCCGTACCTGGCAGCACTCCAGGTCAGACCAGGGAGATGGTAGAACTGGTGTCGATCAGGGCCCAGATCGGCGTATTGTCCAACCTGCACTGTAGGTACAGTACATCCCTAGCAAGTGTCCTATTTGTCCCAAACATGGTGACAATTCATCGGGGAAAATGTCTGTGGGAGGCGGCAGGTCCCCGTCCATACCACCTCACTCTAGTTTAAAGTTGGCGAGGGGCCGGTTTGTCACGGGGTGGATGCCGAGCAGTACTGCGCAATGTGTCCTGGCTCCCCGCAGCGGAAGCACCTTTCCTCGCACCGCCGTTGCCATGTCCTCCCTGGCCATGCCACTGTGGTCCAGCGCAGTTCCTCCTCTTCTTCTTCGCTCTCAGCTGTGGCCTGGAAAGCTCTCTGCCTCGGTGCCAACGCATCAGTTGCACAATCCATTAGCGGTCCCACCCGCTTCGCTTCTGCCACAGCCGTCTCCCAGCTGCTCGTGGCGTGAATCCCGATGTGGTTCTGGAGCTGGGCCGGGCAGAGCCCCGGGAAGAAGTGCTGGAGGGTGAGCTTCTCCACTGCCCCCAGCTAGAAATCCGGGTAGCCACACCGTGTCAGCAGCCGTATGTCTGCTGCGTAGGCTTCCAGGCTCTCTTGGCTACCTCGCCGGCGGTTGGCCAGCTGTTCCTGGGTGTGCCCAGCATTGGTTGCTCTCCCAAACCGCCTCCGGAGCGCTCCTTGTAGCGCTGGCCAGCTGCAACATTTCTCGGGTCGGAGATCAGACAGAGTGTGGACAGCCTTTCCCGCCAGGGCCAGCGCAGCCTGCATGGCAGTCTCTTCGGGTGGCCAGCCATTCAGCACAGCAGCCAGCTCGACCTGAACCAGATAGTCATCTAGCAGGGTTTCACCATTAAAGCGGGGAAGTTTGGCCCATTGGTGGATTGGTGGGACGGTCGCCTCTTGGTCAATCGCTCTGTCATCCATCCCCAGCTGATCGATGAACCGCTCAAGCTGCTGAATCTCCGCTCTGATTCTGACTTCCATCTGCTCCATTGTCCCACTCCTGACACCAGTGTGACGTTGTAAGGGTTCACACGAGAAGGAGAGATGACTGTGACAAAACAGGCTTTATTTATACACACTCTCCCAACACAGAATGGAGGGGAGGTCATTTACACAGACCCCCGTCTCACTTATGGTGACACAAGCACATGATCGATCACAACGCTAACTGGTCTTGTAACACTGCTGTTCCATTATAACACAGTTACAATGGCACAGCAATAACACTTAGAACACATGAATAATAACAATCTTTGAATCCTCCGCGGTGCAAGCATACCAGGAGAATCCCCGCCCCCTTATCACAGCCCCAACGTTACATTATATACTGTATATATCACTGTTACCTGCGCGCATGGTTATGTTTGTGGTGTGTCAACTCTGGCAGCTCCCCAGTAAAAGAGTGTTTGATTGATTTTATTTATTTGAACATTCCGACAAAAGAAAAAAAGAATTTAAAACAAAACAAAAATCAAGCCAAAAATAAAATGTTCAGAAGGAGTGGGAAGAAGCCAACGCTTATATAGTCCCACCCCTTTTCCATACCCAACAAATTACAACATCACTCTTAGTCATCATTCATCCCACAACCACATTCACCATAATACACCCCATAGTCAAATTATGCAACAGAAATGACACAACAACGACAGTCCATATTGACAACAATACCAACAGCCAACAATAATTGTAACAATAATAAATAAATACTTCTGGTATGTTCAACACAAACACAGACAACACCATCACCTTCACAATCACCATAACACAATAACACACACAATCACAACCTTTTTTCATTGAAGACACATTGTAATATTACTGCCCTTTATTTTTATATTGCTCAAAAAACATTTCTTTATATGTTGATTTAAATATACGGATGTTTGGACATTGCCTGTGTTTCTCCCCCAGCCCATTCCACAATTTTACCCCACACACAGACACACAAAAACCCTTCTTAGTAGATCTTACTAAGTGCATTTTAAATTTTGTGTTACCCCGTAAATTATATTTCCCTTCCCTCTCACTGAAAAGCTTTTACTAACTTTAAACATTAATTATTCTGTATAATAATCAACCAGATCCCGTAATTTCAATAACTTTGAATGTAAAAACAATAAATTAGTATGTTCATACACGACTTTGTGTATAACACGGACTGCCCTTTTTTGTAATATTAGCAATGAATTAAGTGTGCTTTTATAATTGTTATTTTTAATAATTTAGAAACTTGAAATATATCATTTATATATATGTTAAATAATTTGGGGCCCAATACTGACCCCTGGGGGACCCCACAGGCAATTCCCATACACCCAGACAGATATTCTCCCATCTTCACAAACTGTTGTCTCTCAGATAAATAACTTGTAACCCAGTTCAGAGCCATTCCCCTAATACCATACATTTGCAGTTTATTAAGAAGTATTGAATGATTTATTGTATCAAATGCTTTTCTAAAATCTATAAATACACCAATTGCATATTTTCCTTGATCTAATGCATTTATTATTTCCTCTGTTGCTTCCATTATCGCCAACGATGTTGTACTCTTGGCTCTAAATCCATATTGGGTCTGATTAAGCACATCGTGTTTATTTAAAAAGTTTTCTAATCTGTTGTTGAATAGTTTTTCCAGAATGTTTGAAAATTGTGGGAGAAGCGATACTGGTCTGTAGTTTGTGTCGTGGTGTTTATTTCCTTGCTTGAGTAAAGGTATTACTTTTGCTATTTTCATTTTCTGCGGGAATGAGCCAGTTTGAAATGATAGATTACAAATATATGTGAATGGTTTTAATATGCCATCAACAGTTCTTTTTACTAGTGCCATATCCATACCATCACAATCAGTAGATAATTTATTTTTACACTTTTCAACAACAGATTTTACCTCTAGTTCATCCACCACTGTAAGAAAGATTGACCGAGGGTTATTTCCAATCAATGTCTCACTCACGGTGTCTCTTCCTTGGTTTGGAATTTTTGCTGCCAACTCTGGTCCAACATTTACAAAAAATTTATTCATTTTATTTACTATCATATTCTTATCATAATTATCACCACAATTATCAGTAAAATACTCTGGATATATCATTTTCTTAGTTCCATTTTTCCTTAATTTATTTAATATATCCCAGACTCCTTTTATATTATTTTTATTTTCATTTAACATTTTCCTATAGTATAATTATTTACTAGTTCGTATTATTTCAGGTAATTTATTTTTATATGTTTTATATCTTTTTTTCAGATTCTTTGGTTCTTAATTTAATGAAAATTTTATAGATATAATTTTATTTTTTACAAGCATTTTGTAGCCCCTGGTTAACCACGGGCAATTTTTTGTATATATGTTTTTTATTAATTTCTTTAATTGGACAGTTTTTATCATATAATGATTTAAATATATCAATAAATTTATCATATGCCAAGTCCACTTTTTTTTCTCTATAGACAACATCCCAATTCTGTAACATTAAGTCTTCTTTTAAAGCACTGATTCCATCTTCTGTTTGTATTCTTTTATAGATAATCTTTTTACATATTTATCTTTTGTTCTTATTAAAGACAAGAATAGAAAGGAGATGTCTTTACCTTCTTAACATGTTTCGACTGTACACTGCAGCCTTTGTCAGAAGAGTCAGCTGATTGCTGCCAGATGACATTTATCAGCTGATTTTCGTAGGCGGGGCCAGCTCAGCAGATCTGTCAGATCCACCGAGCCGGCCCCGCCTTCCGCCGTCAGATGGTCTCTGGAGAATGTGATCCCAGGTGTGGGAAAGCATAAAGGCCCCCTCTGATAACAGGTGTGGGAAAGCATAAAGGCCCCCTCCCACACCATGCTTTCCCACACCTGGGCTCACATTCTCCAGAGACCATCTGACGGCAGAAGGCGGGGCCGGCTCGGTGGATCTGACAGATCCGCTGAGCTGGCTCCGCCTACGAAAATCAGCTGATAAATGTCACCTGGCAGCAATCAGCTGACTCTTCTGACGAAGGCTGCAGTGTACAGTCGAAACATGTTAAGAAGTTCAAGACACCTCTTTTCTAGTCTTGTCTTTAATAAGAACAAAAGATAAATAATTAAAAGAAGACAAAATGAACCTACTTGAGCTATTACGTGGAAGTTATGGACAAAATTGCATCAAAGACTTCCGCTGGCTGGAGAAATTGGAGAAAACACGGGCACACTTCAGAAACCACCTGAGATTTAACCTTCGTTGCAGAGATGAGAATGTCACACCAGCAAGCCTCAACATAAGAAATCCAATCCCAACCAAAAACGCAGAGAAAATTATCAATAAAGCACAGAAAGACCTGATCAAAGAACAGATAAGAATGACGGCAAACAAAGTGGACAGAATCAACAACCAGCTCAAGGAGAAAATGAACATTTTCAAGAAACACTACCCGACTGACCAGGAAATACAGGAGCAGATAGAAGAACAATTAAAACACGCACATAAAGAAGAATTCATTAAAACGAAAAACCGCCAATTAAAAAAACTAAAAAAAAACTTACAGAAAGGAAGAACGGATGAAGACAAACACACACGGAAATGAACGCTAAGTGGGTCAAAAACTTGTCAAAACGCACACTCATGGACACGGAGAAAACAGTGCTGCCCCGCCTACAAAAATCAGCTGATAAATGTCACCTGGCAGCAGTCAGCTGACTCTTCTGACGAAGGCTGCAGTGTACAGTCGAAACGTGTTAAGAAGGTAAAGACATCTCCTTTCTATTCTTGTCTTTAATAAGAACAAAAGATAAATAATTAAAAGAAGACAAAATGAACCTACTTGAGCTAATCTTTTTACATGGTTTATTATTCTTATTCTTACTCTCATTAGCCCCATAATTAACGTCTAAAGAAACAAATACAGGCAGGTGGTCACTAATGTCATTTATTATACCACTCACCATATTATATTCAATAACATTGGTAAAAATGTTGTCTATCAGGGTAGCACAGTGTGTCGTTCTTCTCGTAGGTTTTGTAATCTTTGGAAATAAGGTTAAGCTATACATTGTATCTAAGAAATCTTCAGTTGGTTTATGTTGTTTTGTTTTCATTAAATCTATATTAAAGTCACCACAAATAAAGATATCTTTTCGTCTTATTTTTGCATACATCTTTTGCATCCCATTTCTAAATTTCCCCATATCAGATCCCGGTGCTCTATATATACAACTTACTATTATGTTTTTTCTATTTTCCATTGTAATCTCAAATGTTAAACATTCCATACTTTCATTCACTGTTGATGTCATGCTGTCCATTTTTTACTTTTTAATTTTCGACCAACATACAGTGCTACCCCACCACCACATTTACATTTCCTATTTTGTGTGTACATCTCATATCCATATAGTTCAAAATTTACATCTTTTTCTTCATTAATCCATGTTTCACTTATTGCAGTAATCCTAAATAGTGTGTTAAATTGATTTAAAAACTCCTTAATACTATCAAAGTTTGCATAGAGACTCCTACTATTAATATGTATTATTGTCAATGTCTGATCTGAATTCATAATTCCATTTAATTGTTGTTCATCATAATAAACACACTTATAATTAATATGATAAAAATAATTATTGTCTGGGTCAATATCTCCTAAAATGTCTTGTGGTTGCTGTCCAGTATTGACAAAGATTCCAGCTTCAATTTGCCCTAATACACTTTCATTATTAAATGAGGAAGGATGATTGGTTAAAGTGCTAATCATAAGTTATGTCAACGATGTACACCAAAAGGAAAAAAGGGAAAAGAACACAAAAATCTCCACTCATAATCTTACTGCACTGTTATTCTTGCATCAGGGCTAAGGTTTAAATTTGTCTAATTCCTCCATTTCTCTAATCATTATTCAATCCAATTCAGCTTTATTTATAATGCGCCACACCACAACAAAAGCTGTCTCGTGGCGCTACAGTGCAGAAAAAAAAACCCAACACAGTCACAGAAAGACCCAGCAATCAGACGATCCCCTATGAGCAAGCACTAAGCAACAGTGGAGAGGAAAAACTCCCATTTGGAAGGAAGAAACCTCTAGCAGAACCGGGCTCAGGGAGGGGCAGTTGTCTGCTGTGACTAGCTGGGGATGAAGGGATAGGGAGGATGGAGAGGACAGACATAAGGAACATAACAGTAAGATGCCAAGTACATTATTGGACGTCAACCAGCAGTATGGATCAGATAACAATAGGACAAAAGTGAGGTTAAGAGACACAAAATCCCTCCTTAAACCTAAGCTATATTAAAAAGGAAGGATTTTACCCTGTTCTTAAAAACAGAGACCGAGTCTGACTCCCGGACCCAGAGTGGTAACTGGTTCCAGAGAGAAGGGGCTTGGTAGCAGAAGGCTCTGCCTCCCACTGTACTTTTGGAGATTCTGGGCACCACAAGTAAGCCAGCATTTTGGGAGCATAATGCTCTATTAGGATGGTAAGGTAATATCAGATCTTTTATATATTGGGGGACCAGATTGTTAAGAGCTTTGAAAGTAAGAAGGATTTTAAACTTGATTCTAAATTCTATGGGAAGCCAATGACGGGAGGACAGAACCGGGGAAATATGATCTCTTTTTCTAGAACCAGTTAAAACTCTAGCAACAGCATTCTGAATCAACTGAAGATTTTTTAAAGATACTTTAGGACAGGGGTGTCCAACCATGTGCCATGGAGAGCCAAGACCCTGCAGGTTTTCTCTTCTACCCAGTCTCTTCAGCAGGTGTTTTCACTTATCAGCAATCAGTGGGAAGAAGTTCACTGAAATCTGCTGTTGAAGACACTGGTTGGAGGTAAAACCTGCAGGGTCTTGGCTCTCCATGGCACATGGTTGGACACCCCTGCTTTAGGACAACCAGATAATAGCGAATTACAATAATCTAATCGAGAGCTGACAAAGGCGTGAATCAGTTTCTCAGCATCATTCAGAGATAAGATGCTCCTGATCTTGGCAATATTGCGTAGATGATAGAAGGCAGTCTTAGAAACAGTTTTAATATGTGAATTAAAGGACAAATCTTGATCAAAAATAACTCCAAGGTTCCTCACAGAACTGTTCAGAGTGAGAGTAGCAGCATCTAAATTAAGGGCATCATCTGAAAAGGAATTTCTAAGAATTTTGGGCCAACAAGTTTGACTTCAGTCTTATCAGAGTTTAAAGGTGAACTGAAGTGAACGGCATTGAACGGCACTGGGTGATAGTACATACAATTATAAAGATAATTTATCATTGGCACCCCCTCTACCAATCCCGGAATCTTGGAGAAAATCACGATTTTAAATTTCCTGCCCTGAAAAATCCTACGAATCCGCCGATTATCCGGAAGTGCAGCTGGAGTTCCGCGTGACGTCACGAATGGGACCCAGTCCTCATGTTTACCATTGCGAGCATGTTGACACTGGTTGTTTTTGGTGCATTTTGTCGTGATAGTCGACTACAAAACACTTCCAACACCTGGGAAGATCTGTTCAGTGGCCAAGGAAAGCTGTCATGGCGACGAAAGAAAAGAAAGGGGGAGGAAAAGCGACCGGGAAGCGATGCGTTTCTAGATATACAGTGATCCCTCGCTACTTCGCGTTTCACCTTTTGCGCCCTCAGTGCATCGCGGATTTTTCAAAAATATTCATCAAAAATTCAAAATTGAGAAAAAATGGCACGAAAGTTGCCCGGGCGCTAGCAGAAGGCAGGGAGACTACATTAGAACATCAGGTATCAAAACGGAGAGCCCGCACAACTCAAAATCCACCTCTCTGACCACCGCTCCACTCCTCTCCGCCCACCTCTTCACCGCTCGGGAATCTCGCAAGCTGATTGGCCGAGACTTTTTACCTCACAAGCTGATTGGCCGAGACATTTTACCCAGCTTCTCTCCCTGCCGAGCACCCATACCCAGCGAAGGAAGACCGCATTCATTGTTCTTTATCGCTCGTGTTGCTTAGTGGCACTTTTCGCTGTTCTCTTGTGCCTTTTTGTGCAAAATAGTGCTTGTGACGCCCTTGGGGGGGGGGGGCGGTGACGCTACTTCGCGGTTTTTCACTTTTCGCGGTTGGTTCTGGTCCCCATTAAACGCGATAAGTGAGGGATCACTGTAGATATTATTTATAAATAGCACAGTCAAATGCAGAGGCCAGTTCTGTTCATGTGTATGGCCACTATAGTCTGTAGAAGTATTGTAATACATAGCCCATGGTCATGGAACCTGTCCTGAATACACATGTTAACCCTACGCCACGGATGTGTCTATTCAATGCCAAGTGTGTACACGGCCAGGCTATTGTACAGTCCTAGCCCTATGTATAAATAATAAGTTGGAAAAATGCTGATGGGTTTTTTTTCCTTTCTTTTTTATTGTTAATTTTCCTTATCCTGACACCCCAAACATGCCAAAGTAGAGAAGTAAAGACTCACCATTCTGTATTCAATAAGCGACTCTCCTCCCCATCACTGCTGCGGTCTGACTCTGAGTAGGTGCCGGAATCCCCCGAAAATTCTGGCTCGAATCTGTATGGTTCGATGCCTCCCTTGCTGTCTTCCTGTTCACTTGACACTCCTGCATCCTCCTCTGTCTCGTCACCGATCCTGAATGCCTCTTCACTCTGAAAACTCTGGTGTTCTTGACTGCTGGAACTGCTATCATCTGCCATTGTTGTTTTGATAAGGGTCACACTCGTGATGTCACGCAGCGTCGTCTGCACTACTTCCGGTTTGTTTGGCACTGCCAGCCAGAGGCAAAAGTTTATCGGCTTATAGCTTGGCCATCGCATGGCCTAAAAATTTCTTTTATGTGTTGAAAAATACAATAGGTAATAAGGAATTAATCTGCTATTCTACTTTTTGCGCAAAAAGGTGGTTTCAGTTCACCTTTAATAGTAAAAAATTACAAGTCATCCAAGCTTTGATGTCCTTAAGACAGGCATCTAACTTGGCTAATTGATTACAATCATCGGGCTTCATTGACAGGTATAGTTGTGTGTCGTCTGTGTAACAGGGAAAATGTATACAGTGCTTTCTGATGATATTGCCTAACGGGAGCATATATAGACTAAAAAGAGTAGGGCCCAACACAGATCCCTGTGGAACTCCATGACTGAGCTTAGAGTTGGAAGAAAATTCATCATTGATATGGACAAATTGAAATCTATCAGACAAATAAAATCTAAACCACTGCAACAGAGTTCCACTGAGTCCAACAAAGTGTTCTAATCTATCAAGTAGAATGGCATGATCGATAGTGTCAAAGGCTGCACTGAGATGTAAAAGAACAAGAACAGAGACAAGTCCATTATCAGATGCAGTCAGTAGGTCATTAGAGACCTTCACTAAGGCAGTTTCAGTGCTGTAATGAGCTCTGAACCCAGATTGAAACACTTCAAACAAACAAACTCCCTGCAAATGGTCAGATAATTGCACAGCAACAACTCTTTCCAAGATTTTTGAAATGAAAGGTGTAGGGATATTTAATAAAATATTGTAATAAGGTACAGGAATTATTTATTTTATTTAATAGTGGGTGTGAAAGGGGGCGGCATTAAACTGTCACTCCTGCACTCGCTAAATAAAATAAATAAGCACTTGTAAAAGGGGCACCAGTCCTAACGGACACTTATATTAAACTTAGTTTTAATTAATTTTGTACCTTCAGTTACTTAATGGATCAGTCTCAAATTTAAGGGAGTTCTTCTCCTGCCGTGATCTAAGAAACATACACTACCGTTCAAAAGTTTGGGGTCACCCAGACAATTATTTTGTGTTTTCCATGAAAAGTCACACTTATTTACCACCATGAGTTGTAAAATGAATAGAAAATATAGTCAAGACATTGACAAGGTTAGAAATAATGATCTGTATTTGAAATAATAATTTTTTCCTTCAAACTTTGCTTTCATCAAAGAATCCTCCATTTGCAGCAATTACAGCATTGCAGACCTAACATGATCGCACAAGGGTTTTCTAATCATCCATTAGTCTTCTGATGCAATGAGCAAACACATTGTACCATTAGAACACTGGAGTGATAGTTGCTGGAAATGGGCCTCTATACACCTATGCAGATATTGCACCAAAAACCAGACTTTTGCAGCTAGAATAGTCATTTACCACATTAGCAATGTATAGAGAGTATTTCTGATTAGTTTAAAGTTATCTTCATTGAAAAAAAGTGCTTTTCTTTCAAAAATAAGGAAATTTCTAAGTGACCCCAAACTTTTGAACGGTAGTGTATATATGTGAAAGGAAAACGCTTCAACTTCTCTCATTCACCCTTTTATTAAACTCATTCAGGTTACATGATATGGCATTCAAATGATGGATAAACAGATTCAAATGATAACAGGCGTCTGATATCACATCAACTGTTATTGGATTCCTGAACATAAAATCTAGCATTAAACCTTTGTAGAACCAAGGAGAAACCAGAGTTTTGTTTCGACGGTAAATGAAGGCTGAAATGTCTAACAAAAACAGAATGCTATTTTATGGGGAAAATTCATAAGCTGATTATCTATTATATTATGAACTTCTGAATTAATCTACAAAAATGGAGGGAAGTTATTTAAAAATGACTAATAGTCTTCCTTCAGTTTATAGTTTTATCCTGTGGCTGAGAGACTAATTGTACCATGAAACACTGATTATGTTCAATTGTAATTTGAATGTTAGAACATCACGTTTAACCCAGCAGATAGGAAAATGGGAGTCTCACTTACGAACAGCTGTAGGTCCACGTTTTCAGTGGGTCGGTAATGGCTGAGTTTGAAGTCAGGACATCGGGAGAAAGCGACTGCTGCTATGCTTCCTCACAGCCGTAAGAAATGCAGACTCAGCCGGGGGGCTCGTACAGGACCGTGGCAGCAGTGAGGAGTTGTCCCAGAGCGGCGTGAAAAGTCCTTAGGCAATGAGTCCAACCAAATCGGTGAGGTCTCTGCCACGGGATAGACCAAAAAAACTGAAGGAGAAACTTCTCAGTCAGGCGGGCATGAGGCCGGAAAGAGAGTCCAAAACACAATCTCTGTTCAATTTAAATTAGGAAAATTAAAGGTCCACTTTAACGGCGTGAAAAGTCAGAAAATCTGAGAAAAGCATTTACTAGGATAAGAATGGCTTCTGAGGTGATGGAAAAAAAGAGTTTGACTCTTTATTTAAGGCGAGCTCATAAGAAAAAGATGGTTTCTCTTCAGTAACCAGAAAAATGAGAAAACTAACACAGGATTTGACAAACTTCACACAGAACAATTTAGATAAAAGAAAACTACACAGAACCTTGAAAAGGGTGGAATAAACTTTCCTCTGAGATCTAGATCACTATACTGCTTCTTTAATCTTAATTTAGTTCCTGATCTACCCAGACTTCTACACTTCTTTCAATCTTTTTTTTTCTAGTTCTCAATCTACTTATTCTTTGTCTGTCTTATTCCTTCTTATTCTTTTTTTATTCTTTTTCTCAATCTTATTCTCAATCTTATTCTTATTCTTTTTTATTCTTTGTTTTATATTCTCTCTTATTTTCCTTCTTATTCTTATTCCAACATGCAGGGCGGCTCCTCACTCCTTTTAACTGAGCACGCCGTTGGGTCATAAAACATGGGCCGGTCGCAAGACAGACCAATCAGCTTTATAAAAAGGAGTTTGAACTGGCCACCATCCAATGTGAAAACATTTCTTTGTTTGGGAGCAACCAATCGAATGAGGGCACCATCCCATGAAAATGCAGAGAAGAATTACTACTCATTCAGTTCTTATAAAATTAGGTGCTCAATATAAGATCTAACTAAATTAAACGACTTGGCTAATATTCAGTGATCATGCATTTATACCATTACTACTAATATTACATTTGTTTGACTAACACTTATGAACATAACATTTCTTATACATATTTATAATACATGCACTCATATTTAGATCAAAGATAAATGAAGTACTGCAAACCATGGTCAGTGATCAAAAGGATGATTTTCAGTGTCCTTAGGATCCGGGGGAGATGATAAGCTGAAAGAAACTTAATGCTTAGTAAGAATTGACAGTCAAATTATACATTGTGGAGAGCGTGAAAAGATGAGGCTGAGTTTATTTCTCAAATCAAGTTTATTCACGTATCTCCAACATCCTCCCAACAGAAGGAGGAGGCATCACCCCACATCTGTCCCATTTATACCCAGGACATCAAAGCACACAGTCACATTGTCATTTTAATCCCAAGACACAATACATCTTCTTCCAGGTCTTGTCCCCTCCACCCCCACATCACTGGTGGTCAGGAAATCCCTCAAGGCCACCTCTTTGCATAACACAGAACACATTTCGCACCCTCCTGTTATCCCCAGGAGACTCAGTCCTATTGTTCGTTCTGAGACGTGAAGCAACATTAATATACAAATGGAGTCTATGAAGCTACATATGTGTGTACCACATGACCCCCCCCCCCCCCCAAACGTCTAAGATGGAACAATAAAACACAGTCTGCATATCATAATAAAATCAGAAACATCAGTCCACATGCTGCTTGGGCTTCAAACGTCTCCCGTACTTGCTGTAAGTGGGCTTTAACCCTCCTGCGGCGCCATCCTGCTGGGGAGCTGCTGTCTGGGGATTAGAACTGTTAGTCAATCCCTGTGGGAGCTCTGGGGAAAGCTCCCTAGGTGGTCTGCCGCGCCGAGGGGCCCTCACCAACTGCACAGTTTCATCAGCCATCACAAAAGTGGGTTTGAGCCTGTTTATACCAATCATTTCCTTTCTGCCCCCCAAATCTAGCAAAAAGTGCTTATCCCCTGTTTCCAGCACTCTAAATGGTCCATCATAAGGTGGTCGCAAGGCCGGGCGGTGGGCGTCATGTCTGACAAAAACAAACTCTGCATTTTTTAAAGCCTTAGGCACAAAAACGTGTGGAAAACTGTGATGAACGGGGCCAGGAAGTGTGCTCGATCCCGTGTCACTCAGCAACAGCTGAGCAGGGGAGCACTCTGGCGCAGGATTATCTGGGAGAAATTCCCCGGGCAGCCGGAGTGGCTGAGCAAAAACTAACTCAGCTGGGGAGGCTTTTAAATCCTCTTTAGGTGCAGAACGCAACCCCAATAAAACCCATGGTAGCCTGTCCACCCAATTTGCATCCGTAAGCGACGCTCTGAGGGCCGCTTTCAATGACCTATGGAAACGTTCGCATAAACCATTAGCTTGCGGGTTGTATGCAGTAGTGCGGTGGATGGTCACCCCCAGGCTGTGGGCCATAGCTGACCAAAGCTCAGAAACAAATTGAGGACCTCTGTCAGACATCATGTCCGACGGAACTCCAAAACGCGCTACCCATGCCGTTAAAAACGCACGCGCCACCTCCCCGGCCGTGGTTGACGCCAGTGGAACCACTTCCGGCTAACGCGTAGTGCGGTCCACCATTGTCAAAAGGTGTGTGCACCCCTGTGATGGCGGGAGGGGGCCTACGAGGTCGACATTTACATGATCAAACCTCTTAGCCGGGATGTGAAACGGCTCCAAGGGAGCTCTCGTGTGTTTGCGTACTTTAGCTCGTTGGCAAGCCATGCAGGTTGCCGCCCACTCCTTAACTTGCCTGCACAGGCTCGGCCATACAAATTTCTCTCCTACCATTTTGACCGATGCGCGCACCCCCAGGTGCGCCAGAGAATGAATCGAGTCAAAAACGCGGCGGCGCCACGCAGTCGGCACCACCGGACGCGGTCGCCCGGTGGAGACATCGCAGATTGGGGGGGCATACCATCTTGCAGCACCCTGTTCTCCAGCCTTAACCCTGTTGGTCCAGACTGGAGCGCGCACACGTCTGCATCGCTAACCTGATCCGCGGCCATGGCTGCATAATCTATCCCCATGCGGACTGGGGCCGCACGCACTTCTGCGCCGCTAGCCCGCTCCGCGGCCATGGCAGCATAATCTGCCCCTACACGGGCTGGAGTAGCTACGGCGCGCGAGAGACAGTCTGCCACTACATTCAGTTTACCCGCTACGTGTTGAATACCAGTAGTAAACTCTGAGATTGCAGCCAGCTGCCTCTGCTGTCGGCCTGACCACGGTTCTGAAACCTTGGCCATTGCGAAAGTGAGCGGCTTGTGGTCGACGATCGCAGTGAAACGGCGACCTTCCAGCCAGAATTGGAAGTGGCGAATGGCCAAGTGGAGCGCTAATAACTCCCTGTCGAACGCGCTGTATTTTTGCTCGGCATCGCGCAAAGTTCTGCTGAAAAAGGCAAGCGGCTGCCAAGCCCCGGCAACATGCTGCTCCACTACTGCCCCATGGCCACATCTGACGCGTCAGTAGTGAGCGCTATGCGGGCCGTTGGGTCTGGATGTGCTAACAACGCAGCATTTGCCAGGGCTGTTTTGACCTCCGAGAATGCGCACTCCCGCTCCGGGGACCATTCGATTGTATTTGTGGGTTTTTGTTTTTTAATCGCGGCATACAGTGGTTGCATGAGCTGCGCTGCATGGGGGAGGAAACGGTTATAAAAATTCACCATTCCCAAAACCTCTTGTAACGCTTTGACCGTTTGTGGCTGGGGGAAATTTGTTACTGCACACACTTTGTCAGGCAGAGGAACTGCTCCATCTGAGGAGATGCGGTGCCCCAAAAAATCAATCTGTGTCACCCCGAACTGACACTTCGCTGGGTTGATTATTAACCCGTGCTCTCCCAACCTCCGGAAAACTACCGTGAGGTGATTTTCGTGTTTGTCTTCGGACGCGCTGGCTACCAAGATGTCGTCCAGGTAGACGAACATGAAGGGGAGATCGCGCAACACCGCGTCCATCATGCGTTGGAACGTCTGTGCGACACCTTTAAGCCCAAACGGCATGTGCAAAAACTCGAACAAGCCAAACGGAGTTATTACCGCTGTTTTGGGTATGTCCTCAGCGCGCACTGGGACTTGATGGTACCCGCCAACTAAGTCTATTTTGGAAAAAACGTGCGCCCCCGCCAAATGGATGGAAAAATCTTGAATATGCGGGATTGGGTAATGGTCGTGCGCTGTAGCGTTGTTCAACCTGCAGAAATCACCGCAAGGTCGCCACGAGCCGTCAGCTTTAGGGACCATGTGAAGCGATGAAGCCCATGGGCTCTTCGACCGCCGAATGATGCCCAACCTTTCAAGGTTGCCGAACTCCTCGCGCGCTATGGCCAGTTTAGCTGCATCCAAGCGCCGGGGTTTTGCAAAAACGGGGGGACCGGCAGTAGTAATAAAATGTTCCACACCGTGTTTAGCCACGGCTGCTGAAAATGTGGGAACCGTGAGTGCTGGAAACTGGGAGAGGAGTGTGTGGAACTTACCGCTTGCTGTAGCGACGTTGGCTTGTGCTGTGGGCAGGGTCACTCGGGCTGCACAGGGAATAGAGTAAAAAGAGAGTGCATTAACCAAGCGTCTATTAGGAAGATCAACCAACAACCCGTGTGAGCACAGAAAATCAGCACCTAACATGTTGAAGCTCACCGCAGCTATAATAAAAGTCCACTCAAATGTGCAGCCATGCAGGGACAGAAGCAGAGTCTTCTCACCGAAGGTCTTAATGCTCGAGCCGTTCGCTGCCGATGCTCCATGACTCCCAGGGCCTGCCAGCCGGTCAGCATAGGTTGGCATGATGAAACTCACTTGGGAGCCTGTGTCCACGAGGAATTGCCTCCCAGAAAGCGCATCCGTCAAGTAGAGCAGCTTGTTCTGTTCTCCGAGGGCCGCAGCTGCTACCGACCCCCGGCTCTGGTGTTTCCCAAGCTCTTGAACTGACACGGTGGTATACACTTGCGTGCCCTCTCTGCGAAGCGGCGATGGTAAAAACAGAGGTCGTCTCCTCCGCAATGTTTGGTCTTCACCGCCGCCGTTGTCGGTGGGTCTGCCTCCACCGCCTCTGGCCCCCTGCCATCCCCGGCCATTGCGCTGAGGTCTGCCGCTGCTGCGGTGGCCGTGCGCCGTCTGCTGGCGTTGAGAATCCGCTGTGCCTCCTGGGCCAGCGCGCCGAAGTCCCGCCAGGCCAACAACTGTGAACCTGCCAGGGTCACTCTCGTCTCCGATGGTAGGGTTCTCAGAAAAATGTGGGTGAAAAGGAAATCGCCGTCGTCTGAGCCTCTCAGCCTCAACATGTCCTCCGTCAGGTCGACAGGCGTGCTTTCTCCCAATTCGTTCAGGGCCAGGAGTCTCTCTGCTCTCTCCTGGGATGAGGGAGTGAAACGCTGTATGAGCGCAGCCTTCAACCCACCGTATTTGTCGTCAGCGGGTGGGCGCTCCACCAGGCTCTGCACATGTCGAGCTGTGCGGTTGTTGAGCTTGGCAATAACGTGGTAGAATTTTGCGTCATCTGCCGTTATTCCCCGGAGAGCGAACTGAGCCTCGGCCAAATGGAACCAGGAGCACGGGTTGTCCTGCCAGAAGTCTGGTAGCTTGCCTGTGGCTGCGTTCGCCTGGCTGGTTCCTGACAAGACCGGCTCGGGGGAATTACTTCTGCTCATGATACGTCTTAAGGTCACCAGTGTGGAGAGCGTGAAAAGATGAGGCTGAGTTTATTTCTCAAATCAAGTTTATTGACGTATCTCCAACATCCTCTCAACAGAAAAAGGAGGCATCACCCCACATCTGTCCCATTTATACCCAGGACATCAAAGCACACAGTCACATTGTCATTTTAATCCCAAGACACAATACATCTTCTTCCAGGTCTTGTCCCCTCCACCCCCACATCACTGGTGGTCAGGAAATCCCTCAAGGCCATCTCTTTGCATAACACAGAACACATTTCACACCCTCCTGTTATCCCCAGGAGACTCAGTCCTATTGTTCGTTCTGAGATGTGAAGCAACATTAATATACAAATGGAGTCTCTGAAGCTACATATGTGTCTACCACAACATAATGAAACACATTCCGTAGGTATCCACTAACTAACTAACTAACTAACCTGCACTTATATAGCGCTTTTCTAGTCACAAAGACCACTCAAAGCGCTTTCATTAATACTAACCCTCTATTCTAAGGGCCTATAGGAAACAGATATCTAGGGACAATTTAGAACAGCCAATTAACCTAACATGCATGTTTTTGGCATGTGGGAGGAAACCGGAGAAATCCCGGAGTAAACCCACGCAACACGGGGAGAACATGCAAACTCCACACAGATCACTGTTGGTCGGGGGCTGGGATCGAACCCACGATCCCACGATCCCCACAATCCCCTGGCCAAGGAGGTAGGTAGGTAATCCACTAGGAGGTACTGTTGAGCTGTAGATAATTTCTTTAGGTCCATGATATCTGAACAGGGGATCTTTTTTTTTTTTTTGATTTTGTATATTTTATTAATCCCCAGAGGGGAAATTGAGGGCATCCACCTGGATGGATGAAGCAGCCATGGTACGGCGCTATCCCTTAACCATTCACACACACATTCACACCTAGGGCCACTTTAGAGTCTCCAATTAACCTAACCTGCATGTTTTTGGCCTGTGGGAGGAAACCGGACAAATCCTGGAGTAAACCCACGCAGATACGGGAAGAACATGCAAACTCCACACAGATCACTGTTGGTCAGGGGCTGGGATCAAACCAGGGATCCCATGGCCAAGGGTGAGTTGCTGTGCTGCCGCAGTGCTAACCACTGTGCCACCGCACTGCCCAATCTGGATCTGGTATCTGTTGAAAGTCATAAACCTGTCTGGTTAAGAAGTTTATGACCTTTTAAGAGCATTAGTTTCCTGTAGGGTGGATGATATCCACATGAACTGCCCACGTTGGGGATCTGGACTCCCGAGTTTTTATGGTCCCTTTAAGCCTTTAAAAGCAAATTCTGCTCCTTACCATCTCTGCAAGATGCAACTCTTTACATTGGGGTCCTGGGAAAAGGATTCTTGGTCAGGCCTTGAGTGAGAGTAGTTAATATGAAAACAAGTGATATTCCTATAGAATGAAGAAAAGTAATTTTCCTGTAGAAGGAAGAAAAGTGATCTTCCTGTAGAATGGAGAAAAGTGATTTTCCTGTAGAAGGAAGAAAAGTGAAATCCCTGTAGAATGGAGGAAAGTGATCTTCTGGATTGGTTTGAGGAGATGATGATGCTACAAAGGCAAATTAGAGATTGGTCGATAATTGGCCAAAACTCCAGGATCAAGCGTTGGTTTTTTTAAGTAAGGGTTTAATTACAGCAGTTTTAAAAGCCAGTGGAACATAACCCAGAGTTAAAGAAGAATTAATTACAGGAAGAATACGGCTACCAATAATTGGGAAGATAATTTTAAATAACCTGGAAGGAATAGGGTCCAGAAGACAAGATGAAGGCTTAGATGAGGAAATTATTTTATCCAACTCTAAGAGGTCAATTGGAATAAACTTATCTAAGCAGATATCAATTGAAGGAGTTGCAGTAGTTAATGTACTAGAGTTTACGGTAGGAAGAATCTGACTGATTTAATCTCTAATAGATAAAATTTTAAGATTGAAATAGTTCAGAAAGTCCTGACTAGAAAGCTCAGGGGGGATGCGAGGATTGACCGAGTCCTGGCTCTTTGTATGCCTGGCTATAGTGTTGAAGAGAAACCTGGGGTTATTCTTGTTTGCTTCTATTAACGCAGAATAATAGCTTGATCTAGCTTTTCTAAGAGATTTTTTATAGATTAAGAAATGATTTCTCCATGCTAAGTAGAATTCATCTGAATTAGTTGAACGCCATTTCCTTTCCAATTGACGAGTTTTCTGTTTTAAGCCACGAGTTTCTGAGTTAAACCAAGGGGTAAGAAATCTCTGGTTAGACTTTTTTCTTTTTTAAAGGGGCTACCAAATCTAGAGTCTGATGCAGAGAGGCAGTTACATCATCAACCATGCTATCAATCACGAATGAAGCAGACTCTCCATCATTTATTTCTGGTGATTCTGTTGTGTTGACCCATGGCATAGAGGAGACAATCTGCAAAAATTTAGCAACAACATCATCAGCAACCATCTGCTGTAGTAGTATTTTTTCTTTAGGAAATAAGTGATCAGAGATAATGAAATCAAAAATTAACAGACAATGGTCAGACAGTACAGGATTATGAGGAGACACTACCAGATTTCGATATCTATACCATAAGTCAAAACAAGGTCCAATGTATGGTGGAGATAATGGGTAGAATTTTTTACTTTTTGGGAAAACCCCATTGAGTCTAAAATTGAATTGAATGCCTTATTAAGATAGTCACTCTCAACATCAACATGTATATTAAAGTCCCCTACAATAATTATTCTATCGGTTTTCAGCACTAAATCAGCTAAAAATTCAGCAAATTCCAATAGAAACTCTGAATAGGCCGAGGGAGGATGATAAACTATGGTAAAGAAAATTGGGTTCAAGCCAAGATTGCCAACAAACCCCACTCTGAGGACCAAACCTTCAAAGGAATTAAAACATAATTTCTGCTTGACATTAACTAGTAATTTAGAATGGAAAATTGCCGCCACTCCACCACCACGACCAGAACCTCTGGGGTTGTGACAGTTTAAATACCCAGAGGGAGTTGATTGATTCAAACCAACATAATCATCATGCCCGAGCCAGGTCTCTGTGAGGGATAGTAGATCGATCTGGTGATCGATTAATAGATCATGAACCAGAAGAGACTTAGAAGATAGAGACCTAATGTTTAATAAGCCACATTTAATTTTTAAACTTTGGGGAGGAACAGAGGTCAAATTATTAATTTTATTAATTTTAGGGACTTGAGGCTGGATTAGAATTTAACCAACATTTTGTTTAATCAATCTGGGAAGTTTATACATTCTTTTTTTTTTTTTTTTTTACTTTTTTATTAACTTTAGAGGGACCAGAAAAAAAGGTTCTCTAAGGGAGAAGACAGGGGCAAAGTTGAAGGGTGGTGGATGAGGAGGAGCAGCAGAAGTGTGTGTGTTTTTCAGGTATTGTTGTATTTGTCCTGGGTTGCAATATTTAGGGCAACGGGAGACAGACTCAGACTCTGTAGGATTATAAATCAAAGGCTGATCCAAACGGTAAAGACCACCTGAATTAATGGGATTGATACAATCCGTGGGAACAGAACCAAAAAAGGGAAGTTTGGCAAACCCAGAAGCTTCAGAATGAGTAAACACGCCAAGTCCCAAGGGCTGCATGGTGGCGCAGTGGTTTAGCACTGTGGCAGCACAGTTTTATCCTTGGCTGGGGGATCGCGGGGATCATGAGATCGTGGGTTCGATTCCAGCCCCCGACCAACAGTGAGCTGTGTGGAGTTTGCATGTTCTCCCCGTGTTGCGTGGGTTTACTCCAGGATTTCTCTGGTTTCCTCCCGCATACTAAAAACATGTAGGTTTAGGGCGCTTGCGCACGCAGCGACCGGCAGCCGGTGGCTTGTCACCAGATTGCAAACCAAATCTACCTACGGGTACAAATAAGTAACAAAAAAAAAAAAAAAAAGTCCCAGTCACTGTACTAAAAAACACCGAATAGAATAGAATAGATTGTCTCTTAAAACACGTGCACCAAGTCTATTTGGGTGGATGCCATCAGGCCTCATAAGTGATGGGCGGTTCCAAAATAAGTTAAAATTGTCAACAAAACCAATGTTAAAAATAGGACAAGTAAAACACAGCCAAGCATTAAGACTGAGAGTTCTGCTAAAACAATTGCAGCCTCGTCTGAAAGGTGCCAAAGGCCCGGAGATGAGCGCATGTCTGCCACAGTTCATAAGAGTGGACAGAAGTCTCCTGAAGTCACTTTTTAAAATCTCAGACGCTTCACTGGGATGTTATTGCATCCCACATGCACAACGACAGTTTGTACGTGAGGGAATTCATTCATTCAGCAGGTCAGGGATAAGAACCTCAATGTCAGAGACTCTAGCCCCGGGAAAAATCGAGTTACACAGTACCTGCTTCTGACGTTCCTCATAATCGAGTCACCAATTACCAGCGTCGTCTGGGGGGGTTAATGTCGGTGGATTCTGATATGGAGAGGAATTGTGAAGAGGGTGATGTTGTTGTGAAGGCGGGGTGATGTACTGTCTTCTGTCTGGAGCTGGTGTGTAATTTGACACACCAAGGGTGGTCTTTATCTGGGGTTTGCGGACATGAGCCACCGCTGAAGGACAGGAGGGAGGACGAGGGGCGTCCACGGGTGGGCGGCCAGTGTCCAGGTGGGGAAAATCCTCCAGGGAAAGGATATCAAATCTGTTTTCCAAGGACACAGGAAGAGAAGAGGCGCGGCCCATTCTGGCTGATCGACGATGGTTTTTAGCTGGTCGAACCAAGGTCCAGGGGGTGGATGGAGGATAAGAGGGACCAATCGAAGCTTTGGGTTTAGCCCCAAGATGAAACCAGTGTTTGTTGCTGAGGTCATGGACGTCTGCGGAGGCTGGAGCAGGTGTGGAGGTAGGTGGAAACACGCTGAGCTCACCCAAGTAAGTAGCAGTTTTCACCAGCTGCGAGGCAGTAGCCGGAGCCGATGATCACCCGAGAATGATGGTGTCAATGCGGTCTTCAACCTCCCGAATCTTGTAAAGATTGGAGAGCCTCGTTTCCAGCTCAGAGACCTTACCGAGGAGCTATAAACAGCGGGTATATGTCGGAGAAGGAGCCATGGCGTTCCAGGTGCTGAGATGGATAGCCCACCATCTAGCCAAAAAACAGCTACTCGTGCATCCAAACAGGCTTTTAGGCGAGGCCAATACTGAGGTAACAGCAAACAAAAACCAATAACAACAAACAGAGATAAAAAAAAAATTAAAAATTAAAAATGAAATCAATAAAAACAAACAAAAACAGAGAAAATAGTACTCTGACGCGATGAGTGTTAGACGCAGCTGTCATTCAGCTGTCACCAATCAAAGGGAATCAATAACTTTAGCTTCTTCTGGAGTCCCAAGCAGTTTAATCCACACTTTACAGCTCTTTGTCCATGTTGATTATATTTTTCCCTGTTTTCTGAGAGCCCTGGCTTGTCTAGCTATTTCACAGTTCTTTTTTGTTAAATGTTTGTTTATATAGACAGCCGTTCCTCTCAGTTTTCTTGCTTATCGCAGATCAGTTTTTGCTTTTCTGCTGACAAATCGGATGATGATCGCTGGTTTTTCTTTACTGTCTTTTCTAGGTAACGTATGGCAAGCCAAAATAGTCTGATTGTCCACAACAATGTTTTTAGAGTTGAAAAAATGTAATACCTGCTGTTCAAGAGTGTGTGATTCTGCCAGTGTCTCATCCTCCCCATCCTGGTTATCAACTCCTGCTGTCACACGTGCATAGGAGCGGTGTCTGGTGTTAAGACTGCTCACAATGACATCATCCATTCTCGTATACTGTTCTAATTCATCCACACGTCTTTCTAAGAAATTAATTTTCTTGTCTTTTTCCATGACTTCAGCCTTTAATTCACGCACTTGGTCCATAAGGCCAATAAGCAAAGTTTGTTGTTTTGCCATCTTGGATATTTCTTCAGTCATAAAATTTAGTGAGAGTTTGATCTCCTCCAACTCCTCTCCATTTAGCTGATTCCTTTTGGAGGCATACTAACTAGACTGATTGGGATCAAAGGCAGCTCACCTGTGCTTCGCCTCCTGGCTCACAGGAGGCGAAGCACGTCTGATGGCTAGTGGAGGCCGCCAGCTGGCTCGCCGTCTCAATTATAGCTGTGACCCGACTGCGAGGTCGAAGCGCTCCCGATGGCCAGTGATGGCTAGTGAAGGTCACCACCGGCTTCACCACCTGACAGCTGAAATCTGCCGGTGAAACCAAGGCTCCCTCGGCAGCTAGCGTCGTCCTAGCTAGCGATGAACCCAAAGCAATGAATCCGGCGATGAATCCAGTGATAAATCCAAAAAGACAAAGCACATCCGATGGCTAGTGGAGGCCGCTAGCTGGCCCGCCATCTCAATTATAGCTGTCACTCGACTGCGAGGTCGAAGCGCTCCCGACGGCCAGTGATGGCTAGTGAAGGTCACCAACCGGCGTCACCACCTGACAGCTGAATCCGCCGGTGAAACCAAGGCTCCCTCAGCAGCTAGCGTCATCCCAGCTAGCATCGTCCTTCATTAATCCGCTTCGGCTCAGCTGAACGTCACAGAGTAGAATCGTCTCTCTCACAGAAAAACACCCGGTTCTTGAAACATGGATTATGCAGGAAAAGTCCTCAAACAAGTGGTCCATGTCAGTGTCCTGACAGCAGAATCGCGGTTAGCAGCGGCGCTGACCTCTCGTCTCCACACACCTGGTCGGAGCTCACACTTAATTGCAGTTGAAAAAAATAATATGAAAAATAATATGAAATATGAAAAAGAACCAAGTCATCAGCGGTGTGCAGAGTGCAAGGTATTCGGTTTGCTGAAGGTCTAACTTGGGAGGACTGGTTGTCCAGACTTGGAGCTCCATGTCTGTTCATTATTATAATTTATATTGTTGATAAAAACAAAACAAAATTGGTGACGAGATCCAGCCAACACGCAAATCAGGGTCCCCGGCTGCACTGAAGGCTGAAGGAGATGGCGGAGCTCAGAAGAAAGAGAAAAGATGAGAGCAGAGAACCTCGTGAGTGACGGTCTAAGCTAACAAGCTAAATGCTAACACTGAAAGACGTGAAGTGAACATAACATGAACATGTCTACTGT
Source organism: Pholidichthys leucotaenia (assembly GCA_020510985.1). Taxonomy (NCBI): domain Eukaryota; kingdom Metazoa; phylum Chordata; class Actinopteri; order Cichliformes; family Pholidichthyidae; genus Pholidichthys; species Pholidichthys leucotaenia. Next base: position 406,474,500 of record CM035844.1, on the reverse strand, counting down.
GGGGGAAATAGAGGAGTTTGTCAGTGTAAATGAAAACAGGGATTCATATACTGAAAGAGTTGAACTGTACTTTGCTGCAAATGATGTATAGAATGACAAGAAAGTGCCCACACTCCTCAGTGTGATGGCAGCAAAAACATACAGTCTGCTAAGAAACTTGTTCGCTTCTGAAAAGCCTGCTACACAAACGTTTGAGACCATTGTTGGCACATTAAAAAACCACCTGAGCTCAAAGCTTCTATCTCTGAATATATTGCTGAACTGAGAAAACTGACCCAGTTTTGTAAATGTGGAGATGGACTTTCTGATGCTTTGAGAGATAGACTGGTATGTGGCATGCACTGTCAAAGCACACAAAAAAGGTTATTATTAGGAAAAAGACCTCACATTAGAAAAAGCACCGGCTATTGCAATATCAATGGAGACAGCAGCTAAGGATGCTTTAAAGTTACAGAAAAGAAGTGTGGACAGTGGCATATATAAAATGGCAATAAATTATGTCAAAAGATGAGGACAAAAAAGTTACAGATGTGGTAAGACATCACATGATGCAAATGAGTGCTGATTTAAGGATAAATGCTGCAGAAAGTGTAACAGACCAGGGCACGTAGAGAGCGTGTGCAGACAAAAAGCCAGCAGCAAACACGCATAAAGAGAAAAAACTACAAATCAATAAAACGCAGAAGAACAAGGATAAACATGTGAATAAAGTGACTGCATGTGAAAGTGAGTCGACGTCAGAGTCTGGCACAAATGGACTGAGTTGCTTAGAGCTACACAGTGTAACTGAGGATGACAGAAAAATTATTTGGATCGCTCCAGAGGTGTCTGGTGTAAAGTTGAACATGGAGCTAGACACAGGGTCAGCATTGTCTGTCATTTCAAAGATTGACTGCAAGTGGCTGTTGCCAGATCTACCACTGTTGTCATGAGCCGAGGGTTGGAGGATTTGCGCCAGACTTGGTCTCATGGCTTTTTCAGTGTATTTATTCATCTGGTGCTATTTATGCCCTTTTGGATTATGTATTCATGTCTTGTCATTTCTCGGCTTGTGTTAGTGTTATACTTTTTATTTTCCATACTCATTTATAATCACACTTTGGTATGGTATGTTATTCCTTTACATCTTCAGTATCTTTTTTCTGTTGACAGCTGTCAGGGGTGTGAAGCTTCGTGTGGGCGTGTGTAACGGAGTCAAAAATGTACTTTAAGTATTTCTTTTTCTCAGTTATGTTTTTATTTATATTGTTGTGAATTTTATTTTACTTGAGTACTTTTATTTTGGCAGTACGCTTCTCGCATCCGCTCTTCCTGTACCTCCGAGGCTCCGGTAGTTTAGTCTTTCCCCACAGTATCGTGTTGCTTTGCTGTGGGTAAGTTGTGTTCAAAACGCTGCTGGCACTAAATGATCGTATCGTTCGTTAGTTTTATCATTTGGATTGTAACCTTAGTTTGTAATTGTTCTTTATTAATTTGACATGTCACTGTACTGTATTTTTTTTGTTATTTGTGTTATAAATAAGAGTTTTATAGATGTTTCGGCACACATTGGGGGTCCGGTGGGCGCCATTTTATGGTTTCGTGCCAATATAGGCTCTATGGTGATTCCAGCAGCTTATGTCATGTGTAACCCATATTTTTGTTAATGTAGGAGCCTGTGTGGGATCGAGGTACAGACGGAGCGTGATACAGTTTGTTTTATTCCATTAACAGGTATGTTTGTTTTTGAAAAATCTTATTATTTGAAATGTGATTTATTTTTATTTTTTGTTTGTATTGTGGAATTATTTTAGAGCTCCTTTCCACACAGTATCGCGTTGCTTTGCTGTGGGAGCCTGTGTGGGATCGAGGTACAGATGGAGCGTGATACAGTTTGTTTTATTTCATTAACAGGAGAAATAAATTGTGGAAACAGCAGTCTGGTGTCATCGTGGTCCCTGTGCCGCACATACGCTTGCATTGATATTCCCGATCACGGCCGCTTAAGGGTGTCCCAAAAGAAGAACCATTACACTTGTGACGAGATCCGTTACACTGGTGCCGTGACCCTTGGAACTTCAGATCAGCTGGACGCCGGTCACCGTGGATGATGCATCGCCATACTGGGTCTACGCTGGGACGTATATGTGGTCAGGCATATACAGGACTATTGTAATACATTTTAACTGATATATGCCACCTTATTTTGGAGTTAGTCACAACGAGAAAAAAAAAACAAAAACAGAATTTTCACTGTGTAAAGTAGTTCAAAAAAAAAAAGACAAAAAAGACATGGATAATTATAAAACACCTGTTTTGCCAAAAGGGAGAGGTATCTGGTGCAGTGATATTACTATTAGTAAAGATGTGGGACATTCATAATTTATGGACAGTGATGGGGATACAGGGTTAGGTCAGAGCCCAGGTTGTATTCCTGTTGGTGAGTTCATGAGTGAGGGTCCTCATTTTTCCACACCCTGCAGTAATGTCGGTGCCACTGAAAATTTTACAGACATGGTGGGGCAGCTTGGTGCTCAAATTGGTGAGTCTATAGTCACTAAATTAATGTCTGCTGGTGTTGTGAATATGACCAATGACAACCAGACTTCTCCTACTGATCGAACAGCACATTGTGATGTTACCAAATGTGACCCCCCACATGTGACTGTTCATGTTAAGTCAGACAGAGAACTACGTATATTTAGAGGTGACGGTACTGACAAATATTCAGTTCGGGACTGGATTGACTTGACTAAGACTGAACTCAAGAAGAGAGAGATTCCTGTGTGTGAGCAAGCAGGAGAGATAATGGGTCATTTATTGGGCAAAGCTAAAGACGTTGTGAAAGTTGCCCTGCGTAGTGACCTGGAGCTAGATGCTAAAAAGGAACCTGAAATAATTTACGATGTTCTTCTCCGTTACTTCTGTGATGCCTCCTCATGTCTTCCGCTCGCAGATTTTTATGCAACCCTGCCCAGGCACAGAGAAAAACCGGTGGACTACTGGATAAGGCTGAACAAAGCAGCAGACCTGGCTCTCGAGGGCCTGCGTAGACAAGGCAAGCAGACTGAGGACATGAGCAAAGAGGTTGCTATCATGTTCGTCAAAAATTGTCCTGATCCTGATCTGTCTTGCACCCTGAAGTGGAAACCACCTCATGAATGGACCTCACGTGATGTTCAGTTGAGAATTGACGATTATCAGAGAGAGGTTAGAGCTAGTGCCAGAGCGCCTGATGGTTCACAGCTAATGAGTCACACAGCTACTGTAACATCTGACAAACCCAGGTTGCCATCTTCAGCCATGACCATGCCAGAACAGTGCCACACCCTGTGGCACTGTCTGTGTTTTTTTTTTTGTCGCTCTTCTTCTGGCTTAATCTTAATCCAAACGGAAATTATGGATCTGGAAAAGCGGTTTATATGCGATTGTCACCACTTTAAAAGAAGAAGATCGGGTCAGGGGGAACCCAAGGGGAAGACTCATGGACATTGGAACTCATGTGTCTGTATGATTCGACTGGAGATGCAGAAGACATCTATTGGCTATGATCACAGGACTTCTATTTTTGGCTCTGGAGTTTCCTGATGTTTCAGAAATTGAGGAAGGTGGAGAGCTGTTCAAATGAGGACCCAGGCAAGCTCCTTCACCAATTCGACCAGTTGGGGAGTGCACGAGGCAGCATGGTGAACTGAATGGTAATTGATTCAGATGGTGGAATACATCTTGAAGTCGCTAGTGCTCTCCAGAGAATGTTTTTTAAGCCGGTATGGAAATTATGAAGCACAGAATCGCATGAGAGAGGAAAATTCTATTCTCTGAGTGCACTGTGCAGATTTGACCTTGTTTTGGTGCCCTGTTTACATTCCTCCTCGATGAAGATAAGGCTGAAGAAGCGGCTAACCCAAACAATCGACAATTGCTGTTGTTTCAGCAGACCGAGCTCCAAGGACAGCGTTACCATGTGTCTGGACTATAGAACACATGACTGAATAATATCTATCCGTTGCCAGAGGGTGCCCTCTGCTGTTCACTAACTAACCTGCACTTATATAGCGCTTTTCTAGTCACAAAGACCACTCAAAGCGCTTTTCATTAATACTAACCCTCTATTCTAAGGGCCTATAGGAAACAGATATCTAGGGACAATTTAGAACAGCCAATTAACCTAACATGCATGTTTTTGGCATGTGGGAGGAAACCGGAGAAATCCCGGAGTAAACCCACGCAACACGGGGAGAACATGCAAACTCCACACAGATCACTGTTGGTTGGGGGCTGGGATCGAACCCACGATCCCACGATCCCCACAATCCCCCGGCCAAGGGTAAACTGTGCTGCCGCAGTGCTAACCACTGCACCACCATGCAGCCCACTTCACTAGCAATCACTGTTCACTAGCAATGACACACCTACACTACACACTGCATACAACATCACATGACTGATACATGTACACTGACCCAAATACACACACACTGACTCTCTCAACTCTTTGTAATGTGTGATCTACTGCTCTGTGCCATAGAGAGGTTTTTTTTCTCTGTAATCATAATTTGGCTTACACAATTATAAGCTGTATTTTGATAATGAAGTTTTTTTCTCTCCGCCCATTGTGTCATTCTTCCCTTCCCTTATCTTCCTTTATCCCCCACCTTTTTGATTAGGTGCCTTGTCACGGCTGCCATGTCATTGTGATGCGCTTACATAGTGTGCCAATGTCAAGTCAAATTCCTCATGTGTTTCTAACATGCTTGGCAATAAAGCTTTTCTGATTCTGATTCTGACACACCAGTCATTCCCGCTCCACTTCCTCAAACCCGACAGTTTACATGTCAGGGCCTCTCTCCATTCCCCATTTCTGACCCTACCCCAAACACACTCAGCTCAGATTGCGCTAGTGTGCCGGTTGTTGCTCAAAATCTCCAACAGTCAGAGGAGAGGCTCCTTGGTCGCATGGTTAACATGTTTCAGGAAATGATGGAGAAGTTGCAGCAGTGTACAATTCCTCACCCGACTGAGAGCAGCAGATTTAGACATGCCCCTCGTCAGAGACGCCCCAGAGAAGCAACCTGTATGGTTTGTAATGGCACACGTCACTCTACCATTTCACATTGCATGTCTGAGAAACTGTGTTTTACCTGTCTTTCCCCTGGTCATACCAGACTGGCCTGTCCCAACAACAACTGCCAGCCTTCTTCTCAGTCTCAGGGAAACTAACTGACCTGTACTTGGAGGGAGGCAGTGCAGGTCTCACCTCAAGCTCCCACTGCAGTGACACATCTGATGCTGAGTTGATTTTTGCATCGGTGAGAAGCTCATGCGATGATGTAGTTGTTGTGTATCAGAACATTCACATAATTGGCAATAGTTCCAGCCTTTTCTACACACCAGTGGCTTTTGGTGGTACAGTGATAATTGATGGCATGCTGGACAGTGGCTCCATGGCCTGCAGTATCAACGAGGATGCAGAGAAGAAACTGAGAACTGCTGGAGTGATAACAAATGAGAACCAGACTGATGTGAATGTGATGCTGGTTGGGTGTGGTGGACAGCTTGTCAGGCCTAAGAGTGCTTTTGACATTGTGATGGAGGTGTATGGTTGTAAAATGCTGGTCCCCACTCTGGTTGTTTGTGATCAGCATGATGAGTTGATTATTGGTGCCAATGTCATAAAGCACATCCTACACCATTCAAAACAATGCAAGTCCTATTGGAAAACAGTGTCTGGCCCCTGCCCAACTGCAGAACCAGAAGCTGAGCAGTTCTTGTCTATGCTCACTGGTTTGAACCCCTGGAAAGGAAATGACATTCCTGACAAAGTTGGTACTGTCAGATGTAACTCAGCCACCTACCTTGAACCTGGGCGTGAGTACCTTGTTTGGGGTAAATTGCCTAAAGACACTGTTGTATCTCCAGGCAGTACAGTCATGACAGAGCCCACATCTTCTCGTTCAGCTCCTAGGGGTGTCCTAGTAGCTAAGATTGTAACTCCTATGTGGGGTGACAGGTGAGTCCCGCTCAAACTCATCAACACATCCAACAAGCCTGTGTTGTTACAGCGCAATGCGAAGCTAGCTGACGTCTACACATGTGTAGCCCTTGAAGACATGGACGCAGCTGAGCAGTCTAGTGTACCAGTGACCTGCTACACACAGTCTACAACGGCATGTGATGCTGGTATGAAGTCTGTAAAAGAAAAACTCAAGTCAGTGGGGCTTTGTGACATAGACATTAATTCATGCCAAGTGTCAGGGGACTGCAAAAAGAGAATGGCTGACTTGGTACTTCAGTACGAGGATGTCTTTTCACGCCACCACCTAGACTGTGGAGAAGCTAAGGGCTTTGTACACCGTATACATTTATCTGATGATAAACCATTCAGACTCCCATACAGGCGTGTACCCCCTAGTCAGTATCAGAAATTAAGACAGGTGCTGAATGAAATGGAGGAAAAAGACATTATCAGGAAATCGACTAGCGAGTATGCATCTCCCTTGGTTCTTGTGTGGAAAAAGAATGGTGACCTCCGCATCTGCACGGATTTTCGCTGGCTGAATAAGAGGACTCTGAAAGATGCTCACCCTCTCCCTCACCAGGCAGATTGTCTGGCAGCACTGGGAGGTAACTGCCTCTTCAGCACAGTGGATTTAACGTCTGGCTTCTACAACATGCCGCTTCATGAGGATGACAGGAAGTACTCTGCTTTTACCACTCCGATGGGCTTGTATGAGTACAATCGCCTGCCCCAGGGATTATGCAATAGTCCTGCTAGTTTTATGCGCATGATGACTGCCATTTTTGGTGACCAGAATTACTTGACTTTGTTGTGCTATTTGGATGATCTGCTGATTTTTGCATCTGATGAGGAGAGTGCATTGCAGCACCTTGAGATGGTGTTCAGCAGGCTGCGTAGGCACAACTTGAAGTTGGCACCCAAAAAGTGTTTTTTCCTCAGGAGATCTGTGAGGTTTCTTGGTCACGTAATTGATGAGAATGGTGTTTCAACCGACCCTAGTAAGGTTGAAAACATCGCAAAAATGACTTGTGCTGACCTTATGGACACTGATGGTGTGACACGGTCCCAAAAAAGACTTAAATCCTTCTTGGGGATGGTTAATTACTATCAGCATTTTGTGCCAGGATATTCTGCCATTGCCAAGCCATTGTTCAGCCTGTTGAAAGGTGGAAAATTTAAAGGCAGATGTAAGAAAACCAAGATGGCTTGCAGAAAGCTTTGTGCTTCTGAATGGACCCAAGAGCACATACATGCTCATGTGTGTGTGTGTGTATATATATATTTTATAGTAATATGTACATATGTATATTAGCTGCTCTTGCTTGCTTGTTGTTGTTTTTTTTTTTTTTGTTTTTTTTTTGTTTTTTTTCTTGCCTTCTGATTGTTGCTCTGAGTGTTGCTATCCCTGTGCTGTTGCAATCCTGGAATTTCCCCGTTGTGGGACTAATAAAGGCTTATCTTATCTTATCTTATCTTATGCCTTTGAAAGTCTCAAATCTGCACTTGTTAACACTGTGGTCTTGGCTCATCCTAACTTTGACCGTCCCTTCATGCTTTCAACTGATGCATCTCTGGATGGGATAGGTGCCGTTCTGTCCCAAGTCCAGGAAGGTGAAAGTCATGCCAGACCTATTGCTTTTGCCAGTAAGTCACTGACACAGTCTCAGAAAAACTATCCAGCTCACCGATTGGAATTTCTGGCTTTGAAATGGTCCATCACTGACAAGTTTAGTCATTGGCTAAAGGGTCACAAATTCACTGTTTGGACTGACAACAATCCTTTGACTCACATATTGACAAAACCCAAGTTAGACTGTTGTGAGCAACGCTGGGTAGCCAAGTTGGCTGCGTATGACTTTGACATAAAGTATGTTCCAGGGCGGCAGAACATTGTGGCTGATGCATTAAGCCATGCGCCTTTTGTCAAGGAAAACATTGGTCACAGACTGTTCAATGAGCCATATGTGAAACTCCTTAGTGAAGTCAAAAATGTGTCTACTGCCTTTGTTCAGGATGTTTTTCGTTCATCCAGTGGTCACGTGGATGCGATGTGTGACAATGCTCATACCTCCCGGGTACACACTCAGATTGTGAATTCAGAAGAAGTGTCTGCTGTGATGCAGTCGCACATTGAGTGGGATGCTGGTCCGAGGGCCCGGGCAATTGAAGCCTTGCAGTTTTTGCCCCAGTTAGTTCCACCAGGTCAAGACCTGTTGCCTGCCTATTCTGAAAAGGCTTTGCGTGACAAACAGTTAGAGGATGGAATTCTTTCTCGTGTCCTGTTTTATGTTGAAAGACATCGGAGACCCTCAAGGAGAGAAAGGGTGAAAGAATCATTTTCAGTGATTAAATATCTGAAACACTGGGATAAGCTATCTGTGAGCAATGGTGTTCTGTACAGAGTTTCAAGAGACCAGAGAACCAAGTCCAAACGGCTTCAGTATGTTGTCCCAGACTCACTTAAGGAAGAGGTGTTGGAAGGCGTGCATGATGATGCTGGTCATCAAGCCCAGTCGCGAACCCTCAGTTTATCCAGACAGAGATTTTTCTGGCTGACCCTTGAGAGAGATGTTAGAGACCATGTCAGACACTGCCAGCGTTGTGTCCTCAGCAAGTCAGCTGAACCTGAGGGACGAGCTCCCTTAGAGAGCATCTTGTCATCTAGACCCCTGGAGCTGGTCTGTATTGACTTTTGGTCAGCTGAAGACTCTAGGAACAAGTCTATTGATGTCCTAGTGATAACAGATCACTTTACCAGGATGGCTCAGGCCTTTCCTTGTAAGGATCAAACAGCTAAGCAAGTGGCAAATGTTCTGTGGAACAAGTACTTTGGTGTCTTTGGATTCCCAGAAAGAATCCACAGTGACCAAGGTCCTAATTTTGAAAGTCAATTAATCTGTGAACTCCTCAAAGTGTCCGGTGTCAGGAAATCTCACACTACCCCTTACCACCCAATGGGAAATGGGAGTGTTGAACGGTTTAACAGGACACTGGGTGGGATGATTCGTGCACTGTCCCCTGAGGTGAAAGCTAACTGGCCACGATGGTTACAGACTTTGACATTTATGTACAACTGTACAGCCCATGAGACGACTGGCTTTCCTCCTTTTTACCTCATGTATGGTCGTGTGCCCCGTTTGCCAGTAGATGTCATGTTTTGTTCTGTTCTTCGCGATGCTGATGTAACCAGTTATGACAAGTATGTGGCAACTCTCACCTGTGAGCTAAAAGAAGCGATGATGGTTGCTCAGGACCATGCTGCTAAGGAGCAACACAGACATGCTAATCTTTACAACAGGAAAGTGACAGGATCCAAGATTGAGATTGGTGACAGGGTGCTTTTGGCCAACAGAAAGGAGAGAGGCAAAAAGAAAACTGCTGATAGGTGGGAATCAACTGTTTACACTGTAATGGATGTGAACCCGCAGACCCATACATACAGAATTTGTGACACTCTTAGTGGTCCACAGGAATCTGTTGATGCTGGTAAATTTTCTTCCTGTGGTGGATGTGTGCGATGTGTCCAACCATGGTTCATCCACCTTACTTCCAGAAACCTTAGCTACAGACATTGGTGATGAGGGAGACACATCTGTGGACCTCTTCGAGGGAGAGAGTGAGGCTGGTACAGGTGATCCGTCTTCAGGTGGAGAAACACGTGAACCATTAGTTGATCCAGAACCTGTTGACTCTGAAAGGAGAACTGTTGAGTGGATCACGCAGCTCACTGAACCATCTGTGTCACAGGTAGACATTTCTGATGTGACAAGTGTGTCCTCTGACCCCCAGAACTCTTCAGTTGCACCTGTTGCTCAAGGTGTAGATCATCCCATGTCCTCTGACTCTAGACCTGTGACTACAGCTGCTACTGATACTCATGGTGGACAAACACTTGACAGTCAACTTGTTTCTGTTCCTGACTCTGAGAGACAGACAGACACTCCCCTTGTTCGCTGTACTGTTGACCAGACGTCGCGTGCACATTGTCATTGTCCAAATGCACAACCTCAAATCAGGTCAAGATTTGGTTGCCTGATTAAACCTGTAAACAGACTAGTGCAGACAATGTCCAGGCAAGATGTGATTCGTGACAAGTTTAATGTTAAGGCTGTTTGTAGGTCTGTGTTTCAGACCCTGACTGATTAAATGTTACATGTGTAGACTATATTCTTGCAGACTTAGTTTTGTTTTCTAATGTTCGGTTATTTTAATTTATTTTATTATTCAAGCGCATTTGCTACACCAATAGTTGGGTTTTTTGGTGGGGTGTACAAGGCACTCCATTACCAGTGGTTGGGTTGAGAGATAAGCACTGCTCTCATGCCACTTCATCCTTGTGTGGGACACTCTTTCAGTTGGTATTCTTTAACTAACCCCGGGTGTTTGTATATTGTTATGAGTCCTGTGTAGCTGTGGCTCAAGTTTAGTAAAATTCAGTGGGGTGGGTGTAACGGAGTCAAAAATGTACTTTAAGTATTTCTTTTTCTCAGTTATGTTTTTATTTATATTGTTGTGAATTTTATTTTACTTGAGTACTTTTATTTTGGCAGTACGCTTCTCGCATCCGCTCTTCCTGTACCTCCGAGGCTCCGGTAGTTTAGTCTTTCCCCACAGTATCGCATTGCTTTGCTGTGGGTAAGTTGTGTTCAAAACGCTGCTGGCACTAAATGATCGTATCGTTCGTTAGTTTTATCATTTGGACTGTAACCTTAGTTTGTAATTGTTCTTTATTAATTTGACATATCACTGTACTGTATTTTTTTTGTTATTTGTGTTATAAATAAGAGTTTTATAGATGTTTCGGCGCACATTGGGGGTCCGGTGGGCGCCATTTTAGGGTTTCGCGCCAATATAGGCTCTATGGTGATTCCAGCAGCTTATGTCATGTGTAACCCATATTTTTTTTTTTTGTCCTGTCAGGCAGCTAGGCAAACAGAACAGGGATCTGTCACCCTACTGTGCCAAAACAGATTTACTTTGCCAAGAGGAGCCTATACAGTGCCTAACTTTGCACTGTATATTGTTGTAACTCCTCCTGTAATAACTTTTAATACTTTGTTTTAATTGTTTTACCCATGGAAGACCCAACAGGATGGGGAAGAGGGAAAGGAAGTGTGTGAAGGGGGGGGGGGGAAAGGGAGGGGAACAGACAAAAAAAAAGAGACAACTAAAACAAACAAAAGACAAACTGCTTCTTCCACCGGAGATGTCTCAACACGAGTCTGGTTTCTGCACCTGTTAAAGGAGAGACACTTGTACATGTATATCTGTGTGCCTATATATGAGAACGCGCGCAAAATAAGTGTGTGCATGTGAGTGGTTTGTCAGGAAACATACGAGCGGAGGGCCGGTCGCAGCAGCCCTCCCCCCGAGGACCCCGAGCAGGCAAGGCAGCACCACCAACCCCCAGCCCCGAGGTCGGCAAGCCCCAGGAAAGCCAAGCATCCACCCCCGGAGAGACGATCAAGGGAGGGCAGGCTGCCCGGCGGCCGGCGCGGTGAGCCCACACCCCCGGACCTGCCCAACCCCCACCCCTCCCAGTGGGGCCAACATCCGCCCCCGGGCCCCAGGCACCAGGAGGCCAGCGACCCCACCCCCCAGGACAGAGACCAGCCAGCGCCCCCCGGCGCGAGCCCCCCCAGGTACCCCCACAGCGGTCCCGCCCCAGCGCCTCGGCCACACACCCCGGGGACCCCCACGTCCAAAGAAGTCCCCTCGCCCAGGTGAGCCCACATTGCCGAGAGGCACTACCCCCCTAATCCAGCCCCTCCCGACTCGCAGGCACACCCCTCCCCATACCTTCACACCCACATGTTCCCATTAACACCCCTCTCACTCAGCCAGACCGACCCATTCTCTCTCACTCCAGTACCCACTTAAATTCACTCCTCATACACCTTTATTTCAAAAGTCGGCTGTGCAGTGGGCAGATGCAGTGAGCCTGAACATGCACCAGTGCCCGGCAGTGACCAGGGAAGCCACCGGCGCAGGCCACAGAAGCAGACCCCCACCCCCCGGTGCCCATCTGAGCGAACAATCAGCAGACCACCGCAGGCGCCCCAAGATGCCACCCGGCATGCAAAGCGCCGCACAAAACCGACCCACCATCACCACCTCCATTCATCACCCTCTCACTCACACTTAAACTCATATTCAGCCCCCCGTCACTTTCTTGGTTATATCTATACATTAGTGGCATCCAGGGATTTTTACAACATGATAGGTCCCAGGCTCCCCACCAGGCCCCCACAACCCCAGCAAGACAGGGCAACAGGGGTGGGGGAAGACCCCCACCTCCTCCCCCCGCACAGAACATGGTGGATGTGTGTCGGTTATATGATATAATTGTGTATAAATGTGTGGACTACTAAAGTGCAATTAAAATTGGGGGGATAGTAATTGAAGCATTGTTAGCCACTGTGATGGGCAGCAGAGCCCCCATCCCCCCAAGCCCTCAGTGTCTAAAATGCAATTAAAATTGAGGTGAGTGCAGCCCCACCACGCGGCAAAGGTATCCCTTTCACCGACACAGTGCGGCATACCCCCACCCCAAAGCCCTAACTGTAACAAAAAAGATCAGGGGGAGGAGGAGGGTGGGAAATAAGACTGGGAGGTAGGCGGTCCAAAAACAAGGCCGCCCCCCCCCCCCAGAAGCCAGCTTGCAGACTGGCATGTGAGGCCACCCACTGCCCCCAAATCCCAACCCAGGGCGAGGGCCGCCAGTGGAAACAACCCAGGACCCACCAGCATCATGTCCCGGCACTCCAGCACCACTAACATGACGGGGCAGCCAAACATACTACCACTCATCTTACACACGCGAACATGGACAACAACAGTCACAATAGTGAACAATGGGCCGGACCCACACAGCGCCCAACACGCCAGGCGACACACCCAAGCGCCCATGCAGGCCCACGACCACCCACCCCAGACACACACCGACAGCTGCAGGCCGCCCTGCAACCACAGCCACCCCGGAACAACCCAATGGAAACACAGCCAACAACCCGCACCAATGACCCCCCCAGCCACCCCCAAGCACCAACGCACACCCGCTGCCAATGACATCAGGGCCGATGTCAACCCATATTTTTGTTAATGTAGGAGCCTGTGTGGGATCGAGGTACAGACGGAGCGTGATACAGTTTGTTTTATTCCATTAACAGGTATGTTTGTTTTTGAAAAATCTTATTATTTGAAATGTGATTTATTTTTATTTTTTGTTTGTATTGTGGAATTATTTTAGAGCTCCTTTCCACACAGTATCGCGTTGCTTTGCTGTGGGAGCCTGTGTGGGATCGAGGTACAGACGGAGCATGATACAGTTTGTTTTATTTCATTAACAGGAGAAATAAATTGTGGAAACAGCAGTCTGGTGTCATCGTGGTCCCTGTGCCGCACATACGCTTGCATTGATATTCCCGATCACGGCCGCTTAAGGGTGTCCCAAAAGAAGAACCATTACACTTGTGACGAGATCCGTTACCCCTGTCAGCTGTCAGTTTGTGATCTGCCTTCCTCTCACCCAGCTGATCCTGATTAGATATTATTGCCTTCTCCCGCCTTCTCGGGCACCCACACTTGCTAATTATTATGTGATGGGGTTTTGGACCATATTTAAGAGCTCTGTTTTTCATTTTACTTTGTCACCGCTTTGGTTTGTCACTCCTCATCTCCACCAGAGCCCTGCTCTGATCTGACAAGTATTCTTGTAAGTAATTTCCCTCTTGTTCGCTTCTTTGTTTTTTGAGCACGTTGTGGACCTTTGTGTTTATCCTTAAGTTAATAAACTTCACTAACGAACAGTTCAGCATGTGGGTCTCGTTTTCTCTGCCCAGAAAGGGCAATTCATGACAGAAAGTAGTGACCAGTAGAGATCCAGCTGCTGTTGTTAGTGCATTTTGCCTTTTTCTGTTTTTTCTTCTCGTGTTTTTTCACTCACAGATGCTCTGGAGTTCATCATGTCCCCAGCTCGCCGGCCTCACCCAAACAAAAGGAGATTGGCTGTGGGGTCTCCAAGCCTGGAGGAGGAATCGGTGGTGGACTTTATCCAGAGTTTTGTGGATGAAGCTCTCGCCGCCCGCGGTCCCAAGAAAACCTGGGAGAGTTTGTATGGAGCAGTGGGGATTCTGGAGGCACACCCCAGCCTCTGGAACTATCCAGAATATGCAGGACTGCTGTCCACGGTCACTGCGCTCCAGCAGTCACTCCCCGGGCTGATGATGGGGCTGTTTCCCGCGGGACCAAAGCTGTCACGGAAGCGCTCACCCCGGCTGAAGTCCATCCCCTCTCCCAGTTCGCCAGCTCCAGCTCCACCTTTACAGCCACCACTGCAACGTCATCCCACTTTGGACCACCGGAGGAAGCGTTCCTGCCTCTCCGACAGCCATCTCCATGGCACCGAAACTGAAGCCTCCTTCAGCAGTACAGCCTCCAGCTCTTTTTTCCGTGGTTGGATCCTCAGCTTCTGGCCGCTCTGTAGCTGCTGTTCCCCGCTCAACCTTGGTATCCTCTCCCGCTGCCAAGAGGTTCCCCATTGGTTCCCCAGCCCCGCCCATCTCCATGACTACTAGGACGGCTCCTCCACAATCCTCAGAGGGGCCCATTTCCACTAAAGCCACGGAGAGGGATGACTATTCACCCTCTGCAGCAGATAACACCAAATAACTGGGAGAACAGGCAAGTGTCATTTTTTTCCTCTTCTATTTATGATGATATGCCTTGCCTGATTCCCAATAGGGAGGCTCAGGAAATGCAGTGCCCTGAGCTCTCCCCACCTGCTGCAACAATAAATTGCTCACCAACTCTCTCCGTGTCCTCTTCTCCGGCCCCTGAGTGTCTGCCGGCCCCGGAACAGTACCGCCAGATGATGGAGGAGCCCATGGCCCTGGAGGAACCAGTTCCAGCACCAGCGGTGAGCCAACCCCAAGCTGCCACACTGGATGAGCCGCCTGCGTGGGTCGCTCTACCTGGGGGTATTCAGACTTCCACTACCAACATGCCTGCTGCGGAGGCCGCCGCAGCAAAGTCAGTGACCAAGCTGGACCTCCAGAGGGCTGAGCCCGAAGTTACATCATTGCCCAGATCGACGGAGTCCTGGACGATGGTGGGGCTAGAGCTCAGGCAAGTGCTCTCTTTTGTTTTTCTTGTCTCAGTTTTGGAGAGGTCTTGCCTGGCTCTTGGTGAGGAGAGCTGGGCGCAGCTGCCCGCTGCGCCTGAGCTCGTCTCGCCGGGTTCCGCCGGTGACCCTGACCCTGTCTCTCTGTGCGTTTTGTCTGAGCTTCCTCCCAGGGTCACCGGGAATGCTCCAGTACCACCAGATGTCTCCGTGGGTCCAGGCTCCCCACCTGAGGTCACGTTGGGTCTAGCTTCCCTGGCAGTGGAAGTTGTTGCGGGTGTCCTGTCCCAGCCCAGGACCTCCGTGGGTGCAGTTTTGGCCAAGGCCGGGTCCGCCGTGGGTGCAGCTCCTCCTCTGCTCAAGGCCATCATTTGGGTTCCTCCTCCTCTGTCTGGGTCTCCGTGGGTACTGCACCCCAGCCTTAAGCCTACATGGGTGATGCGTTCCAGTATGGATCCACCATGGGCGTTGTGCTCCAGCCTGGGGCCCACCGTGGGTGCAGCATTGGCCCAGTCAGGGCCCACCGTGAGTGCAGCATTGGCCCAGTCGGGGCCCACCGAGGGTGCAGCGTTGGTCCGGCCCAGGCCCACTGAGGGTGCAGCGTTGGCCCAGCCCTGGCCCACCGAAGGTACATCTCCACTCCTGCCTGGAGCCACCGAGGGTGCAGCTTTGCTCCTGCCCGGAGCCACCAAGGGTGCAGCTTTGCTTCTGTCCAGAGCCGCCGAGGGTGCAGCTCCGCTCCTGCCCAGAGCGGCCGAGGGTGCAGCTCCGCTCCTGCCTGGAGTGGCCGAGGATGCAGCTCCATTCCTGCCCGGAGCGGCTGAGGGTGCAGCTCCGCTCCTGCCCGGAGCCACCACGGGTGCTGCATTGCTTCAGCCCAGAGCCACCGCAGGTGCAGCATTGCTCCAGCCCGGAGCCACCATGGGTTCAACTTCCCAGTTTGAGACCAACGAGGGTGCTGCTGGCCAGACCAATGTCGTCGTGGTTCCCCTTCCAGTGCCAGACACCACCATGGTTTCCCTTCCTTCTTTGCCAGATGCCATCAGGGTTTCCCCTCCTCCACTGCCAGACACTGTCACGGTTTCCCTTCCAGTGCCAGACACCGTCATGGTCCCCCTTCCTTTTTTTGCTGGATATTGTCGTGATTCCCCTTCCTACGCTGGGCGCCATTGTGGTTCCCCCTCCTTGGTTCCCCTTCTCATCGTTGGGCCTCCCCATGGGGGAGCTGCCTCCCAGGCCACCTCTCCAATTCAGGTGGCTTAAGAACTCTGGTCAGCTGCCTGATGGACTGAGCCATTGGGTTGGGTGGCCCATGCTGTCCGGCAAGCCACACGACTTGGACCACCTTGCTGTCCGCCAGGCCTGGGACTTTGGTCACCCCCTTGAACTCTCCAGCTCCTTGGCCCGGGGGGCCTAATCCATTGTTTATGACTGGCGTGGGTCCTGAGCGGGGTTTGTTTTGTTCCTTCCTGGCCTGTTCCCCCCACCACCCTCCCTGGGTAGGTAATTGTGATTCCTGCTGGGGGGGGGGTAATGGGTTTTTCTTTTTTCTGTTGGTGTTACCGTGGGGTGTCTAGGCTCCACCCCTTGAGAGGGGGGCTCTGTCATGAACCGAGGGCTGGAGGATTTGCATCAGACTCAGTCTCATGGCTTTTTCAGTGTATTTATTCATCTGGTGCTATTTATGTCCTTTTGGATTATGTATTCATGTCTGCTTGTCATTTCTCGGTTTATGTTAGTACTATACTTTTTATTTTCTGTATTCATTTATAATCACACTTTGGTATGGTATATTATTCCTTTACATCTTCAATATTGTCCTTTTTTTCTGTTGACAGCTGTCAGGGGCATTAAGCTTCGTGTGGGCGTGCCCTGTCAGCTGTCAGTTTGTGATCTGCCTCCCTCTGATCCAGCTGATCCTGATTAGGTATTATTGCCTTCTCCCACCTTCTCGGGCACCCACACCTGCTAATTATTATGTGATGGGGTTTTGAACCATATTTAAGAGCTCTGTTTTTCATTTTACTTTGTCACCGCTTTGGTTTGTCACTCCTCATCTCCACCAGAGTCCTGCTCTGATCTGACAAGTATTCTTGTAAGTAATTTCCCACTTGATCACTTCATTGTTTTTTGAGCATGTTGTGGACCTTTGTGTTTATCCTTAAGTTAATAAACTTCACTAATGAACAGTTCAGCATGTGGGTCTAGTTTTCTCTGCCCAGAAAGGGCAATTCATGGCAACTGTTAAAGACACAGTACAACTGAAAACCTCCACAGGTGAAAAAGTACACCCCGAAGGCAAACTAAAGGTCACAGTGATATATGTATGAGGGAAAAACACAACAGCTGATGCTATATGTGTTAAAAACTGGAGGTCCCCCACTTTTTGGACATGAATGGTTAAGAAAGATCAAACTGAATTGGCACAGTAACAAAGCCCTGCACATGTCATCAACAGTCCATGACAGCCCTCCTGTTACAGACAGACTGAAACAACTACTTAGTACACATGAGAAGGTGTTTGCAGAGGGCATCGGCAAGCTAAGAGGGATAAAGGCAAAAATTGAATTGCAAAAAGAGGCAGCCCCCAAATTCCACAAGCCTGCCCTGTGCCATACGCCCTGCGTCCAAGGACAGAAGCTCAACTAGAGCTTGGTAGATGCTGGAACTTTATCAAAAGTGGAATGGAGTGACTGGGCGACACCCATTGTGTCACAAACTCTCCATGACACGGCGCACGAGGGAGAGAATGGAAAACCCAATTGCAGGAGTAGAGTGTCATATTTATTAAAGTTCGGCTAAGTTGAGTGCAGGGAGTGATACTTATACGGGGAGAACTGGCGTGCCAGAGCTGGCAGGAGGAAAACTAGGCCAAAGCATAACAATGAGTCAGAATCGGGTTTGGCCTCCAAACCCGGATTCATGACAGCCCCTCCCCCCTCTAGGGGTGGATACCAGACACCTCAGTACCATCAGCAAAAAAAAAAGACAGGAAACAGCACCCCTCAAGGGAACCTCTCCCCCCCGGCAACAAACACTAACCCAGGGTGGGAGGTGGGGGAAAACCGGTTAGGAGGGAAGCAACCCGTGAAAACACAATTAGTACAAACACTGAATAAAGAACAAACCCCTCCTAACGACCACCAACCTGGAGCACTAACCCCCCTCTCCAGAAGTCCAAAGTTCAGGGGGTCGACCAGAGTCCCAGGCCCCCAGCATGGTGAGGGGTGGCAGATCGGGTGGCCGGCCCAAGTCCCAAGTCCAGCAGGCGGTCCATGGGATAACGTCCAGTGGCCTGCCCGGGCTGGTGGACCACCTGACCCAAAAATCAAGCCCTTCAGGTGGCCGACCAATGTGGTGGAGCCACCAGAACCTGAGGAAAGGGCGGAGAGGCAGCCTCCATACTCAGGAACATCTGCGATCAAACCAATGAATAGTGGCCCCCCTGCCGTTCGAGGCTTGGAGCAGGGGCACCGTAGCACCTGTGATGGTCCCGGTCTGGGATGTGGCTGCACCTGCAATGGTCCCGGTCTGGGACGTGGCTGCACCGGCGGTGGACTCCAGTTGGGGCTCTGCTGCACCGGCGGTGGGCTCCGGTTGGGGCTCTGCTGCACCGGCGGTGGGCTCCGGTTGGAGCACTGTTGCACCTGCGGTGACCCCCATCAGGGGCCTCATTGCTCCCACGGTGGCCTCCCCAGCGAGTGAGGTGATGCTCCTCACGTCCTCCGGAGTTGGACCCCGATCCTCAGTTGCCTCCAACAGCTCTCCGGTGACCCTGGCCGGAGGCTCCGAGCCTGAAGGGAGAAAAAGAGAAACCGGGTCAGGGTCGCCGGCAGCGGCAGAGCCCGGTGTGGCAGTCCCGAGGGCTTCCCCGGGTCCACCTCACCATGAGTTGGGTAGTGTGACATTAATATTGAAACTCCTGATATAATGGAGCACACTTGCCTGAATTCTGGCTTCACCGCTGTCCAGGACTCCGGTGATCTTGGGTGCGTGGGTTCCTCCGGTCCGTCGGGTGCCTCATCCCTGTCAGCCTCCTCCAAAGAAGCTGGACCCACCTCGTCGTCAATGGGTGGCCCAGGTGGTGGCAGCTCCTCTCTGGCAACCCTAGGATGGCGCTCGAAGGGGATAGGAGAGGGAGAGCAATTAGGGTCGCCGGCAGCGGCAGAGCCCGGCGAGGGGGGTCCAGATGTGGCTGGGGGCCGCATCCAACTCCCCTCCCCAAAAGCCAGGCAAGATCCCTCCACCATCAACAAATGAACTACAGGAGAGACTACTTGCCTGTGCTTAAGCTGTACTGCTGTCCAGGACTCCGACGGCAATGCCCCGGGTCCCATCGGCTGGAAGTCCGGTCTGGGGATGACTCCACTGCGGCGGCCTCCGCAGCGGCCATGATGGTGGTAGCAGGAGTGGGACTCTCGTACGCCGTCCTCCACGCCTCCGGTTCCTCCAGTGTGGTGGCCGTGGACCACTCCTTCGCTGGCCCATGGGCTGGACCCTCCTGGTCCTGTGCCCCCCCCCCTCCCAAGCGACCTTGATCCGGGACTGATGGGCTCATGGGGGCACACAGAAAAGAGTCATTGAGACCAGGCATGAGAGTACTGTATGCTGCTGGGGCGGAGAACTCGGGGGACTGCATACCCCGAGTCTCCTTGCCAGGAGGCAGGCAAAGTTGATCATTGATTGAGGAATTTGAATGAAAAGAATCTTGCCTGTTCTCTTGGCACTGGAGGTCCCCAGCGGCCTCCGATGCATCCTCTTTACTCTCCTGGCTTTCCTCATCGGGTTAAGGCTCCTCCTCCCTCGGGGAAAGCTCTTTAAGCCTTTCAGCCATCTCTGGGAGGAGTCACGGCTTCACCTCCAAGATGAGGTCCGTTTCAGCCAGGATAGCCCACCTACATTCCTCCATCTCTTCCTGTGACGGGGCGGAGCATTGCTCGGAGCAGGAAGACAAAGCTGCAGTTTGCGGGACTGGACGCTTCTTGTTGCCGGGCTTCCTCCCACTCCTCCTCTTGGGTGACGTGGGGATGAGATAATCTGGGACGTGGAGCACCGTGCCGGGAAGCGGGTCACCCACGCAGAGAGACCCCACATCCTCGGGAAGGAAGAGCGAAGTGTCCGCGAGGAGCTCGAGCACTGGGAGATCCTCAGCGACTCCTCACATGGCGTGGCAAAGATGTCCCGGAGGATCTCCATTGCCTTTGGATGGTCCCAGAGGCTCTCTCGCTCCATCACCCTCCTCGCCGTGTCCCGAGCCTGACAAACTGTCGGAGAGGAACAGGATCTCTGCGTCCAGGAGAGAACCTCCTCCAGTAGACACAACGAGCGCTGCTCCCGCTCCAACTCAATCTCTGTCTTCTCATCCGCAGACTGGGTGGACGCTGGCCCAGAAGATGAAGGGGATCCGAGGAGGGAGGAAATCTTCCTCTGATGAGGGGCTGGCTCCGATCGCGGAGAGGCACCCTCCGGCTCTACGTCAGGAGCGGGGAGGATGGCGGAGAGGATGGCGTCCACCCTATGAATGGCCTGGAGGTTAGGATGGCGCCGCTCGACGTCCTCCGCGACGAATCGCAACCACTCCCAGTCCTCGGGACACCACTGAAAGGTGAAAATCACGTCCTCCAGCAACTCCTGTGCTTCAAACTCCTCATCTGTTCCAATCATCATGTCCACGTATGAGGAGAAAAAAGGAGAAGGGGGAAAAAAAACACAACTCTATTCCGCTGGGTTTTTTTTTTTTTTCACTGGTCGGGGCATTCTGTCACAAACCCCTGTGCGCCATAACACGGCGCACGAGGGAGAGAATGGAAAACCCAATTGTAGGAGTAGAGAGTGTCATATTTATTAAAGTTCACAAAAACCACAAGTTCAGTTCCACCACAGAAATACAGAGAGATGCAATGATAGGTTTGGCCACCAAACATACAGGGCACCAGCCGGACGCTCAACAGCCTGGTCTATAGAGAGCCTAGTGCCGCAGGGCTACGTTACACACAAAAACAGGAAAGGAGATCAGCCTAGTGCACAGGGCTGTTTAGCACAAGAAAAAAGGCGAACAAGACACTTACAAGGCTGTAGCGATTCCGGGGCGAAACGTGCAGTCTGGGGGAGGAGGCAGTGAAGCTGAATTAGCTGAAACACCAAGGAATGGATCGTCTTGAATGTCTGGCTAAGTTGAGCGCAGGGAGTGATACTCATATGGGGAGAAGTGGCTGCCGCGTATGGCTGCCCCAACAATCTTCTTCCTCTGGAGCGGCCTACAAATACTCCTGAAACTAACGAGGAAAGAGATTGCCAGTGTGAGAATGCACGGGCAGAACTGATTGGCACCCGGTGTGTGAGAGAGCGTGTGAATGCGAGTGAATGGAGCGTGTGCATGTGTGTGTGTGCGTGTGGGTGTGTGTATGTGTGTGAACACCGGTAACAGTGCAGCTGGTGGTACTTGACGGGAGAAGGGAGCGTGCCTGAGTTGTCAGGAGGAAAACGAGGCCAAAGCATAACAATGAGTCAGAATCGGGTTTGGCCTCCAAACCCAGATTCATGACACATTGTCCCAGTTAACAAAAAGGGAAAGACTGAAACTGTTTGCATATGTGGTGATTTCAAAGTGAGCATCAATCCAGTGCTGCACACTGTGCAGTACCCCCTGCCGCATATTGAGGACATCTTTGCATCACTGGCAGGAGGAGATAAGTTCTCCAAGATAGGCTTAGCACTAGCCTATCTCCAAATGGAGGTTGAAGAAACAAGCAAAAAATTCCTCACCATTAACACCCACAAAAGACTGTTTCATTATAACAGACTTGTCTTTGGGATGCACTTGAGCAATGGATCAAGTGCTTCAAAACATCCCCGGTACACAATGTTACCTCGATGACATCATCGTAACCGGAAAAATGATGAGCAGCATCTTGAAAATCTCAGCAAAGTCCTCACCAGGTTGAGTGAGTATGGCCTACATGTTAAGAAAAAGAAACGTGAGTTTTTCCAAAATGAAATCTCATATTGTGGACATGTTATTGACAAGCATGGCTTACACATGTCACAAGAAAAAGTAGAAGCTGTGCTACAGGCTCCAAAACCAGAAAATGTGTCACAGTTGAGATCATTTTTGGGCCTTGTCAACTATTATCACAAGTTCCTCCCAAACCTAGTCACCATCCTACACCCTCTCAATGCACTGCTGCAGACTGGAACAAAATGGAAGTGGTCTACAGAATGTGACAAAGCATTTAAAGAAATAAAGAGACTGATGACATCAGATGAACTGCTCACCCATTATGACCCAACACAACCTATTAGGCTGGCTTGCGACGCTAGCCCCAATGGGATTGGCTGTGTTTTGTTACATATCATGGAAGATGGCTCAGAACGGCCTATCGCATTTGCTTCAAGATCATTAACAAGTGCTGAACGCAATTATGCACAAATAGATCGTGAGGCATTCAGTTTAGTGTGGAATATTAAAAAGTTTCACCATTACCTTTATGGACAAAGGTTCACACTTGTGACAGATCATCAGCCCCTTGTGTCCATTTTTAACCCTCGAAAAGGAATCCTAGTGATGTCAGCAACACGTTTACAATGCTGGGCATTGTTACTGGGAGCTCATTCATACGACATTGAGTTTAAAGGGACTAAACAACACACCAACGCTGATGACTTGTCACGTCTGCCATTATTAACAACCAAAGGAGGGAACTCAACAGACCTAGCAGAAGTGTTCCACACAGCACTCGTGGAGCAACTACCAGTGTCAAACGCTGAAATACAGAGACAAACAAAGAATGACCCCACATTGTCAAAAGTGTACGGGATAACAATGCAAGGATGGCCAGCGCATGGCGATTCTAGATACTCAGAGTTCTCATCCAGAAGAGACTAACTCTCGGTATGTCAGGGAACCTTACTATGCGGCTCCCGAGTCGTAGTTCCATCAAAACTAAGAGCAAGAGTGCTCAAGACGCTACACAAAGGACACCTGGGTACGGTTAAAATGAAGAGCCTAGCCCGGAGGTATGTGTGGTGGCCAGGCATAGATAAACTAATAGAGGACCTGACCAAAGGTTGCTCTGGATGCCATAAAATCCAAAATGCACCACCACAGACACCGCTTCATCCATGAGAGTGGCCATCAACACCATGGCAATGAGTACACATCGATTTTGCCGGGCCCTTTATGAATCACATGTTCCTGATTGCTGTGGACGCGTGTTCAAAGTGGCCAGAAGTGATACGAATGAAGTCAACTACATCAGAAAAGACTAAGTGCTTTGAGGACTATTTTTTGCCAGGAATGGACTACCTGAACAAATTGTGAGCGACAACGGGTCACAATTTACATCAGATGAGTACAGTGTGTTCATAAAGAAAAATGGCATTAAGCACTTCAAATCAGCACCCCACCATCCAGTGACAAATGGCTTAGCTGAATGGTTCATTCAGACCTTCAAGAAGTCCGTAAAAGCTATGGAAAACGAAGATATTTCTCTTCAACACAAAGTTGATAACTTCCCCATCGCATACAGAAACTCTGTCCATGCAACAACCAATCAAACACCTGCAATGTTGTTTATGAACAGAAATCTCAGATCTCGCATTGATCTATTGAAACCAAATCTGCGGAGGGAAGTACAAAATAAACAGTTCAGCTGCAGCACAAATACAGCTACAAGAGACTTTGAGATTGGACAAGAAGAGTTGGCTCGTGATTACAGAAGAGACAAGTGGACCCCGGGTAAGACAGCTACAAGAACAGGACCACTGATGTACACAGTTGATGTTGGTGAAAAAACATGGAGACGTCATGTGAACCAGATCCTGAATGCACAGCCAAAGGGTACCATGGCTCCACCTCAAGAACCACCTGCCACTGAGAATCCTGACAACCCCAACATGTCACCAGCAACCGAGACTCTTGCCCCAGATAAAATCTCGGGTACCCCCAAGGTTACCCCAAAGGTTACTCTGCAGGTTCAGAGGCGTTATCCTGGAAGGCACACAGTGCCACCCAAGAGACTGGACTTGTGTTGTTCATAGCAACTGTTGCATACTGTTTGAGCATATATATGTTTAGCATTAAGTTTAAAAAAGTCATAGTTGAATGCAATATGTTATGTGTTATGTCCATGAAAGAAAAATTCCATATTATTCCATATTATTCTTTTATATTTCCATGTTGTATATATATTTGTGTGTTTTATGTTATTGATATGTGCTTATTCTTCATGTGGCCTTCAGTAGCCCCAGTCTGTGTATGAGTGTGCCTGAGTTAGCAATTTTAATCACGCAGCTGTACTGATGCCTTTTTGTGACATGGTATTGGTGACCCACAGAGCAGACACGACTCAGAATAGATACAATTAACGTACTTTATTGAACCAGTGAGTGAATGGGTGCGTGCATGCAGGGTGTGTAGTGTAATGTGGTGGAGTGCAATCTGTAATCTCCAGCTGGGGCCTGCAGAGCACCATACAACCTGGCAACCCTGGAACGAGACAAGGCAGTTAGTATGCAGAGTAGCCTATGCAGCTCTCTAGATGTTACTGTGCTCACTGTCAGAGGGTGTCGAGGAAAGCTCAGGTAGCACCGAAGCTGCAGCCAGGAAGATAGTGCCTGCTGGAGGCTGATGAGCTGGAGGTGAGAGAGTGAGTCCGCCGCCTGGGAGGAATGGAGGATCGCCGCTGCTGATCTCCGCCTGTGCACAGGGGAAGCAGACAGGGTGAGAAGCGTGAAGGCTTACTTGTGAAGTTGGTCCGGGTGGAACCAGCCCGGACAGGGTTCAGCAGGGCTTGGAAGCCAATCTGTGAAGCGTAGAGTGCTGGGAAGCACGGAGGCAGGCGTAGAAGGATTCAGCATAGGAAACCAGACGACTCCGTGCCAAGCACTGGTCCTGGAGGAATAAATAGGCCACAGGAGATGACAGGCAGGTGCGTGCACAGGTGCCATGATTGGCGGCCATGACATTTTGTTTTGGATGTTTAGTTCTGTGTGACTGAGAGAATCAGAATCAGAATCAGAATCAGAATCAGGTTTATTGCCATTGTTCATGTAGTACACAAACTAGGAATTTGTCTCGGTACAATGCTGCAACATTAAACATGATAAGATAAGAGAAATAAACTATACATGTAATAAAGTGTAGGATAAGATTAAGTGATACTGGTCAACAGTTAAAATATATATTAGCCAGCAGCAGATACTGTGGAGAACTATATAGTGCAGTCGGTAATGCAGGAAGAAAACAGTGATGATTGACATGAGTCTGGTTGAGCTGCTGTACATGGTGCACGAGAGTCACTTAGTGTTCAGCAGTCTAATGGCAGAGGGGAAGAAGCTGTTCATGTGACGGGAGGTTTTAGTCTGGATGGACCGAAGTCTTCTACCAGAGGGGAGGGGGGCAAACAGTACGTGACCAGGGTGTGAGGGATCGGCTATGATCCGGCCAGCACGCCTCCGGGTCCTGGAGATGTACAGATCCTGGAGAGATGGGAGCTTGCAGCCGATCACCTTCTCAGCAGTGCGCACGACGCGCTGCAGCCTTAGTCTGTCCCTGGCAGTGGCTCCTGCGTACCACACGGTTATGGAGGTGGTGAGGATGGACTCGATGATGGCTGTGTAGAACTGCACTAACATCTTGGTGGGTAGCTTGAGCTTCCTCAGCTGCCGCAGGAAGAACATCCTCTGCTGGGCTTTTTTGATGAGTGAGCTGATGGTCAGCTCCCATTTGAGGTCCCTGGTGATGGTAGTGCCTAGGAAGCAGAAGGAATCAGCAGTGGTGATGGGAGAGCCTGAGAGGGTGAGGGGGGGCAGAGGAGTAGTGACTTTCCTGAAGTCTACAATCATCTCCACTGTCTTCAGAGCATTCAGCTGCAGGTTGTTATTGCTGCACCAGGACGCCAGCTGGGCCACCTCTCTCCTGTAGGCGGACTCGTCGCCGTTGGAGATGAGCCCGATGAGGGTGGTGTCGTCCGCAAACTTGATCAACTTGACAGACTGGTGGCTGGAGGTGCAGGAGTTGGTGTAAAGGGAGAAGAGTAGGGGGGAAAGTACACAGCCCTGGGGTGATCCGGTGCTGATGCTAGTATAGTCTGAGACAGTCTTTCCCAGCCGCACATGCTGCCTCCGGTCCGTCAGGAAGTCGATGATCCACCTGCAGAGGGAGTCAGGCACGTTGAGCAGGGACAGCTTGTCCCGGAGCAGAGCGGGGCGGATGGTGTTGAATGCGGAGCTGAAGTCCACAAACAGGATCCTGGCGTAGGTTCCCGGGGAGTCCAGGTGCTGCAGGATGGAGTGGAGGGCCAGGTTGACTGCATCGTCTACAGACCTGTTGGCTCGGTAGGCAAACTGCAGCGGGTCCAGGAGAGGGGTGGTGATGGACTTGAGGTGGGACAGGACCAGGCGCTCAAAGGACTTCATGACTACAGAGGTGAGCGCTACAGGTCTGTAGTCATTAAGTCCAGTGATCCGTGGCTTCTTGGGGACAGGGATGATGGTGGAGGATTTGAGGCAGGATGGCACGTGGCATAACTTAAGGGAGGTGTTAAAAATGTCTGTGAATACAGGAGCCAGCTGTTTCGCACAGAGTCTCAGGGTGGAGAGAGACACGCTGTCTGGGCCGGGGGCCTTGCGCGGGTTCAGTCTGGAGAACTGTTTGAGCACATCCTGCTCACTGATGATAAGGGGAGGGGGGGAGGAGGGGGGGGGAGATGTGCTGGCTCCATGTTTCCTGGGAACATTTGATAAGGACTATACACCCCGTCTTGCCAGATGTACTCAAGGACAATCTCTAAGTCTCCCCATGGATAACACAGCTATAAAAGTTTGAAAAATGGATGACTCATTCAGAAGTGTGCGGATGTGTAGGCTTGGGGCTACATCCTGTAACTTCTCCTGGCCAGAAGAATAAATCTACTCATGACTTTGCATCCTGCCTGGATTTTTGACTCAGATTAACTTTAATGCAGATTTTTCTAACAGTCCATAACTTAGGTAACCAGTAAACAGGCTGGAGGTGCAGTTGAACATAACTTTATTATGAAGAACTACAAACAATACAGGTGCTCCATACAGGCCAATGGGTCGACAGCGAAAGAGACCGTGATCTTCCGCCCTAGCCCTTTATACCCCTGGTGACGGCGGAACTGGAAAGGCGGGGCCATCACCCCCACTACACCCAGGGTACAGTTGATGCCATATTGGTACACAACACCCCCCCCCCATAGAAAAATGTGAGACACACCAATTAGGCCCTCCCAAATTTAAACCCGATGCACGCTAATAACAATAATACTTATGTACAAAATATATATACACAGGCCTATCCATTCACACAACATAAACTAGAAGGGGCCTGGTAGACTGCCGACCCACCTCAACACGGCTAGACAGGTTATTCTGCCGTCTTTGAAATAACAGAGTCCATAAAACAAAATGGCCGTGTTCCTGAAAAAACTAAAACAATCCCAGAACATATATGTACATAATCAGAACTCTCATAACAAAACACAAACAGCCAATATGTACACTCATAACTTGTTGCCAGCCCCCACCCCAACACACCCACCCCACAACTTGAGCAATTTACACAAACAACATATTTTGAACACAATATAAACAATGTTGTTGTTGTTGTTTTTTTAACAACGCAGGGCAAAATGCAACCAGTACATATACAGTAAACTATGTGACTTTAGGGTAAAATGGCATATTAGCAACACCACCACACCATGCCAATAGCACCCCCCCCCCACCCCACATTCACCTTACACTCCCAATGGGAGACCCATCCCATGGTTTTCTGTCTGGCGGATCCCTCCCAGAGTGCCTTCACCTCTTCGTCTCTGGGGAAGAGCCACATCAGCGTTTCCGCTCATCCACTTGCCACAGCTCATTAGGGTGTCTCCACAATTCATTGGACAGTCTCAAGTAGCCGTTCTCCTTGGCAGCCATCACCCACAGCCGCCCCTGGTCATCTCGCCGCTCTCTTTTCTTGTGGACGCCCCTCAGCCGAGCTTCTTCCCTAGGCCGGACCTCGTCACTGATGCGCAGGGGAGCTCGATTTGGCTTCAGCAGTCCACCATGTCATGACTGGGCCTCCTTCCTGGGTCAAACCATTTCGGCAACCCGGTCCGAAGCCCTCCTTGAGTGTTGTTGTTTGGCGCGTCGTAAAATCATGCCAGCTGGTCCTGCCCCGCTCTCCTTCCTCCCAAACACCGTCACAGCCCCTGCAGCTCCTTGCTTCATGGTATCACCAGGACAAACTCCGGAAGTCGAGGGAGCTGGCATCTTGGCTCCATCAGCCATCCTGGGCGTTCCGCTGTGCCATCCAGTTACCACTTCCAGGGCAACTTAGGCACTGGCATCGGAACCCTCCTGAGATGGCACTCCATGTTGCTGGTCTTACACCCCTCCCATAATACCAGGTCAGTCACTGTCCCAAACCGCATCATCCTCCACGTGCGGAGCAGGTCGGTCCCACAAACCAAAGCCTGACCACTCCTGTCCGGCACTGCAGGTCATGGTAAATCCCAGGCCGTAGAACATGTCACATCCCATGATGTTCAACCCAGTGGATGTCACCACGAATTGGACATTTGATATCATCGCTGACTTGTACCTCGCCGTCAATTCCAGCATACCCACGATGGCCAACTTGATTCCACCGTAGCCAAAGTAAGGCGTTGACAGGTCACTCACGCAGTAGTGTGGGAACAGACTCCTCACGGTGGACCAGTTGAACACAGAAGCCACCGCTCCTGTGTCCACCATCAATGGCACTTCCACACCACCCAGCGAAATATTGTAGTAGATTCGTCCATCTGTGCTCAGGGAGACGGTATGAACAACTGTAGGAGTTGCTGTGGGGGAATCCGCCCTATGTCTTCGGTCCCCTCACTCAAAATTCTTGCAGGCCTTGGCAAAATGGTGCAGAAGACCACACTTCCCACAGCGTTTGCCCTTCACCGGACACTCTCTTGCCATGTACCGGTGCCTGGTGGACCCGCAGCCATAACATCTTGGCGTACCCAGGGTGGACCTAATTTTCACAGTGGCAGCGTATTCCTCTTCATTCACGCTGTCTTCGCTGTCCAAGTCCGCAGCCAGCGCCTTCAAACGTGGTTCGGTGTGTGTCAGCGTGGTTCTGTCACTGAGATCCTTTGCTATCTTCTCCACTGCTTCAAACTGCTGCGCTCTCTCAATAGCCGTGGCTAATGTCAGTTCACCAGGTAAGTCAGGCGCCTCGATTGTGCCGCAGGAGAAAGCGTGTGCTCCACCAGTTGATCACGGATCATCTCTTCTAGGGCTTCAAATTGGCATTCCCCCGCCAGCTGACGTAGGTCTGCAATGTAGCGCTGCACCGACTCTCCTGTCCACTGGTGGTGCTGCCAAAACTGAATTCTCCAGACTATGACATTTTCTGGGGCACGAAAGTAGCGCGCCATTAGCCCAACCATGTCTTCAAAAGTATCGGCCCCTCCTAACGTGCCGAGGATTCTTTGACCCTCCATGCCAAGATTATGGACCAGTATAGCTCTCGCATGCAGTTTCTCAAGCTCACCGAGGTTAAGGGCCACCAGATAATTCTGGAAAGCCGCGTACCACCTAGCCCAGGGGACCATCGGCTCACCCAGAACCTCCAAAAATGGCCAAAAAGTGGAAACAGCTCGCTCCATACCTTTTTCCTCGTCGCCAAATGTTATGTCCATAACTTAGGTAAACAGTAAACAGGCTGGAGGTGCAGTTGAACATAACTTTATTATGATGAACTACAAACAGTACAGGTGCTCCATACAGGTCAATGGGTCAACAGCGAAAGAGACCGTGTTCTTCCGCCCCAGCCCTTTATATACCCTTGGTGACAGCGGAACCGGAAAGGCGGGGCCATCACCCCCACTACACCCAGGGTACAGTCAACACCATATTGGTACACCACATTATGCATAGTCATACAATGCTTTTGCTAAAGGGGGAGGAAATGTAATGTTTATATCTACTTTCTGTCAGTTTCTGTCAGAACTGTGAGCTGTCAGACTGTACAACCTAAGCAGGGCTGGTCGCAGAGATAGCAAAAAGACGTAACAAACTAATAGTTTTTTGAATGCAAAAGATGCAATAGACTTACACAATGGTCCCCTCCGGCATACAACTAGGAAAATACCGGTCGCTATGGAGAGTGAGAATATGTATGGGCACATAATCATACCATGTAGGATAACTAAGTAGACGGTTGTGCTGTTTCATCCCATCTAGCAACAATGCTCTGCACTGTGTGTTTATATATTTACATATTTATTCCATCTAGCTACAATGCTCCGCACTGGGTGTGTTTATGTTTATATATCTATATATTTATTCCATCTAGCTACAATGCTCCGCACTGTGTGTTTATACTGTATATCTACATATTATTCCATCTAGCTACATTGCTCCGCACTGTGTGTTTACATATTCATATATTTATTCCATCCAGCTACAATGCTCTGCACTGTGTGTTTGTGTGTGTGTGTATATATATATATATATATATATATATATATATATTTTATAGTAATATGTACATATGTATATTAGCTGCTCTTTCTTGCTTTTTTTTTTTTTTTTTTTTTTTTTTCTTGCCTTCTGATTGTTGCTCTGAGTGTTGCTATCCCTGTGCTGTTGCAATCCTGGAATTTCCCCATTGTGGGACTAATAAAGGCTTATCTTATCTTATCTTATCTTACTTTTCTATGCACAGTGAATACTCTCCAGTTTATATACAGTAGGGCAAAAAAGTATTTAGTCAGCCACCAATTGTGCAAGTTCTCCCACTTAAAAGATGAGAGAGGTCTCCAATTTTCATCATAGGTATACCTCAACTATGAGAGACAAAATGAGAAAAAAAAAATCCAGAAAATCACATTGAAGGATTTTTAATGAATTAATTGGTAAATTCCTCGGTAAAATAAGTATTTGGTCACCTACAAACAAGCAAGATTTCTGGCTCTCACAGACCTGTAACTTCTTCTTTAAGAGGCTCCTCTGTCCTCCACTCGTTACTTGTATTAATGGCACCTGTTTGAACTCGTTATCAGTATAAAAGACACCTGTCCACAACCTCAAACAGTCAGACTCCAAACTCCACTATGGCCAAGACCAAAGAGCTGTCAAAGGACACCAGAAACAAAATTGTAGACCTGCACCAGGCTGGGAAGACTGAATCTGCAATAGGTAAGCAGCTTGGTGTGAAGAAATCAACTGTGGGAGCAATTATTAGAAAATGGAAGACATACAAGACCACTGATAATCTCCCTCGATCTGGGGCTCCACGCAAGATCTCACCCCGTGGGGTCAAAATGATCACGAGAACGGTGAGCAAAAATCCCAGAACCACACGGGAGGACCTAGTGAATGACCTGCAGAGAGCTGGGACCAAAGTAACAAAGGCTACATCAGTAACACACTACGCCGCCAGGGACTCAAATCCTGCAGTGCCACATGTGTCCCCCTGCTTAAGCCAGTACATGTCCAGGCCCGTCTGAAGTTTGCTAGAGAGCATTTGGATGATCCAGAAGAGGATTGGGAGAATGTCATATGGTCAGATGAAACCAAAATAGAACTTTTTGGTAAAAACTCAACTTGTCGTGTTTGGAGGAGAAAGAACACCATACCTACTGTGAAGCGTGGGGGTGGAAACATCATGCTTTGGGGCTGTTTTTCTGCAAAGAGACCAGGACGACTGATCTGTGTAAAGGAAAGAATGAATGGGGCCATGCATCGTGAGATTTTGAGTGAAAACCTCCTTCCATCAGCAAGGGCATTGAAGATGAAACGTGGCTGGGTCTTTCAGCATGACAATGATCCCAAACACACCACCCGGGCAACGAAGGAGTGGCTTCGTAAGAAGCATTTCAAGGTCCTGGAGTGACCTAGCCAGTCTCCAGATCTCAATCCCATAGAAAATCTTTGGAGGGAGCTGAAAGTCCGTGTTGCCCAGCGACAGCCCCAAAACATCACTGCTGAGATCAGGAGATCTGCATGGAGGAATGGGCCAAAATACCAGCAACAGTGTGTGAAAACCTTGTGAAGACTTACAGAAAACGTTTGACCTCTGTCATTGCCAACAAAGGGTATATAACAAAGTATTGAGATGAACTTTTGTTATTGACCAAATACTTATTTTACCGAGGAATTTACCAATTAATTCATTAAAAATCCTTCAATGTGATTTTCTGGATTTTTTTTTTCTTATTTTGTCTCTCATAGTTGAGGTATACCTATGATGAAAATTGGAGACCTCTGTCATCTTTTAAGTGGAAGAACTTGCACAATTGGTGGCTGACTAAATACTTTTTTACCCCACTGTATATACAGTATATATACAGTATATTTATATTTATATGTACATATGTATACTCGCTGCTCTTGTTTTTTCTCTTGCCTTCTGATTGTTGCTCTGAGTGTTGCTATCCCTGTGCTGTTGCAATCCTGGAATTTCCCCATTGTTGGACTAATAAAGGCTTATCTTATCTTATTTTATCTGGGTTTGAGGTAATGTTACCATACATCGGGCCAATAAACACAGCTAGTAAGAATGTAGATCACATTAATTATATCCATTTCACTGTGCAAAGGCTCAACAATATGACCAGAGATGCTGTTACTGGTCTGCATGAACAATTGGCTGCCACTTCCCTAATGACTTATCAAAATAGGATGGCATTGGATTTCCTATTGGCTGAAGAGGGCGGTGTATGCTCTATGTTACACAGGATTGCATTTTTATCCCCAGTAATACAGCTCGAGATGGGTCTATAACGCGTGCCTTATCAAGATCATCACCCTCTACAAAAACAAAGGGGAGAGAAGCGACTGCAACAACTACAGGGGCATTTCCCTCCTCAGCGTTGTTGGCAAAGTCTACGCACGAGTTGTTCTCGTTCGTCTACAGAAGCTTGCCGAACGTGTCTACCCCGAGTCTCAGTGTGGCTTCCGCGCTGAGCGATCGACGGTAGACATGATATTCTCCATCCGCCAACTACAGGAGAAATGCAGAGAACAGAACATGCCTCTGTACGTCGCCTTCATCGACCTCACCAAAGCGTTCGATCTGGTCAGCAGAGAGGGCCTTTTCAAGATCCTGCCAAAGATAGGATGCCCACCAAAGTTGCAAAGCCTCATCGAATCGTTTCACACCAACATGCAGGGGATAGTGCAGCACGATAGCAACGTCTCAGAGCCATTCAACATACGCAGCGGAGTGAAACAGGGCTGTGTACTTGCGCCAACCCTCTTTGGGATTTTCTTTGCTATGCTCCTGAGGCATGCCTTCAGCACAGCAACAGAGGGAATCTACCTGCACACAAGATCTGACGGCAGGCTTTTCAACCTCGCCCGCCTGAAAGCCAGAACCAAAGTACGCGAGGCTCTAATCAGAGACATGCTGTTCGCAGATGACGCTGCAGTTGCAACCCACACACAGCAGGAGCTTCAGACCCTGATGGACCGCTTCTCCCAGGCATGCAAGGACTTCGGGCTTACCATCAGCCTGAAGAAGACTAACGTCTTGGCGCAAGGCACGGAAGCACCACCAACCATCACCATTGATGACTACAAGCTGGAGGTCGTGAATCAGTTCACGTACCTGGGGTCCACGATCAGCAACAACCTCTCCCTTGATACAGAGATCAACAAGAGGATTGGAAAATCAGCCTTCACACTTGCTCGCCTCACCACACGAGTGTGGGAGAATCCCAAACTCTCTGTCAAGACGAAAATGGCAGTGTACAACGCCTGCGTCATCAGCACACTGCTCTATGGGAGTGAGACGTGGACAACATATGCCCGGCAGGAAAAGAGACTGAACTCCTTCCACTTGCGCTGCATTCGCTACATCCTGGACATATCCTGGCAGGACAAAGTGCCCAACACAGAAGTTCTGTCCCGTGCCGGCCTTCCCTCCATGTTCACTCTACTCAGGCAGCGCAGGCTCCGCTGGCTAGGCCACGTTCACCGTATGGAGGATGGCAGAATCCCCAAAGACGTCCTCTATGGAGAACTGGCAACTGGCAGGAGAGACGTTGGCCGCCCGCAGCTGCGCTTTAGAGACGTCTGCAAGAGAGACATGAAGGCCCTGGATATCAACACAGAGCGCTGGGAGGACCTTGCAACGGACCGCTCCAAATGGAGAGGCACCCTGACCAGACAGCTCAAGGCGGGTGAAGAGAGACTGACTGCTGCAGCAGATGAAAAAAGGACCCGCAGGAAGAACCGCCACAGACCCAGCAGCACGGAGACCACCCACAAGTGTGACCTGTGTGACAGGGACTGTCATTCGCGCATCGGCCTGTTCAGCCACAGGCGGTGCTGTTCCAGCAGAGTAGACGTTTAGGATTCTCTTCCATGGTCATCATAGACCGACGGAGGCCAACGACGAATACAGCTCCAGATGGGTCTATAACGCGTGCCTTATCAGGTCTAAGAATCCTGTCTGAGGAATTGGCAGAACACTCAGGTATTGACAATCCGCTAGGAAATTGGCTAGCCCGAACATTTGGTAAATAGAAAACCTTGATCACTTCTATACTTATATCACTGGTAGTAGCAGTGACTATCCTCACCTTATGTGGATGCTGTTGCATACTCTGTATTTGTCACTTATGTCTAAAATGCATCACCACCGCAATTAATGAAAAATTCCCTGCTCCACCTGGTTATCAGATGGTGCAGTACCAAGAGGAGGTAGTCCAATTGATTTCCCTCTCTGAGCCTGGAGAAGGAGAAGCTGACGATCCCAAAATGGAAGATGATGACGAAGAAGACCGTTGTGCTATTACTGATTATTTGTAAACACAACATGCTACTGATAATACATGAACCCTATATAGCTTACAACACACACGTAGGGGTGTGAGACTTATAGTATTCTTGTGTCATTATTCACATCGCGCTAATTGCGGTTATGTAGTCAGGATGACTGTGATGGTTAGAAGCTCTATTGTATGGCAGGTCTAGAGGCCCGGATACAACATACATGGATAAGGATATCTCCTGATATAGAACGATTTTGTTTGCCATTTATTTACATTGACACATTATACATGAAGCTCATTTGCATACACATATTGCTACGTCAAGTATCATGCCTGTGCAATGAAGACCAGCTTACACGTATTTGCCAACACATAGGTCTCATTACCCAGTACACTTATCATAGCAAAACCACTGCTTGTAGGTTACAATAAAGACCAGCTTTCACATAGTCGACAAGCATACATTCATAGGCTAATGGGAGATAACCTACACTACTAAAACGACAGTGTAATGTCAACTACGGATGTAGTGAATAAGGATAAACAAAAACAAAACAATACTGTACAGGCTCCAGCCATTGTAGTGACAACCCCTCCGGCCATTATCGGTCCTGTCCCGGCCGAGCCCTTTGTGTAGGCACCCCAACAAGGAGATCCACACCCATCACAAAGGGGGTGAGGAAGAGGTGCATACAGGGGAGGCATCAGACCACCACGCCCACCTGGAGACATGTGCCTGTGGTGTGGTAAAAGAGGTCATTGGGCTTATGACTGTACAGCTTCAGTCCCTGGAAGAGGGAGTGACTGGTACCCATACACACCCACCCCACCTCCAGCACCTGAGGTGTGGTCAGCTCAGCTGCACAGAGGAGATAGCACTTTCTGATCCATTGCTATCGCTCACAGCGGGAGACAAGGCCTATGAAGCTATGGTGGGCACAGGGGCTCACATTTCATCAATACCAACTTCTCTGCCTCTACCCACTAATTATACCTTGGTGGTTGACATCTCTGGGACAGTATCACTGAACTGTTCACTGGCTGGACTGGATTTTGTCCACCCTCTTCCTGTAGATCTTATAGGAGGAGGTGTGCTTCGGAGGGTGAGGGCACACATCTATTTTGTTTCTGTTGGAACTGTTGTGTGTCTACGAGATGGGACTATGTTCTACAGTTGCAAATACAGGAAGCAGACATAAAGGAAGATCCAACCTCCTTTGCAACTGCATGGTGGCTGCAGCTGAATGATATGAGCCCTGGCAAAGGTCAACTGGTGGACAAATATACTTCATAGGCTCCATGGATTGACTCTGTTCGACTTTATGACCCCTACATGATCCACACCACTGTACAATGAACTATCTACGTGATGATCAGTAGGAGACTTCGGTGGGGGTACATGACTTGGTGAGCAAGGACATTTATGTGGATTCACAAGGAGTTGCTGCTGCAGTTCATCTGGACAAAGACTTGTTGCCTCTGTATGCCCTCTTGGACACTGCTGCACCACGCTGGGGGTGTCCACAGGGGAGGAAGCAAGGGTACTGGGACCAATGGTGAAAACCTGTCTTGGGTTGACTGACTGGGCTGACACACAATGTAGGAACCTACCTTATTCACCATCTGCTGATTGCTAGCGTATGTCCTGTGATATAGTATGGTTGACATGATAAAATTATGTCAAAAGGGGGAAATGAAAGGGTCATGAAAAGCTAGATTGACAAAATTTAATTTTGTAGGTAATCTCCCATTATGCTCTGTACATATTGTGTCTGTGTTCTTATGAACAAATATGTTAAAAGTGTTAAACCATAATCTGAAGTGTTAAACAACAATAATCTGATAAACAGGGACCAAGGGTAGCCGTAGAGCTCTATCTATTCTATCAGTCAGGTCTGTTGCATTAGATGCACACCCAAAACAACACTCACACACATTTCATAATACATTCTAGTGAACAGTATACGTGAGCGGAGGATGGCCCGTTCATGTTAAATTTAAACTAACCAATCGGGCGATTGCGAACAAGTCCATCCCATTGTACGGGGTTGGCCCAACCCAAGATGATAAACATAGGTTGCACCTGGAAGTCGGGGCTCACTTTGACTACGTTCCTGTGAAAGCCATGTCTCTTTGAGCCCAGCGCTGCTTACCTTACATGTGACCTGAATAAAAGTTGTACCTATGAACTGAAGAATTCTCTGGCTTGTTCTTGGAGCTTCCAAACAAAGAATTCGGGGCTAGCAGCAGTCAGGATTATAAATGGACTGTGTCCTACTCCCCTGCCAATTGCTTCTCCTACCCCTCACCTCTGCTAAACTTGTATATGTATTCTGTTAGGTTGGTCTGACCATAGTGTTTAACTGATATGTTTTTGTTGTATTTTATTTTTATGCTGTTGTTTCTAAACTTATTCTCTATATATACTGTGGTACTGTGTTATGCTGGGGGATCATAATTTTGTTTTTTATGTGCATGCACATACCAAATGACAATAAAGAAATCTTGAATCTTGAATCTTGAATAAAAAAAGATAAAAATAAAGTTCTCTCTGTCAAAAATTTCAGCCAAAAAAACCCTCTCAACTGACCATGGTTGCTAGGCAACAGGGTAGTGCATGATCATGCAAACATATGTCGTCCAAAGACTAGACTGTCTCATTTACCAGTCATAAATCAGCCTTTAGATGCAGCCTACTGACCTTTGAGAACTCTGGCCTCCAGGGCCATGGTCTACGAGGCTGCAACACCTGAACTGAGACACAGCCTTATTGCCTTTCACCATCTAGCAACTAACCCACACCTTAAGCCGTAACCCTAACCTCACAGGAGGTAATGCCTAAATCTAACATTTCATTAGTGGAGTGAAAAACAAACAAACAAAAAATCAAAGGAAAAAGTGAATAAAAAAGTCACTCACAAATAAGGGTGGGAATCGAATGTGCGTCTTTTAATGTTATTGCTTGAAAGTCTATGTAAATACCCTGACACCATCCCCCTCCTGTTATGTCTGGAATTAGAATAGTGGAGGCGGTATCTGTACTGAATGATGACTTTATTCAAAGACAATGCTAACAGCACGTGTTACAGTATTATAGCTACTATGCTAACTGAGAAGAAGTACAGGTTGGTGTCGAATACAGGCAGAGCACCAAAGAGGCAGTCTCCTGCTGTCAGTCCCTTTAAATATAGGGCTGGACGTGATGACGTCATCCATGATGTCTCTATCATCACATCTGCACAGTCTGTTGTATGTATCAATAATTCACAAATTTACCACTAGTCCCAGTCCGGGTCCCACACTGGCTGGATTGGTTCCGGGACAGCTGTTCTCACCCTTCGCAGACGACAGGCGTGCCATCTCGATCTATCGGTCATTTGAAAGGTGGCTGGCCCCATCTTTAAGGCGATTCTCATTGGCAATGATGGGATTGTCTGTGGGTCCAGGCGTTCGGATCGTCGGACCCGAATCCATTCCAGCACTGCAAGTGGCGATCGGTTCAGCTGCCCTTGGTGTTGCAGTTGTGACAGCGTGCCTTTCATGCCAGCGGCAGAATGTGTCTTCAGTTGGCGTTGCTCTGCTGATTACTGCTGGGCTACAAACTCTCTATCCTGCAGCGCTGCGGCGGTTCCCTGAGGCTAATGCCAGGCGAGGATGCGAGATGAGTCCAGTTTCTCCCCCCTCTTTCCTGGTGCTGATTGTGGCTGAGTCTGGGTATACTGCCCGTAAATAGGCAAGCAAGTGTAAGTTATAAGTGTGAACACGCTGTCTCACCTTATCTCTCCTTTTCCCTTAGGTTGCTGCCAACATGTAGATGTGTCTCTTGGACTGTACGCGCTCTCCTGCCACATCTCACCATCCTCAGCTTCCTACTCCACCCGGTCAGGCACCATCGGCTCATTTCCCCCCTTACCCTACTGGTTCGTCTGTTCCTCGCTGGGTCCTGCCGGTTCTCCCTGGATTTCCCAAGTAAGTGGCAATTTGGCTCCCCCATTTCCCATTTACTCCATTCCTCTGCTCACAGTTCTCGTCTTCTCTCCACAGGGCTATTCCTCTGGTGAGTGACTGTTTCTGCAGCAGTGCACTTTGGTTTTTGATATTTAATAAAACTTTCAAATGTGCCCCTCTGTGTGGCTCCTCCTGTGCTTTGGCATCGTGCATGTGTGCTGTCAAGCTTTATTAATCATGACAAGTTTCTTTTTAATGTTTTAGACTCTTATAAATCCCCGTGACCATACTAGTGTTGTACCTTCTTTTACTTTGTGTGATAAATTTCTTAACTTTTTTAATGTTGTTTGTGGCAGCGTCTTGCAATGCAGCGACCCCTCTGATTCTAGATGTGATTGACATTGTAGATAGGAGAAATGTAATTTCACTCTACAGTACATGATTGGTTGTATGGATTGAATGACAATAAAGATGGCTTCTTCTTGTCATGAGTGCCCCTCGGGGCAGAGGGGAGACACCCACATGCCGGACTGCAGTTTGTGAGATTTATTGAAAACAACAAACACGAAGTCCCAAAACAGTGCTCTAACACAAAATCCAAACAAACGAGCAAACTTGCGGATAAAGCACGCCAGAACAAGGGCTGGGCTCTGGTGGAGACGAAGGAAGGGAAACTCAAGAGTCTGGCAAAGGAAAATGAAAATAACAGCCCTTAAATAGGATCACAACCATTAACACAAAAAGCAACCGGTGTGAATCATGTGAGTGGGCTGGGGAGAAAATCACAACCAGCTCTGAGCAATAAGAGGGGAGAGAACGAGCTGACAGCTGACAGGACGCCACCCACATGGAGCAGAAACCCGGAAGCGCTACTGACAGCTGTCAACCAGAGGGAGAATACAACAGAATGAAAATATAACAAGATGGCAAAAATAAAGTGGAAACCCAAATCTGAAAATAACAAAATTACGCTGAACGTAACCAGGAAAAATAAATGATACAAAGAAACAATACCAAACATATGAAAACAAACTAGAAATAACACCAAAGGCAAAGAACTCCAAAATACATCCATCCATCTTCTTCCGCTTAATCCATTTTAGGTCGCAGGTGGGGGTGGGGTGGGGGGGGGGGGTGCTGGAGCCTATCCCAGCATCTTTGGGCGTGAGGCAGGGTCCACCCTGGACAGATTGCCAGTCCATCGCAGGGCCAACACAGAGAGACAGACAACCATTCACTCTCACAGTCACACCTAAGGACAATTTAGAAAACAATATTATACAAATAAGGAAAAACAAAAAAGCAAAGAAATAAAGCACAGTGAATCCCCCCATGCTCAGATCGTGACACTTCTTCTTCTTCTAATGATACAATCTCTGCTGTGAGGGCATCTCTTTTGTGTTCTGCAGTAGATCCTGTTGCTTTTATCTCATGTACTTAGTGTTTTTGAGAGTTTTGAAGAGGTGTCTCTCACAGTTTTAACTTCTGTTATTCAGCACCTGAGACCATCTTCCTGCCCCCTTGACAGCATTCCACCCATAAGGAGGTTTTTATTTCCATTGATCCTTGTGTTTTAAATATGATTAATTCTTCTTTGATGACTGGAACTGTTTGATCTGCTTTTAAACATGCTGTTCAGCCCCTCCTCAAAAAGAGAAATCTAGACCCCGCTGTCTTGTTTAATTTTAGGCCAATTTCAAAACTCCCATTTTTATCAAAAGTTTTAGAAAAAAATGTATATGAACAGGTGCAGTCTTATCTTGATTTTAATAATATTTCTGAAAAGTTCCAGTCAGGTTTTAAATCACGTCATACCATGGAAACAGCACTTTTAAGAGTTTTAAATGATCTTCTTTTAACTGCTGATTCTGGTAATTCTGCTGTTCTAGTGCTTTTGGACTTGACTGTAGCGTTCGACACAACTGATCACAATATTCTTCTTTTGCATTTGGAGTTGTGTGTGGGCAAAAGCGGCACTGCCCTTAAGTGGTTTAAGTCATACCTCTTCAACAGGAGTTTTTCTGTTCAGCTTGCCGAGTTTTCCTCAACCATATCCCAGCTGAATTGTGGAGTCCCTCAGGGCTCAATCTTGGGCCCTCTTCTTTTTACTTTATACATGTTACCTTTGGGTTCCATTTTTAGTACGCATGATATCAGTTTTCATTGTTTTGCAGATGATGTACAAATCTAACTGCCTCTAAAAAAATTGTTCTTCACTCCAGGCTTTATTAGACTGCCTCAGTCTTGGATGGAAACCAACTTCCTGAGCTTAAACAAAAATAAGATTGAAATCATTGTATTCGGATAACAAGACATCTTAGAAGGCTATGACAGCATCATTAGCACCCTTAGTTCTTATTTTAGTTTGTGTGCAAGAAACCTGGGTGTAATTTTTGATAGTGATTTTAAATCCATCCATCTTCTACCGCTTAACCCTTTTTGGGTAGTGTGTGTGTGTGGGGGGGGGGGGGGGGGGGCTGGAGTCTATGAGAGACAAGAGTGTCGGAGACACAGTTCCAAAAAACTTCAGGCGCAACACGAGTAAACTGCCTTTTTGCAACAGCGGATCAATTTCTTCCTATTTCTGTTTACTATCTGGCTCTCTTGCTAATCTTTCTGACCCGGCGACACCTTTATTCCATCACAGACACGTAGATTGCCCAAATGTCTCCTGAGCCAGCGGACGGAGCCACTGTTTCTTGCAGGAGGCAGTACAATAGAGACCAGCTGTTAGCACTTAACCTGCCCACGATGCTAACGCAAAAACTCGACATACCGGGAGAAATAAGATGGAAACGGCATGGATGTCGAGCTGGAGTAAGATGGCGGGCGAGGAATATAAGGTACAGACCCGTCCTCCCATCCGTTATTATGGGGAATGTACAATTGCTACTCAATAAGACTGACGAGCTAGCGGCTATCTCCCGCTACGAGAGCGTCTTCAGAGAGAGTAGCTTGATGGTGTTTACTGAGACGTGGCTAACAGAACTAGCAACAGATGCTATCATCGAACTGGGGGGTTTCCACACAATACGGGCAGACCGAACACCAGACAGTGGGAAAGCAAGGGGCGGAGGAGTGATAATGTATGTCAATAACAGCTGGTGCAGACCGGGACATATCACGGTTAAACAACAACACTGTAACAAAGACATTGAGTTGCTAGCTGTTAGCATGCAGCCTACCTATCTCCCGAGGAAACACTCACACGTGATCTGCATTGTTATTTATGCAAATCCGATGGCGAACGCTGGGACAGCGCGTGACGTCATTCACTCAGTAACTGGCAGGCTGCTGACAGAACACCCAGATGCTCTTCTCCTCATCTCAGGTGATTTCAACCATATTTCACTGTCCCCCATTCTACCCACGTTCACCCAGTATGTCACATGCCACACTAGACAATAAAACACTGGACATATTCTATGCAAATACTAAGGAGGTGTACACCTCATCACCACTCCCCCCACTCAGGAGATTGGATCACAACTTGGTTCATCTCCTGCCGGTGTACAAACCCCTAGTACACAGACAACCTCTGGTCATGCGCACAGTGAAGTTATGGTCTGAGGAGGCAATGGACGCTCTAAAGGACTGTTTTGAAACCACTGCCTGGGAGCAGCTCTGCGATCCTCATGGTGAGGACATCGATGGCCTCACTCACACCATCACGGACTACATCAGCTTCTGTGTGGACAACACCGTACCCACCAAGATCATACAGTGTTACTCGAACAACAAACCCTGAATCAACCCTGAGATAAAAACACTTCTGAGAGAGAAGAAGAGGATCTTCAGGTCGGGGAACAGGGAGATGCTGAAGTCCGTACAGAGAGAGCAGAGGAGGAAGATCAGAGAAGGCAAGGACAGCTTCAGGAAGAAGATGGAGGACAAGCTGCAACAGAACGACATCGGCGGGGTCTGGAGAAACCTTAAAACCATCTCTAGGCTCCAGAATACCTTCTCCCAGGCCACGGGGGGCAGGAAGTGGGCGAACAATCTGAACCTGTTTTTTAATAGGTTTGACCAACTGCCCTCCCCCCGACTACACAACAACCATTGCTGCCTCTAAAGTCATCGAGACCTGCTGTCCACACCCCACTACACCAACACCCCCCCCAATCCCAGCACACAGCCCACCAACCTGACCCTCATTAAGACCCAGGTGAGGACGGAGCTGAGGAAGATCAAGGAGAGGAAGGCCTCGGGACCGGACGGCATCAGCGTGAAGCTCCTCAAGTCCTGTGCAGACCAGCTGTGTGGGATTGTGGAGCACATCTTCAACCTGAGCCTGAAGCTGGGGAGGGTACCACAGCTGTGGAAAACATCTTGTGTGGTACCTGTACCAAAGACTTCCCACCCCAAAGAACTGAACAGCTACAGACCAGTGGCTCTGACGTCTCACATGATGAAGACACTGGAGAGACTGCTCCTTGCTCACCTCCTCCCCCTGGTGGGATCAGCGATGGATCCACTCCAGTTTGCCTACCAGCATGGCATTGGGGTGGAGGATGCAGTGATCTTCCTCCTTCACCGTTCCCTGTCCCACCTGGAGAAGCCCGGGAATGCGGTGAGGATCATGTTCTTTGACTTCTCCAGTGCTTTCAACACCATCCAACCGATGATCCTGAAGGACAAGCTGCTGTGCGCAGGGGTGGACCACCACCTGTCAACATGGATCCTGGACTACCTCACTAACCGGCTACGGTTTGTGATAACCCGGGATTGTGTGTCCGACATGATCATCGGTAGCACGGGGGCCCCCCGGGGAACGGTTTTGGCTCCCTTCCTGTTCACCCTTTATACTGCGGACTTCTCACACAACACAACACACTGCCATTTACAGAAATTCTCTGACGACTCTGCGATCGTCTGCCTCATCTCCAACGGAGATGAAGCTGAGTACAGAGGACTTATCCAGGACTTCGTGGACTGGTGCCATCGGAACTGCCTCCAGATCAATGCGAGGAAAACTAAGGAGCTGGTGGTGGACTTCCGCAGGCAAGGACAACCCCTCATAGCACCAGTAAACATACAGGGAACAGACATTGAGATGGTGACATCCTACAAGTACCTGGGTGTTCATCTGAACAATAAACTAGACTGGTCAGACAATACTGATGCACTCTCCAAGAAGGGACAGCGCAGGCTGTTCCTACTGAGGAGGCTCAGGTATTTTGATGTACAAGGGGCGCTGCTGAAGACATTCTACGACACGGTGGTGGCATCAGCCATCACTTTTGGAGTGGTCTGCTGGGGCAGTGGCATTACTGCAGCCGATAGGAAGAGACTGAACAAACTGATCAAGAAAGCTAGCTCTGTCCTGGGGAAATGCCTTGACCCAGTGGAGGAGATAGGAGAGAGAAGGATGGTGGCTAAACTGTCATCTCTGCTGGAGTCTGAGTCCCACCCTATGCAGGACATACTGAATGCACTGAGGAGCTCATTTAGCAGCAGACTACATCATCCTAGGTGCGCAGCCGAGAGGTTTCGCAGGTCCTTCCTACCTACGGCTGTCAGACTGTATAACCTAAGCAGGGCTGCTCGCTGAGATAGCAAAAAAACATGACGACCTAATAGTATTGAATGCAAAAGACATAACAGACTTACACAAATGGTCCCCTCCAGTATACAACTAGGACAATATCAGTCGCTACGGAGGGTGACAATATGTATGGGTACATATTCATACTGTGTAGGATAACTAAGTAGATGGTTATGCTGTTTATTCCATCTAGCTACAATGCTCCGCACTGTGTATATATACTTATATATTTATGTGTACATATGTATATTCGCTGCTCTTGTTTATCTTGTCTTCTTGATTGTTGCTCTGAGTGTTGC
The DNA here is from genome assembly GCA_020510985.1 of Pholidichthys leucotaenia. Classification (NCBI taxonomy): domain Eukaryota; kingdom Metazoa; phylum Chordata; class Actinopteri; order Cichliformes; family Pholidichthyidae; genus Pholidichthys; species Pholidichthys leucotaenia. The sequence goes on along the minus strand of CM035844.1, from coordinate 406,429,799 downwards.
TGTCCCTGTGCTGTTGCAATCCTGGAATTTCCCCATTGTGGGACTAATAAAGGCTTATCTTATCATATAAAAAGGGCTGACCACTGTTCCTCCAGGCTGGGACCCCTGGCCACCGACCCTCCTTTGTTGGTCGAGACTCGGTGTGCTGGGGACACGATGAGCTCCAGCACAGGTGAGTGAAAATCACAAAAAGAAAAAACAAAAAAGCAAAACACACTAACAACAGCAGCTGGGTCTCTGCTGGTCACCGCTTTCTGTCATAAATTGCCCTTCAGAGGCAGGAATGCAAGACCTACGCGCTGAACTGTTAGTTAGTGCAGTTTATTGAATCAAAGGATAAATGCAAAGTTCCATAAAGTGCTCAAAAAACAAAGCTGCAAACGAGAGGGAGGTTACTTACAAAATACTTACCAGAGCAAAGCAGGGCTCTGGTGGAGACGTGGATTAGAAAGCCAAAGCAACAAATAGGGTTCAAAACCCATTACATAATAATTTGCAGATGTGGGTGTTTGAGCAGGCAGGAGAAGGCAATAATACATGATCAGGATCACCTGAGTCAGTGAGAGGGAGGCAAACCACAGACTGACAGCTGACAGGGCACGCCCACACAAAGCTTCACGCCCCTGACAGCTGTCAACAGAAAAAAGGACAATACTGGAGATAAAAGGATAAGACATCATGCCATAGTATACTTATGAATAAGTACAGAAAATAAAAATAACACTAACACAAACAGAAAAATGACAAGCAGAACATAAATACATGAACCCAAAAGGCATAAAGTGCAACAGATGAATAAATAAACAGAAAAAGCCAAGAGTGTCACAAAGAATGAAAAACCCATTTGCGTGAGTAGAAAGTGCCACTTATTAAATTAAACCATAAAAATAACCAGTTCAGCTTGACCACACAAATACAGGAAGCTGAAATGATGAGATTAGGCCACCAGACATACAGGGTGCCTCCCAGATGCTCAACTGCCCGGCGACGGGAATGCCTAGTGCCACAGGGCAGCTGTCGACACAGGAAGAAAGGCAAATATAACTTACCGAGCTGGAGCGAGCCAAAGCTATTCTGTGCAGTCTGGTGGATGAAGGAGAAAAGCTGGGCCAGCCGTAACACCAAGGGATTTACCACACTTAAAGTGACTGGCTGGATAACATGACGGTAGTGAACACCAATACGTGGAGAACTCGCTGCCACATATGGAGGTGGGTGCTCCAACAATCTCTTTCCACAAACATAGTGAATAAATACTTCTGAGCTAACAAGGGAAGAGATTGCCGGTGCGAGGAAGCGTGGGCTGAACCGGATTGAATCCTGGTGTGTAAGAGTGCGTGTATGAGAGTGTAAATGGTACCGTAATGAATGGAGTGTGTGTGTGTGTGTGTGTGTGTGTGTGTGTGAACACCCATAATGTGAAACAGCTGATGGCACTGACAAGAGGGGGAGGGTGTGCCCAAGCTGTCAGAGAGCGAAGGACCCAAACAGCACTCTGATGTGCCAGAAGGAAAATAGGGCAAAACAGAACAATAAGTCAGAACTTGGTTTGGAACAGCCAAACCCAGATTCATGACAACGCTCCCCCCACCCCCACCCCAGGGGTGGAATCTAGACACCCCAGCACCATCAGCCCAACAACAAAAAGCAAAGCAAAAACACCCCTCAAGGGACCCCTTCCCCCCGCAACAAACAAATCCCAGGGTGGGAGGTGGGGGAAAACCAATTAGGAGGGAAGCAACCAGTGAGAAGCACAAGTAATAAGCAAATAATGAGCAAACCCCCCCAACAACCCCCCCCCCCAACTAGGACACTAACCCCCCTCCCCAGAAGTCCAAAGTTCAGGGGGTCGGCCAGAGTCCAGGCCCCCAGCATGGTGAGGAGTGACAGATCGGGTGGCCTGCCCAAATCCCAAGGCCAGCAGGCAGCCCCTCAGGATTGTGTCCGGCGGCCCTGCCCAGGCTGATGGGCCACCCGTCCCATAAGCCAAGTCCTTCGGGTGGCCGACCAGCATGGTGGAGCCACCAGAACCGAAAGGGGAGGTGGAGAGGCTGCCTACCCCTCCGGGAACCTCGAAGACCATACCAAGAGATGGGAGACCCCCTGCCATCCGAAGCTTGGAGCAGAGGGACCGTAGCTCCCACAAGGGTCCCGGTCTGGGACGTGGCTGCACCCGTGAGGGTCCCGGTCCAGGACGTGGCTGCACCCGTGACGGTGAACTCTGGCTGGAGCTCTGCTGTGCCGACAGTGAACTCCGGCTGGAGCCTCGCTGCACCAACGGTGAACTCCGGCTGGAGCCTCACTGCACTGACGGTAAACTCCGGCTGGAGCCTCGCTGCGCAGGCGGTAAACTCCGGTTGGAGCCTTGCTGCATCCTTGGTGGTCCCTCCAACGGGGGAGGTCGTGCTCCCCTTGACCCCTGGTGCTGATCCCCGATCCTCAAAGGATTCTGGTGGGATCAGCTGCTCTCCGGCGACCCTGTCAGGGGGCTCCGAACCCGGAGAGGGAGAAAGAGAGACCAGTTCAGGGTCGCCAGCAGCAGCAGAGCCCGGTGTGGCAGCCCCGAGGGCTACTATAAGCTGCCCCGGGTCCACCTCACCATGAGTCAGGCAGTGTGACATCAACATTGACATTGCTGATATAATGGAGCACACTTGCCTGGACTCGGGCTCCACCGCCGTCCAGGACTCTGGCAATTTAGGGTGTGTGGGTTCCCCCAGTCCATCGGGTGCTACCCCCCGTTGACCTCCTCTGCGAAAAATGGGCCCGCGTCGTCATCTGTGGGCAACCCAGGTTGTGGCAGCTCCTCTCCGGCGACCCTAGGATGGAGCTCAAAGGGGATAGGAGAGGAGGAATGATTAGGGTTGCCTGCAGTGGCAGAGCCTGGTGAGAGGTGTCCAGATGCAGCTGAGAGCCGCACCCAACTCCCCTCCCCAAGAGCCAGACAAGATCCCTCAACCATAGACAGATTTACTACAGGAGAGATTACTTGCCTGTGCTTAAGCTGTACCACCGTCCAGGACTCCGACGATGACGTCTCAGGTCCCATCAGCTGGAGGTCTGGTCCGGGGAATGGCTCCGCTGCGGCGGCTCCCGCAGCAGGTGTGATGGTGGTTGCAGTCGTGGTTCTCCCTTGCACCGTCCTCCATGCCTCTGGCTCCTCTGGCGTGGCAGCTGTGGACAACCTTTCCGCTGGTCCATGGGCTCGTAGGGGCACACAGAAAGGAGTTGGTGAGGTCAGATACGAGAGCACTATATACCACTGGGGCGGAGCATTCAGGGGACTGCACACCCCGAGTCTCCTCACCAGGAGGCAGGAAAAATTGTTCATCGACCATGAAAATTAAATGAGAAGAAACTTGCCTGTTCTTCTGGCACTGGAGGTTCCCAGCGGCCTCTGAGGTGTCCTCTCTCCTCTCCTGGTGTTCCTATCTAGCTGCAACTCTTCCTCCCTTGGGGAAAGTTCCTTTAATCTCCCAGCCATCTCCAGGAGGAGCCACGGCTTCACCTCCAAGATGAGGTTCGTCTCCGCCAGAAGAGCCCGCCTACGTTCCTCCATTTCCTCCCGTGACGGAGCGGAGCATGGCTCAGAGTGGGGAGGCAGAGCTGTTGTAAGTGGGGCTGGATGCTTCTTGCAGCAGGGATTCCTCCTCTTCCTCCTCCTGGGCGACTCGGGAACCAGATAATCCGGGATGCGGAGCACCAAGCTGGGCAGTGGGTCACCCATGCAGAGAAGCCCCACATCTTCCGAAGAAATGAGCAAAGTGGCGGCGAGGAGCTGGAGCACTGGAAGATTCTCAGCTGATTCCTCACATGGCATGGCGAATATGTCCCGGAGGATCTCCATTGCCTCCGGATGATCCCAGAGGCTGTCTCTCTCCAAAACCTTCCTCGCTGTGTCCCGAGCCTGTCGAACAGCCAGGGAGGAACAGGGCTTCTGCGTCCATGAGAAAACCTCCTCTAGGAAACACAGCGAACGTAGCTCCCGCTCCAGCTCCCTCTCCATCCGAATCCCCATGTTTAAACTCAGGAAGGAAGGGAAAAAGCATGGAAAGAAAAAGAAAAAACACTTCTACTCTGCTGGTTTTTTCTGTCTGGTTGGAGCATTCTGATTCAGCATGGGCTGAACCTGATTGAATCCCGGTGTGTAAGAGTGTGTGTATGTGAATGGAAATGAATGAAGAGACAGAGAGAGAGAGAGAGAGAGAGAGAGAGAGAGAGAGAGAGAGAGAGAGAGAGAGAGAGAGAGAGATTTTGATTTTTAAAAGATCTTTAATAAACACACTTGTCCATCAGTCAATACAATTTCTATATCATGCTATGTTACACAGAAAATTAATCCCCCAAAAAACGCCCCCAAAAAAGCTGTCCATCATGAACTGAACAGAGGACATTCTCCAGGGACCAGAGGGTCCTGAAACCTTCCACATCCCCATTCCCCATAAAAAACTGAAAGTCCAGCCTGATCCTGGCTTTAAGTAGCCTCACAAATAAAATTTTGACATCAACATCATTCTCAACATTTTCAAGTTTTCTTCTCCGGCTTACATAGATAGCCAACTTTGCCTGTCCTAAAACAAAGTTCAGTAGTTGACACTTCTGCTTAAAACGACGATTGTACATAAAACCACAAATGAAAACCTGCTTAGAGAAAACTTCCTTAAAAATATGAAAAAGTTTTGTGAGAAGTTCAAAGAGGCCACTCAGGCGCTGACATTCAATAAAACAATGAAAAACTGTCTCCCTAGAGGAACAAAAAACACGCTGATCACTGACACCGCTGTTAATCACAGAAACAAAAGCATTGACAGCTATAATACCATGCAGGACCCTCCACTGTAAGTCTCCATGCCTCTTAGGGAGAGGGGCTTTGTAAAGAGCCCTCCAGGCAGGCCGATGCCCTTTTCCTAGTTTAAAATAGGCTCTCCAAGGAGTGTCCACACAGGTGTTCAATCGGTCCTTGTTGAGTGCCATCACCACCAGTCTGTAGAGTGCCTTACCACTGGCTCCTCCAAAGTCCACACCAGTGGGAGCACAGAATGCCAGTAAGGAGCAAGGAGCGACGTCAAAGTCCATATAGAGCGTGAGAGAGGGAAAGGGGTCCATGCTTTCCGGCTGCAGCGTGCCATTGCTAAAGTCCAAGAGTAGGGAGTGCTCAAGTCCATGAAGCTCCTGTTTCCAGTGTGCAAGAAGACCATCGATGAAACGATTCGACCTGACACCAAGATGAGCTGCTAAAGCTGAGGCGTTGTTGAGGCCAGGACCAGCCAGTTCCACCACTTGCTTCAGAGTGAGAATGTTCCTGGAACACAGCCTATCAAGGAAGGTCCTTCCAACTCCCGGCAGGACACCAAGGCGACCACCAAAAACCAGCGGCTCCCTCAACAACCAGTAGAGGGAATCGCATGGCCCTCTTTGTTTTTTAAAAAGAGTCCACACTGAAAAGAGACTGCGGTAAAAACTGGGTAAAGACAGTGCATTAGAGTTCTTAAAATCCATTAAAAACACAGGGAGGTCTAGCCCAAGCCCAAGGACTCTCTGTAAAATAACACAGGCCAAAGGCCTCCATACCAGGCCCTGGGGGCCCGTCAGCAGTCTCTGTATGAAAGTCAGTCTAAAAGCAGCACCTCTACTAGCTAAATGAATCACTCCTTGCCCCCCCTCCTCTTTGGGAAGAAATAACAGGGCTTGAGGAACCCAGTGGAGTCCACCCCCCCAAAAAAAGTCCACCAAAACAGACTGAATTTTGGACAACAAACCAGCAGGGGGGTCCATGCACATGAGGCGGTACCACAGGGATGAGGAAACAAGATTATTTAAAATGAGCACTCTTCCTCTAAAAGATATTCTTGGCATTAGCCACTTCCACTTGTTTAGTCTCCCGTTAATTTTCTCTATGACCCCATCCCAATTTTTTTGCTCAAACTGCTGATTTCCAATAAAGACACCAAGATACTTAAAACCTCCTTTTTTCCAAATCAACCCACCAGGCAGCGTAAGCTGATTTTCTAGTTTCTCCCCCACCATCAGAGCCTCGCTTTTTCCCCAGTTTATTTTTGCAGAGGAAAATTGGCCAAAAAGATTGACACTCCTAACCAGAACGTCAATGTCACTCTGCTTATTTAGCAGAATGACTACATCATCTGCATAGGCCGACAGCTTGAACGTGGTGTCACAGCCAGGAAAAGTAACTCCTGATAGATCCCTTCTCAGGCAGTGAAGCAAAGGCTCTATGGCGAGGGAGTACAGCATCCCTGAGAGAGGGCAGCCCTGCCGAACCCCCCTCTGGACTTTTAAAGGGGCAGACAGGCCCCCATTTATCTTCAGCACACTCTCAATGTCACTGTACAAGACCCGTATCCTGGCTATGAAGCCTGGGCTGAACCCAAAAGCTGTTAAAACTGTCCATAAATATTGGTGTTCAACCCGATCAAACGCCTTTTCCTGGTCAATTGAAATCAAACCAGTTTCTACCGCCAATGAACCAGAGACCTCCAAAATATCCCGAATTAAAGTGACGTTGTCACTAATCAGCCTGCCAGGCACACAGTAAGTCTGGTCTACATGAATGAGCTCGCTCATCACCTTTCTCAGTCTTCGGGCCAGAGCTTTTGAGAGAATCTTATAGTCTGTGCAGAGCAGAGAGACTGGCCTCCAGTTCTTTAGGCTCTGGAGGTCCCCCTTTTTCGGCAACAGTGTGATGATGGCCCTCCTGCAGGTCGTGGGTAGGGTCCCCCTTTCCAAGCTATCTTGGAGAACCTCCAGCAGGTCTGGACCAAGCAGGGGCCAGAATTCCTTAAAAAAGTCCACAGAGAGACCATCTATGCCTGGTGATTTTCCATTCTGGAGGCTCATTAGCGCCGTATGCAGCTCAGACAGAGACAGTGGAGCATCCAAGCCGGCAACAAGGTCCTCTGAGAGCACTGGAAGACCATCAAGGAAAACCTGGCCCAGTGACGTGTCCTCCCTCCACTCTGCTCTAAACAATTCACTGTAAAAGCTAGCAGCTTGTTTCCTGATCTCTGCTGCTGTGGAGATTGTTCTCCCGTCATCGCCCAACAAGGAGTGAATGAGCTTTCTCTGTCCATTTTTCCCCTCCAGTCCAAAAAAGTACTGGGAGGGCGAGTCCATCAGAGCTACATCCATGTAGTGTGAGCGGACCAGAGCACCCTGTGCGGTGACCCCTAGCAAGCTAGCCAAGGCTGACCTTTTTGACTTAAGAGCCTCTAAGTGCTCCTGTTTTCCGGTAGAACTGAGTAACTCCTCTAGCTCTACCACCTCAGTCTCCAGAACTTTCAAGGATTGGGTCAAGCTACGAGTGACATTTTGAGTGTACTGTTGGCAGAATTGTTTTATCTGTGCCTTACCAAAATCCCACCACATTTGGAGAGAACTAAAAGAAGATTTTTGTTCCCTGTGTGACTTCCATACATCATGAAAAACTCCCTTAAAAAACACATCATTTAAAAGTGTATTATTAAAATGCCAAAAAGCACTCTTACACTTTACATTTTCAATGAAAACAGAACAAATCAGCAGGCAGTGATCAGTGAAACCAACAGGACAGATACAACTATTTTTAAAAACACTCATTTGGTGTTTAAAACCATAGAAACAGTCTAACCTAGCCATAGATAAGAGGTTATCTTTAGCATGGCTCCAGGTGTACTGCCTCTGGTCCCCATGATGTGATCTCCACACATCGGTCATTTCATGTGCCTTCACTAGTTCCCTCAGCCTATTGGCAGAAGCAGGGTGAGGTTCCTGATGGTTCCTGTCCAGTCTGTGGTTTAATGTACAGTTAAAATCACCCCCCAGAAATAAAAAACTATTTGGATTACAGGATCTAACCGTATCTGATAGCATATTAAAGACCCTGATCCTTTCTGCTCTCTGGGTTGGCACATACACGTTTATAAGAACCAAGTTTACATTTTCAAACTGTACCTTTAGCAAGAGTACATGTCCTTTCACCACCTCTTCTACCTCATAAGAGACAGGCACACAACCCCGAGAGAAAAGTACAGCCACCCCTCCACTATTATTGGATTTGTGGCTAAAAAAAATGCAGCCATCCCACTCTTTTCTCCACTGGCATTCAATGTCTACAGTGCTGTGAGTCTCCTGGACCATCAGCACGTCAAGTGTCTTTAAATTAAAAGCTTGTATAAAGAGGCCCTTTTTACATCATCCCTGGCCCCGTTTATATTAAGAGTGCCAATTCTAAGGTGGGGCATTAAAAAGGATAAAAATAAGGTACAGTAAAAAAACACACACATAGCATAAAAGGGAAGAAACAAACTAAGAGTCAACATGACTGTTAGTAATTTGTGATTTCAGTTTGACAACCAGTTTCTTTAAACGAAATATTTCCTGATCAGTAAAAGTCTCATTCCCATCATTCAGTTTCATCAGCTTGCGAGCTGATGCCACAAATAACTCCAGATCTGGAAAGTAATTTTCCACTTTCACAGCTCTGCTCCCCTTGGTCACCTGGAGAAATTACCTAATTTTGGTAAAACAATAGGAGCTTTGCTCCTCCTGCGTCTGCATCTGCATCAGTTCAGACTCAGCTCCACTTTCGTCAGAGACGCTCTCATCCAGTAAATCTAACTTCCCAACCCTACTAGATTTAGCAGAGCTCTGCAAGTTTTCAGCACTTTTTCTTTTTTGTGCAGCTTTAAAAGGATCCTCTTCAACAAAACTACATTCCTGCATTTCTTCGTGAACTGCAATGTTCGTCATGCAGTGTTTGCGCTGTGTGTCCGCTACAGCCTCAAACCGCTCCTCCCCCGCCTGCAAAGTCTGCTCACCCACGTTCCTTCGTTTAACTGCACTCTTACTTACACCCTCTGCCTCTTTACTCCGGGTGACAGGCTCGTCACAATGATCAGAGCTGCCGCCAGACAGAAATTTCCCACCATCACTGTTTGGGGGGGCAACTACCGCGCCCACTGCGGCTACCCCAGCAGAGGCGGCCGCGGCCGCCCCAGCACAAGCGGACGCGGACGCGGACGCGGACGCGGATGCGGACGCAGACGCGGACACCCCCGCAGAAGTAGAAGCGGACGCGGCCGCGGCATCCGCCGCACCACATGTAGCGCTACCCTCCGGACCACCAGAAACAGCGGCGTCACCTTTCTTACCGCCAGTGCTCTTTGTGTTCGCCTTTTCAGGACATGACCTAATAAGATGGCCTTCTGCGCCACACGCAAAACACTTCATGGTTTCAGATGTTGCAAACACCAAGTAGCTAAAGCCGTCAATCCTGAAATTAAAAGACGCATTCAGTTCAGCAGAGCTGTCTTTCAACACCATGAAACACTGCCTCCTGTGACATACAACATGCTTCAGCAGGGGTGATTTACTACCCAGAGAGACCATTCTGATAGGGGACACAACCTGGCCAAAACGGGACAACTCTCTAATCAGCTGATCATTTTTAACGAAAGGAGGAGCGTTTGAGATGGTGATCCTCCTAGACGGGTTTGCCAGCGGTAAAACGTGAGTAAAAGTGTCACCTATGACCACTCCCTGTGCCACCACCTGATCAGCTTTTTCAGTCGAATCCAGAAAGATCACAATTGCGCTGTTCATCCTCGATGCTGATTTTATGCTGCCATGCCCAACCACCTGTCCTACAGCGAGGCTGGCCTCCTCCACAGAACAGGGAACTGTCGGGAAGATTCTCACACCATGACGCCGGGTCAAACGCTCAAACTCCACACCACCATCAATCACCGGCATGATGCCGGCCGGGAAAAACCGGCAGCAGAAGCTACCGATCCCCGACACACTCACTCCAACACTCACACCCCAGCACACACACACTCAACCCACTATATTAAACACACACACCTCAAACACACAAGACAGAGAGAAAATACAAAGTTTAAAGTACTCACTCGACACCACTCCACACCCCTGCTCCCACAAACGCCCACGCATGCGCACGAGAGAGAGAGAGAGAGAGAGAGAGAGAGAGAGAGAGAGAGAGAGAGTGTGTGTGTGTGTGTGTGTGTGTGTGTGTGTGTGTGTGTGTGTGTGTGTGACCACCCATAATGTGAAACAGCTGATGGCACTGACAAGAGGAAGAGGGTGTGCCCTAGCCGTCAGAGAGTGAAGGACCCAAACAGCTCTCTGACGCACCAGAAGAAAAATAGGGCAAAAAAGAACAATAAGTCAGAACTGGGTTTGGAACAGCCAAAACCAGATTCATGACAATGAGACTGAGTCTGGTGGAATTTTCCAGCACTTGGCTCATGACAGAGCCCCCCTCGCAAGGGGTGGTCCTAGACACCCCATGGTAACACCAAAAGAAAAAGGAACCCCCCTCCCCCCCATCCTTCTCCAGCAGGAACAGTGACTTACCCAGGATGGGTGGGGGGGGGACAGGCCAGGAGGGAACAAAACAAACTCCACTCAGGACCCACACCAGTCAGCAACAATGGATTAGCCCCCCCCCCCAACACGCCAAGGAGCTGAAAAGATCAGGGGGGCGACCAAAGTTCCAGGCCTGGTAGTGGAACGGGGAACAGCAGCTGCAGGCCCGGAGAAAGCTGAGGATTCAGCCGGAAAAGAGAGAGAGGAAGGCTGCCCTGCTGAGGAGGTCTTCCATTTCGGCATCAGGGAAATAGCTGCCAGAGAGGCAGGAGGATTCCTCTGGTGGTCTGGAGCAGGATGACGGTGTTGTGGTGGAGCTGGAGAAGCAGGAGTGGAAGTGGGCACACTGGAGGTGAGGCAGGGCGTCTTCGGTGGAGCGCGCTTCCGTGTGGGCGCCGGGTTCGCTGGAGGCAGCCCCCATGTCAGCCCGGGGAATGACTGTTGCAGGACGGCCAGCGTAGCAAACACGTCCGCAAACTTGAGGTATTTCCTCAGCCCAGGATGTGTCTTCAGTTTCCTGATCGCTGCATCCACGTTCTGCAGGACTCTCTTTGGGCTATGAGAGGCAAGAGCATCGGAGACACAGTCCTGGATAAAAAGGGCCGACCACTGTTCCTCCAGGCTGGGACCCCTGGCCACCGACCCTCCTTTGTTGGTCGAGACTCGGCGTGCTGGGGACACGATGAGCTCCAGCACAGGTGAGTGAAAATCACAAAAAGAAAAAAACAAAAAAGCAAAACACACTAACAACAGCAGCTGGGTCTCTGCTGGTCGCCGCTTTCTGTCATAAATTGCCCTTCAGAGGAAGGAATGCAAGACCTACGCACTGAACTGTTAGTTAGTGCAGTTTATTGAATCAAAGGATAAACACAAAGTTCCATAAAGTGCTCAAAAAACAAAGATGCAAATGAGAGGGAGGTTACTTACAAAATACTTACCAGAGCAAAGCAGGGCTCTGGTGGAGATGTGGATTAGAAAGCCAAAGCTGTGACAAAGTAGAAATGCACATAGAGCCCTTAAATAGTGCTCAAAACCCATTGCATAATAATTGGCAGGTGTGGGTGCCCGAGCAGGCAGGAGAAGGCAATAATACATGATTAGGATCACCTGAGTGAGTGAGAGGGAGGCAAACCACAGACTGACAGTTGATAGGGCACGCCCACACAAAGCTTCACGCCCCTGACAGCTGTCAACAGAAAAAAGGACAATACTGGAGATAAAAAGATAACACATCATGTCATAGTATACTTATGAATAAGTACAGAAAATAAAAATATAACACTAACACAAACAGAAAAATGACAAGCAGAACATAAATCATCATCATCATCATCATAGCAGTCTGTCGTGGGCGACAATGACTGTTTCGTTTAGGTCTGATCAGATTCCTCCACACAGCTCTGTCCTTAGCCTTCCGCTGCCAGGAACTCCTGTCTATGTCCAACTTCTTCAAGTTTCTTTTTACAGCGTCTTTAAATCTGATCCTTGGTCTACCCTGATTGCGTTTGCCCTCGCATAACTGTGAGTAGAGTAACTGCCGAGGGAGACGCTGGTGGTCCATCCTCTCAACATGTCCGAGCCATCTCAGGTTCATCTGTATTAGCAAGTCCTCCATTGATGGTAGACCAGCTCGATTCAACACTTCTACGTTGGTTATCTTGTTTTTCCATAAGATGTTCATTATGGCTCGAAGGTGTTTCATCATGTACACATGGAGTTTCTTTACCTGCACTCTGTAGACAGTCCAAGTTTCAGCACCATATAATAGAGTAGCCAGTACTGTCGCTCTGTACACTTTGCATTTCACACTTTGCATTTCACACGGATAGACACATGTCGATTGTTCCACAGTCTCTCCCTCAAGTTTCCAAACACAGCACTCGCTCTTCCCATTCTGAGAGATAGTTCATCCTCCAGCCTAGCATTCTCTGAAACAGTACTCCCTAGGTACTTGAAAGTCTTGCACTTGACTAGTGGCCCTGTACCAATGCTGATCTCTTCTGGTAGTGATGTTGATAACTGGAACTTTGGTGGTTGATAAAGGCACTCTGTCTTCTTGATGTTGATTTGGAGGCTGAATTGGCTACCTGTTCTTGCAAATTTCCCCACTAAAGATTGCATATCTTCCACGCTGTGTGCAACTAGAGCACTGTCATCGGCAAAGAGCATTTCTCTTACTACCTTTATCAATGTCTTACTCTTGGCTTTAAACTCTGCCACATTGAACAAGTCTGCTTCTTTCCTTGTTTGAATGTATACTCCTTCTGAAGTGTCTTTGAAGGCCACCTCAAGCATGGCTGCCAGATATAGCGAGAAGAGTGTAGGCTCCAACACACATCCTTGTTTCACCCTGTTGCTTACTGAAAAGTCTTTAGATTCTGACCCACTCATTGCCACGTTTGCTTGCATACCTGTATAGAGTGCCTCGATCAGGCTGACAAACTTCTCTGTACAACCATATTTAGATTAGATTAGATTAGATTCAACTTTGTTGTCATTACACATGTATGAATACAAGGTAACGAAACACAGTTTAGCATCCAATCAGAAGTGCAAAGGACAGCAGTGCAGTATATACGGTAATTAACAGTATGTGCAATTTAAGCAAATATATGCAAATATATACAGCAGTGCAGAAAGTTAAGAGTACTGTTATGTGCAAATAATGTGCAATAAGTTAGATGTAGTTATGTAGTTATGCAGTTATGTACAGGTGAGGATGGTAAAAGATGATTGTAAGAGAGTCAGCGGGGAACTAAGTTCAATAACGTGACAGCTGTTGGAAAGAAACTGTTCCTAAACCTGCTGGTTCTAGTCCAAAGGCTTCTGAAACGTCTTCTGGAGGGGAGAAGCTGGAACAGTCCATGAGCAGGATGGTTGGAGTCCCTAAGAATGCTGCGTGCCCGGCGCAGACATCTTTTCCTGTAGACGTCCTCTATAGCTGGAAGTGGAGTCCCTGTGATGCGTTGGGCGGTTTTCACCACCCGCTGCAGCGCCTTGCGGTCAGCTACAGAGCAGCTCCCATACCAGACTGTGATACAGTTGGTCAGGGTGCTCTCTATCACGCAGTGGTAGAAGTTGCCCAGGATGTCAGTTGACAGATGGTTCTTCTTCAATGACCTCAAGAAGAAGAGGCGCTGATGGGCCTTCTTGATCAGGCTGGTGGTGTTAACTGACCAGGACAGGTCCTCCGAGATGTAGGTCCCCAGGAATTTGAAGCTGGGGACACGTTCAACAGCTATGCCATTGATATGGATGGGGTCATGTGTCTCTTCCCTCTCCTTCCTGTAGTCCACTATGAGCTCCTTGGTTTTGCTGGTGTTAAGGAGCAGGTTATTGTCAGCGCACCAAGTAGCCAAGTGCTCAACCTCTGCCCTGTAATCTGACTCGTCGTTGTCCCTGATGAGTCCAATCACCGTGGTGTCATCTGCGAACTTTATGATGGAATTGGATCCATACATAGGCCTGCAGTCATGGGTGTAGAGGGAGTAGAGGAATGGGCTGAGCACACAGCCCTGTGGTACACCAGTGTTGAGTGTGATGACGGAAGAACGGTTGGGGCCTGACCTAACATGCTGGGGTCTGTTGGTCAGAAAATCCATGATCCAGTTGCAGGTGGAGGTACTGATTCCCAGGTCCCCAAGTTTAGTGAGCAACTTGGAGGGGATAACTGTGTTGAATGCTGAGCTGAAGTCAATAAACAGCATTCTTGCATAGGTGTTCTTGTCATCCAGGTGTGAGAGTACATAGTGCAGCGCTGTAGAAACCACATCCTCTGTACTCCTGTTGCTCCGGTAGGCAAACTGATGAGGGTCCAGTGTAGGGGGCAGGCTTTTTTTGAGCTGTGCCAAGACCAGTCGCTCAAAGCACTTCATGACTATGGGCGTCAGTGCCACAGGGCGATAGTCATTTAGGCACGATGTTGTTGAATGTTTCGGTACTGGTACTATTGAAGTGGTCTTGAAGCACGCTGGTACCACGGCCTGGGCCAGGGACAGGTTGAAAATGTCTGTGAAGACCCCTGCCAGCTGCTCAGCGCATGCCCTCAGCACATGCCCAGGAATGCCATCAGGGCCAGCAGCCTTACGTACGTTGACATGACTCAGTACATTACGGACGTCGGTGTGGGTGAGTGTGAGGTGGTGGAGGTCATCAGAGGGTGGGAAATTGATGTTCTTTTCATTGTTGTCCTTGTCAAAACGAGCATAGAAGTCATTTAGCTCATTGAGAAAGGGCACAGTCATGGCTATAGGTATGGAGTTGCTGGGCTTATAATCAGAGATAGCTTGAATGCCCTGCCACATACGTCGGGGGTCAGAGTCCTCAAAATGTTCCTCCACCTTCAGCTTGTAGCTGTGCTTGGCCTTCTTGATGCCCCTCTTCAGATCTGCCCTGGATGAACTGTAGGCCTGTGCATCACCAGATCTAAAGGCATTGTTGCGTGCTTTTAGCAGAAGTCGCACTTCTCTGTTCATCCACGGCTTCTGATTTGGGTACGTGGTGATCTGTCTTTCCGTGGTGACACTGTCAGTAGTGGTGTTGATATGGTCCAGGACTGAGTGGGTGTAAGAGTTGATGTTTATGAGGGAGCCACAGGTAGCCTGAGAGGTGAACATACTCCAGTCTGTGTTCCTAAACTTCTCCTGGAGTACAGAGTCAACCCCCTCTGGCCACACTTTGATGGTCCTCACTGATGGCTTCATCCGGTTGATGAGCGGTACATACTTGGGGGTAAGGAACAAGGATAAATGATCAGACTGACCTAGGTGGGGGAGGGGAGTTGCTGTGTAGGCTCCCACAATATTGGTGTAAACATGGTCCAATGTTTTGTCCCCTCTTGTGTGACAGGAGACATGCTGGTAGAATTTAGGAAGCACAGTCTTGAGGTTAGAGTGGTTAAAATCACCCGCCACAATAAATGCTGCCTCTGGGTGTGCAGTTTGTTGTTTGCCAATAGCTGCATGCAGTTCTTTCATAGCAAGCTTAGCATTAGCATCCGGAGAAATGTAAGCGGCTGTTATGATGGTACAAGTGAACTCGCGTGGCAGATAGAAAGGTCTACATCCGATATTTGACGTACTGTTTGCTCCCCTCCCCTCAGGTAGAAGACTTCGGTCCATTCGGACTAAAACCTCCCGGCACATGAACAGCTTTTTCCCCTCTGCCATCAGACTGCTGAACATTAAGTGACTTTTTGACTCTCGTGCACTATGTACAGCAGCTCAACCAGACTCACGTCATTCATCACTGTTTTCTGTTGCATTATCGACTGCACTATGTGGTACTTCACATTATCTGTTACTTGCTAATTTTTTAAAACTGCCTTGACTAGTACTACTCATTATTACTAGTATTGTTATTATTATTATTATCATTATTACTTATTTTTCTACACTTATTGCACGTTTTCAGTCCTTTAGTTTTTTAGTTTATCTCTTTTTCTCATCATGTTTTTAATGTTGCAGCATGGCATCGAGACAAATTCCTAGTTTGTGTACTACATGAACAATGGCAATAAATCTGATTCTGATTCTGATTCTGATTCTGATTCTACATTTAACCATGAGAAACTCCAGGTTAGTTGAGCAGTGTCTCTCAACAGTTCAGGTTCAGGTTCAGGTTACTTTATTTGTACCCGTAGGTAGATTTGTTTTGCAGTTGGTGACATCCATATTTACAAGCCACAATTACATTCAACATAGACACAAACACAGGCACACATCTTACAAAATAGGTAAATATAAAATATGTACAATATAATTTTTATAGCTTGTTCAACTCTTTGACAGCAGCAGGGACAAAGCTGTTTTTGTAGCGCTGGGTTCTACTTTTTGGGACAGCAAACCTCCGTCTGGAGGGAAGAAGCTGAAAGTTGCAGTGCAAAGGGTGGGAGTCATCATTTAAAATCGAGTCGGCCATCCTCTGTACTTGTCTGGTGTACAGGGATGTCAGGCTCAGCTGTGACTCACCAAGCAAACGACTGGACCATCTGACTACCTGATCCAAGGAGACAGAGTGACAGAGTTCGTGCACCAAGCCTTGTTAATATAAATGCACAATCCCCCCCCTCTTGTCTTACCGGAGTCAACTGCTGCTCTGTCTGCCCGGAGCATGTGTAGGCTGGCTAGCTCGATAGCATTGTCGGGTATTCCACTGTGAAGTCATGTTTCCGTAAAAATCATGATATTGCAGTTCATAAGTTTCTTATTGTTGGTGATCCGAAGCTGTAGTTCACTCATTTTGCTCGCCAGAGACCGTACATTAGCAAGGAAAATACTGGGTAGCGATAGCCGGTGCGGTGTTAGCTTTAGCTTAGCTCTTAGCCCACCGCGCTTACCCCTCCTTTGTTTACGGTCCTTACGCCGCCTGCGAGCACTTCCGGTTGGCCAGGAAGCCTGCCGAGCGTCGGGAGTTCTCCAGAGCTCCGGGATGAGACGTAGATTCAGACGTAGGTTGCTGATAAAAAGGTCGTTATCGTTGTTTTGTAAACCAATATTCAAAAGCTCATCTCGGGTGTAAGATGTAAAAGCAGAGCTGTTCTGAACGAACATACCCGAAATGAGCAGAAATAACACTGCTAGTCCCCAGAATCTGAAAGGACGCTGAGCCTCGCGTTGTGCACGTGCCGCCATCTTGCGCCATATTTCTTGAGTACCTGCCAAAGTCCTTGTTGTGAAACAGTATCAAAGGCTTTACTGAAGTCTATGAAGACTACATAAAGCGGCATGTTCTGTTCAATACACTTTTCTTGAACCTGTTTCAAGCAGAAAATCATGTCCATTGTGCTTCTTCCACTTCTAAAGCCGCACTGGGTTTCCGGTAGTACATTCTGCAAGATGTGTTCACTGAGTCTGTTAAGTAGTACACGTGAGAGAATCTTATCAACAGTGGCTAGCAGTGATATACCTCGGTAATTTCCACAATCTTTCCTGTCACCTTTCTTGAACAAAGGCACAATACTTGCATCCTTCCAGTCTTGAGGTACTTTCTGGGCATCCCATATCTCTTGGATGAGCTTGTGCAGGCAGTTGGTCAGCTGAACACCACCAAATTCCCACACTTCTGCTGGAATTCCATCCCTTCCTGGAGCTTTACCATCCTGTGTTGTCCTGATAGCTGCAATTAGTTCATCAAAATTTGGTGGTTCATCCAGACTTGATACAGCTGGTCGCTGCACTAGAGCTTCTTTAGCCTCTTCAGTGAGATCTCCAGGGTTGTTTAGTAGTTGGTCAAAGTGGTCTGCAAATCTGTCCAGGATCTTGTCTTTCTCCTGCAAAACTGTTTCACTATCCATAGCCTTTTGTTGGATCAATCCTCTTGGTTTAGGGCCGTAGGTTTCTCCCAAACCTGCGAAGATTGTTTTCATGTCCTTCCTGTCTGCTGCAGTTCCGCTTTTTCATCCCACCAGTTGGACTTCATCTCTCTGGTGTACTTCTGTAGCTCACTCTGAACCTTTGAGTATTTCATCTTCTTCGACCTTGTGTTACACTGTAGGTTTTCCTGCCTAGCTGTATTCCTCGCTTCTAGTAGTTTCTTCAGGTGTTCATCATGCTCATCAAACCAATCTTGATGTTTCCTCTCAGGGTAGCCTAATACATCACTCGCAGTCTGATACACCATATCCTTCAGTGTTGCTCATTTCTCTTCTATGTCATTCTCTGAGTTGTTGCTGTCCCAGTCTTTCAAGTTTTCATCCATTTCCTGTGTAAGTTCTTCCTGCTTCTTTTGGCCTTTCAGTGCACTAGTGTTTAGCTTCCGTGGTGGCTTCGCACCCGTCCTGCAGTGCTGTTTTCATCTGCAAATCCTTAATCTAGATCTCAGCATAACATGATCAGTACCACAGTTTGCGCCTCTCATTGCTCTGGTGTCCAGTACATCCCTTATGTCTCTCTGCCTGACTATGATGTAGTCTAATAAGTGCCAGTGCTTGGATCTTGGGTGCATCCATGTCTTCTTGTGTGTGTCCTTGTGCTTAAATAGAGTGTTGGTTATCACAAGGTTGTACTCTGAACATAGTGCAAGTAAAAGTTCTCCATTAGCATTGCACTTGCCTACTCTATAACTGCCTAGCACTCCTTTCCAATTCTCAGTGTCCGAACCAGCTCTGGCATAAAAATCTCCAACGAGTATCAGCCTGTCATCAGTCGGTACACACCTGATAGTCTCACGTAAATCACTGTAGAACTCTTCCTTCACCTCCTCTGTGTTGGTCATTGTTGGGGCATATACACTGATGAGTGTGGCATACATCTTCCGCTGTAGTATATTTAGGACTCTATGGGGCGCTGTGGAGACAGCTGCCTTTCCAGTAGCTCGGTATTTAGCTCTTTTTAACCTCTTTTAACCTCTTTTTCCCTTTTTTTTTTTACTCTTCTTGCAAAGAGATTGTGTGTCTAGATATCCTATGGATACTTATAACTTTGAAATGCAACCAAGAGCCAGTCTCTTCACTTATTCACGGGAGGAACTGGTGGCTCGGCGAATAAAGGGACGAGCCGGGATACGACATCCTATCCCGGCGGAGCTGAGGAGGAGACCACGGGGCTGCAAGGCTGGGGCTAAGCTAAAGGCTGAGCTAGCGAAAAAAACGGAGGTGCTTCAAACCGTCGATTCCCTCCGTCATCATGGGCAATGTGAACTCACTGCCGAACAAGATCGATGAGGTGTCCGCATTGAACAACCAGCGGATTTACCGGGAGAGCAGCTTGTTCATTTTTACGGAGACATGGCTGAACCACCTAGTACCGGATGCTAACGTGGACCTGCTAGGATTCACTGCTGTGAGAGCCGACAGAGACACTAAGGCTAGCGGGAAAAGAAAGGGTGGGGGACTCATCATGTATGTTAATAACCGCTGGTGTAACCCAGGACATATCTCCTTAAAGACAGTCTCCTGTTGCCGGAATCTCGAGCTGCTAGCTGTTAGTCTGCAGCCATATTACTTGCCGAGAGAGTTCAGTCATGTGATCACCGTCTGTGTTTACATCCCTCCGAGAGCGGACGCAGCCACTGCCTGTGAAAAAAATCCACTCAGTCACAGCAAGGCTGCAGACACAGCACCCTGAGGCACTCATGATTATCTCTGGGGACTTTAACCATGCAACTTTGGATGCTACTTTGGCTGTTTTTAATCAAGTTGTAGACTGTCCGACTAGAAACAACAGGACAATTGATCTGCTGTATGTTAATGTATGGGATGCATACAGAGCGACTCCCCTTCCCCCACTAGGGAAGTCTGATCACAACCTGGTTTACCTACAGCCACTGTATATTCCCCTGGTCCAAAAGTAACCTGTGACAACTCGATCAGTCAGGAGATGGTCCCCTGAGAAGGAAAGTGCCTTGAGAGACTGTTTTAACACCACAGCCTGGGATGTGCTGATGGACCCGCATGGTGAGGACATAGAGGAGCTGACACACTGTTTGATGGATTACCTGAACTTCTGTACAGACGTGGTCTCCCCTGTCAAGACTGTCCGTTGCTACCCTAATAACAATCCATGGGTAACACGGGAAGTCAAGATGGTCCTCAACAAGAAGAAGGCTGCTTTTAGGAGCAGAGACAGGGAGGCCATGAAGGCAGCACAGCAGGAGGTGAAACACTGTGTGAAGGAAGCCAAGGACAACTACAGGAGAAAGGTGGAGCGTAAGCTGAGGGAAAACAACATGAGGGAGGTCTGGGAAGGTGTGAGGACCATCACAGGTCTCAATACAAAGACCAGAGTTGTTGAGGGGACAATAGAGAGGGCAAATGAACTGAACAATTTTTTCAGCAGGTTTAACCAGTCTTTGCCCTTGCCCCTCCCACCCCCACCCCCGCCCTCATTACAGCCATGCCCCCCCTCCACACACTTCCCCCCAAATATTGCAACCCCCCCCTACATCAGTACGACCCTTGCCATTTATTACCACAGAACAGGTCAGAGGGCAGCTGAGGAAGCTCCGACCCAGGAAAGCTGCAGGCCCGGACAAAGTGTGTCCAAGAGTATTGAAGACCTGTGCTGCAGAACTGGGGGAACCACTACAACGGATCTTCAACCTCAGCCTGCAGATTGGGAGAGTGCCCACTCTCTGGAAGACATCCCGCATTGTTCCAGTTCCGAAAAAGAACCGGCCCAGCGAGCTGAATGACTTCCGACCAGTGGCACTCACCTCACATCTGATGAAGACGTTGGAGCAGCTCTTCCTCAGCCTCCTCAGACCCCAGGTGCAACACACCCAGGACCGCCGCCTACAGTTTGCGTACCAACCAGGTGTTGGTGTGGAGGATGCCATCCTCTACCTGCTTCATCGAGCCCACTCCCATCTGGATAAGGGAAGGGGCACAGTGAGGATCCTCTTTTTGGATTTCTCCAGTGCCTTCAATAGCATTCAGCCCCCTTTGCTTTGGGATAAACTGAGCAAGATGGGAGTGGACTCCCACCTGGTGGACTGGATCTCCGACTATCTCAGTGGCAGACCACAATATGTCGGGCTGAAGGACATTACGTCTGACACAGTTGTCTGCAGCACTGGAGCCCCCCAAGGCACAGTATTGGCCCCTCTTCTCTTCACACTGTACACCTCAGACTTCTGCTACAACTCGGAGCTGTGTCATATCCAGAAGTATGCCGATGACACAGCCATTGTTGGGTGTATCAGGGATGACAGAGAGGAGTACCGGAGACTGGTAGGGGACTTTGATGCATGGTGCCACACTAACCACCTACAGCTCAACACCTCTAAGACGAAGGAGCTGGTTATTGATTTTGGGAGGTCCAGACCAAGACCTCAACCAGTCCTGTTAGAGGGAGCTGAGGTGGAGGTTGTGGATTCATACAAATATCTCGGGTTGTGATTGGATAATAAATTGGATTGGACAACATACATTAGCCACTTGTATGGGAAGACACAAAGTAGGGTGTACTTCCTACGGAGATTGCGGTCCTTCAACATCTGCAGCAAACTTCTGCGGATGTTTTACCAGTCTGTGGTTGCCAGCATCCTCTTTTACTCCGTGGTGTGCTGGGGGGGGGGCAGTATATCCAAGAAGGATGCGTCCAGACTGGATAAACTGATCAGGCGGGCTGGCTCTGTGGTCGGCGCGAAGCTGGACACCCTGGTGACGGTGGCAGAGATAAGGACCCTGGATAAACTGTTGGATATAATGGACAACGTCAGCCACCCTCTGCACACTGTCATCAGCGACCAGAGTTGCCTGTTCAGTGAAAGACTGCTCCTTCCCAAGTGTTGGACCAACAGGCTCAAGAACTCTTTTGTCCACCATGCCATCACACTCTATAACTCCTCACTTGGGGGGGGGGGTGTGCATAGAGTACAGAGGACAGTAGGGCATTCATAGTGCAATAACTTTAACTTAACCATACTTGTACAAGCCATATTTAGCCCTGTATTTATATTGTGTATAGTATGTTAAGTGTTTTTTTTTTCTTTTTTTGCTTTTCTAATCTGTATGCTCCTTTTATGTGCTGCTGGAAATTTTAAATTTCCCAGGGGGAGTCATCCCAAAGGGATTAATAAAGTTAAGTCTAAGTCTAAGTCTAAGTGTAAGTCTAGTGGGAGTCTCATAGTCATTATCCTGTCGTTGATTGGCACCGATTCCTCATCAAGCATTGCTACTATCTCCGTTCTAACTGCAAAGCCCACTCCTGCTTCTCTCCTTACTTGAGTTGATCTCCCACTCCAAAAGAAGATGTACCCATGGTCTTCCAAGCTGTCATATCCAGGCAATCTTGTTTCGCTAAGTGCAGCTATGTCTATATTGTACCTGTTCATTTCCAGGGCCACAAGCGTGGTCTGTCTTTCTGGGCACTGCGATGTTGTTCTGTCCAACAGAGTGCGTACATTCCATTCTGCTACACACAAGGCTGCTGTTTTCCTCTTCTTTTGTCTTCCTGCTCCTAGCTTACTTTTCACTGCCTGTCGGAGTGTGAACAGATCAGCGCGGACCTTGTAAGCCCGGGCAATGTCCGAGCCAGTATGAGTTGCTTTCTGATTGACCATTTCATGAAACTGCTTGCAAAGTATTTGAGTACTGCTAGCTTTTGCTGGACTAGCAGCACTTTCTTGGCAGATAAAGGTATTATCAGTGGCAAGGACAAGCCAAGACAAACTGACTCCAGTATCTGTTGCAGTGACTGACCAGATGATAGGTTTGTTTATCTCTGC
The DNA here is from genome assembly GCA_020510985.1 of Pholidichthys leucotaenia. Taxonomy (NCBI): domain Eukaryota; kingdom Metazoa; phylum Chordata; class Actinopteri; order Cichliformes; family Pholidichthyidae; genus Pholidichthys; species Pholidichthys leucotaenia. The sequence goes on along the minus strand of CM035844.1, from coordinate 406,407,248 downwards.
TCTTTGTGTAGTGCATGTCACAATGCACCGACTGGCACAGTCCACCACAGACCTTGTGACAGATGTGTTTATTTATCTGCCAGGATGTCCAGTCTCACCCTGTGTAACTGGGAGTGGTCCACCACAGACCTGTGGCAGATATTGTTTTTAGTTCTGCCAGGATGCCCTGTTTCACCTTCCATGCCCTCGGAAGGGCGGGGATGCCGGTTGAGTCGCCGGCGGCCTGACCCATGAGACAGGTAGTACCGGTTTTCATGGATATCCGGTAGCAACCAAGCCAATGCCTGACCTGACACACAGTGTGTCAGAACATAAATACATGAACCCAAAAGGCATAAAGTGCAACAGATGAATAAATAAACAGAAAAAGCCATGAGACCGAGTCTGGTGGAATTTTCCAGCACTCGGCTGATGACACTATCCCAGCGTCTTTGAGCGAGAGGCAGGGTACACCCTGGACAGATTGCCAGTCCATCACAGGTCCGTGATTCTAAATTTAACAGAGAAATCAGTTCAGTGGTTAACACTAGGTTTGGTTTTTTTTTTGTTTTTTTTTTATCAATTATGACTTTTAGCAAAGATCAACACCTATCTTCCCAAACCTCACTGACATATGTTTACTAGATGTTGTTTTTTCTTGCCTTCTGATTGTTGCTCTGAGTGTTGCTATCCCTATGCTGTTGCAATCCTGGAATTTCCCCATTGTGGGACTAATAAAGGCTTATCTTATCTTATCTTACTTTGAGAGAGTTATTCATACTTTTATTACATCTTGCACTGACTACTGTAACTCTCTGTATGTTTGTCTTGACAAATTGTCATTAAAACGACTGCAAAATGTCCAAAATGCTGCTGTCCGCTTAGTGCCAAGAAAGAAACTTTGCGACCACATCACCCTGATTCTTGCCTCTCTGCACTGGCTTCCTGTTCATTTTAGGATCGAGTTTAAAATTTTATTAACTTTTTTAAATGGGTAAATGGTTTAGCACCTTTTTATTCATCTGAGCTTCTTCAGCCTTATAATTCAGCCAGAGCACTGAGGTCAGCAAACCAGCTGCTTCTGGCTGTTCCCAGGGCTCAGTTAAAAACCCATGGTGACAGAGCCTTTTCAGTGGTGGCCCCTAAACTGGAACAGCCTACCTTACCAGGTCAGCGCTGCGCAGACACTTGAGCACTTTAAAACACTGCTGAAGACTCATCTTTTCTCCTTGGCACGTCCCAGTCTAGGCATGTTATCTTGACCTTCTTAGTTTTTTTGTTTATTTTTTATTTATTAATCTAATCTATTTTATGTATTATTAATCTATTTTTTTTAACGTTTTATCTATCTTACCCCTAATTATAGAATGTGGGGTTTTTTTTTTCTGTACAGCACTTTGGTCAAGGGAGGTTGTTTTTAAATGTGCTATCCATAAAGTTGACTTGACTTGACTTGACTTTGAGAAGCGGAGGCCATGTACATGTGAGCACAAGAAGTAGTACAAATAATACATGTGAGCAGGAGAGTAGTAGAAAGGGTGCCTCCTGGGAGTTGTGAAAATGAATGAGAGGAGATTTTGAAATGTTAACCAGACCGTCAATGATAGAGTAGCTCATTCTGGCTGGACAAAATCACCCTGAGAGTGATCAGATCTCCTGACCTTTAACCTTAAGCACATCCTAGATGTAGACCCATCTAGGATGTGCTTAAGGTCATGGTCAATGGCCTAGGAAGAACAAGGACTTTTGTAAAACCATAGATGTCCAGATCTCTTGACTTTTGACAATGACCTTGAGCTTGACTTGGATGCAGACCCACTTGAGGATCATTGTGAGGGAGTTTGGTGATGATCGGGGTAAATGCCTAGGAGGAGTAGTGATTCCTGTCAAATGTGAATGAATGGAAGACGGATTCCGCACCATCGCTGAACGTGAAAAGCACAGACAGCAGAGGAGGCAGACCAGAGCTTGTTGTGTAACAACATTGGTTTTGTTGTTCCATCATTCATCCCCATCCTCCTCCAAATGAGAATTCTGTCATGTCAGCGGTGAGCATGCACACACACATACAGAGCACTTTGCTTTAATTGCCGCTGATTTTCTCCAGCTGCTCTGTGGTCCAGCTCCACCCTACTTAAGGGGTGAGCTGGCATTCTATCAGTGTGGGATTGTCTCAACGCTACCAACAAGCTGCCTCAGAGATCTCCTGCTCCTTTGTCACTCAAGCCCCTGTGTGTGTGCTCTTTGCTTGCTCGCTGCCTGCTGCCTACACTGCCAGCTCCTTGCCCCCTGAGCTTTTCCTTGGTCCCCACGTAAGCCTGAACCTCCAAGCTCTCACCTTAGTGTGCATTTGGGTTTCTCTGCCTCCTTCTCCTCAGTGTTCCCCTCTGGAACTCTCTTCCAGGACTTCTTCCGGCTGCGCAGCCCGGACTCACCCTGGGACCCCTGCAAATCAAGTAAGCCACATTATTCCTCCTCTCTACAACTGTCCCCTATACCCTCAGGAACAAGCCCCAGGCCTGGGCAATTCCCCATTTCACCAGCCGCACGTACCCACAGCTTCAGCTCTCCTGCTTGACATTGCAGCTGCCGCAGTCCACTCGTCAGCAGATCATCTCCATCAGCCCTCTGCAACAAGGTCACAATTACCAATCAACCAAGTAAGCCTCTGTTCATACAGCAGTATTACTCAACATTACCTCCTTCAGTCATTAACCCTGTCTTCTCCCCTCTCCCCCCAGGGCTGCCAGTCCCCGTCATCACTTACAAATTGTTCAATAAAATACTTTCCTTGCACCTTACCCGTTGCCTCTTGTTGTGGTTTCTGTCATTGGGTTCTTGCTTAGCCAACACCAAATCAAATTCAGCGCAGTTAAAAACCATGATTTGTGTTGAACATGCACAGTAACAAACTTTTTTTTTGTAGTTTTTATTATAAATGGTATGCTTTTAGGGATGAAAGCTCATTCATATTACTTCTGGTGAAACTGAATTGATTTACACGCCTAATACTTGGTTGGAGCTTCTTGAGCCACACCAGAGTGGTGGCTCAGTTGGTAGAGCATCCACCCCACACCCGGGAGGCAAGGGTTCAAATCCCGGCCGGGTCATGCCGAAGACCATATAAAAGTGGAACTTCCTGCCGTCCAGCTTGGTGCTCAGCAATAATGGAATGGAGGAGGGAAATCTGTGGCGGCGCCTTGCATGGCAGCGGCCCTCTGATTCTACACTTGGGGTGTGTGTGATTAACACAGTAGATAGGAGAAACACAATCTCATTCTACTGTACATGATTGGTTGTACAGTTGAATGACAATAAGGGTGATTTAATTTAATTTACTATGAGTCAGTGCATCATGGCATAGAGTTGATAATCTTGTAACACTGTTGAGGTGTTACTAACGCCCAAGTTGCTTTGATTTATAGCTTACAAAAATCTGAATTCTGGTATCTAAAATTATTAGAATATTCTTTTTGAGTCTGAGTAAGTTACTGTTCAAACAGTATAAATATCACATATCTCACTGACCAGTTTAGTGCTCACAACCACAATCTTGACAACTGACCAGAAGACAATCATCAACACACTCCACAAGGAGGGTAAGCCACACAAGGCCATTACTGAAAAGAGTCCTGTTCACAGAGCACCACAGAGGAGGTGGCGGTGTGGAGGTGGAGGTGTGGAGCACCACAGAGCACCATATCAAAGCATATTGATGGAAGCTGACTGGAAGAAAACAGTGGTAGAAAAAGGCAGGGGGGTAGCGGCGGGATGATTGTAAAACAGCTTATGCATTTTTTAGGTCTTAAATACATATCTTCTCAAGGATGTCAAAACTTAAAATTAATTACTGGAAAATGTACAACAGTTGACCTTAAAAAAAACATATTGTGCAGTCTAATAAATGCATCCCTGAGCAAAATTTTGACTGTTGAACGTAGCATGAAGGTAGCAGCATTTACCCCCATTTGTATCAAAAATTTTTACCCATGCATTTTACATCATAATAAAAACACTGAAGTTATGAATCCAAGAAAAAAAAACTAGAAAAAGCTGCATATTTACAAACTGAACACTGAAATTTATGAAAAGAAACTTACAAATTTACCAGAAACATCCAAATGAGTATCCACTTGAATGTGAAACATCCTCCTAATCTCTCCTCCTAATAGTGAGTTATAGGGAGAAAACTGCATTAGAGAAGAGTAGGTTTTAGACCATCCATCTGTCTGTCTGTCCATCCATCCATACATCCTCTACCGCTTATCCAGAGGTTGGGTCATGGAGGCATCAGTCCACATAGAGAGGCCCAGACTGCCGCCCAGTTCCCATAGCACCATGATTCCCATGAGCCCTCTCGCAGGTGGTGAGCCCACTGGGTGGCTTGCTGTGTACACTGGTCCTTGTTATAACGTTTTTGCAAGGATCTGCTGGCCCACTCTTGGTCTGGCCCTTCACCCAGTACCTGTTTGCCATGGGAGACCCTACCAGAGACAAGTTGCTCCCAACAGCATAGCTCCTGGGATCATTAGGGCACTCAAACCCATCCACCATGATCAGGTTGCGAGCCATGGGGGAGAAGTTTCAGACTATTTGTCAAAAAAAGATCAACAAGTAGTGGATGAAGAAAAACATTTCTGGTGTTAAATCATAGTAATCCAGGTGGTCCAAGAGGTAACAGACTGGCATCTAATCGGGGCTCTGATTCAGACTTTATAAAAATCTAACCTGTGAAGGGAAACTAATGAATCCATCTTTTTACATCATATTCCTGCAAAGCGAATAATATGTAGACAAGTGAGAAGAAAAAAAAGTGTTTAGTCCTTTGTTCTATGCAATATGGCAACTGTTATTTTTTCAGGAAAGGAACACAAAGAACAAAATAAAACTGGATAAACCACAGTTTGAAGTTGGACAGAAAATAAATTAAAACAAGTAATGAAATGTGTCGGAGCAAAATTCTGCTCCTGCTGAGTGTTCTGGCCAAGAGAGAAGGTGAGAGCAGTGGAGGATGGTCAGAGGAATAAAGTGGACTTCAACCCATCAGTCTAATGTTTGGATGAGTTGCATGTCCTCCTAACACGGAAAAAAAAGAAACAAAGGAATGAAAGATAACTCATTTAATAAGATGAATAAACAAACTGTGAAATGTATTAATGGCATCATCAAACATATTAGAGTGCCCCGGATTCCTCCACGATTATGGGCAGAATCAACACCTCTCTGGAGCAGTTCGTTAAAAGGTGTTCATAGAAACTGGCTGCTGGCTCTGTTTATCATCAGCACTGACCAACATGCACTTTCTCACTTCATTTGAACATTTTACAGTGTGGACTTAAAATAAATTAGCACTCTTTCCCTTCCTTTTCTCACCTTTAATTTCACTTGAACAATGCCAAAAATAAAAAAAAAAAACTGTGTGATGCAGCTCTTGGTTTTACCGTTTAAACTGTTAATGCAAATAGCCTCTTTTATCGAGTGAATGTTTATGTATACTGTGACCAGCAGCCAGAAACTGTACTCAAGTGAATGGAGCATTATATTAGTTACTCAAGTACAAGTGCAGTGGCAAGAAAAAGCACGTGAACCCTTTGGAATTACTTGGTTTTCTGCATTAATTGGTCATAAAATGTGATATGATCTACATCTAAGTGTCATGATTTCCCCTCGGGGAAGGAACGGAGACCCAAGCGCTGGACTGTAGTTTGTGATATTTATTGAAAAACACAAAAGGTTCAAACAGTGCGCAAACACAAAAAATCCAAACTGTGCATAAAGCAAACTTACGAACTGAAATGGCGAAAGGGAAGACAGGATGCACACAGCGAATAAACGCCAGAACGGGAGTAGGGTTCTAACATGAGTGAATCATTAGACTCCAGCAATAAGGGAGAAAAATAACAGTACTTAAGTACAGCCAGAAACAAATTATCACAAATGGTAACAGATGTGGGTCACATGAGCGGGGAGAGTGACCTAATTATTAGACAGCTCACAGCTATGATGATTCGTGAACCGAAAGAGAATAAGCAACCAATGCCAGATGATGACAAGGTGGGAGTGTCTGGAAGACGAGATGGAGAACTCATGCCACAAAGAAACAAAATATAAACACAAACAGCTACATGGACAAAGTATGTGTACACAAACTGACAAAATAATAATAATACTAAGGACATGAATAAATAACAGAACAACTGACCACTAAGAACTGATCTTAAACCAACACACAGGAAAATAACACACAACGCTGGAAAAATACAGGAAATACTCAGATATAAATTAAGAGCCTGAGCCCGGTGACACACCGTGCTCAGCCTTGTGACAGAGCCACCCCCCATTCTTAAGGGGTGGGTTCCAGACACCCCAAGGTAACACCAATGAAAAACAACAACCCCCCCCCCCCCAACAGGAGACACACAATGACCCAACCCAGGAGGGCAGAGTGGGTACCAGGTTAGGAGGGACCAAAAAACAAAACCCCACTCAGGATCCACACCCAAGCAAAACCAAGGCACTTAGGTCCCCTGAACCGGAGAGCTGGACAGTTCAGGCGGCTGGCTTAAGTCCCAGGCCTGGCAGATGGCATGGTGGAACGAGTCGGGTGGCCTACAGGAGAACGTTGGCCACCCAACCCAGCGGCACAGTCTGTCAGGTGGTCTGCCAGAGTTCTTTCGCCACCTCAACAGAAAGGGTGGTCCGGGGGCGGCTGCCCACAGGGAAGACCAGCGATGTAGAGGATGGAGGAGTAGGGGGAACCATGACGATGTCAAGTGGAGGAGAGGGAACCACGACGGCCTTGGGCAGAGGAGAGAAGACCACGACAGCCTCAGGCAAAGGAGGGGGGACCACGACGGTGCAAAGGAGATGGGACCAAGACAGCCTCGGGCAGAGGAGAGGGGGCCACGATGGCCTCAGGCAGAGGACAGGGGACCCCGAGTGGAGGAGTTTAAGTATCTCGGGGTCTCATTCACGAGTGAGGGGAGAATGGAGTTTAAGATTAACAGACGGATTGGAGCAGCCTCTGCAGTGATGCAGATGTTGTACTGGTCTGTTATGGTGAAGAGGGAGCTAAGCTTTATAGCAAAGCTGTCGATTTACCAGTCAATCTACGTTCCTACCCTCACCTATGGTCATGAACTTTCACTAATGACCGAAAGAATGAGATTGCGGATACAAGCAGCTGAAATGAGCTTTCTCCGTAGGATTGCTGGAGGAGCTCAGTCATCTGGGAGAGGCTCAGAGTAGAACCGCTGCTCTTCCACATTGAAAGGAGCCAGTTGAGGTGGTTTGGGCATCTGATCAGGATGCCTCCTGGATGCCTCCCACTTGAAGAGTTTTGGGCATGTCCAACAGAGGTGAGACCCCGAGGAAGACCCAGGACACGCTGGAAAGACTACATAGCCCAGCTGGCCTGGGAACATCTTGGTATCCTCGCTGAAGGGCTGGAGCAGGTGGCCGGAGAAAGGGAAGTTTGGGCTTCTCTGCTTGAGCTGCTGCATCCGCGACCCGGACCTCCGGAAAAGTGGTAGAAAATGGATGAATGGATGGATGGAGGGATGGATGGATGGGTGTACAGTTTGACTAACAACCAGTAATGAATTAAATCATTTTTATGGGACACCAAAAGCCCACCAAGTGCCCCCCCCCAAAAAAATTGAAATCCTTTTTATGTTAATATTTAACAACAAATGCCCATTCTTGTTGTAACTAGTGAGCCACACAACTCCTAAATAATGCATTAAATAATATCTAACAGGACATTGGCTTCAGGTGTGCTGGCAATGGAGTAGGTGTGTGCGTTGCTGGCTCCTGCTATATTTTTTTTCAGTCTTACTTTTTAAACCCTACTTTGCTGTAAGCTGTCAACGTTTTGGACGTTTAATACATGAGGAATCTGTTTTGAGTTGCGAAATACACTACCGTTCAAAAGTTTGGGGTCACCTAGACAATTATTTTGTGTTTTCCATGAAAAGTCACACTTATTTACCACCATGAGTTGTAAAATGAATAGAAAATATAGTCAAGACACTGACAAGGTTAGAAATAATGATTTGTATTTGAAATAATAATTTTTTCCTTCAAACTTTGCTTTCGTCAAAGAATCCTCCATTTGCAGCAATTACAGCATTGGAGACCTAACATGATTGCACAAAGGTTTTCTAATCATCCATTAGCCTTCTGACGCAATGAGCAAACACATTGTACCATTAGAACACTGGAGTGATAGTTGCTGGAAATGGGCCTCTATACACCTATGTAGATATTGCACCAAAAACCAGACATTTGCAGCTAGAATAGTCATTTACCACATTAGCAATGTATATTAGATATTAGAGTGTATTTCTGATTAGTTTAAAGTTATCTTCACTGAAAAAAAGTGCTTTTCTTTCAAAAATAAGGAAATTTCTAAGGTACCCCAAACTTTTGAATGGTAGTGTATGTCCAAAACAAGAAAGCAAACTGAAAAGGAGGCAGCAGTGAACAATGCTAACACCAGCTTAGCTGAGGATGCTATTATAAGCATCCAAGAAACATTGGAAACATTGGAAACATCCAAGATGGCGCCCACAGCGGTCGACATGGTGCTTCGCTGTGCTCTTTGTTTGTTTTTGTTTGTCAATTGTGTGTCTGCTTGCACTTATACCCGTGAAGAACTTCTAAATATCAGGACTTTCACCCCCACGGACCTCCTCCCAGTTTTTCTAGCCCCTGCCGCCGATCTGGTTTATTGTTTGGCTCGGAAAGTGAGACGGCGGAAGAGAGGAAGATGAGCGGGCGCTCTCGTACGACTTCGCAGGAGAGGCTCGCGAACGGCGCTGCCTGGCATATTTCTGTCCAATACCAACTCTCTCTCTAACAAGGTAGATGAACTGAGACTGCTGATGCGTTTTAAGGACCTCGCCTCCTCAGCTGTCCTCTGCTTTACTGAGACCTGGCTCCGGGAAAATATACCGGACAGCGCGCTGCGCCTCGACGGCTTTCAGCTCTTCCGTGCTGATCGTGACACAGAGCTTTCCGGCAAGACCACAGGAGGCGGTGTCTGCTTCTACATCAACTGCAGCTGGTGCTCTGATGTAACGGTAATTTCCAAACACTGTTCTCCTGCCTTGGAATTTCTTGTTATCAATTGCAAGCCCTTCTATTCCCCGCGGGAGTTTGCTTCTTTCATAATGATCGCTGTGTACGCCCCTAACTAACTAACTACTAACTAACCTGCACTTATATAGCGCTTTTCTAGTCACAAAGACCACTCGAAGCGCTTTCATTAATACTAACCCTCTATTCTAAGGGCCTATAGGAAACAGATATCTAGGGACAATTTAGAACAGCCAATTAACCTAACATGCATGTTTTTGGCATGTGGGAGGAAACCGGAGAAATCCCGGAGTAAACCCACGCAACACGGGGAGAACATGCAAACTCCACACAGATCACTGTTGGTCGGGGGCTGGGATCGAACCCACGATCCCACGATCCCCACAACCCCCGGCCAAGGGTAAACTGTGCTGCCGCAGTGCTAACCACTGCGCCACCGTGCAGCCCATGGTGGCGCCCCTCCCGACGCGGACACGCGCGAAGCTCAGCGCGTGCTCGCGGATCACATTCAACACACAGAGCGGAGTTTTCCAGACTCGCTGATTATTGTGGCTGGCGACTTTAATCAGTGCAATCTGAGCCACGATCTCCCCCGCTACAAACAGTTTATTAAATGCCCCACCAGAGGATTAAACACACTGGATCACTGTTACACCACAGTGAAAGACGCATATCGCGCTGTCCCTCGAGCTGCGCTGGGATTATCTGATCACGTGATGGTCCACCTCATTCCCACATACAGACAGAGACTGAAGCTCACTAAACCTGTTGTGAGCACTACGAAGATACGGACCAGTGATGCTGAGGAGAAGCTGGAAACGTGCATGGAAATATCTGACTGGGGCATGCTTAAAGGAGCCACGCATGATCTGGATGAGTACACGGACACTGTGAACTCATATATCCACTTTTGTGAAGAGAACATTCTTCCATCACGCACCAGGGTGAGTTACTCTAATGACAAACCCTGGTTCACAGCTAAGCTCAGACAGATCAGGAAGGAGAAGGAAGCAGCGCTGAAAAGTGGAGACAGGGACTGCTACAGGGAGGTTAAATACCGGTTTAACAGAGAGCTGAAGAGGGCTAAATCTCTATACTCAGAGAGACTCCAGCAGCAGTTCACTGCTAATGATTCGGCTTCCGTGTGGAGAGGACTGAGGCAAATCACCAACTATCGACCTAAGGCTCCTAAAGGTCAGGATGACAAAGCCCTTTGTCAAAGACTGTCCCAACACTATGCCCGTTTTGACACCTCGTCATCTGTGTCCAACTCCCCCCCTCCCTCCAGCTCCACAGCCTCCACATTCGCTACTTCATTTAAGGCACCCCCCCCCCCCTCCCCTTATCATCAGTGAGCAGGATGTGCTCAAACAGTTCTCCAGACTGAACCCGCGCAAGGCCCCCGGCCCAGACGGCGTGTCTCCCTCCACTCTGAGACACTGTGCGAAACAGCTGGCTCCTGTATTCACAGACATTTTTAACACCTCCCTTAAGTTATGCCACGTGCCGTCCTGCCTCAAATCCTCCACCATCATCCCTGTCCCCAAGAAGCCACGGATCACTGGACTTAATGACTACAGACCTGTAGCGCTCACCTCTGTAGTCATGAAGTCCTTTGAGCGCCTGGTCCTGTCCCACCTCAAGTCCATCACCACCCCTCTCCTGGACCCGCTGCAGTTTGCCTACCGAGCCAACAGGTCTGTAGACGATGCAGTCAACCTGGCCCTCCACTCCATCCTGCAGCACCTGGACTCCCCGGGAACCTACGCCAGGATCCTGTTTGTGGACTTCAGCTCCGCATTCAACACCATCCGCCCCGCTCTGCTCCGGGACAAGCTGTCCCTGCTCAACGTGCCTGACTCCCTCTGCAGGTGGATCATCGACTTCCTGACGGACCGGAGGCAGCATGTGCGGCTGGGAAAGACTGTCTCAGACTATACTAGCATCAGCACCGGATCACCCCAGGGCTGTGTACTTTCCCCCCTACTCTTCTCCCTTTACACCAACTCCTGCACCTCCAGCCACCAGTCTGTCAAGTTGATCAAGTTTGCGGACGACACCACCCTCATTGGGCTCATCTCCAACGGCGACGAGTCCGCCTACAGGAGAGAGGTGGCCCAGCTGGCGTCCTGGTGCAGCAATAACAACCTGCAGCTGAACGCTCTGAAGACAGTGGAGATGATTGTAGACTTCAGGAAAGTCACTACTCCTCTGCCCCCCCTCACCCTCTCAGGCTCTCCCATCACCACTGCAGATTCCTTCCGCTTCCGAGGCACTACCATCACCAGGGACCTCAAATGGGAGCTGACCATCAGCTCACTCATCAAAAAAGCCCAGCAGAGGATGTTCTTCCTGCGGCAGCTGAGGAAGCTCAAGCTACCCACCAAGATGTTAGTGCAGTTCTACACAGCCATCATCGAGTCCATCCTCACCACCTCCATAACCGTGTGGTATGCAGGAGCCACTGCCAGGAACAGACTAAGGCTGCAGCGCGTCGTGCGCACTGCTGAGAAGGTGATCGGCTGCAAGCTCCCATCTCTCCAGGATCTGTACATCTCCAGGACCCGGAGGCGTGCTGGCCGGATCATAGCCGATCCCTCACACCCTGGTCACGTACTGTTTGCCCCCCTCCCCTCTGGTAGAAGACTTTGGTCCATCCAGACTAAAACCTCCCGTCACATGAACAGCTTCTTCCCCTCTGCCATTAGACTGCTGAACACTAAGTGACTTATTGACTCTCGTGCACCATGTACAGCAGCTCAACCAGACTCATGTCAATCATCACTGTTTTCTTCCTGCATTACCGACTGCACTATATAGTTCTCCACAGTATCTGCTGCTGGCTAATATATATTTTAACTGTTGACCAGTATCACTTAATCTTATCCTACACTTTATTACATGTATAGTTTATTTCTCTTATCTTATCATGTTTAATGTTGCAGCATTGTACCGAGACAAATTCCTAGTTTGTGTACTACATGAACAATGGCAATAAACCTGATTTTGATTCTGATTCTGATTCTGATAAGCCTTAACCCTGCACTTGTTGCCTTGCTTGAGCAACACAGAATGTCCATAGCTGCTGACTTTAAAGCTTCATTTGATCTTATTAATGGTAAGCTGGACAAGATTCAAGCAGATGTGGCTAACCAGGAGCAACGCATTGGCGACCTTGAAAGCAATGCGGAGGACGTCAGCCAGCGCCTAGCGGCGCTTGAAGCTACATGTGAGTCAATGCAGGAGGAGAACAAGCTTTGGAAAAACAAACTTTCTGACCTGGAGGGAAGAAGCAGGAGGCTGAATATTCGTCTGGTGGGTCTGCCGGAGTCCTTTGATGTGGGTCCACGGCCATCTGATTTTTTTTCTCGGCTGTTGGTGGACGTCTTTGGCACACAAACTTTGCCATCTCCACCAGAGCTGGATAGAGTCCACCGCAGCCTCACGCTCAAGCCGGGTCTGAACGGGAAGCCACGCGCTGTCATTATTTGTTTCCACCGATTTCGGACCAAAGACTTGGTGATGAGAGAAGCGCAGAGACGGCGTGGGACTTTGGAATATCGTGGACATAAACTTCAGTTCTACGAGGATTATAACGCCGACGTTCAGAAGCAACCAGCCAAATATAAGGAGGTTATGTCCGAGTTGTACAAGAGAGGTTTTCGTCCTTCTCTTCTCTTCCCCGCCAGGCTCCGGATAACTCTTCCAGATGGCAAAAACCAGTGGCTGGTGTCCGTCTCGGAGGCCACCCGCTTCATGCAAATTATGGAGAGAAATCAGTGATTTTCGCCCTGAACTGGACATTCCTGGGTTGACCAACTACTACACTGGACTACTTGATTACTGCTTCATTAAAGCTGCACTGACTTGACATTGATGCATTTTTAGATGTTCAAAAACAAGGTAAAATTGGCTCCCTATACGTTGTTGTTTACTTAATTTTTTTTTTTTTTTTAGGGTAAAATGTTCATAAGATAAGATAAGATAAGATAAGATAAGATAAGCCTTTATTAGTCCCACAACGGGGAAATTCCAGGATTGCAACAGCACAGGGATAGCAACACTCAGAGCAACAATCAGAAGGCAAGAAAAAAAAAAAAACAAGCAAGCAAGAGCAGCTAATATACATATGTGCATATTACTATAAAATATACTGTATATATACACACACACACACACACACACAGACACACAGTGCAGAGCATTGTAGCTGGATGGAATAAATATATGAATATATGAACACACAGTGCAGAGCATTGTAGCTAGATGGAATAAATATGTAAATATATAAACACACACAGTGCGGAGCAATGTAGCTAGATGGAATAATATGTAGATATATAAAAACACAGTGCGGAGCATTGTAGCTAGATGGAATAAATATATAGATATATAAATATAAACACACCCAGTGCTGAGCATTGTAGCTAGATGGAATAAATATATAGATATATAAATATAAACACACCCAGTGCAGAGCATTGTAGCTAGATGGAATAAATATGTAAATATATAAACACACACAGTGCAGAGCATTGTTGCTAGGTGGGATGAAACAGCATAACCGTCTATTTAGTTATCCTACATGGTATGATTATGTGCCCATACATATTCTCACCCTCCATAGCGACCGGTATGTTCCTAGTTGTATGCCGGAGAGGACCATTGTGTAAGTCTATTGCATCTTTTGCATTCAAAAAAAACTATTAGTTTGTTACGTCTTTTTGCTATCTCTGCGAGCAGCCCTGCTTAGGTTGTACAGTCTGACAGCCGTTGGTAGGAAGGACCTACGAAACCTCTCGGTTGTGCACCTGGGATGATGTAGTCTGCTGCTAAATGAGCTCCTCAGTGCATCCAGTATGTCCTGCATAGGGTGGAACTCGGACTCCAGCAGAGATGACAGTTTAGCCACCGTCCTTCTCTCTCCTATCTCCTCCATCGGATCAAGGCGTTGCCCCAGGACAGAGCTAGCTTTCTTAATCAGTTTGTTCAGTCTCTTCCTATCGGCTGCAGTAATGCCACTGCCCCAGCAGACCACTCCAAAAGTGATGGCTGATGCCACCACCGTGTCATAGAATGACTTCAGCAGCGCCCCTTGTACACCAAAAGACCTGAGTCTCCTCAGCAGGAACAGCCTGCGCTGTCCCTTCTTGTAGAGTGCGTCAGTATTGTGTGATCAGTCTAGTTTATTGTTCAGATGAATACCCAGGTACTTGTAGGATGTCACCATCTCGATGTCTGTTCCCTGTATATTTACTGGTGCTGTGAGGGGCTGCCCATGCCTGCGGCAGTCCACCACCAGCTCCTTAGTTTTCCTCGCGTTGATCTGGAGGCAGTTCCGATGGCACCAGTCCACAAAGTCCTGGATAAGCCCTCTGTACTCAGCTTCATCTCCGCTGGAGATGAGACCAACGATCGCAGAGTCATCAGAGAACTTCTGTAGATGGCAATGTGTTGTGTTGTGTGAGAAGTCCGCAGTATAAAGAGTGAACAGGAAGGGAGCCAGCACCGTTCCCTGGGGGGGCCCCGTGCTACTGATGATCGTGTCGGAAACACAGTCCCGGGTTCTCACAAACTGAGGCTGGTTCGTGAGGTAGTCCAGGATCCATGATGACAGGTGCTGGTCCACCCCTGCGCGCAGCAGCCTGTCCTTCAGGATCATCGGTTGGATGGTGTTGAAAGCACTGGAGAAGTCAAAGAACATGATCCTCACCATATTCCCGGGCTTCTCCAGGTGGGACAGAGAACGGTGAAGGAAGAAGATCACCGCATCCTCCACCCCAATGCCATGCTGGTAGGCGAACTGGAGTGGATCCATCGCTGGTTCCACCAGGGGGCGGAGATGAGCAAGGAGCAGTCTCTCCAGGGTCTTCATCAAGTGGGACGTCAAGGCCACCGGTCTGAAGCTGTTCAGGTCTTTGGGGTGGGAAGTTTTTAGTACAGGTACCACACAATATGTTTTCCACAGCTGTGCTGTGGTATGTGGTAATACTATGCAGGATTGAAGCCAGTTGTATGGGAGTATTTTGTTAGGATGAGAATAGAGCAGGAGATGGAGCAGTTGCTGTTCTTTGCAACCGGCTGGAGTGTTGTTATAGGTTTGGTTGTTGAATTTTTTTTTTTTTTTTTGTTATTGATTTATTAACACTCCCCTCACTCCCTCCCCCCCCTTTTTTTTTTTTTACCCGTACCTCACCCCATTCTTTTTTGGGCTACACAACACAATATATAAATTTTACTCTTTGAATGAATGGTAATCTTACTTTGGTAAGCTGGAATGTGAAGGGGTTGAACCATCCAATTAAACGAAAGAGAGTCATGTCACGTCTAAAGCAATTTAAGCCTGGGGTACTGTTTTTGCAGGAAACCCATTTGCAGGATTCCGACCACTTGCGCTTGTCAAAATGTTGGTCAGGACAATTTTTTCATTCAAATTTTAAAGCTAAGGCCAGGAGCGCTGCTATTCTTATTGATCGAAATATCCCATTTATTCCCTCTAATGTTGTATTAGATAAAAATGGACGATTTGTAATAGTATCAGGTAAACTTGGCAATAAACATGTCACCTTGGCTAATCTGTATGCGCCGAATTTTGATGATGTACACTTTTTTCGCAACCTTTTTTCTCAGCTTCTAGATTTAAATACTCATTCTCTAATTCTTGGGGGTGACTTTAACGGGTTACAGGCCCGGTACCGTGGCTCTGAGAGAGATCCGTCGCTACCAGAAATCCACGGAGCTGCTCATCCGTAAGCTGCCCTTCCAGCGCCTGGTGAGGGAGATCGCTCAGGACTTCAAGACCGACCTGCGCTTCCAGAGCTCCGCCATCATGGCTCTACAGGAGGCCAGCGAGGCCTACCTGGTGGGTCTCTTCGAGGACACCAACCTGTGCGCCATCCATGCCAAGAGGGTCACCATCATGCCCAAAGACATCCAGCTGGCCCGTCGCATCCGAGGAGAGAGAGCTTAGACTTTCTGCTGCACATCCACCAACCACAATGCTCCACACTGTGTCTATATATATACAGTATATATATATATATATATATATATATATATATATATATATATATATATATATATATTTATAGTAATATGTACATATGTATACTAGCTGCTCTTGTTTTTTCTTGCCTTCTGATTGTTGCTCTGAGTGTTGCTATCCCTGTGCTGTTGCAATCCTGGAATTTCCCCATTGTGGGACTAACAAAGGCTTATCTTATCTTATCTTAATTTGTATATGGATCCGATCTTAGACCGCTCATCCTCAAAACCTGCTAGTCTTAATAAATCTGCAACTCATGTTAAGTCTTTTCTTGAGGAATACAGCCTTACAGACCCTTGGCGTTTTTTACATCCTAACGGCAGGGACTATTCTTTTTTCTCTCACATACACCATACTTATACCAGAATAGATTATTTTTTTGTTGACAATTTATTAATTAATAACCTTAGCTCTTGCAGTTATGATAGCATCTCGGTTTCTGATCATGCCCCTCTTGTACTTAAAATGATCCTCCATGGATGTGACTCCATGAGAAGGCATTGGAGACTGGATCCATTATTACTTACAGATGAAAAATTGGTTGCGAATATTTCTTCTAAAATTAATTTTTTTTTTAAAGAAAATAAAACTCCTGGTATGCCAAACAAAACGATATGGGAGGCCATGAAGGCATTTCTTAAGGGGGAATTTATCTCATTGGCAGCATTTAAAAGACGATCCATAGTACAGGAACAGAAGGCTATTTTAGATCAAATCTTGGACATTGACAGACAATATGCTCAATCTCCATCACCCGCTCTTTACAAGGAACGTATGACATTACAAACTAAACTTAATTTACTTTCCACTCGACAAATTGAAGGTTGTTTAATAAGGAACAAGAGTGAATTTTATGAACATGGCAAAAAAAACGGTAAACTTCTAGCTAATCAACTGCGTGGTATTAGAGCTAAGCAAATTATTACTGGAGTTAGGACAGATAAAGGAGAGGTGACATCTGACCAACAAGTGATTAATGATATTTTCAGGTCATTTTATTCCAAATTATATATCTCAGAATATACAACAAACTTAAAGGATTTGCAAAATTTTTTTGATTCTATTGATATCCCTTCGATTTCCTCAGAATCTCGGCAAATTCTAGAAGCTCCCATCACAAAAGAAGAAATTCAGCTGGCAATATCATCCATGCAATCAGGAAAATCTCCAGGACCTGATGGGTTTTCCGCTGAATTTTTCAAAAAATTCTCTGACGACCTTGCCCCTTTCCTTTGTCAAATTTTTACAGAGTCGCTTGACTCCGGTACACTTCCTCCTTCATGTTATCAGGCCTGTATCACTGTGTTGCTTAAAAAAGATAAGGATCCTGTTGATTGTGCTTCTTACAGGCCTATTTCCTTGTTAAATACCGATGTTAAAATTTTGTCAAAGTTGTTAGCTTCAAGGTTGGAAAAGATTCTTCCTTTGATAATTTCACAGGACCAAACTGGTTTCATTAAAAATCGGCATTCTTTTTTTAACTTGCAGTGGTTGTTTAATATTATTTATACTCCTCACCACAACATACCTGAATGTCTTATTAGTTTGGACGCTGAAAAGGCATTCGATAGGGTTGAGTGGGAGTATTTGTTTTTTACTTTGGAGAGGTTCGGTTTTGGTCCTTCCTTCTGTTTCTGGATTAAACTTCTCTATGCTAGTCCTTTAGCTTCAGTGTTAACTAATTGTCTCTATTCTGACTATTTTAGACTTTACCGTGGCACGAGGCAAGGCTGTCCTTTGAGCCCGTTGCTCTTTGCCTTGGCAATTGAGCCGTTTGCTATTGCAATCCTTGGGAGCCGGGACTTTCTAGGCATTTGTAGGGGTGGCATCGAGCATAGGGTTTCACTCTATGCCGACGATCTTTTATTATTTCTCTCCAACCCACTTACTTCATTACCTGCTATACTCAACATTTTGGATAGTTTTAGTAGGTTTTCTGGTTATAAAATTAATTTTAATAAGAGTGAATTGTTTCCGATTAATGAAAAAATTCGAGTTCAGGATCTTGAAAATTTTCCTTTCAAGGTTGTTATTGATCATTTTAATTATCTTGGGATATGTGTTACTAAACAACTTAATTACTTGTTTAAAAATAATTTTCTCCCCTTATTTGACCAGTGCAAGCTAATACTTTCCAAATGGTCCCCATTATCCTTGTCCTTAATTGGCAGAATCAATTCTGTAAAAATGATATTACTTCTAAAGTTTTTAGATTTGTTTCAATGTCTCCCCATTTTTATTCCTAAATCCTTTTTTAAGTCTTTGGACTCTCTGATTACCTCATTTATTTGGAATGGTAAACATCCGAGATTGAGGAAAGTTTTTCTTCAAAGACCCAAATCAGTTTAGAAAAGGGGCTGAGGTCGCCAAGGTGGTTAAAAATCTCCTTGGTGGCCGGGCCCCGGGGGTGGACGAGATTCGCCCCGAGTACCTCAAGGCCCTGGATGTTGTTGGGCTGTCATGGTTGACACGCCTCTGCAACATTGCGTGGAGGTCGGGGGCAGTGCCTTTGGCATGGCAAACCGGGGTGGTGGTTCCTCTCTTCAAAAAAGGGGACCGGAGGGTGTGCTCCAACTTTAGAGGGATCACACTCCTCAGCCTCCCTGGGAAGGTCTATGCCAAGGTACTGGAGAGGAGAGTCCGGCCGTTGGTCGAACCTCGGATTCAGGAGGAGCAATGTGGTTTTCGTCCTGGCCGTGGCACATCGGACCAGCTCTTTACCCTCTCGAGAATTCTTGAGGGTTCGTGGGAGTTTGCCCAACCAGTTTACATGTGTTTTGTGGACTTGGAGAAGGCATTTGACCGCGTCCCTCGTGGATTTTTGTGGGGGGTGCTTCGGGAGTATGGGGTATCGGGCTTGTTGTTACGAGCTATTCGGTCTCTGTACGACCGTTGTGAGAGTTTAGTTCGTATTGCCAACACTCGGTCGGAGTCATTCCCAGTGAGAGTTGGACTCCGCCAGGGCTGCCCTTTGTCACCGGTCCTGTTCATAATTTTTATGGACAGGATTTCTAGGCGCAGCCAGGGAATGGAGGGTGTCATACTTGGTGACCACAGGATCTCATCTCTGTTGTTTGCAGATGATGTTGTCCTGTTGGCTTCATCCAGCAATGACCTACAGCTCTTGCTGGGACGGTTTGCCGCTGAGTGTGAAGCGGCTGGGATGAGAATCAGCACCTCCAAGTCCGAGTCCATGGTCCTCAGCCGGAAAAAGGTGGATTGTCCTCTCCGGGTTGGGGACAGGCTCCTGCCCCAAGTGGAGGAGTTTAAGTATCTTGGGGTCTTGTTCACGAGTGAGGGGAAAATGGAGCGAGAGATCGACAGACGGATTGGAGCAGCATCTGCAGTGATGCGGACGTTGTACCGGTCTGTTGTGGTGAAGAGGGAGCTTAGTTCTAAGGCAGAGCTGTCGATTTACCAGTCAATCTACGTTCCTACTCTCACCTATGGTCACGAGCTTTGGGTAATGACCGAAAGAACGAGTTCGCGGATACAAGCGGCTGAAATGAGCTTTCTCCGTAGGATTGCTGGACTCACCCTGAGAGATAGGGTGAGGAGTTCAGTCATCCGGGAGAGGCTCAGAGTAGAACCGCTGCTCCTCCACATTGAAAGGAGTCAGTTGAGGTGGTATGGGCATCTGATTAGGATGCCTCCTGGACGTCTCCCACTTGAGGTGTTTCAGGCACGTCCCACTGGGAGGAGACCCCGGGGCAGACCCAGGACTCGGTGGAGAGACTATGTCTCCCAGCTAGTCTGGGAACGCCTTGGTATCCCCTCTGAAGAGCTGGAGCAGGTGGCTGGGGAGAGGGAAGTCTGGGCTTCTCTGCTTGAACTGCTGCCTCCGCGACCCGGACCTCCGGAAAAGCGGTAGAAGATGGATGGATGGATGGATGGACCCAAATCAGTGGGTGGCATGGCTCTGCCTAACTTTCAATATTACTACTGGGCAGCAAATATCAGGTGCATGTTATATTGGAAACATTTCTATCTGGAACCCAATTCACCCATTTGGATCCTTATGGAGTCACATGTGGACAATCAAACCTCCCTACCGGCAATTTTAGGTTCACCACTTCCCCTTGCTTTGTCTACACTGGGTAATAATAAAGTAGTTCGTCAGTCTCTTAGAATTTGGTCTCAATTCAGGAAAAAATTCAGTCTTCAGTTTTTCTCCATTAGAAGTCCAATTGCTGCAAATCATTTATTTACCCCATCAACTATTGATAGTGCATTTCATATATGGCATAGAAAAGGTTTAAAATCTTTTGCGGATTTACACTACCGTTCAAAAGTTTGGGATCACCCAGACAATTATTTTGTGTTTTCCATGAAAAGTCACACTTATTTACCACCATGAGTTGTAAAATGAATAGAAAATATAGTCAAGACATTGACAAGGTTAGAAATAATGATTTGTATTTGAAATAATAATTTTTTCCAGATACTCAACCTGCTCAAAGGAAGGTCAGTTTTATAGCTTCTCTAATCAGCTAAACTGTTTTCAGCTGTGCTAACATGATTGCACAAAGGTTTTCTAATCATCCATTAGCCTTCTGACGCAATGAGCAAACACATTGTACCATTAGAACACTAGAGTGATAGTTGCTGGAAATGGGCCTCTATACACCTATGTAGATATTGCACCAAAAACCAGACATTTGCAGCTAGAATAGTCATTTACCACATTAGCAATGTATATTAGATATTAGAGTGTATTTCTGATTAGTTTAAAGTTATCTTCATTGAAAAAAACAGTGTTTTTAATTTCTAAGTGACCCCAAACTTTTGAACCGTAGTGTATATTTTGATGGACAATTTGCAAGTTTTTCTCAACTTTCCACTAAGTTCGACATCACTTCTACACATTTTTTCCGCTTCCTCCAGGTCAGACATTATGTGCAAACCATGACAAAACAATTCCCTCAAAAACCTTCTGATAATCCTCTAGATGATTTTTTTTTATTAGTTAAACCAACTTCTAAGGGGGTAATATCAGTTTTATATAATTTAATTTCAAATTTACAA
Organism: Pholidichthys leucotaenia; assembly: GCA_020510985.1. NCBI lineage: Eukaryota > Metazoa > Chordata > Actinopteri > Cichliformes > Pholidichthyidae > Pholidichthys > Pholidichthys leucotaenia. The sequence goes on along the minus strand of CM035844.1, from coordinate 406,386,100 downwards.
TCTTCTTCTCTGGCCACTATTAAATTGAATTGGGAACAAGATCTTAATTTTACTTTTACTGATGAACTGTGGGACTCTATTCTTGGCCAGGTTCACACTGCATCAATGTGTGCTCGTCACGCTCTTATTCAGTTTAAGATTGTACACCGGGTGCACCTGTCCAAGGTTAAGTTAACATGTATTTACTCGGATATAGACCCAACTTGTGAAAAGTGTGGTAGCGCTCCTGGCACTTTGCTTCACATGTATTGGTCCTGCCCTGCATTGATGAATTTTTGGCATTCTGTTTTTATCACTATGTCTGAAGTCCTGCAATATCAAATTAAACCTGATCCATTATGCACCATTTTTGGTGTGGCTCCAGAACTTGTCTTGCCAAATTCCAAATTAAAAGTATTCAAATTTTCATTATTATTGGCTAGATGTGCTGTATTACTGAAGTGGAAAGACTCTTCGCCCCCTTCACATTTACAGTGGATAAAAGATACAATGTCCTGTTTGGATTTAGAAAAAATCAGATATACAGTTCGTGGCTCTGAAAACAAATTCTATAAATTATGGTGCCTGTTTCTTGATTTCTTTGAAAGACCCACGATTATAGTTTCTGAGTAGCTCATATCCCCTTTACCCCACCTCCACCTCACACACACAATTTTTCTTTTTTTTTGTATTTTTATTATTATTATTGTTTATTTAAAGGTTTTTGTGTTTTGAAGCATCCACATTTGTTAGTTTTAAATTCTAGTTTTGCACTGTTTGGTTAAAACAAAAATGAAAATTTCCAATACTTTGTATTGTATTGATACTTCAATTAATAATAATAAAAAGACCTTTGAAAGAAATAATATCTAACAGGACCAAGTGACATCAAGTCAACAAACGGGACACTTGTAAACGATTCGTTTACAACATGTGAGACTTTTCTTCACTTTTTTGTTGATAAAGTGGACTCTGTCAGACGAGTTATTAATAACAGTTTTAATGGAAGCTTGTCTATTGTCCCGGGTTACTCTGCTGTGTTTGAACAGTTTGAGTTGGTCTCTTTATCATCACTTGCTGATATAATGAAGTCTCTGAAGCCAACAAATTGCTCACTGGATGTTGTTCCAGCTGGAATACTGAAAAGGGTTTTTAATGCTGTAGGGCCTGGTCTTTTGGTTTTTATTAATTCCTGCCTTAGTTCAGGATTTGTCCCACCTGCTTTTAAACATGCTGTGGTTAGGCCCCTTCTTAAAAAAACCTCACCTTGACCCTTCAGTTTTATCTAATTTTAGACAAATTTCTCATTTACCCTTTTCATCTAAAGTTTTTTTTTTTTAAAAAAAAGCTGTTTTTATACAGTCACAGTCTTTTTTAGAAGACAATTCTATCTTTGAGAAGTTTCAGTCTGGGTTTAGATCTCGTCACAGCACTGAATCTGCCCTGCTTAAGGTGCACAATGATATTATGATGTCTGTTGATGCCAAATGCCCTGTGGTCTTAGTGCTGCTAGATCTTACAGCAGCTTTTGACACTGTGGACCATACTATTCTTTTGTCACGCCTGAATCACCATGTTGGCATCCATGGCACTGCACTTAAGTGGTTTGAATCCTACCTATCTAATAGAACTTTTTCTGTAATGATTGGTGACATGTCTTCTTCTAGTGCCTCTCTCTCCTGTGGGGTCCCACAGGGCTCTATCCTTGGCCCTATTCTGTTTTCATTATATATGCTGCTACTCGGGTCAATAATAGCCAGATACAGGATACTGTAACGGCTGGCTTTGGTACCCTCTCTTTAAGGCTCAGTTCAGCTGTCAGAAATTTGGGGGTGATTTTTGACAGCCATTTAAAATTTGATAAACAGATTGACAATGTAGTCAAGATGAGCTTTTATCAATTATGTCTGTTATCCAAAGCCAAACCTTTCCTGAGCCGCCATGATCTTGAGATAGCCATCCATGCTTTAATCATGTCTCGACTTGATTACTGCAATGCACTTTATGTTGGCATCTCTCAGTGCATCCCAGTGGCATCTCTCAATGCAGCGGCCCGTCTTTTGACCAACACACCTAGGCGAGAGCGCAATACTCCGATCCTTTTTTCACTTCACTGGCTTCCAGTCCATTTTAGAATTAATTTTAAACTTTTGCTTTTTGTTTTTAAAGCTCTTAATGGCCTTGCTCCGGTTTATATGTCTGAGACTTTGACTGTCCGTGACCAAGGCAGGACTTTGAGGTCATCCAATCAGCTTTTGCTGGATGTGCCTAGGTCAAGGTATAAACATTGGGGTGACCGAGCCTTTTCTGTTGTCGCCCCCAGGTTCTGGAATAATCTCCCCCCTGACCTACGTGCTATCACTGACCTGGCCATTTTTAAATCAGAACTTAAGACATATTTGTTTAGGATGGCTTTTAATACCCAGTAGTGGTGATATTTGTCTTGGCATTTGTTTTTATTTTATTCTCATTTTTAGGTATTTATTCTTATTTCTTTATTTATGTTATTTGTTTTTAATGCTGTTTATTTTCTGTAAATCACTTTGGTCACCTACGGTTTGTTTTAAAGGGCTATATAAATAAAGTACATTACATTACATTACTTTTACAAATACTTGTGACACTTTTATATATACTTCAATGCATTCCTTTGAATTTGATTTATTTTGGTGTTTTTTGTGTCTCATTTGATCCCAGTTGTTGTTGGTGCTGGGGTCAGGATGTGTCGTCATCTTTTCTTGGTTAGGCTTTATCATGCTGAATGAGGCTGGTGTAGTTGTTGTCTTGAATATCGTGTTGGTAGGCATAATGATGTTTTCTTGGGGCTTTGCAAAAGCTGCATTAAATATCTGTGGCGCTAAAGACTCGGGGTCCTCGCAAATTTAGGTGTGTGTCTGTTCATGATTAATTTGCCTCCTCAGTGGGATCACCCATGAGTCACTATTGATCAGGACTCCACTGCCCTCTCTGCAGAGCATCTACAACCACAGAGTCCACAGGAGAGCTGCCTCCATTCTTAAGGACCCCACCCACCACAATACAGACTGTTCACACTTTTACCCTTAGGTTGGAAGTACAGAATGTCAACGATGGCCCTCACGAGCCATCAATAAGAAGCCGAAAGCCAGCCGATGAGTTTGCATATTTTATTAACAAAAATACATGAATGACAAAATAACAGCCACAAGGGGCGAAAACATGACTATGACTATGACTAAGGACATGGACACAGGATAACAGACTCTGAAGGAATACACTTACAAAGATGATGAAGAATACGAACGTAAGCCCAGTTTTAGACACAAGCTAGACGGAGGTTTGACAAGGTCGCAGTGAGGAGTAACCCTCAGCTGCTTCCTTAAATACTAATGACAACCCAATCATTAAAGGAGAAATGTAATCAGTGAGATGTGATCCAGCTGTCACAGTGCAGCTCGGCTCTGACAGCCGGAAGTCCCGCCATGACGCTGTCACAATAAGAGCCCAGGACGGCCATATGGAACACAACACAGAAGAACGGGAAAAATACTGGATGATCCGAGTGCGGACAATATCAGCACTCAGACCATGACAGTACTCCCCCCTCAAAAGGCGCATTCCAGGCGCAACATTACATCCAAGCCCCCCACCCAGAAGGCCACCAGGGCTATCCCAGGGAGGGTGGAGGGGGAAACAGGCCACGAGGGCAAGACCCAACAAAAACCCTGTATCAAGGAGATGAGAGGGAGAAAAAAAAAACACAAAGGAGGACAACATGATAATCAAAATGACGAGATAATCACAGAAAAACAAGGCAGAGCATGATACAACACTCCTTAAGCAAAGCTGAAAACAAGAAGAATACCACATTCTGACTAATAAACAAAAATACAGGTACATACAAAAACACACAGTACTCTATAACACCAGGAGAAAAGAAAACTCACAAAGCTACTGAGCAGCAAATATTGTCCATTATTATAAATAGGTAAAGACAACAACAACAACAAAAAACCCCCCCACATTTTTCAGACTACAGAGGGAACAAGAAAACTGAAATACAGGCACATAATACAGCGTACCCCATAATACCAAGAAAGAAAAAAAAATAATACGCTACAGAGCGGCGATATACAAACAGTTCAAATAAGTCCACAGACAAAACAAAAGAGCATCCCTAACACTACAGAGGAAGAAAGGAAAAAAAAAACACTACAGGGATGTCAGCAGGAAGAGCACAGAGAAACAAAAAAACAAACAGTTCGGGAGGTCTACCCGCATCCAGCTTCCAGATCGCTGGCAGGGGGAAAAGAAATAGTTTGGGTGGTCTATCCCGGTCCCAGGGCCGGAAAAACAGTACCTCTGGCAGCCGGAACAGGTTGCTGAACAAAGAAAGGAGTCCGTCGGGTGGCCGTCCCAGAATGCCGAACCAGCGAAGCAGTTTCCCGGGTGGCCAACCCGCATTATTAGGCCACCAGGACCGAAGGGGAGAACTCTGAGGTGGCCTCCCTACTAAGAGGGATAGCGAGGGGAAGCCGAGCTGAAAACGGGGAATCCCAGCAGCACCCGGTGGAGGAAAAAAGGGATCAGGGAAAGGATGAGGGACCAGTCCGGCATCGAATGGCGGAGGATCTGCAGCTCCTTCTCCAAACTCCACTCAAACCAGCGCTGCGCCCTTGCTGGACTCTGATCGGGACAGTGCTGCACCCACGGCGGACCCCGACTGGGCCGGAACAGCGCCCATGATGGACCCCGATTGGGTCAAAGCTGCACCCATGACGGACCCCAACTGGGCTGGAACAGCGCCCACGACGGACCCCAACTGGGCCGGCGCAACACCAGGGATGACCTCCAAACCCAAACCTGGAACTTCCAGGACAGTGACCGGAACTGACTCGTCACCGGTGACCCTGGGAGAAGGCTCAGAAGAACAAAGAATACCGGGGTCAGGATCACCGGCAGCGGCAGAGCCCGGCGAGACAAGCTCGGATACAGCGGTCGGCTGCACCTGGTTCGTTTCCCCGAGAGACAGGCAATGATGCTCAAGAATGGAAAAGAGAAAGACAAAATAGAGCACTTGTCTGATCTCAGGCTCTACCGCCATCCAGGACTCCGACGATCCAGGTTCCATGAGCTGGAGGTCCACTCCTGGTTTCCACTTGACTGCGTCGGGCTCCGCAGCCGGCATGATGGTCCTCACAGTCTGAGGATTCCCTGGCGCTGAAGTCCATGCTGAAGGCCCGCACGACGTGGTGACAGGGGATCTGTGGCCTGCTGGGTTGAACTGCCCTTCAACGGATACCCGGGGACACTTAATCATCGGCGCAGGCTCCAACCAGCAGTCCGCTCTCCTCCTCTGCCCGTGACGTGGCTGCAGGGCTGGTACCAGGCTCTCCAGGGCCTCAGGCTCCTTCCTCATTCGGTGGTGTAATCCTGGCACCGGGAAATGCTCAGGGGAAGGAGACACAGAGGATGCAGGTTCACAATTAGTAACTGCAGCAGGTGAAAGAAGCTCAGCGAACTGTGAGCCCCGAACTCCACCCCCAGGAGTCAGACAAGGCAATTCACACAGTGAAGGAAAAGAATGAAAAAGCACTTGCCTGCTCTACTGAAGGCCGATGGGAACTGCTGCAGTGGGCTTGGTTCTCTCCTTCTCCCTCTGGATGGTGACAGAGGGCCCCCCGGGAAGACGAGGGGGAGCCACTCGCACAGGATCAGGAACAGGGACAGCCGGAGTTAGACTCGTGGAGCTCACCACTGGCTGGGAGGCAGAGTTCCTACGGCTCCCCGGAACTGGATCTGGATGGGGATCTTGCTGAGGCTGGAAATGAGCAGGGTGACGGCGTTTATCAGCAGAGACCAAGGCTTGAGTCAGGTCTGGGAAACGCCGCTCCAGACAGAGGCTAGCAGGTCAGCGTATTCGGGGTAATCATGGAATTTGGGATTGATCTTCACCAGTCTAACTGCCGCCACCACATTCCTTTGGATGTCACTGGTATTGGAGGAAGAGCAAGCTTCAGCCAAGTGGCCCTTGATGAGCTCAGCTACCCACTGTCTGTCTTCACGGGGGGTCCCGGCTGACGTCCTCCACTGTGGATGGGAACGGCCCTGGAGTGACGTGAACTCCTGGAATGGCTGGGCAACAGGAACTGGATCCCGAGGCGAGGAACGGGGATGCCTCACCTTCGGCTTCCTGCCAGAGTTCCCCTCCGGTCCATGGGTCTTCTCATGGAGAGCCGTAATTTCCGCCATCCTGTTCCTGACTTCGGCGTGGTTGGCAAGGGGAGGATTGTGGTTGTAGCATCAACATCTCCTCAAAACAATCCAGAAGATCACTTTCCTCCATTCTACAGGGATTTCACTTTTCTTCATTCTACAGGAATCTCACTTGTTTTCATATTAAAACAACCCTCACTCAAGGCCTGACCAAGAATGCTTTCCCCAGGACCCCAATGTAAACAGTTGCCTCTTGCAGAGATGGTAAGGATCAAAATTTGCTTTTAAAGGCTTAAAGGGACCATGAAAACTCGGAGTCCAGATTCCCAACGTGGACAGTTCATGTGGATAGCATCCACCCTGTAGGAAACTAATGCTCTTAAAAGGTCATAAACTTCTTAACCAGATGGGTTTATGACTTTTGACAGATACCAGACCCTTTCCAGATATCACAGACCTAAAGAAATTATCTACAGCTCAACAGTACCTCCTAGTGGTCACCTACGGAATGTGTTTCATTATGTATAATCTGATTGTCAATTCTTACTAAATATTAAGTTTCTTTCAGCTTATCATCTCCCCCGGATCCTAAGGACACTGAAAATCATCCTTCTGATCACCGACCAGGGTTTGCAGTACTTCATTAATCCTTGATCTAAATATGAGTGCATGTGTAGGAATCGTGAAATGATGACGCTGGATGATTTCTCAGTATTGGTTTAATTCCATCTCACGTCCCACAGCTCCTTCTCTCAGTCAGGGAATAAGAGAGTGAGCTGCGGTAAACCACATATATTTATACTTCCACATCAAACACAGAATCACATCCACATTTAATCCCTCCATTGTCCTCTCAGCTCCTCTGTCTGACCCCAGGAGGTCAGACAGTCCTTTCAGGTTCACTCTCCAGATCTTCTCACTTCTTCCACAGTTCGCAGGTGGTCCAGACTCATTGTCCATTTGAGGCGTGATGTCAATACACACCGCAAGTTCAAAGTTAGATAGATAGATAGATAGTTTATTTCGAACACAAAATATAACAAATACAAGCAAATGGCAAATGCAATAAAGTAACATTATACACTGTTCGAAAGGGAGAAGGAAGAAGTGAACACTTATTAATTCCATCTCCTCTTTTCCATAGATACACCCATGTGAATTTTATACAAATTACCACCTTTAAGACCCCAAGTAAACAATTTACTGTATTTTTTACAAATCAACATTAACACCCATCCATTCTAACATACAATGATGTCCATACAACAAAACCAGCCTCAAACAACACAGATATACACAGTGCTGTCCTACCCACCATTCCATAGTGTCCCATAATATCCCAGAGTGAACATAATGAATCGTACATATAACTAATACCCTTCTAACATATACCCTTTCAGCAAATGATGCTTATACCTCTTTTTGAATTGATTTCTGTTTGTACATAGTTTCAGTTCCGGCTCTAGACTGTTCCACAAATCCACCCCACAGACAGATATGCACATACTTTTCTTGGTAGTACGTATTTTGGGTTTTGTAAAGTTTAAGTCTCCCCTCAAATTATGATCATTGTCTCTTTTTTTAAAATATTTTTTGTATATTAGTTGGTAGTTGATTATTAATTGCCCTGTACATTACTTGTGCTGTCTTAAATTTAACTAAATTGATGAACTTTATGACATGTGACTTTAAGAACAACGAATTGGTATGGTTTCTATATCCTGCATTGTTTATTATTCTTATAGCTCTTTTTTGTAATGTGCATATTGACTGTAGGTTGGTTTTGTAGGTGTTTCCCCAGACTTCTACACAGTAGTTAAGATAAGGTAAAACAGTGAATTGTACAATAAGACCAATGATTTATAGTCCAAGAAGTGTCTTGTCTTCCCCAGTATGCCTATACATTTTGCTAATTTGGCCCGGATGTGACTGATGTGAGGTTTCCAGCAGATTTTATTGTCAAGCGTCACCCCCAGGAACTTATTTTCCTGTACTGTTTCTATTCTGGTATCATCTATCGTTACCATTATTTCATGATTTATTTTATAATTTCCAAACAACATAATCTTTGTTTTTTTTAGATTTAGAGATAATTTATTTTTGTTGAACCACTGCGTTAATTTTTTCATTTCAGTTGTGACCACCTCTAAAACCTGCTGCAAATTCTCACCAGTGCAGAGGATATTTGTGTCATCCGCAAACAAAATAAATTTCAGAATTTTTGATACTTGGCATATGTCATTTATATATAAAATAAAGAGTTTGGGTCCCAAAACTGACCCCTGGGGCACACCACAAGTGATGTCCATGAAGGGTGATTTGTGCTCACCAAATTGTTGTCTGTTACTTAAACTTTCCACCCAACTCAGTCCTACCCCTCTTATCCCATACCTTTCCAGTTTCCTTAGTAGTATTCTGTGGTCAATGGTGTCAAAAGCTTTCTTTAAATCTATAAATACTCCTACAGCAACCTTTTTTTTATCTATACAACTAGTAATTTCTTCTATAAGTTTGATCAGTGCCAAAGATGTAGATTTATCTGCTCTAAAACCATACTGGCTATCTGTAAGGAGGTTGTGTTTTTCAGTGAAATCATCCAGTCTCTTAGTGAAGATTTTTTCAAGTATTTTGGAGAATTGTGAGAGTAAAGAGACTGGCCTGTAATTTGTGAAGCGATGACTGTCTCCTGTTTTGTATAGAGGTATTACTTTTGCTATTTTCATTTTGTCTGGAAATGTACCAGTTTGAAATGACAGGTTACAGATGTGGGTGAGTGGCTTAACAATTCCCTCAATTACTTTTTTCACTATTGTCATGTCAATTTCATTCCAGTCCGTTGATTTTTTGTTCTTAAATTTACTCACAGTCTCGATAATTTCCTTTTCAGTAACTGCACCCAAAAAGATTGTGTTTGGATTTCTATCTTCTATTTCATTCACAGAACCACTGTAGTTTGTTTCTGGTGTCACTATTGATTTTTGCTAATTCAGGACCAACGTTTACAAAAAATTTATTGAAACCACTGACCACATCTTCCATATTATTTATCAAATTGCCATTTTCAATAAAATATTCTGGATAATTTGCATTCTTAGGATGATTACTAATAATCCCATTGAGTACTTGCCATATTCCTTTTATGTTATTTTTGTTATCCTCTAGTATTCTGTTGTAATATTCTTTCTTACAGGTCCTCATTATGATCTCAGCTTCCACCATTCTGCATTTAATGAATTGTTTATATAATGTATTCTTCTTTTTACATGCATTTATTAACCCCTTGGTGACCCAAGGAATATTTTTTTTTTTTTGTTGTCTGTCACTGTATTGTTTTATAGGACAGTATTTATTGTACAATGATTGAAATATTTGTAAAAATTTATCATGTGCTCTATTTATGTCATTTTCATCATAAACTATCTTCCAATCTTGTATTAATAATTCCTTTGTCAGTAAATGCATTGATTCTTCGGTTCTTATTCTTTTATATTTAATATTTTTGGTATACTTTTTCTTCCTATAATCACATTGATAGACCACAAAAATCGGCAGGTGGTCACTGATATCATTCAATAAAAGCCCACTCCTGATATTATTTTCCTTAATGTTTGTGAATATGTTATCTATTAGTGTGGCACTGTGTGACGTGATTCTGCTAGGTCCAGTAATTGTTGGATGTAAACCCATACTGTACATTGTGTTGATAAATTCTTCTAACTATGTTGTTTTGAGTTCATCATATCTATATTGAAATCCCCACAGATGAACATAACTTTATGAGTTAGTTTTGCATACATTTTTTCCATCCAGTCCTTAAATAAGTCAATGTTCGATCCAGGTGTTCTATATCCACAGCTCACTACTACATTCTTCACATTGTCCAGACAGATTTCTATTGTAATACATTCAAATAAATCATCCACAGTTACTGACAGATTCTCAACAACCTTGTATTTCAAGCTCTTGTCAACAAAAATTGCAACTCCTCCTCCTTTTTTCACTTTTCTATTTATATAATTTAGTTCATAGCCATCCATGGTAAAATCCACTCCTTTCTCTTCACTGAGCCACGTCTCTGATATTGCCACAATATTGAAGGGCTCTTTAAACTGGTGTAAATAATCTTTAATGTTATTAAAGTTTGCATAAAGACTCCTGCTGTTGAAGTGGATCATAGAAATATTGAAATCAGATGTGACCATTGTGTTAACCTGTTCATCTGTGTAGTAATTACAGTCATTATTGATGGAGCTAAATAAATTATTATCAGGGTCTATGTCATATTCTATGTCCTGTGGGTTGTGATCTGTGTATTCAAAAACTTTCAGTTCCTGTTGTCCCTGTTTGTTGATTTTTTGATTCATGTTGTTGAATGTTTTTTGCAGATGAGTAAAATCCTTCAGTGTCCTACAATTGTCTGAATTGTTGCTGTGACTCCAGTTCATAATATTCATTGATAATTGTCCAGTTCCATAATATTACGGATGTTAATGACCTTGGCTTCTTCAGGTGATCCGTTTAATTTGATGTATATTTTACAATTTGATGTCCAGGTGTTTTGAATCTTTTTCTGCTTTTTCAGGTATCTTGCTTTCCTGGCTATTTCTGCGTTTTCCTTCGTGAGGTGCTCGTTAATGTAAATGTTTGTTTCTTTTAGCTTCCTACCTTGTTTCAGTAGCGCAGTCTTGTGTTTTTTGTTCACAAACCTCATGATCACAGCCGGTTTGTCGCTGCTTTTCCTGGGCAGAGGGTGGCAGGACTCTATGTTGTTGCAGTCCAGCTGGATTCCTTTGGCCTGCATGAAGGCCGCCACTTGTTGCTCAGCGGATTCCTCATCCAGCTGACTTCCACTGCTGTCTGCGGCCACTGCTCTCACGTATGATCGGGGTTTGATGTGGAGCCCCGTGATGATCACATCGTTCGCCCGAGAGCTCTGGTCCATCTCAGCCATTCTGCTCTCCAGATACGCCAGCGTCCTGTCTTTCTCAGCGCTCTTGTTCCGCAGCGCTTTAATCTCCTCCATTAGGTCCAGGATGCTTCTTTGCTGTGCCTTTACAGCCGAAATCTCTTCCGCCAAGAAATCCAGCGCTTTTTTTATTTCATCTTCATTTTGCAGAGCCAAGTGGTGGACACCAGTGGTGAGGGGGGCCATTAAGCTGAAGAAGGAGTCCTATCAAGCTTGGTTGGCTTGTGGGACTCCCGAAGCAGCTGAGGTGTACCGGCAGGCCAAGCGGAGTGCAGCTCGGGTGGTTGCTGAAGCAAAAACCCGGGTATGGGAGGAGTTTGGTGAGGCCATGGAACAAGACTTTCGGTCGGCTTCAAAGAGATTCTGGCAAACTGTTCGGCGGCTCAGGAGGGGAAAGCAGCTCCCCGTCCACACTGTGTATGGTGCAGATGGGACACTGTTGACTTCAACTGGGGATATCGTCGGGCGGTGGAAGGAATACTTTGAGGATCTCCTCAATCCCACTGATACGCCTTCCACAGAGGAAGCAGGGTTTGTGGACGAGGGGGATGACTCGCCTATCACAGGGGCTGAGGTCGCAAAGGTGGTTAAAAATCTCCTTGGTGGCCGGGCCCCGGGGGTGGACGAGATTCGCCCTGAGTACCTCAAGGCCCTGGATGTTGTTGGGTTGTCATGGTTGACACGCCTCTGCAACATTGCATGGAGGTCGGGGGCAGTGCCTTTGGCATGGCAAACCGGGGTGGTGGTTCCTCTCTTCAAAAAAGGGGACCGGAGGGTGTGCTCCAACTTTAGAGGGATCACACTCCTCAGCCTCCCTGGGAAGGTCTATGCCAAGGTACTGGAGAGGAGAGTCCGGCCGTTGGTCGAACCTCGGATTCAGGAGGAGCAATGTGGTTTTCGTCCTGGCCGTGGCACATCGGACCAGCTCTTTACCCTCTCGAGAATTCTTGAGGGTTCGTGGGAGTTTGCCCAACCAGTTTACATGTGTTTTGTGGACTTGGAGAAGGCATTTGACCGCGTCCCTCGTAGATTTTTGTGGGGGGTGCTTCGGGAGTATGGGGTATCGGGCTTGTTGTTACGAGCTATTCGGTCTCTGTACGACCGTTGTGAGAGTTTGGTTCGTATTGCCAACACTCGGTCGGAGTCATTCCCAGTGAGAGTTGGACTCCGCCAGGGCTGCCCTTTGTCACCGATCCTGTTCATAATTTTTATGGACAGGATTTCTAGGCGCAGCCAGGGAATGGAGGGTGTCATGCTTGGTGACCACAGGATCTCATCTCTGTTGTTTGCAGATGATGTTGTCCTGTTGGCTTCATCCAGCAATGACCTACAGCTCTTGCTGGGATGGTTTGCCGCTGAGTGTGAAGCGGCTGGGATGAGAATCAGCACCTCCAAGTCCGAGTCCATGGTCCTCAGCCGGAAAAAGGTGGATTGTCCTCTCCGGGTTGGGGACAGGCTCCTGCCCCAAGTGGAGGAGTTTAAGTATCTTGGGGTCTTGTTCACGAGTGAGGGGAAAATGGAGCGAGAGATCGACAGACGGATTGGAGCAGCATCTGCAGTGATGCGGACGTTGTACCGGTCTGTTGTGGTGAAGAGGGAGCTTAGTTCTAAGGCAAAGCTGTCGATTTACCAGTCAATCTACGTTCCTACTCTCACCTATGGTCACGAGCTTTGGGTAATGACCGAAAGAACGAGATCACGGATACAAGCGGCTGAAATGAGCTTTCTCCGTAGGATTGCTGGACTCACCCTCAGAGATAGGGTGAGGAGCTCAGTCATCCGGGAGAGGCTCAGAGTAGAACCGCTGCTCCTCCACATTGAAAGGAGTCAGTTGAGGTGGTATGGGCATCTGATTAGGATGCCTCCTGGACGCCTCCCACTTGAGGTGTTTCAGGCACATCCCACTGGGAGGAGACCCCGGGGCAGACCCAGGACTCGGTGGAGAGACTATGTCTCCCAGCTAGTCTGGGAACGCCTTGGTATCCCCTCTGAAGAGCTGGAGCAGGTGGCTGGGGAGAGGGAAGTCTGGGCTTCTCTGCTTGAACTTTTGCCTCCGCGACCCGGACCTCTGGAAAAGCGGTAGAAGATGGATGGATTTTGCAGAGCTTTCTTGGGACCCATTTTCCCAGCCGATGATCGCTGAATCCGATCGTAGGAAAAAAAAACAAACAAAAAAAAACACACGTGGGAGAAATCCCTTTGTTTTCCTGAGCGCGAGGGGCGAGAGGCCAATTGCTACACCAGCCAGCAAGTTCTTTTATGTTTGGGTCTCTGCCAAGGAATATGTGAGCTACCTAATGTTACGCCACATCACTCCCCCCGAAACGTCCAAGAATGGACACACACCAACATTACTCTAACAGTTATACACATTATGTCAAGAATGGACAGTCATACACATCATGTCAAGAATGGACACACACACCAACATCACTCTAAGAGCTGTACCATTATGTCACCCCCCCATTTGCAGGACCTACAGCACAATCTACACGGGTTGATCAAAAATACACATCACTCTGCCCGTTGCCTAGGCTTCAATCTCCTCCCGAATCTGCTGTACGCAGGTTTCGCAGCCTGCATTGTGCCGTCCTGCGGCGCACCTGTGGAATGAGGGGGAGAAGGGTTATTTGTCCCCTGCGGGGAAACCAGGGGCCATTCCCTGGGAGGTCTGCCCCGTCGAGGCGCCCCCGCCGGTCGTACAGGTTTGTCACGTAACACAAAAGCAGGCTTTAATCTGTCAACACTGATTGTTTCTTTCCTGCCCCCCAAATCTAGCACAAAACATTTCTCCCCGGTTTCCAGCACTCGAAATGAACCGTTGTAAGGTGGGCGGAGGCTGTGACGCTGGGCGTCGTGCCTGACAAAAACAAACTCTGCGTTTTGCAAAGCCTTGGGAACAAAAACCCGCGGAAAAGTGTGATGAGCGGGGCCCGGGAGCATTTCTGCTCTCGTGCCACTTAGAGGTCCCCGCACCGGGGGGGCGCTCTGGTGCCGCATGGGCTGGCAGGAATTCTCCTGGCAGCCTGAGAGGTTGAGTAAAAACTAATTCAGCAGGTGAGGCATCTAAATCCTCTTTGGGTGCCGAACGCAACCCCAATAAAACCCATGGTAGTTTGTTTACCCAATCTGTATCCGTGAGCGACGCTCTGAGGGCTGCCTTCAACGACCTGTGAAAACGCTCGCATAAACCGTTGGCCTGTGGGTGATAAGCGGTGGTGCGATGGGCTGTCGCTCCTAAGCCGCTGGCCATTGCTGACCACAGCTCCGACATGAATTGCAGACCCCTATCGGACGTAATGTCTGACGGGACTCCGAACCGCTCTACCCAGGCTGTTAAAAAAGCGCGAGCCACCTCTGCTGCTGTGGTCGATTGCAATGGGACTATTTCCGGCCAACGTGTGGTCCGATCCACCATTGTCAGGAGATGTGTGAACCCTTGCGACGGTGGCAGGGGTCCCACTAGATCTACGTGCACATGATCGAACCTCTTAGCCGGAATGCGGAAAGGTTCTAAAGGAGCCTTCGTGTGCCTGTGAACTTTGGCCTACTGGCAAGCCATGCAGGCTTTCGCCCACTCCTTCAAGTGCTTGCGCAGGCTCGGCCAAACAAACTTCTCCGCTACCATTTTCACCAAAGCGCGTACTCCCGGGTGCGCTAGGGAGTGCACCGTGTCAAAAATGCGACGGCGCCACGTGGCCGGTACCACTGGGTGCGGTCGCCCGGTGGATACATCACAGATTAGTGGGGGTGAACCGGTTTGTAAACTTATGCTCTCCAGCCTTAACCCTGTTGGTCCAGACAGGAGCGCACGCACGTCTGTGTCTTCGCTCTGCTCTGCTGCCATGGCTGCGTAATCTATCCCCACGTGCACCGGAGCCGCGTGCGCGCTGTTACCTCGCTCCGCGTCTGCGGCATTACAGTCCCCATCTGCGCGGACAGGCGCTGTTACCGCTCGCGAGAGGCAGTCTGCTACCACATTAAGTTTACCGGCTACGTGCTGTATATCGGTGGTGAATTCCGAAATTGCGGCCAGCTGCCTCTGCTGTCGGCCTGACCATGGTTCTGAGATTTTGGACATTGCAAAAGTGAGCAGTTTGTGGTCGACAAACGCGGTGAAACGCCGCCCTTCCAACCATAACTGAAAATGGCGAATGGCCAGGTGGAGCGCTAGCAGTTCTCTGTCAAACGCACTGTATTTCCGCTCCGCATTTTCTTCCTTTTGCCTTCAGTGAGAGCAGTCGCATTTTTTTTTCCTCCCTCCTCCTATCCTGCCTTCCTGACCTAATCCCAGCTTGCTGCGTCTGAGTGAGTGTCTGTGCCGTCTCACCATCTTGCTGATCTCAACCCAAATGGAAAATACGGAAAATGGATATAAGCTGGGCTTTAAACGCAATTGACACCACCTTTTCAAACAGAAAATTGGGCCCGGGGGAGCCCAAATGTGGAGAGACCCATGGATTGGAACTCATGTGTCTGTGTGATTTGACTGAGGATGTGGAAAAACATCTACCTGTTTTGGCTACGATCACAGGATTTCTGCCGATTGGGCTTTGGAGTTCTCCTGGTGTATCGAAAATTTAACTGGAGGAGCTAATCAAAATGCGGACCCGGCGGAGCTGCTTCTCAATAATTCGACCAGATGGGGAGTGCACGAAATAGCGGCAAATGACCAACATGGAATTTACCATCTTCATGCATTAGAGAGATGGACTCTATCGGACATGTTCATCTGTGTTTAGAAGGGGAAACATCTGGAGTCGCTTCGTGCTCTCCAGGGAATGATATGAATTTAAAGCCAGTGAATGTTAATTTGAATTGTAAGCTCAGAATATGACAATAGGGAAATCCTATACTCCTATACTCTGTCTGAGCAGATTCGGCCTTGATCGGCGCCCCTGGATAACTCACTCCTCCAGAGTTGAGATAAGCGGATGTGTCAGCTGGCTCGCTAACCCAAACACCGCTGCTGTGCAATAAACAGAACTCTTCAGGGACAGCGTTCATGAACTATAACATCTATCGTTGCCTAGGAGACTATTTGTTGTGCTCCAGTAACTGATACACTCAACACTGCACACACACTGATATCATCATACTGATATACATGCACTGCTCTCTCCCTGCTGTGTGACTTGTCTACTAAATGTCTGCTAATAAGCATTGAGGTTTTTTTTGCCTGCAATCAAAATTTCGCTTACTTACTTAAGCGTCAATTTGATAAAACATGTTTTTTTCTCTCGCCTACTGTGTGATATCCACTCTTTTTCTTTTTTTTTTTCCTTTCTTCTTTATGACTGGCGCCTAGCGGCTGCCCCGGCCTTGGATGCGCTCTGCAGAGCGTGCCCAAATGCCAAGTCACGTTTCGTTACCTTGTATTCATACATGTGTAATGACAATAAAGTTGAATCTCATCTCATCTCATCTCATCTCATCGCGTAGGGACCTGCTGAAAAAAGCGAGTGGCTGCCAAACCCTGGCGACCTGCTGTTCTACAATGGCTCCTATGGCCACATCTGACGCGTCTGTGGTTAGCGCTATTCGGGCTGCTGGGTCTGGGTGAGCCAGCAGTGCTGCGTCTGCCAGTGCTCTTTTAACCTCAGTGAATGCGCGCTCCCGCTCTGGGGACCACTCAATCACATTGGAGGGCTTCTGTTTTTTTAGTGCGGCGTACAACGGTTGCATGAGCTGCGCCGCGTGGGGTATGAAACGGTTGTAAAAATTTACCATACCTAAAAATTCTTGCAACGCTTTTACCGTTTGTGGCTGGGGAAACTCAGCCACTGTGCGTACTTTGGACGGCAGCGGGACTGCTCCCTCTGGGGAGACGCGGTGCCCTAAAAAAATCGATCTGCGCCAAAATGGCACTTGGCCGGGTTGATTATCAACCCATGCGCTCCCAACCTTTGAAAAACTGTCATGAGGTGACTTTCGTGTTCCTCCTCAGAGGCGCTGGCGACCAAAATATCGTCTAAGTAGACAAAAACAAAAGGGAGGTCGTGCAACACGGCATCCATCATGCGTTGGAAGGTTTGCGCGGCGCCTTTAAGGCCAAAAGGCATGCGTAAAAACTCAAAAAGCCCGAACGGGGTTATTACCACTGTCTTGGGAATGTCCTCTGGTTGGACCGGGACCTGATGATAACTGCGGACCAGGTCTATTTTAGAAAAAATGCGCGCCTTGGCCAAATGCACCGAAAAATCTTGGATATGCGGAATTGGGTAGCGGTCCTGCGCTGTGGCATTGTTTAACCTGCGATAATCACCACAAGGTCTCCATGAGCTGTCAGCCTTAGGCACCATATGCAGGGGGGAAGCCCAGGCGCTCTTCGAGCGGCGAATTATGCCCAACCTTTCCAGGTTGGCGAACTCCTCACACGCAATGGAGAGCTTAGCTGCATCCAAGCACCGAGCCTTCACAAAAACTGGCGGGCCACTTGTGGTTATAAAGTGCTCCACCCCGTGCTTCGCCATCTTAGCTGAAAACGTGGGAACTGTGAGTGCTGGAAACTGGTTTAGGAGAGTGTGAAACTTACCTCCTGCTGTGGCGACGTTGGTCTGTACTGGCGGCGGGGACACTCGGGCTGCACAAGGGATGGAACAAAAAGAGATTGCATTAACCAAGCGTCTATTAACCAGATCTACCAACAAGCCATGTGAGCACAAAAAGTCAGCGCCTAACATGTTGAAACTCACCGCCGCTACTATGAAGGTCCATTCATAGATGCGGCGTTGCAAGGACAGGCGCAGAGTCCTTTTGCCAAAAGTCTTGATCGAGGAGCCATTTGCGGCCGTTGCCCCGTCTCCGCGGGGGCCGGCCACCCGGTCCGCGTAGGTTGTGGTGATGAAACTCCTCTGTGCTCCGGTGTCAACAAGGAATTGCCGTCCAGAGCTCGCGTCTGTCAGGTACAGCAGCTTGTTCTGTTCACCGAGGGTCGAAGCTGCCAACGACCCCCGGCTCGTGCGTTTCCCTGCTTCTTGAAGCCGCATGGTGGGATGCATCTGTGTGCTTTGTGCGTGAAGCGTCGATGGTAGAAACAGAGCTCGTCCCCTCCTCTGCTTCGGGACCGCGCCGCTGCTGTCATCGCTGGGGTTGCTTCTGCTGCCACTGGTTCTCCACCGCCCTCGGCTGCCGCGCCGAGGTCTGCTGCTGCCACTGAAGTCTCCTGCTCGCCACAGGCGTTGAGGAGCCGCTCCGCTTCCACTGCCAGCGCGCGGAAATTCTGCTGGTTCACACACCTCATGCTGGACAGGGAACCCCTCATGTGTGCTGGAAGGGTCCTCAAGAAGATGTGTTTAAATAGAAACGCATCGTTGTCTGCCCCGATCATCTGCAGCATGTCCTCCATGAGGATGGTCGGCCTGCGTCCTCCTCTGTCGCGCAGGTCCAGAAGTGTTCTGGCCCTCACCTCGGCTGATGGCACAAAACTCCGGATGAGGGCGGCTTTCAGGGCGTCGTATTTGCCAGCAGCGGGCTGCTGCTGCACCAGGCTCCGCACACACCGGGCTGTGCGGCTGTCGAGTCTTGCGATGACATTATGGAACTTGATGTCATCTGCTGATACCCCGTTGAGCACGAACCACGATTCCACGTGTTGGAACCATGAGTGTGGGTCCTCCTGCCAGAACTCGGGGAGTTTAATTGAGTTTACGCCCGTGCGGGCGGTCTCCGGTGAATCCGGGTCGGAGAGACGATCTCCAAGCCTTTCCATATGTCTCACGTGTGGGTCACCAATGTAGGAATCGTGAAATGATGACACTGGATGATTTCTCAGTATTGGTTTAATTCCATCTCACGTCCCACAGCTCCTTCTCTCAGTCAGGGAATAAGAGAGTGAGCTACGGTAAACCACATACATTTATACTTCCACATCAAACACAGAATCACATCCACATTTAATCCCTCCATTGTCCTCTCGGCTCCTCTGTCTGACCCCAGGAGGTCAGACAGTCCTTTCAGGTTCACTCTCCAGATCTTCTCACTTCTTCCACAGTTCGCAGGTGGTCCAGACTCATTGTCCATTTGAGGCGTGATGTCAATACACACCGCGAGTTCAAAGTTCTTTTATGTTTGGGTCTCTGCCAAGGAATATGTGAGCTACCTAATGTTACGCCACACATGTATTATAAACATGTATAAGAAATGTTATGTTCATGAGTGTTAGTCAAACGAATGTTAATATTAATAGTAATGGTATAAATGCATGATCACTGAATATTAGCCAAGTCACTTAATTTAGTTAGATCTTATATTGAGCACCTAATTTTATAAGAACTGAATGGGTATTAATTGTTGTCCGCTATCATTCCTGGCCCCCCAGCTTTCTCTCCTTTTCATGGGATAATGCCCTTTTCTTTGATTGGCCGCTCCCAAACAAAGAAATGTTTTCACATTGGATAACGGCCCGTTCGAACTCCTCTTTATGAAAGTTGATTGGTCTGTCTTGCGACCAGCCCGTTTTATGACCCCACGGTGTGCTCAGTTAAAAGAGTGAAGAGCTGCCCTGCGTGTAACAAGAAAGGGCACAAAAGAAGTAGAACAAGAAGACAGAGAGAGAGAAGAAAGAAATGAAAAGAGAATAAGGAAAGTATAGAGAGAATATAGAAAGACAAGAGAAGAAGTTTAAGATTAAAGAAGCAGAATAGCGATCTAGATCTCAGAGAAAAGTTTTGTTTCATTTTTTTTAAAGTTCCTTACCTTGTTCTTTTATCTAAATTGTTCTGTGTGAAGTCTGTCAAATCCTGAATTAGTTTTCTCAATTTTCTGGTTACTGAGGAGAAACCATCTTTTTCTTATGAGCTTGCGTTAAATAGAGAGTCAGAGTCTCAAAATATTTTTTTCCTTCACCTCAGAAGCCATTCTTATCCTAGTGAATGTTTTTCTTAGATTTTCTGACTTTTCACGCCATTAAAGTGGACCTTTAATTTTCCTAATTTGAAGTGAACAGAGATTGTGCTTTTGGACTCTCTTTCCGGCCTCATACTCGCCTGACTGAGAAGTTGCTCCTTCAGTTTTTCACGGCCAGAGACCTCACAAATTCGGACTCTTTGCCAAGGACCTTTCACGCTGCTCTGAGACAACTATTCATTGCTGCCATTGTCCTGTACGAGCCCCCAGCTGAGCTTGCACTTCTTACGGCTGTGAGGAAGCATAGCAGCAGTCGCTTTCTCCCAATGTCCTGACTTCAAAACTCAGCCGGTACCGAGCTGATGAAAAAGTGGACCTACAGCTGTTTGTAAGTGAGACTCCCATTTTCCTATCTGCTGGGTTAAACGTGATGTCCTAACATTCAAATTACAATGGTACAATTAGTCTCTCAGCCACAGGATAAAGCTATAAACTGAAGGAAGGCTCTTAGTCATTTTTAAGTAACTTCCCTTCATTTTTGTAGATTAATTCAGAAGTTCATTTTTAGATAATCAGCTTATGAATTTTCCCCATAAAATTGTGTTCTGTTTTTGTTAGACATTTCAGCCTTCATTTACCGTTGAAACATAAGTCTGGTTTCTCCTTGGTTCTACAAAGGTTTAACGCTAGATTTTATGTTCAGGAATCCAATAACAGTTGATGTGATATCGGACGCCTGTTATCATTTGAATCTGTTTATCCATCATTTGAATGTCATATCATGTAACCTGAATGAGTTTAATAAAAGGGTGAATGAGAGAAGTTGAAGCGTTTTCCTTTCACATAAGATAAGATAAGATAAGATAAGCCTTTATTAGTCCCACAATGGGGAAATTCCAGGATTGCAACAGCACAGGGATAGCAACACTCAGAGCAACAATCAGAAGGCAAGAAAAAAAACAAGCAAGCAAGAGCAGCTAATATACATATGTACATATTACTATAAAATATATATATATATACACACACACACACACAGACACACAGTGCAGAGCATTGTAGCTGGATGGAATAAATATATGAATATATGAACCCACAGTGCAGAGCATTGTAGCTAGATGGAATAAATATGTAAATATATAAAAATATATATGTTTCTTAGATCACGGCAGGAAAAGAACTCCCTTAAATTTTGAGACTGATCCATTAAGTAATTGAAGGTACAAAATTAATTAAAACTAAGTTTAACCCCTTGCACTCCGGGCAATTTTCCTAAAAATGCCAAAAAATAACGTGCCCAAAGTAAATCGAAAGCTGTTCTTCAACCCTTTGCAGCATCTTCATGGGGTTGGTCTCATTTAAAAGAAAATACTTGGAATTTTTTGGCAAAAAAACATAATCTCTCTACGTGCTCCGGCCACTGAGGTACAGTCATCTAAACATACTGAACTTGAAGAAAAAAAATTTGGACACAGTGTTTTTTTGGATACAAATGCTTGCAAATAACACACAGCTGTCCGATCTGGCTGGAAAATGCAACAGAAATGTAGAACCAAGTGTTATCCAGCGGAGATCCAAATTTGGTAACAATACCACAAAAAAGGAATATTTTACACAGCTTTGTTCTCAGGCTGTTCCCAGGCGTTTTGGAACTGTGCCAAATTGTGCCAAATGGCACAGTTTGGAAAAACGTCTGTAACTTTTGAATAATTCAATGTAGAATCTTCATTTTAGGCTCAAAGGAAAGGTCACACTCAGGGCTGTGTCTGTGTGTGTGGGGGGGGGGTTGCCCCCCCCCCGCTACCAAGGACGGAGTTCGGCCCTCGCTACATGACAGATTACACTCGTTGCATGTTTCCACAGCAACGCTGTCACAGCGGCTTCCCCCCCCCTCGCTACTGTGTGTGTGTGGGGGGGGTTGTCCCCCCCCCCCGCTCGCTACAGAGGATGGACTTCGGCCATCGCTACACAACGGATTAGCCTCATGTGGTGATGTGGGACAGCAGTGCAATCACCGGGGCTTCCCCCCCCCCCGCTGCAGAAGAATAGCGGGGGTAGGGGGGTATTCACAGCCTGTACACTGCGAGCAACCCCTTGTAGCGCGGCGCACGAACTTCAGACTTTGTGAACCGCACAGCTGTAATTTACCGATCGGTCAAAAGTCATTTTGGATTACAATTTTCAGGGATAGAGAATAATTTAGCTTATAACACCTTACCTCTTCACAGCAGCAGTGTCCTGGCGAACTTCTCTTCCTCATTGTCAGAAGAACGCGACGCTGGTCCGCTCTGGCTCTGGTCTCACGACTTGATCAAAACATAATTCCGTTATTGCGGTTTTGTGCTTCCATG
The DNA here is from genome assembly GCA_020510985.1 of Pholidichthys leucotaenia. Lineage (NCBI taxonomy): Eukaryota > Metazoa > Chordata > Actinopteri > Cichliformes > Pholidichthyidae > Pholidichthys > Pholidichthys leucotaenia. Next base: position 406,363,762 of record CM035844.1, on the reverse strand, counting down.
ATTGCGGTTTTTGGCGAACGATTTTTCAAAACAAATAACAGTAGTAATTAAAAAAAGACTGGCGAAGGCGTGTGTGTCACTCAGCCTTCGTCGTCAGCCTCCGTCGGTCTATAATGACCATGGAAGAAATCATAACGTCTACTCTGCTGGAACCAATACAAAATAAGCACCGCCTGTGGCCGAACATGCCGATCCACGAATGGCACTCCCTGTCACACAGGTTGCATTTGTGGATGGTCTCCATGCTGCTGGGTCTGTGGGGCTCTTCCTGTGTCCTTTTTTGATCAGCTCCAGCAGCCAGTCTTCACCCAGCCTTAAAAAAAAAAACAGTTCGCGAACTTATCTGCTTCAATTGGCTCACTGCATTCAAAGCGTTGGGAGGCGGGTCCTCCTTCCTAGGTTTTCATTCATTGGCTCTTCATGGTTTCAGAAACCCAATTCAAGTCTCTTATTAGTCGAATGAGAGGTCAATCAGATGAACTAATCTGTTCGCGGCTGTGTTTGCAGCTTTTTTTTTCAGTGGCGCTTGGAGGCCACACCACCTACCTCACCACCATCAATATCCTTCATGCGTCATGTGTCCGAGGGCGCACGAGTGCGCTCTCGTGCGCCCTCATGCGCCCTAGGACGCAGAGACTTGCCCGCCCGCGGAACAACGGAGTGCAAGAGGTTAATATAAGTGTCTTTTAGGACTGGTGCCCCTTTTAACGAGTGCTTTTTTATTTTATTTAGTGAGTGCAGGAGTTTAACGCCGTCCCCTTTTACACCCACTATTAAATAAAATAAATAATTCCTGTACCTTATTACAATATTTTATTAACTATCTAAATGACTATACGGTTAATAGCCGCCTCAGCGAGGTCCACGAACCAGCGTGCGTCAAAGGGAGTGAAGGCCTTATGAACGGCGTCGAGGAAGTAGTCTACCTCTCTGAGAGCTACGATCAGCTCGTAGCCCAAGTCTAAGGAGTAGCCCGCTCCTGGTGATGCCATCTCCAACACGCTGGTATGCGGAAAACAAGGAAAAAACTACAAGCCCCAAAAACAAACTCACAGTGACCGGCATCTCATTTTGGCTGCGACCTACTGTCAGCGATGGCCCTCACGAGCCATCAATAAGACACCGAAAGCCAGCCGAAGAGTTTGCATATTTTATTAACAAAAAGACATGAATGACAAAATAACAGCCACAAGGGGCGAAAACACGACTATGACTATGACTATGACTATGGACACAGGATAACAGACTCTGAAGGAATACATGCCACCATCAGTGTGTGAATGTGTGTGTGAATGGGTGGATAGCAGGATCTGTAAAGCGCTTTGGTCATCAAGAGATGAGAATAAAAGTGCTATATAAGTGAGTGCCATTTACCATTTATCATTTACACTTACAAAGGCGATGAAGAATACGAACATAAATTCAGTCTCAGACACAAGTTAGACGGCGGTTTGACGAGGTCGCAGAGAGGAGTAACCCTCAGCTGCTTCCTTAAATACTAATGACAACCCAGTCATTAAAGAAGAAATGTAATCAGTGAGATATGACCCAGCTGTCATGGCACAGCTTGGCTCTGACAGTCCTGCCGTGATGCTGTCACAATAAGAGCCCAGGACGGCCATATGGAACACAACACAGAAGAACGGGGAAAATACTGGATGATCCGAGCATGGACAATATCAGTGCTCAGACCATGACACAGAAGTGTGAAATGTAGGACTTCAAGACTCAAGAACTGTTTCTTTCCGACTGCCATCAGACTTCTAAACAGCGGGGTCTGTAATCATATGACATACCTCATGGAACTGCATCCATCTGTTTACTGTTTACTTTTGTCACTTTGCATATGTACCTGCACTCAGTGCTGAAACTGTTTACATTCACTGCTCTTAGTGCACATAAGCTGATGTTGCACGAATTTGCACAATGTACAGTGGAGAAAATAAGTATTGAACACATCAACATTTTTTTCATTAAACATACTGTATTTCTGATGGAGCATTAACTTGAGATTTTCACCAGATATCAGTAGCAGCCCAAGTAATCCATACATACAAAGAAATCAAGGCAACTGTGTTCACAAAACAAGTTATATTTAATAAAGTGGAATGACACGGGGAATAAGTATTGAACACATGAAGAAAAAGAGGTGCAAAAAGGCATAGAAAGCCAAGAATCCAGCTGAAATCCATCAGAATTTAGGAAGCCAACCCATCCCCCATCAGTGCAAATTAATTTCAACTGGTTAAGTCCTGACTGATAGCCTTTGAAAAGGTCTGTGAATATCAGATTGTCACACCACAAAGAACTCATAATGGGTAGAAGCAAAGAGCTCTCTCTAGACCTTTGCAACCTTGTTGTTGCAAAACATAATGATGGCACTGGTTACAGGTGCATTTCTAAACTGCTGAATGTTCCAATGAGCAATGTTGGAGCCATCATTCGGAAGTAGAAAGAACATCATTCTACCATAAACCGGCCATGACCAGGAGCTCTTTGCAAGATTTCTGTCAGAGGAGTCAAAAGAATTATCAGAAGAGTTATCCAAGAACTAAAGACGACTCAGGGAGAGCTCCAGAAAGACCTGGAGTTAGCAGGTACTGCTGTTCCAAAGTTCACCTCGCAAGACTCCATTGCTGAAGAAAAAGCATGATGAAGCTTGTTTAAAGTTTGCTGCACAACATTTGGGCAAGCCAGTAAAACACTGGGAGAATGTAGGCTGGTCAGATGAGACCAAAATTGAACTTTTTGGATGCCACAGCACACAGTATGTTTGAAGGAGAAATGACACTGCACACCCCATCATGGTGTGGGGGTGTTTTTCTGCACATGGTACAGGCAGACTTCATATAATTAAAGGAAAGATGACTGGACAAATGTACAGAGAAATCCTGACCTGAATCCAATTGAAAATCTATGGAACGAATTGAAGGTCAGAGTTCATAGAAGACACTATTGGAACCTTCAAGATTTGACAGTTTGTGTGGAAGAATGAGCTAAAATCACTCCTGAGCAGTGGTGGACCCTCATGGCCAGCAAAGCCTTTTCTGCTGGCCTAAACACTATCAGAATTACATTTACAACCTACATTCTTATATATGTTCCTTGAGGATGTATTAAATTATTCCCAATAGTCTATTCTCTGGTTCCAAGGTTGTCATAGCCAGGAGCGGCACTGGGGTTAAGCTCCCAGTGCTCATAAAATGCTCCTTATGGCGTGCGTCTCGAAAAGCCTCTGACAGCCAAGTCCAACTCCTAGCCTGCCCGTGTGGTTTAGTCTCTAAGCCCGGCGGAACTGCTTTTACTAATAGGAGAAGGGGAAGGGAGAAGGAGAAGGGGCGAGGGCGGATCTCTGGCGCCTTAAAACCAGATGCTTCGGGTAGATGGTGGCTCGTCAACCTGGGAAGGTAGCCCATCTAGGGGAAGGTAAACCCTGATTTCAAACCTCCGCTGCCTTGCGGCACACCCGGTCACAGGAAAGGCTTCGGGAGTCAACCCTGAGGAAAAATCCGGAGTCGGAGCCCCTAAGGCAGTTCTCTGTTGTGCTCAACATCGTTCTGGCAGCTCCTGCGACGGCGCTGGTGCCAAACTGTAGCAGCCCTGCTGTTCCTTTGGATTCATCAGTAACGTGGAGAGGGGGGACATGCTGCATGGGCAACATCTTGTCCTCCATATCTTCCTGCCCAGGCTTGAATCCTACCAACGCCCAACGCTGGAAGGTAGAACACCGGATCACTGGAGAGGACACTCCAGCTTCGCCTTTGGCGTAGACAAAACACGCGGAATGACAGTTACCGGTTATAGGCCACCGCTCAATTGGCGTAGAGCGCGGCGCCAGGGGTTGTTCCCGATGGTGGGAGGGATCATCGGATCTCACTGGACAGCTACCGCCCACCTCAAGCTGGGCAGCCCCCAGCCAATAAGGTGTTGTCCTGCCACAGCCTGCTTTCCTCATTGGGTGCATGGGGATAAGGAGAAGTCCGAACAGCAGGCTGAGAACCTTCGCACCAGGCAAGACAAAAAAACAAAAGAGACCAACTCTAAAACTGGGAACTTGGAACGTCCACACTATGATGACAGGACTCGCTGCTAACCTCAAGGACATCAACGACACCAGGAAGACTGCCATCATCAATAATGAGCTGAAGAGACTGGGAATGGATATCGCCACTCTCCAGGAAACACGGTTGGCTGACGCAGGCACACTGAGAGAGAAGGACTACACGTTCTACTGGCAGGGAAAGGGCAGTGACGAACACAGGGAACACGGAGTGGGCTTCGCAGTGAAGAACACCTTGCTGAAGATGGTGGAACCGGGCAGCAATGGCTCTGCACGACTCCTCACCCTCCGCCTCAACACCACTCAAGGCCCAGTCACCCTCATCAGTGTGTATGCCCCAACACTGACAGCCACACCAGAGGCAAAAGACGAGTTCTACGAGAATCTCGCAACAACTGTCAGGATCATCCCCAACTCTGAACAACTCATTCTCCTTGGAGACTTCAATGCCAGAGTGGGTGCTGACCATGACTCCTGGCCCTCCTGTCTTGGACCATTTGGCGTGGGCAGAATGAACAACAACGGACAGTGGCTGCTCGAGTTCTGCACATATCACGATCTGTGCATCACAAACTCGTTCTTCAAGACCAAGCCCCAACACAAGGTTTCCTGGTGACATCCATGCTCAAAGCACTGGCACCAGCTGGACTTGATCCTGACCAGGCGCACCTCACTGAAGAACATGTTAATTCACCCGCTCGTTCCAGAGTGCAGATTGCGACACAGACCATTCATTGGTGTGTTGCAAGGTCAAGCTGCAGCTGAAGAAATTCCATCATGCTAGACAGCCTGGAACGGCACGGATTGACACCAACAAGATAGCCCAACCAGAACTTGTTGAGCAGTTTGCCTCCACCTTTGAGAAGGAACTTGATGTACCACAAGAAGGAGAATCTGCAAAGCAGAAGTGGGAAGAGCTGCGAAACACCATCCACCGCACAGCCTTGGCTACCTTTGGGAGGAAGACCTCGAAGTCACAGGACTGGTTTGATGCCAAGTTGACCGAGATGACCCCCGTCATTGAAGCCAAGCACTCAGCACTTGCTGAGTACAAGAAGTACCCAAACAAGAAGAATCTCCAGACTCTCAGGGCTGCGAGAAGCAAAGTTCAGCAGACTGCTCGGCGCTGTGCCAACGAGTACTGGACTCAGCTCAGCCAAGACATTCAAACCGCTGCCATAACAGGGAACATCCGTGGTATGTACGATGGCATCAAGAAAGCACTTGGCCCGGCTCAGAGCAAGACGGCCCCCCTCAAATCCTCCACTGGGGAGATGATCACAGAAAAGAACAAGCAGATGGAGAGATGGGTGGAACACTACTCCGACCTCTACTCCAGACAGAACACCGTGACACCGTCAGCCCTTGATGCCATCGACTGCCTGCCATCCATGGACGAACTTGACGCTGAGCCAACCATCGACAAACTCAGCAAGGCCATTGATAGCTTGGCCGCTGGCAACGACGGCATACCCCCCGACCTGATCAAGCACTGCAAGGCCGCCCTACTGCTGCCATTGCATGACATTCTCTGCCAGTGCTGGAAAGAAGGTGCTGTACCACAGGACATGAGGGACAGTAAGATCATCAGGTTCCGGCGCCACATGAGTTGGCTGCCTTTTGCAACAGCGGCTCAATTCTGAGTCTTTTTATCTTCCTTCTTCTTTCTGATCCGGTGATAACTTTCTGATCTGGCACACCTTTCACTCTATATATATCACGGACACACAGATTGCCCCAAAGGTCTCCTGAGTCGGTGGACGGAGCCTCTGTTTACAGCAGGAGACGATACAGCAGGGAAGAGCTAGCTAGCACTCAACCGCCACCCGGTGCTAACGGAGAAACTCAACATACCGGGAGAACTGAAGCGAAAACGACGCGGGTGCTGGGCTGGAGTTTAGGCGACGTGCAAGAAATATAAGACAGAATAATAAAGAGCGATGGCAAGAACCAAGCAGACCGCCCGTAAATCTACTGGAGGAAAAGCCCCCAGGAAAAGCTGGCCACCAAAGCTGCTCGAAAAAGCGCTCCGGCCATAGGCGGAGTGAAGAAGCCTCACTGTTACAGGCCCGGTACCGTGGTTCTGAGAGAGATCCATCGCTACCAGAAATCCACGGAGCTGCTCATCCATAAGCTGCCCTTCCAGCGCCTGGTGAGGGAGATCGCTCAAGACTTCAAGACTGACCTGCGCTTCCAGAGCTCTGCCGTCATGGCTCTGCAGGAGGCCAGCAAGGCCTACCTGGTGGGTCTCTTCGAGGACACTAACCTGTGCGCCATCCATGCCAAGAGGGTCACCATCATGCCCAAAGACATCCAGCTGGCCCGCCGCGTCCGCAGAGCGAGAGCTTAGACTTTCTGCTGCACATCCACCAACCACAATGCTCCGCACTGTGTCTATATATATATATATATATATATTAATATGTACATATATATACTAGCTGCTCTTGTTTTTTTCTTGTCTTCTTGATTGTTGCTCTGAGTGTTGCTATCCCTGTGCTGTTGCAATCCTGGAATTTCCCCACTGTGGGACTAATAAAGGCTTATCTTATCTTATCTTATCTTATCTTATCTTATTTTATCTTATCTTATCTTATCTTATCATCACCCTCTACAAAAACAAAGGGGAGAGAAGCGACTGCAACAACTACAGGGGCATCTCCCTCCTCAGCGTTGTTGGCAAAGTCTACACACGAGTTGTTCTCGTTCATCTACAGAAGCTTGCCGAACGTGTCTACCCCGAGTCTCAGTGTGGCTTCTGCGCTGAGCGATCGACGGTAGACATGATATTCTCCATCCACCAACTCCAGTAGAAATGCAGATAACAGAATATGCCCCTGTACGTCGCCTTCATTGACTTCACCAAAGCGTTCGATCTGGTCAGCAGAGAGGGCCTTTTCAAGATCCTGCCAAAGATAGGATGCCCACCAAAGTTGCAAAGCCTCGTCGAAGTGTTTCACACCAACATGCAGGGGATAGTGCAGCACGATGGCAACATCTCAGAGCCGTTCAACATACGCAGCAGAGTGAAACAGGGCTCTGTACTTGCGCCAACCCTCTTTGGGATTTTCTTTGCTATGCTCTTGAGGCATGCCTTCAGCACAGCAACAGAGGGAATCTACCTGCACACAAGATCTGACGGCAGGCTTTTCAACCTCGCCCGCCTGAAAGCCAGAACCAAAGTACGCGAGGCTCTAATCAGAGACATGCTGTTCGCAGACGACGCTGCAGTCGCAACCCACACACAGCAGGAGCTTCAGACCCTGATGGACTGCTTCTCCCAGGCATGCAAGGACCTCGGGCTTACCATCAGCCTGAAGAAGACTAACATCTTGGCGCAAGGCACGGAAGCACCACCAACCATCACCATCGACGACTACGAGCTGGAGGTCGTGAATCAGTTCACGTACCTGGAGTCCACGATCAGCAACAACCTCTCCCTTGATACAGAGATCGACAAGAGGATTGGAAAATCAGCCTTCACACTCGCTCACCTCACCACACAAGTGTGGGAGAATCCCAAACTCTCTGTCAAGACGAAGATGGCAGTGTACAGCGCCTGCATCATCAGCACACTGCTCTATGGGAGTGAGATGTGGACAACATATGCCCGGCAGGAAAAGAGACTGAACTCCTTCCACTTGCGCTGCATTCGCCACATCCTGGACATATCCTGGCAGGACAAAGTGCCCAACACAGAAGTTCTGTCCCGCGCCGGCCTTCCCTCCATGTTCACTCTACTCAGGCAGCACAGGCGCCGCTGGCTAATCCGCATTCACCGTATGGAGGATGGCAGAATCCCCAAAGACGTCCTCTACGGAGAACTGGCGACTGGCAGGAGAGACGTTGGCCACCCACAGCTGCGCTTTAGAGACGTCTGCAAGAGAGACATGAAAGCCCTGGAGATCAACACAGAGCGCTGGGAGGACCTTGCAACGGACCGCTCCAAATGAAGAGGCACCCTGACCAGACAGCTCAAGGCGGGTGAAGAGAGACTGACTGCTGCAGCAGATGAAAAAAGGACCCGCAGGAAGAACCGCCACAGACCCAGCAGCACGGAGACCATCCACAAGTGCGACCTGTGTGACAGGGACTGCCATTCGCGCATCGGCCTGTTCAGCCATAGGCGGTGCTGTTCCAGCAGAGTAGACGTTTAGGATTCTCTTCCATGGTCATCATAGACCGACGGAGGCCGACGAAGTCTATTCTTTTCATTTTGTAGCTTTTCTCTTGATTGCACTCCTTCCAGTGGTGTAATGCATGTAGAGTTTTTTTTTTTTTGTCCAATCATATTTCAACCATCTGTGTTGCCAGGGTCAAGCAAATCTGCCTTGGGCCTTCAGGAATTAACAGTGTTGCTCTGTAGGTTAAATTAACTGTTAAACTTATCCTGTTGCTTTAACCGATCAGATGTCTTCTGTACATCCAGGAGTATGCATAGAAGGCATCCGAGAATGTCATCATTTTCACGTTTTTTGATTGGATGGTTAGACTCCTCCACCCACAATGCAGAGGATCCTAGCTAGCAAAATGCCAGTGCAAGGACTTGCTTAAGCAGCTACAATATACTGTATCTGTTTAAATATAATAGCTGTTTTTCCACTCATAATGGCTGAAGGCTGGGAAGAGGAAAATGATTTGGTTGGTGATATTTTAAAAAATCAATTTTCCAGACTAGCTTTTCAAGAAAAGCTGGTCATTGTGAAGCCAACCCTGAAGCTAGCAGGCCCACCTCAGCCGGGGAAAAGATTTGTCCGTCACTTCCATATTAGCAACGAGCAGTATCCTTGGATTACAGCCTCTGAGGAGTGCTGCAAATTATCTTGCTGAGAATGCGTGTTTGCAACTGATGGAGTAGATATTTGGTGTTGTGAATTCCTGCCTATTTGAGGCAGGAAGAATTAAAACCCAAATGCAGGAGGTAGTTGTGTGTATTTATTGTGCAAAACAGTATGAAGAAACAGTCCAGGAAAACAAACAGATGAATGGCACCAGGAGTACAGGGAAAAACTGTGAGGATGCTCTATGGCCACAGAACAGGAGAGGAATGTCCCAAGGCACAGGCAGGCGGTTCTGCAGTGGGGGGAGCAAATGAGTGAGCCCAGGAAAAAACCTCCAGACGTGACTGGAAGGCAGGGGTGAAGCGAATAGAACTCACAGGACTGGAGCAGTCCGAGTACAGTCCAGGGTGTAGAACAGAAACCGAGGCAGACGAAGAAACTAATGGCATGCAGAGTGAGGCGGTACTGTATAACAGGAAGGGCATCTAGTCATGCATGCATTGAGGAGAACAGTATAAACAACAAACACTGAGAGTGCAAACTGACAAACAGTCAAACAATAATCTGGCAAATCACTAGGGCAGACACAGGGCTTAAATAATGCCATACATAACGAGGAGAGTGATTTCCGATGTGTGTAGTGAAAAGGAGTGTGTAGGAATGAGTGGGCTGGACAAAGTGGAAACGTGTGTGTGTGAATGTCTGTGAGCATGTAAGTGGGAATGAATGGGTGTGTGTGCATATGTGTGCAAGAGTGTGCATGTGTGCAAGAATGAGGGCATGCATGTATGTGTGTGTGTGCGTGCGTGAAAGAACAGAAGAGGATACACAAATGATAATGACAACCAGCTGGCATGAACTGGCAGGAGAGGGGGGCGTGGCTGAAAGCTGACAGAGAGCGGAGCAGACATCAGAGGCTCCCAGAGAGGTGCCTGGTGGAAAATAAGGGACCAAAATACACTTGAAGGCAAAGCAGCCACCGTGCCATGGAACGGGCTGGAAATCTACCCCATTCCATGACACTTGGAGGCAGACAGGGTTTGCAAACTTGAGCTATCTACTGTCACACCATGATGATTTAGGCAGCGTTCTGCAAACGTATAAAAATTGGTCTAAAATGCTGGGATACGCTGAAATTTTCACTTTTGACCATATGCATCACACATGGACATCCCTGTGCATTTTGGAGAGAACGCACGGGGAAGCAGCAGGACTGACCAGCAGCACTGAGCAGCAGGATTAAAGACTACCTTTTCAAGAGGTAATAGAACTTCAATTCTTCACCTGTGGCTAGTTCTGGACTTTTGGAGGTGATTTGATTGACACTTGGCAGTGGATTGGTGGCTTGGGGGAAGATTCTGGTGGGTTTAGAATTGGGCCTTTCTGCCTTAGAAGCAGACAGGCAGCCATTACTACTAGGCCTCACAGACAGCCACCAACAACAGGCTCCACAGACAGCCACCATCATCAGGCCAGCAGCCACGACCATCAGGCTCCACAGGCAGCCACCACCACCAGGCTTCACAGGCAGTTACCACCACCAGGCCCTGCAGCCCCCTCCATCAGGCTTCAGGCCTGGCACCAGGCCTTACACGCATTCCTGTTGTTGTTGCTCCTTGAATTTTTCATCAACACTGAAATAGTCTTGGAAACAGACTCTTGTCTCCTTGTCCACTGCAAATTATTGCAAAACTGCAGCAAAATGCCACCTAAGCCAAAAGCAGAGGCCAAATCCGAGGAGGAATATGTGTCCGTCACACAGGTAAATGACTTACTGCAACAGCAAAAAGAACTGTTTTCTGCATTGTTAAACCAACAACAGGAAACTTTCAAAAGCCTCATCAAAGTGATCATGGACTCAGCTAATGCAAGAGTGGACACGATGACGAGAGAGTTGCAGGACATTAAAACCAGTTTACAGTTCACTCAAAAAGACGTAGATGACATAAAAGCCGATTTGTCTAAACAAGCAGACCGCAACAATGTGCTGCAATCAGATGTTTCTAAAGTGTGTGACAGTCTGTTGACTATCACCGACAAATATGAATATCTGGAAGGACAATCCCGGAGAAATAATCTAGTCTTTGATGGTATTGTGGAGGCACCAGGAGAGACCTTGGCCAACACGGAGGAGAAGATTAAAAATATTCTCATGGAGAAACTACAGTTACCACCAGGGATCAAGATGGAGAGAGCCTACCGCACCGGGAGACCTTTAGGAGAACGACCGAGGCCCATTGTGGTCAAGTTCCTGCGGCACAAGGACAGGATGACCATTCTTCAAAGAGCCAAGTCCCTCAAAGGAACAAAAATCTTCATCAATGAGGACTTCACTGATTTGGTAAGAAGGAGGAGAAAAGAATTAATGCCAAAGCTGAAAGCTGCAAGAGCACGGGGGGACATAGCCTACTTAAGGTATGACAGACTCATTATTCAACCACGCCATCCCTGTAACAGTACACCAAAATCAGTGGAGCCAAAAATCAACCAGAAATGATTGCCACTTCATTATAAACTGTGCATTTGTTTCCATTGACTGGAATAATTAAGATGCAAACTTTTATAGGAAACAACCTCATTTATAAAGGGTACGAATATACTGAGCATAAGCCACACAGTCTTGAATATGAAACTGATCCTGAAAATCACTTTTTCAACAGTATAAAACATCAGTGCAAATATACTGCTCAAAAAAATAAAGGGAACACTTTGAAAACACATCAGATTTTAATGGGAAAAAATAAGATGGATATCGAAATTGTGGCAGGCTAGTCCAGTTTACTCAGATTAAAAAGTGTTCCTTTAATCTGAGTAAGCTGGACTAGCCTGCCACAATTTCGATATCCACCTTATTTTTTCCCATTAAAATCTGATGTGTTTTCAAAGTGTTTCCTTTATTTTTTTGAGCAGTATACTTTAGCCCAGACCAACTAAAAAATGCAAATTCTGACCAATCATTGTCAATAATACACTTTAATAGTAAAAGTCTCATCATGAATTTTTCCAAAATCCAGGACAGTTTGTTGTGATATAAAACACATTTTTCTGCTGTTGCAATTTCTGAGACTGGGCTAAAAAATGACCCACTTCATACAGTGCAAATGAGAGGCTATGATTTATATACCACAAGCAGGTCAAAAAAAAGGGGGTGGTGGTGTTGGTTTATATATCAGGTCCTGCTACCAAAGCCAAGTTGTAGAAAATATGTCTTTTGAAATGGAAAACATCACGGAGTGTGTAACTGTGGAATTAATTACACCTACAAAAAACATCATAATAAGTTGCATTTATAGAGCACCAGGTACTGATATTGACATTTTCAAAGAAAAATTGTCTGAGCTTTTCAGTGCAGTAGGTAATAAGAAGCTGGTATTTACTTGTGGAGACTTCAGTATTGACTTATTAAATCCAAATGACCATATCCAAATAAGTGAATAAATTCCATGTTTTGTCTGGGTTTCTACTCTTCAATAACATACCCCACTAGAATAACAACACATTCAGCAACGCTTATTGATAACATTTTCACAAATGTCACTGAGGGGAATGTAACTGCTGGCCTTATTGTCAATGATGTGACAGACCATCTGCCTGTTTTTGTTTCTTCACACACTGGTGGAACACAGAACGTTGAAATAGATCAGGTTTTTAAATAACTCGTAACAGAAACTGCAATCAACAATCTTAGAAATGATCTAAAAATACAAGACTGGAGCGGTGTTTATGTTGACGACATTGATACAGCATATGGAGAATTTGTCTCTATTTTATCACAACTATATAATAAACACTGCCCTCTAGTGGTAAAGGAAACTAAAGTTAAATACAGAGATAAGCCTTGGATCACCAAGGGCCTGCAAAATGCTTATAAAAAGAAAAACTTGTTATAAGATAAGATAAGATAAGATGAGCCTTTATTAGTCCCACAACGGGGAAATTCCAGGATTGCAACAGCACAGGGATAGCAACACACAGAGCAACAATCAGAAGGCAAGAAAAAAACAAGCAAGCAAGAGCAGCTAATATACATATGTACATATTACTATAAAATATATATATACACACACACACAGACACACAGTGCAGAGCATTGTAGCTGGATGGAATAAATATATGAATATATGAACACACAGTGCAGAGCATTGTAGCTAGATGGAATAAATATGTAAATATATAAACACACACAGTGCGGAGCATTGTTGCTAGATGGGATGAAACAGCATAACCGTCTACTTAGTTATCCTACATGGTATGATTATGTGCCCATACATATTCTCACCCTCCATAGTGACCGGTATGTTCCTAGTTGTATGCCGGAGGGGACCATTGTGTGACCATTATACAAAACGTTTCTGAAATTAAGAACTGTGGAAGCTGAAAAGAAATACAAGACTTATAAAAATAAACTCATTAGTATTTTAAGATCGAGTAAAAAAACATATTACAGTAAATTATTGGAAAATAACAAAACTAATACATGTAATATATGGAAGGTGTTAAATAATGTAACAAAGAGAGGAAAACTAAATTCCAACCACATCTCTTATTTAAATTCAGATAATGGAATAATCAATGAAAATAGCTTGATCTCCAACACGTTTAATGAATATTTTGTTAATATAGGAAAAAAGATCACCAACTCCACTGTATCATCAGCAAATACAAGCGGCGCTGACAATGTCGTCAACATAAACGCTTACTCAATGTTTATGAAAGAAACAGATGAAAAAGAAATTCTTGACATTGTTAACAAATTCAAAGACAAAAAAAATCAACTGATTGTAATGATTTCAGTATGTTCTTGGTTAAATGTATTATTGATTGTATTGTTAAACACTTCACTTTCATATGCAACATGTCACTTACTGCTGGTAAATTTCCAAAGAAAATGAAAATGGCAAGAGTCATTCCTCTGTATAAGACTGGTGACAAACACTTATCGTCAAACTACAGACCCATCTTCTTGTTACCTCGGTTCTCCAAAATACTGGAAAAATATTTGTTAAGAGACTAAATGATTCCATTGATAAGCACAATATACTCTGTGAACAACAGTATGGATTCAGGAAGAACCGGACCACCTCACTGGCACTCATGGGCTTTGTTGAACAGATTATGGATGCAACAGATAGAAGAGAATACACAGTTGGAATATTTCTTGACTTACAAAAGGCATTTGATACAGTTGACCATAAATTACTCCTCAGTAAATTACATAAGAATGGCATCAGAGGAATTGCTTTTGACTGGTTACAGAGCTATTTAGAAGGCAAATACTGTATCACTATGTTCATGTGAATAATACAGACTCTGAGTTGCTGAAGATGACGTGTGGGGTACCACAGGGTTCTGTGCTTGGTCCATTGCTGTTTATTTTGTATATTGATGATTTATGTTCTGTGTCTAAATTGCTCAAGTGTATTTTATTTGCAGATGACACAACTTTTTTTTTGTAGTGGAGAAAATCTTAAGCAGCTTCTGGATTCAGTAGAAAATGAACTTAAACAAATCACTCAATGGTTCACTGCCAATAAATTATCTATTCACCTTGGAAAAACAAAATTAGATTAGATTAGATTAGATTAGATTCAACTTTATTGTCATTAAATGACTACTCAGAGTTGGGACCAGGAAGCAGAGTCGCAGTCTTACACGCATCTCTGCAGCTCCTCTTCATCCGCCACCCCTCAACTTAGCCCCTGTCTTCCCCATCAGAGAATCGTTGTCTGCTCCCTCCAAAGTAAATAAAAATATACAGTAATGCATAAGCATCCCAAAGTGATAAAGCAAAATATTGGTAAAACTCAAATTAAACATAAAGCCTCTAAATTGAATGATTTGGCCTCTGTTCCTCCTCATAATTTAAAAATTAAATGTGGTTTATTAAATATTAGGTCTCTAACTCCCAAGTCTCTGTTAGTCCATGATCTGTTAATTGATCATCAGATTGATTTAATTTCCCTTACAGAGACTTGGTTAGGGCAAGAGGATTATGTTGGTTTAAATGAATCAACTCCCTCTGGTTATTTAAACTGTCAAAATCCCAGAAGTTCTGGTCATGGAGGAGGAGTAGCAACAATTTACCATTCCAAATTACTAGTTAATGTAAAGCAAAAAACATGTTATAATTCCTTTGAGGGACTGGTCCTCAGTGTTGGGCACTTTAGCAATTTCAGGTTAAACCCAATTTTATTTGCCATAGTTTATCGTCCCCCATCAACCTATTCAGAATTTTTATCCGTATTTGCTGATTTCTTAGCTGATTTAGTGCTGAAATCTGATAGAATAATTATAGTAGGGGACTTTAATATACATGTGGATGTAGATAGTGACTGCCTTAATGTGGCTTTTAATTCAATATTAGACTCGATTGGGTTTTCTCAGAAAGTAGGAAATTATACTCATTACCTCCACCATACATTGGACCTTGTTCTGACATATGGCATAGAAATAGAAAATCTTGTAGTGTCTCCTCATAACCCTGTACTGTCAGACCATTGTCTGTTAACCTTTGATTTGACTATTTCTGACTATTTGGCTCCTAAAGAAAAATATTATCACAGTAGATGCCTCTCAGATGATGCTGTTTCCAAATTTATGCAGATTGTTTCCTCTATGCCATGTGTCAACACAACAGAAATAAGCAATAGACAGCTTGCTCCTTCTGTAATTGATAACATGGTGGATAGTGTTTCAGCTTCTCTGCATCAGGCTCTAGACTTGGTGGCCCCCTTAAAAAAGAAAAAGTCTAATCAGAGATTTTTAACTCCTTGGTTCAACACAGAAACTCGTAGCTTAAAACAGAAGACTCGTCAATTAGAAAGAAAATGGCGCTCTACTAATTTAGATGAAATCTATTTAGCTTGGAGAAATCATCTTTTAATTTATAAAAAATCTCTTAGAAAAGCTAGAACGAGTTATTACTCTGCATTAATAGAAGAGAACAAGAATAATCCCAGGTTTCTTTTCAGTACTGTAGCCAGGTTGACAAAGAGTCAGTACTCTGTCAATCCTAGCATCCCCTTAGAGCTTTCTAGTCAGGACTTTATGAACTTTTTCAATAATAAAATTTCATCCATCAGAGATAAAATCAATCAGATTCTTCCCACAGTTAACTTAAATACTGTAACTATTACAACTCCTTCTATTGATGTCTGTCTTGATGAGTTTACTCCAATCGACCTTTGTGAGTTAGACAAAATAGTTTCCTCATCCAAACCTTCAACTTGTCTTTTAGACCCTATTCCTACCAGGTTATTTAAAGAAGTCTTCCCACTTATTGGTAGCTTTATTCTTCATATAATCAATTCTTCATTAACTTTAGGCTATGTACCGCAGGCCTTTAAAATGGCTGTAATTAAACCCTTACTCAAAAAGCCAACGCTAGATCCGGGAGCTTTAGCTAACTATAGACCAATCTCTAATCTCCCTTTCATTTCAAAAATCTTCGAAAGAGTTGTTGCTACGCAATTATTTGACCACCTGCAGGGAAATGGTTTACTTGAAGAGTTTCAATCTGGGTTTAGAATCCATCATAGTACTAAAACAGCCTTAGCGAAGGTCACTAACGACCTCCTCATTGCATCTGATAATGGACTAGTTTCTGTACTTGTCCTTTTAGATCTTAGTGCAGCTTTTGATACTATTGATCATAATATTCTACTTGATAGATTAGAACACTATGTTGGACTTAATGGAACTTCGTTGCAGTGGTTTAGATCTTATTTATCTGATAGGTTCCAGTTTGTTCATGTAAATGATGAGTTTTCTTTTAGCTCAAAGCATAGTCATGGAGTTCCACAGGGATCTGTGCTAGGCCCTACTCTTTTTAGTTTATATATGCTTCCGTTAGGCAACATTATTAGAAAGCACTGTATACATTTTCATTGTTATGCAGATGACACACAATTATACCTGTCAATGAAGCCGGATGATACTAATCAATTAGCCAAGTTAGAAGCCTGTCTTAAGGAAATCAAAGCTTGGATGACTTGTAATTTCCTGCTACTAAATTCAGATAAGACTGAAGTCATTCTTGTTGGTCCAAAAAACCTTAGAAATTCCTTTCCAAATCAAACTTTCAGTTTGGATGCAGTTACTCTTTCTCTTAATAGCTCTGTGAGGAACCTTGGAGTTATTTTTGATCAGGATTTGTCCTTCAATTCACATATTAAATTTGTTTCTAAGACTGCCTTCTATCATTTGCGTAATATTGCCAAGATTAGGAGCATCTTGTCTCAGAGTGATGCTGAGAAGCTGATCCACGCTTTTGTTAGCTCGAGATTAGATTATTGTAATTCTTTATTATCAGGCTGTCCTAAAACATCTTTAAAAAGTCTTCAGCTGATCCAAAATGCTGCAGCAAGAGTTTTAACAGGTACTAGAAAGAGAGATCATATCTCTCCGGTTCTGGCCTCCCTTCATTGGCTTCCCATAGAGTTTAGAATTAAGTTTAAAATCCTTCTTCTTACTTACAAAGCTCTAAACAATCAGGCTCCTTTTTATTTAAAAGATCTGATACTACCGTATCATCCTAACAGAGCACTACACTCCCAAAATGCAGGATTACTTGTAATACCTAGAATCTCCAAAAGTACAATGGGAGGCAGAGCCTTCAGTTATCAAGCTCCTCTCCTGTGGAATCAGCTGCCAATCTGGATTCGGGAGTCAGACTCGATCTCTGTTTTTAAGAATAGGGCTAAAACCTACCTTTTTGATATAGCCTACAATTAGGGAGGGATCATGTGTTTCTGAACCCTCCCTTAGTTATGCTGCTAATAGGTTTAGTCAGCCGGGGGACCTCCAGTAATGCACTGGGCCTCACTCCTTTCCTCACTCTCTATGAAATATTTTTTTTTTTTTTTTTGCTGGTCATTAACATTTGTTCACCCCCCAGCCAGTCGCAGCAGATGACTGCCCCTCCCTGAGCCTGGTTCTGCTGGAGGTTTCTTCCTGTTAAAAGGGAGTTTTTCCTCTCCACCGTCGCCAAGTGCTTGCTCACAGGGGATCGCCTGATTGCTGGGGTCTTTCTGCAACTGTGGGGGTCCCCCCTACAGTTGATAGTGCTATGAGATGACTGTTGTTGTGAAATGGCGCTATATAAATAAAGTTGAATTGAATTGAATTGAATTGAATTACACATGTATGAATACAAGGTAATGAAAAGCAGTTTAGCATCCAATCAGAAGTGCAAAGGACAGCAGTGCAGTATATACGGTAATTGACAGTATGTGCAGTTTAAGCAAATATATGCAAATATACAGTATGCAGCAGTGCAGAAAGTTAAGAGTACTGTTATGTGCAAATAATGTGCAATAAGTTAGATGTAGTTATGCAGTTATGTACAGGTGAGGATGGTAAGAGATGATGGTAAGAGAGTCAGCGGGGAACTAAGTTCAATAACGTGACAGCTGTTGGAAAGAAACTGTTCCTAAACCTGCTGGTTCTAGTCTGAAGGCTTCTGAAATGTCTTCTGGAGGGGAGAAGCTGGAACAGTCCATGAGCAGGATGGTTGGAGTCCCTAAGAATGCTGCGTGCCCGGCGCAGACATCTTTTCCTGTAGACGTCCTCTATAACTGGAAGTGGAGTCCCTGTGATGCATTGGGCGGTTTTCACCACCCGTTGCAGCGCCTTGCGGTCAGCGACAGAGCAGCTCCCATACCAGACTGTGATAGAGTTGGTCAGGGTGCTCTCTATCACGCAGCGGTAGAAGTTGCCCAGGATGTCAGTTGACAGATGGTTCTTCTTCATTGTCCTGAAGAAGAAGAGGCGCTGATGGGCCTTCTTGATCAGGCTGGTGGTGTTAACTGACCAGGACAGGTCCTCCGAGATGTGGGTCCCCAGGAATTTGAAGCTGGGGACACGTTCAACAGCTATGTCGTTGATATGGATGGAGTCATGTGTCTCTTCCCTCTCCTTCCTGTAGTCCACTATGAGCTCCTTGGTTTTGCTGGTGTTAAGGAGCAGGTTATTGTCAGCGCACCAAGTAGCCAAGTGCTCAACCTCTGCCCTGTAATCTGACTCGTCGTTGTCCCTGTATAATGTATAATATTTGGAAACCACAAATTATATAATCACAGAAAAATTAAAATAAACAATGTTGAAATTGACACAGTTTTCAAAACCAAGTTCCTAGGGGTCATTGTTGATAACAAACTAAACTGGAAATCACACATAAATTATGTCAAAACTAAAATGTCTAAATCCATTGCCGTACTGTATAAAGTTAAGGATCTCCTGTGTCAGAAATCTCTTTGCATTTTATATAATAGTTCCTTTTTATGACATACTGTGTGGAGATCTGGGGAAATACATATAAAACAAACACAAACTTAATCTTTTTACTACAGAAAAAAGCCGTACGCATTGTATCAAAGAAACCTTACAGTGGACCAACAAATCCAATATTCATTCAATTACATACTCTTAAATTTAGAGATCTGGTAGATTATAATGTCATTCAAATCATGTACAAAGCAAATAATAACCAATTACCTGTAAATATTCAGAGGCTGTTTAAAAAAAGGGAAAGCAAATATGAGCTAAGAGGTAACTCTGTTTTTAATAACCCAAAGTTTAGAACAAATACAAAGTATCATTGCATGTCTGTCACTGGAGTTAAATTGTGGAACTGTTGCTCTGAAAATATTAAAACATGTTCAACTCTGAAGCAATTCAAAAAATTGTACAAAGATGAGAAAATCTCCCAGTATCTCACTGTAAATGCTGTGAGATAAATTTGTAATAACTTAAAGGGTTTTTTGTCTACTTGTTCTATTTGATATTTTTTTTTGTTGATTTTGGGTAAGACTTAAATTTTTATGTTATTGATTTTATAATTCTAATGGGGTAGGCACTATATAAGCACTAGCTTCAGCCTACACCCTTTCAGTTGTTCTTTTGTGTGTTCTTATTGTATTATATGTGTTTATTATTATTATCACTGAATAAAATAAATTCATTCATTCATATCAATAACGACTTGGACATATACATAATGTACTAGTAACTTACATAGAATATTTCCATAACTTGTAAGTAACTTAATCCAACTAATGCTTAGTGTGTTGCTGACATTCACAAGTAAGAATAGAATAGGCTTTATTGTCATTGTACAGTAGTACACTACAATGAAATTATGGGATGCACAACAACAGTATAACTTCTGCATAGCACAATCATGGCCAAACTGCCGTTGCCTCCTTATCCATGAATCCTAGGTGTGTGTTGTAGGATGTGTCTAGCTCATATGTTTAGATAGGGCAGCTCAGTGCATGAACGTGAGTGAGTGAGTGCGTGCATGCAGCCGAGGCGCGCCCCCCCATGAATGGCCCCGCGGAGCGGACGGTGTGTGTGAAATGACGGGTGAGTAGAGAGAGAGGCAACCGGAGCAGGTAGCGAGCTAGAATTGCTGCAATTAACAGTGCAGTCTGCTAATAAAGCCCCAACTCTTCAGCAAAACGCCCTGTTCTTCTGTGTACCACCATACTGTTGTTAACAAGCGTGAAGTTTACTCGGGAGTTGACCCCGGAGGAAAAGCTGTCTCCGGCCCTGGAGAAGACAGATCTCCCCTGTGTCCCCCAACCACGGTTAGGAGACCAAAACAGGAAAGGTCAACATTGGCGACCACGAACGGACTCTCACGTTGTTAAGAGAGTGGTGAGTACTAAAAAGCAAAGGACAATAGCGACTAAGCCGAGTGACTATAATACAACTGTGATAGCAGCTAAGCTAATGCGACATGGCGGCCGCTCGCTATCCCGCCGATATTTACAAACAAGAAACCAACTACTCAAACCCATTCATGTCACTAACTAATAATCAGGAACACTGACAAAGTACTGTAGAAGCTCATGAACGTCAGGCTGAGACAAAGTGTGAACATTACAATCCATTTCTGTGTGATGAAAGCTGCGCGAACACACTTGCTAATGGAGAAGATTTGTTCGCGCCATTCGGCAGCCTCGCTCAGTTTGCCCCCACAAATCCCTTTTTCAGAGCCGGCAGTCAAAGCCACGGCCCCGTGGGAGGCCTAGACATTTACGTGCTCCCGAATCCTGCTCCAAACGCGTCATTAAAGTTGTATTATGCAGATACACACCCCTTTGCCACTGCTCACATGAGAAGTTTTGTACATAGCACACCAGCTACTTCCAAATTAGAAGCAGGTACGCTTCCCATGTCTACTCCTTGCATTAATCCAGAGGAGACTGATAAACAGGAACATTCCCCATTGAGCCGTCCCTGTCTCTCACCTACACATAAGAGCCGCTCTGCGCCCCGTCAGCCTCTTACATCGGACAATGATGAGGACTATGATCCCAAAGAGAGAGTCCCCACTCTATGTCCAGGCCAGTACGAAGGCAGCACACCATGGAGAGAGTTCCTGCACAGATTTGAGAGCTGTGCAGAGGCAAATCACTGGTCAGTAAAGACAATGGCCATCCAGCTGAAATTCTGCCTTGTTGGAGCTGCAGGCGCCATCATCCACAGAAACCCTCGTTCATCCAAATGGGACTACCTCCGCCTGCTGGAGGAACTCGAAACTGCATACGGCCCTTCTTCATATCACTCAGCGGCTGTGGCAGTGAAGCTGAAGCAAAAAGTACAC
This sequence comes from Pholidichthys leucotaenia, assembly GCA_020510985.1. Classification (NCBI taxonomy): domain Eukaryota; kingdom Metazoa; phylum Chordata; class Actinopteri; order Cichliformes; family Pholidichthyidae; genus Pholidichthys; species Pholidichthys leucotaenia. Next base: position 406,342,311 of record CM035844.1, on the reverse strand, counting down.
AAATTTGGTGAGGCCCTTCGTGTGTTCAGAGGTGACATTTATGGAAAAGTAGCTGTAGCTTATGGAAATTGGTCAGAGGCTGAGCAAGATGCTATAGCTGTTGAAGTTTTCACAAATGGCCTGGGCGATTCAGAGCTAATCCAAAAACTGTTAGAAGAATGTCCAGCCACACTAGCCAGAGCTTACGAGATAGCCCATCGCCATGAAACCACAAAGAGAGCTGCATCTTGTTGACATGATATGGGGCTCAGGGAACACGCACACAGGCTCGGGTTAGATTCAAAGCTTTATTCAACAACAGAGAGTGTTTGGATGTGTGAGTGAGAGGTGTGGATGGATTGATGGTGAACGGGGAGCGCCGAGAGCGGAACAGTTCACCGTGCAGCCAGGCAACCCTAAGGGCGGAGCAGAGATGCAGGTTAATGATAGTCTTACACCCCATGGGGGTTAACACTCGGTGTGCCGCTTACGTGCAGTGTTGTGGTGGCTGGCATTGGCTGACGCAGGACTTCTGCCTGGGGGACAGCACTCCGGTGCACACTCGGCGAGGAGAGGAGAGAGCTGCGGAGGTAGAGGCGAGGATGAGGAAACCGCCGCCTGGAGGATCCACCTGTGCACAGGGGAGAGACTGAAGAGCAGGTAAGAGAATGTATAGCTTACGTGCTGGGTGAAGGATGGCGCAGGCCGGGAAGAGAAGGTCATGTGCTGAAGTTGGGGAGCGTTGACGAGCAGACGGCTCCAGACTGAGGCTGTAGGCAGAGTGGATTAAATAGTGATGAGACGCAGGTGTGCGCACCGCTGGAACTGATGAAGGGCGAGAGCGAGTTGTGACAGTACTCCCCCCCCCCGAGCAGCGCCTCCCGGTGCTGGCTTATCTGGGTGCACCCGGTGGAACTCCGTGATGAGGTGTTTATCCAGCACCCAGGAAGGGGGCACCCAGGACCTCCACTCAGGGCCATACCCCTCCCAGTCCACCAGGTACTGGAGTCCGCGACCCCGGCGACGGGAGTCCAGGATGGAAGTGACCCCCCACGCCGGGTCACCACCGATCATCATGGGAGGAGGAGGAGCTCTGGGAGGAGGACAGAGAGGGTCAGAGACAACGGGCTTGATACGGGAGACGTGGAATGTTGGACAGACACAGAAGGAGTGGGGGAGAGCCAAACGCACAGCCACCAGATTGATTACCTTGGTCACAGCGAAGGGTCCAATGAAGCGCTGAGCCAGCTTCTTCTTCTCTGCGTTTAAGTTGATGTCCCGGGTGGACAACCAAACCTGCTGGCCCACCTGGTAGCAAGGAGTGGCTCTCCTGTGGCGATTGGCGACTCTGGAGTTGCGCGCCGCAGTACGTAAAAGCGCCTGGCGCGTCTTGGTCCAAATGCACCAGCAGCATCTAAGGTGTGCCTGGATAGAGGGAACTGCCACCTCACCTTCTTCTTCGGAGAACAACGGGGGGTTGTACCCCAGGGACGCCTGGAAAGGAGACACTCCCGTGGCCGATGATAGGGTGGAATTGTGGGCGTACTCCACCCAGGGTAGACAGGTGCTCCAGGAAGAGGGACCTGAAGAGGTGACGCAGCGCAACGCCACTTCCAGCTCCTGGTTGGTGCACTCGCACTGCCCATTAGACTGTGGATGGTGGCCGGAGGACAAACTCACCGTGGCCCCCAGTGCCTTGCAAAAGCATTTCCAGACCCTGGACACGAACTGAGGCCCCCGGTCAGAGACGACGTCTACCGGGATCCCATACAGCCGGATCACATGTTGAACTAACAAGTCGGCCGTTTCTTGCGCCGTAGGGAGGCCGCAGAGTGGCACGAAGTGGGCTGCCCTGGAAAACCGGTCCACTATGGTCAGGATGGTGTCGTAGGAATTGGACGTGGGGAGGCCGGTGACCGGTGGGGAGCGGTGACCGGTGGGGAGGCCCAACTTGGTAAGGTCCAACTTGGTAAACCAGGAGGCCCCCTGGACGGAATTGAAGGCTGAGTCCATAAGGGGCAGCGTGTATTTGTCTTTTATAGTGATGTCGTTTAGGGCCCGGAAGTCAATACACGGCCACAGAGACCCATCCTTCTTGGATATGAAGAAAAACCCGGCTCCGACTGGGGATGAGGAGGGCCGGATGATGCCTGCGCTGAGCGACTCCTTGATATAGGCATCCATAGATTCGCGCTCCGGGGCTGACAGGCTGTAGAGACGACCAAATGGCAAGGGCGCCCCCAGGCGGAGGTTTATAGCGCAGTCATACGGGCGGTGGGGGGGAAGGGATAGTGCCTTGGACTTGCTGAAAACGAGTCCCAGATTGTGGAACTCCGGGGGCACCAAGGAGAGGTCCGGCGGAGGCGAGTCGGGAGCGGGGAGCGGCACCGATGGGGCACAGGCAGCGGACTGGAGGCAGGCGCTCATACAGAAAGTACCCCAGGAGAGGACGCTGCCGGATTGCCAATCAAACGTTAAGGCTGTGGAGACACAGCCAGGGGTAGCCCAGGATGACGGGAGAAGCTGAGGTGGGCAGGACAAAGAGGCTTAGGTCTTCCCTGTGATTGCCAGATATAATGACAGAGATTGGCTTGGTCCTGTGGGTGACCCTCTCAAGCGGGGTACAGGCGAGAGTGACCAGGTTTAGGGGGGCTGGTAGCACTTGGCACGGGATGCCCAGGCGGGTTGCCAGGCTTTGAGAAATAAAGTTCTGTTCCGCACCCGAGTCCACCAGTACATGAGTAACATGGCCAATGGGGTTATGACAGAACCTAACCGGGAGGAGGCATTTGGTGAGGGGATTGGAAAGGGCTGCGTCCGCGAGGCCCCCTACAGCGACTCGCGGACTCCCCCTTTTGGCCTAATCGGACAGTCCTCCACGGAGTGCTGGTCACCCCCGCAATACATGCAGAGGCCCAGCTCCCTGCGGCGCTGTTTCTCCACCAGTGGAAGCTTGGTCCGCCCGATTAGGATTACCTTGGATTCATCGGCGGACTCCGGAGTGGGTAACGCCAAGGGGCGAGACCGAGGAGTGCGGGCGGAAGTTCCGCTCGAGTGGCTGTAAGTTTTCCGCTCGGCGGCCCGCTCCCTCAGCCTGTTATCTAAACTAATTGCAAGGGATATTAACTCGGGTAGCCGTTCCGGCAAATCCCGGCTGGCCAGCTCGTCCTGTAGACTGGAACTCAGACTACGCAGCATTGCCCCACCCAACTTCCGCAGCAACCACCCGGAAGTCGACAGCGTAGCCGGCGGCCGACCGGCTACCCTGACGAAGATTAAGTAGCCAGGTGGTTAAAACGCTGTTACGATCCGAGTGATCGAAAACTTCTTTGAAGTCGTGCACAAACTGGGCGTAGGTCAGGTTCGCGTAGCTGGGCCTCGCCATGACGGCGTAGGCCCAAGCTAACGCTCGCCCTTCCAAGAGGTTAGCCACATACCCAATTCGGCTATGATCAGACGGGAAGTCCCCGGGGACGCGCTGAAACACCCACTCACAGTGGAGGAGGAACCCGCGCGCTTCGCCGAGTTTCCCGCTGAAGCGCGTGGGCGTCGGGATGGGAGTGAGCCGAGTTAGCGGTCCCGGGCTAGCTTGGCTAGCCGGGGAGGCGGCGGGAGCTGGCCCGCTATGCTGAGCCAGAGGGAACGCCAGTTGAGGGTCTAGGCGATCCAACCGGTGGGAAATTTGGGTGAGCTGATTAAGAATCAGCTGTTGTTGATAAGCAATTAAGCCGAGACCCGCCTTGATTTCGGTAAGCACAGCATAGTTCTGTTTGGAGAAGAAGTGCCATACTACTGTGGGTGTTTATATATTTACATATTTATTCCATCTAGCTACAATGCTCCGCACTGTGTGTCTGTGTGTGTGTATATATATACTGTATTTTATAGTAATATGTACATATGTATATTAGCTGCTCTTGCTTGCTTGTTTTTTTTTTTTGCCTTCTGATTGTTGCTCTGAGTGTTGCTATCCCTGTGCTGTTGCAATCCTGGAATTTCCCCGTTGTGGGACTAATAAAGGCTTATCTTATCTTATCTTATACTTTCACCCAGAGACTGTCCCAAAGTCGCATGCTGTGAGAGTAGCCAAAACTGTCGTGGTTGAACCTGGACAAGAGTACCTAGTCAAGGGCACTGTGCCTTGTGGCAAAGCAGCTCAGGGAGACATGATGCTCAGCCCCACAAAAGGCTTTGTTGAGAAGCACAAAGTACTCATTGCCAGGTTCCTAGTCAACGCTCAGCCCATTAATGTTGTTCCACTACACCTCTTTAACCCTGGCAACAAGGCTGTCACTATTAAAGAAGGTGCCATTGCAGGCCTCCTCCAGCCAGCTGAAGCTCTTCCCCCGCCCAGTGCCCCCACAGCGGCAGACTTCGCAGCTAGCTCCCCTGCGGTCCCAGAGCACCTCCAGGAGCTCTATGCCCAGAGTTTCACTGAGCTTAATGACAATGAAAAACTTGAACTGTCTAACCTGTTGTGTGCCTATGAAAATGTGTTTTCCAGAGAACCCAGTGACCTGGGACGGACCAGTCTCGTGCAGCACAACATCATAACCCGGCCTGGAGCTCCCATGAAGCAGCCCCCTCGTCGCATGGCTGGGGAAAAGCAGCAACACGCAGACCAGCAGATCCGTGAGAGCCCCCAGAACGGCCTTGCCACCCACAGCCACAGCAGTTTGGCCTCACTGATTGTTATGGTACGTAAAAAGGATGGGACTTACCGCCTTTGTATAGACTACAGAACACTCAACAACCGCACCATCACTGACGCGTACCCGCTACCCCGCATCCAAGACACATTAGACACTCTCGCCACCGCCAAATGGTTCAGCACCTATATATACTGTATATATCACTTCCGGCGCCACACAAGTCGGCTGCCTTTTGCAACAGCGGCTCAATTCTGAGTCTTTTTTTTCCCTTCCTCTCTCTTTTTGATCCAGTTTTTCACTCCATTTATATCACGGACACACAGATCGTCCCAAATGTCTCCTGAGCTGGTGGACGGAGCCACTGTTTATAGCAGGAGACGGTACAGCAGAGAAGAGCTGCTAGCACTCAGCTGCCACCCGGTGCTAACAGAAAAACTCGACATACCGGGAGAACTTGCCGGGAACTTGCATTGAGACATTCAGAGATAAATTAGTCGAGCTGTACAATAATATTACTAGTAAGAAAATGGTAGCAATTTGTGGAGATTTCAATATTGATCTACTTAATCCACATCAACAAAATGTAGTTACAGAGTTCACGAACTCTATGTACAGCATGAGTCTATATCCCACAATAACACATCCCAGTAGAATCACAGCTCACTCTGCTACACTTATTGACAACCTGTTTGTCAATGTTCTCGACAAGAAAATAGAAAGTGGATTATTGATAAATGATATAAGCGACCACTTGCCAATCTTTGCACTTATCCATGGCCACACGGGGCCCAACCCAGAAAAAATCTCAAAATCGTTCAGACACAAATCACCAAACGCAATCAGTTCTTTTAAAGAGGACTTGCTGAAGCAAGACTGGACAGAAGTCTATGTATCAGATGTAAATGAAGCCTATGACACATTTACAAACATTGTAACCACTCTTTATGAAAAAAACTGCCCATTAGTTAAAAAAAAGCTTAAACACAAATTTACTGACAAACCATGGCTAACCAAAGGACTACAAAAGGCGTGTAAAAAGAAAAATTTATTATATAAAGCTTTCATAAAGAAAAGGACAAAAGAAGCAGAGCAGCGGTATAAAACATACAAAAATAAGTTAACATATATAATAAGATGTAGTAAAAGAGACTATTACAGTAAAGAACTGGAAAAAAACAAAGACAATATTAAAAATACATGGACAATAATCAACAGTATCCTTGGAAATAAAAGCAGAAATACCAGCTACCCAACTAACACTCCAAAAAATAATAAATCGACTCCGAATGTGAATATAGCTTCACCTGCAGATGAATTTAATAATTTTTTTGTTAACATTGGACCTAAACTGGCCCGAGAAATACCCACTACGGTGCCAACAGGTGATTCAATATGCAATAACACTGCTGTAAAAGACACCATCTTCATAAAGAACACAGACGAAAGAGAGGTCATTGAAATTGTTAAATCGTTCAAAAGTAAAACATCTACTGACTGCGATGGTATTGATATGCTACTAGTCAAAACTGTTATCGAATGCATAGTGAAACCACTGACGTATATCTGTAACCTGTCTCTCCAATCAGGTATATTTCCCAATGCAATGAAAATAGCTAAAGTAATTCCGATTTACAAGACAGGCGACAGAGGGGAACTCTCCAACTACAGACCAATTTCACTATTACCGCAATTTTCCAAGATACTTGAAAAAATATTCTATGAGAGAATTGACAACTTCATACTGAAGAATGATTTATTGTGTGAGCAGCAATATGGGTTCAGACACCAAAGGACAACAGCATATGCCTTAATGGAATTTACAGAAAAAATATCAACAGCCATTGAAAATAAAGAGTATTCAGTTGGAGTATTCCTGGATCTTAAAAAAGCATTTGATACAGTAGATCACAATCTATTATTAAAGAAACTACAAAATTGTGGTATCAGAGGGGTAGCACTGTCCTGGTTAAGAAGTTACTTAAAGAATAGATATCAGTTTGTATGTGTTAACAACAAAAACTCAGAGCTACTGAAGGTCACCTGTGGAGTCCCACAGGGTTCAGTTTTGGGACCATTATTATTCAATATGTATATAAATGATATATGTAAAGTTTCAGAAAAAATGGACTTAATATTGTTTGCTGATGACACTAACCTGCTATGCAGTGGAAACAATTTGGAACAACTTCTGGATACACTCGGAAAGGAATTAGGAAAGCTGAAACTGTGGTTTGATTCAAACAAATTAACGCTCAATTTAAGCAAGACAAAATTTATAGTCTTTAACAACCATCACAACTACCCAGTACCCAAACTCAGTGTAAATGGTGTAGAGATTGAAAGGGTATCCGAAACTAAATTCCTTGGAGTAATAATTGATAGCAAACTGTGTTGGAAGCCACATATTAATTATATAAAAGGTAAAGTATCCAAATCAATTGCAATATTACACAGAGTGAAAAATTTGCTGAATCAACCCACACTATACACCTTGTATCATTCATTAATACTCCCATACATGACATATTGTAATGAAGTATGGGGAAATACATATAAAACAAACATATATCCACTCTTTATGCTTCAAAAGAGAACTATTAGAATAATCAACAAAGCAGCTTACAGGGAACCAACAAACCCACTTTTTCTTAAACAAAAAACTCTCAAGTTGAAAGATCTGATCGACTTTAAAACCGCAATAATAATGTTCAAAGTGAAGAATCTATCACTGCCCGCAAATATCCAAAAGTTGTTCCAAACAAGGGAGAAACGATATCACTTCAGAGGAACATGTATATTTCAAAAGCCTACAGTGAGAACAACTACCAAGCAACACTGTACTTCAGTGCAAGGTGTCAGATTATGGAACGATTTTGGACCTGAATTAAAATCATGTACAAAGCTTGGACAATTTAAACAAAAACTAAAGGAAGAAATACTCCAAACATATTTACAAGACGACATGTAAACTCACATAAGGATTGACATTTCCAGCCTGTGTTGTGTTATAGCTTAGTTTTTCTTTTTTCTCTGTGACACTATGTCTTAGATTTGTTTTTGAATAGTAACCGCTTAACTTAGACTAGCTCAGTTTTCTTTTTCTCTCAGTCATATTTTGTCTTAGCCTTGTTTTAAATTGTAATCGCTCTTGTCTTGTTTTCTCTTTTTTCTCCTTTGAATTTTTGGATGGAATATGGGTGGGCAATATAAGCTGCGGCTTCAGCCATCACCCATTTCGGATAACTCACGTGGAATTGTATAGTAGAAGGAGTCTTTGTCTAATTTGACCTTGTTGTTATATTATACAGTTTCTTTTAACCTGTAATGTACTATCCGAAATAAATAAATATATTCAAAAATTCAAATTCAAAAAACTGAGGCGAAAACGCCGTGGTTGCCGGGCTGGAGTAAGGCGGAAGACAAAAAATATAAGGTACAGACCCTCCCTTCCATCCACTGTCATGGGGAATGTACGGTCGTTACTGGGAAAGGTAGATGAGCTAGCGGCTATCTCTCACTACGATAGCATATACCGGGAATGCTCTCTCCTTTTGTTTACCAAGACGTGGCTATCTGAACTAGCAGCAGATGCTAACATTGAGCTGGAGGGTTTCCACACGATACGGGCAGACCGAACACCAGACAGCGGCAAAGCAAGGGGCAGTGGAGTGATAATGTATGTTAACAACAACTGGTGCAGACCGGGACATATCACTGTTAAACAACGGCACTGCAGCAAAGACATTGAGTTGCTAGCTGTTAGCATGCGTCCTACATATCTCCCGAGGGAATACTCACACGTGATCTGCATTGTTGTTTATACAAATCCGACGGCGAACGCTGGGACAGCGCGTGACGTCATCCATTCAGTAACCAGCAGGCTGCAGACAGAACACCCAGATGCTCTTCACCTCATCTCAGGCGATTTCAACCATGTTTCACTGTCTCCCATTCTACCCACGTTCACCCAGTATGTCACATGCCACACTAGAGACAATAAAACACTGGACTTATTCTACGCAAACACTAAGGAGGCATACACCTCATTACAATTCCCCCCACTCGGGAGATCGGATCACAACTTGGTTCATCTCCAGCCGGTGTACAAACCCCTAGTGCACAGACAACCTCCGGCCATGCGCACAGTGAAGTTATGGTCTGAAGAGGCAATGGACACTCTAAAGGGCTGTTTTGAAACCACCTCCTGGGAGCAGCTCTGCGATCCACATGGTGAGGACATCGATGGCCTCACTCACACCATCACGGACTACCTCAGCTTCTGTGTGGACAACACCGTTCCCACCAAGACCATACGGTGTTGCTCAAACAACAAACCTTGGCTCAACCCTGAGATAAAAACACTTCTGAGAGAGAAGAAGAGGATCTTCAGGTCGGGGAACAGGGAGATGCTGAAGTCCGTACAGAGGGAACTGAGGAGAAAGATCAGAGAAGGCAAGGACAGCTTCAGGAAGAAGATGGAGGACAAGCTGCAACAGAGCGACATCAGCGGGGTCTGGAGAAACCATCTCTGGGCTCCAGAATACCTCCCCCCAGGCCACGGGTACAGGGAGTGGGCGAACAATCTGAATCTGTTTTTCAATAAGTTTGACCAACTGCCCTCCCCCCTGACTGCACAACAACCACTGCTGCCGCTAAAGACATCAAGTTCTGCTGCCCACTCCCCACTCCACCAACTCCCCCCCACCCCCAACACACAGCCCCCCAACCTGACCCTGACTAAGACCCAGGTGAGGACGGAGCTGAGGAAGATCAAGGCGAGGAAGGCGTCGGGACCGGACGGCATCAGCGCAAAGCTCCTCAAGTCCTGTGCAGACCAGCTGTGTGGGATTGTGGAGTACATCTTCAACCTGAGCCTGAAGCTGGGGAGGGTACCACAGCTGTGGAAAACATCTTGTGTGGTACCTGTACCAAAGACTTCCCACCCCAAAGACCTGAACAGCTACAGACCAGTGGCCTTGACGTCCCACATGATGAAGACCCTTGAGAGACTGCTCCTTGCTCACCTCCGCCCCCTGGTGGGACCAGCGATGGATCCACTCCAGTTCGCCTACCAGCATGGCATTGGGGTGGAGGATGCGGTGATCTTCCTCCTTCACCGTTCTCTGTCCCACCTGGAGAAGCCCGGGAATGTGGTGAGGATCATGTTCTTTGACTTCTCCAGTGCTTTCAACACCATCCAACCGATGATCCTGAAGGACAAGCTGCTGTGCGCAGGGGTGGACCAGCACCTGTCATCATGGATCCTGGACTACCTCACTAACCGGCCTCAGTTTGTGAGAACCCGGGACTGTGTGTCCGACACGATCATCGATAGCACGGGGGCCCCCCAGAGAACGGTTTTGGCTCCCTTCCTGTTCACCCTTTATACTGTGGATTTCTCACACAACACAACACACTGCCATCTACAGAAGTTCTCTGATGACTCTGCAATCGTTGGCCTTATCTCCAATGGAGATGAAGCTGAGTAAAGAGGGCTTATCCAGGACTTCGTGGACTGGTGCCATCGGAACTGCCTCCAGATCAATGCGAGGAAAACAAAGGAGCTGGTGGTGGACTGCCGCAGGCAAGGACAACCCCTTACAGCACCAGTAAATATACAGGGAACAGACATCGAGATGGTGACATCCTACAAGTACCTGGGTGTTCATCTGAACAATAAACTGGACTGGTCACACAACACTGACGCACTCTACAAGAAGGGACAGCGCAGGCTGTTCCTACTGAGGAGACTCAGGTCTTTTGGTGTACAAGGGGTGCTGCTGAAGACATTCTATGACACGGTGGTGGTATCAGCCATCACTTTTGGAGTGGTCTGCTGGGGCAGTGGCATTACGGCAGCCGATAGGAAGAGACTGAACAAACTGATCGAGAAAGCTAGCTCTGTCCTGGGGCAGTGCCTTGACCCAGTGGAGGAGATAGGAGAGAGAAGGACGGTGGCTAAACTGTCATCTCTGCTGGAGTCCGAGTTCCACCCTATGCAGGACATACTGAATGCACTGAGGAGCTCATTTAGCAGCAGACTACATCATCCTAGGTGCACAACCGAGAGGTTTCGCAGGTCCTTCCTACCAACGGCTGTCAGACTGTACAACCTAAGCAGGGCTACTCGCAGAGATAGCAAAAAGACGTGACAACCTAATAGTTTTGAATGCAAAAGACACAATAGACTTATACAGTGGTCCCCTCCGGTATACAACTAGGAAAATACCGGTTGCTACGGAGGGTGAGAATATGTATGGGTACATAATCATACCATGTGTAGCCCATGTATTTTTGCCTACATATGCATAAGCATTAAGGGGATGCTGGAGATTGCATCCCCTTAATGCTTATTTTTTTTATAAAAAAAAAAAAAATAAGCATTAAGGGGATGCTGGAGATTGCATGTGTGGATTGACTTCATGTCCTGAATGGAACAATATGTCTGGACCACCTGCGGTTAACAACAAGAGGACGGAGGTACGGCAACAAGGGACTGAAAGGACTTCCCGACCTCCTGGGAGACAGGTGGAGGACTGAGAGACTGGAGGGGGAGTCAATGTCAATAGGGGGTTTTGACAGGAATATGTGATTCTTCCTTTGTGTGAGAGGTATAAATGTGAAGGTCTGATGCAGCTCTTCCTCTTTTGTTCCTGAGAGAAGGCTGGGGATGAAGTGCTTGAATAAAACCTGAATTAAGAGCCAATTCAGCTTCGTTATTTCACGCTCCCCACATTGGTGACCAGTGACGTGTGAGAATGCCTGGAAATGCTCTCCACGATCAGGACTCATTGGAGTCTGCCCTAGCGAGCACCATCGCCGTCAAACTGCCGGAATTCTGGCAGGACAACCCAGACTTGTGGTTCCTCCAGGCAGAGGCACAGTTCACGCTCGCAGGCATAACGGCGGATGACACTAAGTTCTACCATGTCATCGCTAGACTTGACAACCGCACAGCTTGATGCATGCGGAGCTTGGTACAGCAGCCACCCGCCGAAGACAAATACAGCAGATTGAAGGCTGCCCTCACCAAGTGTTTCACGCCCTCAGCCGAAGAGAGGGCTAGGAGGCTCCTGGCTATGCTCAACCAAGGAGATCACAGGCCAGTCGCCCTGATGAAAGACATGCTGCAGCTGAGGGGGTCAGACGACGACGATTTCCTCTTTAAGTACATCTTCCTGACCAACCTCCCGACGCATATGAGAGGAACGCTGTCCAGCATGCGTTGTAACACCCAGCAGGATTTCTGTGACCTGGCCCAAGAGGCGCAGAGGCTCCTCAGCTCCTGCGGCGAGCAGACGACCGCGGCGGCGAGCCGAGCCTACCATCGATGGCAGCGGCGCAGCCCCGACGCGGCGGAGGTGATGGCCCAGCGGCAGAGGCGCGGCCCCGACGCAGCGGAGGAGAGGATCTCTGCTTTTATCATCGGCGGTTCGCAGAGAGGGCGCACAGGTGTGTGCCACCGTGCAACTTCAAGAAGTCGGGAAACGGCAGGACCGGGAATCATTAGCAGCTTCGGCTCTCGGCGAAAGAAATAAGCTGCTATACATCACAGATACAAGCTCCGGGCGCCAGTTCCTTATAGACACCGGAGCCCAAGTGAGTTTCATCACTCCAACCTATGCTGACCGGGTGGCTGGCCCCCGTGGAAACGGGGCAACGGCGGCGAACGGCTCGAGCATCAACACCTACGGGGAAAGGACTTTGTCTCTGTCCTTACATGGCCGCACTTATGAATGGACTTTTGTCATAGCGGTGGTGAGTTTCAACATGTTAGGTGCTGATTTTCTGTGCTCACATGGTTTGTTAGTTGATCTTGCCAATAGGCGGCTGGTAAATGCACTCTCTTTTTACTCTATTCCCTGTGCAGCTCGAGTGTCCCCGCCACCAGTGCAGACCAACGTCGCCACAGCGGGTGGTAAGTTTAACACACTACTCACCCAGTTTCCAGCACTCACGATTCCCACATTTTCGGCAACAGTTACAAAACACGGGGTGGAGCATTTTATCACTACAACTGGCCCCCCCGTCTTCGCGAAAGCTCGGCACCTGGACGCTGCTAAACTCTCCATGGCGCGCGAGGAGTTCGCCAGCCTAGAGAGGCTGGGCATTATTTGCCGTTCGAAAAGCCCATGGGCTTCGCCGCTACATATGGTCCCAAAAGCCGACGGCTCCTGGAGACCTTGCGGCGATTACCACAGGCTAAACAACGCCACGGCACACAATCGCTACCCCATCCCACACATCCAGGATTTTTCAGTGCATTTAGCGGGGGTGCGCATTTTTTCTAAAATAGACCTGGTTCGTGGCTACCATCAGGTTCCAGTCCAGCCGGAGGACATTCCTAAAACAGCGGTTATAACCCCTTTTGGCCTTTTTGAGTTTTTGCGCATGCCGTTTGGCCTCAAAGGTGCTGCACAAACATTCCAACGCATGATGGATGCCGTGTTACGCGATCTCCCATTCGTGTTCGTTTACCTCGACGACATTTTGGTCGCCAGTACTTCAGAGGAAGAACACGAAAAACACCTCACTGCGGTTTTTCGGAGGTTGGGAGAGCACGGCTTAATAATTAATCCAGCCAAGTGCCAGTTTGGCGTTGCGCAGATCGATTTTTTGGGCCACTGCGTGTCCTCAGAAGGGGCAGTTCCGCTGCCGGATAAGGTGCGCGCAGTAGCAGATTTTCCCCGACCACAAACGGTCAAATCATTGCAGGAATTTTTAGGAATGGTAAATTTTTATAACCGTTTCCTACCCCACGCAGCTCAGCTCATGCAGCCGTTATACGCCGCACTCAGAAAGCAAAAACCCTCCAATACAATCGAGTGGTCCCCGGAGCGGGACCGCGCGTTCACGGAGGTAAAAAAAGCCTTGGCTGAAGCCGCGCTTCTAGCTCATCCGGACCCATTGGCTCGCATCGCACTAACTACCGACGCATCAGATTCGGCCATAGGGGCAGTTATAGAGCAGCACGTTGCCGGTGTTTGGCAGCCACTAGCATTCTTCAGCAAATCCTTGAGCGAAGCTGAGCGGAAATACAGCACGTTTGACAGAGAGCTGTTAGCGCTCCATTTGGCCATCCGCCATTTCCAGTTCTGGCTGGAAGGTTGGCGTTTCACCGCTTTTGTTGACCATAAGCCACTCACTTTCGTGATGTCCAAAATTTCAGATTCGTGGTCGGGCCGGCAGCAGAGGCAGCTGGCCGCAATTTCGGAATTTACCACTGATATTCAGCACATAGCGGGTAAACTCAACGTAGTAGCAGACTGCCTCTCTCGCGCGGCCACAGCACCGGCGCGCGCAGGGGCAGATTATACTACGGCAGCCGCAAAGCAAAATAGCAGTGCGGAAGCGCACGCGGCCCCAGTTCACGTGGGGATAGATTACGCAGCCATGGCAGCGGAGCAGGACAGAGATGCGGACGTGCGCGCTCCAGTCTGGACCAACACGGTTAAGGCTGGAGAGCAGGTGTTTGCAAACCGGTACGCCCCCCCTAATCTGTGATGCGTCAACCGGGCGGCCACGCCCGGTAGTTCCGGCCGCGTGGCGCCGCTGCATTTTTGACTCGTTCACTCCCTGGCACACCCAGGGGTGCGCGCTTCTGTGAAAATGGTAGCGGAGAAGTTTGTTTGGCCGTGCCTGCGCAAGCACGTTAAAGAGTGGGCAAGGACCTGCATGGCTTGTCAGCGGGCCAAAATTCATAAGCACACAAGAGCCCCTTTCGAACCGTTCCACATTCCGGCCAAGAGATTCGATCACGTGCACGTCGACCTCGTGGGCCCCCTACCGTCGTCGCAGGGGTTCACACATCTTTTGACAATGGTGGACTGAACCACACGCTGGCCGGAAGTGGTCCCACTGGCATCGACCACGGCCGCAGAGGTGGCTCGCGTTTTTTTGACGGCCTGGGTAGCGCGTTTCGGGGTCCCGTCGGATATTACGTCTGACAGAGGGCCTCAATTTGTCTCTGAGCTGTGGTCAGCGATGGCCAGCAGCTTAGGAGCAAAAATTCACCGCACTACTGCTTATCACCCTCAGGCTAATGGTTTGTGTGAGCATTTTCATAGGTCTTTCTTGGCAGCCCTCAGAGCGTTGCTTACGGATGCAGATTGGGTAAACAAACTACCATGGGTTTTATTAGGGTTGCGTTCTGCACCTAAGGAGGATTTAAATGCCTCCCCAGCGGAGTTAGTTTTTGCACAACCTTTCAGGCTGCCCGGTGAGTTTGTACCAGAGCATCCCGGCTCTTGGACCACCGATCGACACAGGAGCGGACATGCTCCCGGGCCCCGTTCATCACACTTTTCCGCGCGTTTTTGTTCCCAAAGCTTTAAAAAATGCTGAGTTCATTTTTGTCAGGCATGAGGCTCAAAGACCAACCCTCCGACCGCCATATGATGGACCATATAGGGTGCTGGAGACAGGTGATAAGCATTTTGTGCTAGATTTGGGAGACAGACACTTCACTTCCGCCCTCCCAAGAGAGCAGATGCTTTTTTCTTCTCTCCTGCTGATTTTTTCCTCCCCTCCTACTGGATCCCAGCTTGCTGTTGTTTGTCTGCGTCTGACTGCGACCGCCGAAAAGAAATTATGGAGTTAATAAGCTGGGCTTTGAACACAATTGACACTATTTTTTCAACAAGGAAAAGTGCTCCGGGGGAAGCTGTTTGCCCCGCTGGAACGGCTCCAGTGGGCTATCTATGTGACACAGGTATTTGGAAAATGCTGTGTCTCTCTAATCTCTCTATCGAAGATATTGAAGATTTGTTTATCTTCGTAATCTTGGTGATTGGGATAATTCTGATTGGGACGGGAATTGTCTTGGTTTACCGCAAATTGCTGAAGATGGATTCAACCTATCAAAATGCCGGCCAGGCGAGGTGCATCCAACAAATTGAGAAACTGGAGAAGACCCTGATAGCGACTACTGGAGAACTGTCTCGTAAGGTGGATTACATCATGGGTTCGCTCAGGTCTTTCCACGACGAGTTCAAAGCTGCGCAATGAAGGATTAATGTACTGAATCTACAGAAGAAATACAAGTCTTCTCTGTGATCAGTCCTATTTGGCATTATTATTCCCCATGAAAATTCCTCCTGGCTGTCTGCAGACTGTTTTTTTTTTTTTTTTTTTTTTTTTTTTTTTTTTTTCAAAATCATGAGCACAAGGCCTTGGACAGCCAGCTGCAGCACCAGATAAGACTGGGCGCCAGACAGACAAAACATCTTCTGCCAAGGGTCCTTGGGTCTCTCTTATTATCATCAACACTGCTCAACACCGCACACACATTGATTCATGAACTGATTAAAGATATACTGTACACTGCTCTCTTGTGACTCGTGAATTCTGAGTTGTTGCTCTGTGCTATTGAGAGATTTTTTTTCATTGTAATCACAATCTGCTTAAAAATAAGCTGTATTTTGATAACGAAGTTTTTTTTTCTCCTCCCCCCTTGTGTCGTTCCCTCCCTTCCCCTCCCTTTCTTATCTATCTCTGTTTGATGAGGCGCCTTTATGGCTGCCGTGTCGTTGTGTCGCGCGCATGCGCACCAATGTCAAGTCAAGTTCCTCGTGTGTTTTTTTACATGCTTGGCAATAAAGTTTATTCTGATTCTGATTCTGATTCAGAAAAGAGACAGTCAGTATTGACAGACTAAAGCCTGCTTTTGTGATGAACGACGAGTCTGTATGGGTAGCGAGGGCACCTTGACGTGGCAGATGCCCCAGGGAACGTGTCCCGGAGCCCCCGCAGGGATCAAATAACCACTCTCTTCAACAGTCAGCAGATTCTTTGCAGGACGGCGCCGCAGGGACGCCGAGACCTGCTTACAGCAGATTCGGAAGACGGTTGAAGCCCAGACGGCGTACAGACTGATTGTTTGATGTTTGATGTTTGATGTGATCATGTGGTATAGACTGTGCTGTTGATATTAACATGTTCTCTGAATTTTAATATATTGCCCACTCTTCGACTTTTGGGGGGGGAGGGGTTATGTAGCCCATGTATACATATGCATAAGCATTAAGGGGATGCTGGAGATTGCATGTGTGGATTGACTTCACGTCCTGAATGGAACAATATGTCTGGACCACCTGCGGTTAACAACAAGAGGACGGAGGTACGGCGACAAGGGACTGAAAGGACTTCCCGACCTCCTGGGAGACAGGTGGAGGACTGAGAGACTGGAGGGGGAGTCAATGTCAATAGGGGGTTTTGACAGGGATATGTGATTCTTCCTTTGTGTGAGAGGTATAAATGTGAAGGTCTGATGCAGCTCTTCCTCTTTTGTTCCTGAGAGAAGGCTGGGGATGAAGTGCTTGAATAAAACCTGAATTAAGAACCAATTCAGCTTCGTTATTTCATGCTCCCCACACCATGTAGGATAACTAAGTAGATGGTTGTGCTGTTTCATCCCATCTAGCAACAATGCTCTGCACTGTGTGTGTTTATATATTTACATATTTATTCCATCTAGCTACAATGCTCCACACTGGGTGTGTTTATATATCTACATATTTATTCCATCTAGCTACAATTCTCCGCACTGTGTGTTTATATATCTACATATTATTCCATCTAGCTACAATGCTCCGCACTGTGTGTTTATATACATGCTCCGCACTGTGTGTCTATATACAGTATATATATATATATATATATATATATATATATATATATATATATATATATATATATATATTAATATGTACATACACTACCGTTCAAAAGTTTGGGGTCACTTAGAAATTTCCTTATTTTTGAAAGAAAAGCACTTTTTTTCAATGAAGATAACTTTAAACTAATCAGAAATACACTCTATACATTACTAATGTGGTAAATGACTATTCTTGACATAATGCACGGCTCAGGAGACACACACGCAGGCTCAGGGTAGATCTAATAGCTTTATTAACAACAAGCGTGTATGAATGTATGTCTGCGAGATGTAAATGTGTTGGTGGTGGCGTCTGCGTCGGGCACGGAGGCAGGAGGCCGTACAGCCGGACAACCCTATGGGAGAAGCAAAAGGAGAAGGGTAACGGGCACCACACCAACACAGGAGATATGATAACGATGACTGGCTTACTTGGAAATGGCAGGTGGCTGGCACAGCAAGGGTGAAGCCCGGAAGACAGCGACCTGGAGCGCCCGGTGCAGCAGCAAGGGAACGGTGACGGAGAGGAGTGGTCCGCCGCCGGGAAATCCACCTGTGCACAGGGGAGCAGACTAGGAGTAGAAGGAGGTAAGAGATTCTTACTTGAATATTTGCTGATCGGTTGGGATTCCTCGCAGCAAGGGAAGCGAATGAAGACTGACGGCTTCAGGCCGAAGCCCAGGGCGAGGCGGCTTAAATCCCTCGCCGCTGATGAGGTGCAGGTGTGCGTGCAGCTGGCGCCGCAGATGGGCGGCGAGGCGTGACAGTACTCTCCCCTCTAGCAGTGCCTCCTGGCGATGGTTTCTCCGGGTGCGCTCGGTGGAACTCAGTAATGAGGGACGGGTCCAACACAAATGACGAGGGTACCCATTGCCGATGTTCAGGCCCATAACCCTCCCAGTCCACCAAGTACTGCAACCCGCGACCCCGGCGCCAGGAGTCCAGGATAGAAGAGACAGGCCAGGCCGGATGACCATCAATCATCCGGGGCGCGGGCTGCGCAGCAGGAGGAGGGCAAAGGGGATCGGAGACTGCCAGCTTCACCTTGGAAACATGGAAGGTGGGATGGATGCGGAGGGAGGGGGGAAAAGCTACATGCACAGCCACCGGGTTGATAATCCTGGTGATGGGGTATGGGCCCAAAAAACGCTGTGCCAGCTTCCTCCTCTCACCCTTTAAAATGACGTCCTGGGTTGACACATAGACACGCTGACCCACCTGGTACGCTGGGGCAGGTCTTCTGTGCCGGTCCGCTGTGGATTTGTTGCGCTCTGCCATGCGTAAAAGCGCATTGCGCGCCGACGCCCAGATGGAACGGCACCGCCTGAGGTGCGCCCGAACTGAGGGGACAGTTACCTCACTCTCCTGCGCTGGGAACGGAGGGGGGTCGTAGCCCAGGGACGCCTTAAAGGGAGACATCCCCGTGGCAGAAGAGCGGGCGGTGTTGTGGGCGTACTCAACCCAGGCGAGGTGGTTACTCCAGGACGCAGGCTTGGATGCAGTGACGCAGCGGAGCGCAGCCTCCAGCTCCTGGTTGGTCCGCTCACACTGCCCGTTGGTTTGGGGGTGATGGCCGGAGGAGTGGCTTACCTTGGCTCCCAGGGCATTGCAAAAGGACCTCCAAACCTCTGAGGAAAATTGGGGCCCCCGGTCCGAGACGACGTCCACCGGAATCCCGTGCAGCCTGACCACGTGTTGGATTAGGAGGTCCGCCGTCTCCAGGGCAGATGGAAGACCCCGTAACGGGATGAAGTGCGCCGCCTTGGAGAAACGGTCTACGATGGTCAGGACAGTGTCAAAGGTGTTAGAGACTGGGAGTCCGGTGACGAAATCCAGGGCGATATGCGACCAGGGCCTGCCAGGGATGGGCAGAGGCTGGAGCAAACCCGCTGGAGGGGCATTACCTGATTTACTGGTGGCACATACAGGGCAGGCCCGGGCGTAGCGGGCAGCGTCCTTCCGCAGGCCCGACCACCAGAAGGACCGTTGGAGAAGGTCAATCATCCGGGAGGAACCAGGGTGGCAGGTGAGTTTAGATGTGTGCAGCCAGTGGATGACCTCCCCCCGGACCGTGGACGGCACAAAAAGCCTCCCCTCCGGTCCGCCGCCAGGGTCAGGTTCCGATTCCTGCGCCTTCCGGATTTTACTTTCAATGTCCCAAGTGACGGCTCCCACGATGAACGACCTGGGCAGGATGGTGTGGACCGCGTCCTCAGACGCCTCAGGGGCAAATTGCCTAGAGAGGGCGTCGGGCAGGCTGTTCTTGGAGCCAGGCCTGAAGGTGATGTTAAAGCGGAACCTGGCAAAGAACAAGGACCAACGCGCCTGGCGGGCGTTCAGACGCTTGGCAGATCTTAAGTACTCCAAGTTCTTGTGGTCAGTCAGGACCACGAACGGCAGGTCCGCCCCCCCTTGCCAGTGACGCCACTCCTGCAGCGTGAGCTTGATGGCGAGGAGCTCTCTGTCCCCCACGTCGTAGTTCCGTTCCGCCGGGGACAAGCGCCGGGAGAAGAAGGCGCAGGGCCATTTGACTCCGTCATCAGGCGACCGCTGAGATAGAACCGCCCCCACCCCCGTGTCCGAAGCGTCCACCTCCACGATGCATTGCAGCGAGGGATCGACTTGGCTGAGGACCCGGGAGGAGGAGAACTCCGCCTTCAGTGCCTGGAAAGCAGCTGCGGCCTCTTCAGTCCACCGGAAAGGGACCTTAGGGGACGTGAGGCGGGTCAGAGGGCCGACGACGGTGCCAAAATTCGGGACGAAGTGGCGGTAGAAGTTTGCAAACCCAATAAATTGTTGCACCTGTTTCCTTGATGTTGGTGTGGGCCACTCCACCACCGCTTTCACCTTCAGTGGGTCTGGAAGCACCTGGTCGTGGGAGATGACGAACCCGAGGAAGGACATGGTTTTAGCGTAGAATTCACACTTTTCTGCCTTCACATATAACCGGTTCTCCAGCAGTCTTTGGAGGACCCGCCTCACATGGACCCGGTGCTCATCCCTGGATTTGGAGAAGATGAGGATGTCGTCCAGGTAGACGAACACAAACAGGCCGATGAAGTCCCGGAGGATGTCATTTATAAGGCGCTGAAAGACGGCTGGAGCATTGGTCAACCCGAACGGCATCACCAGGTACTCGAAATGGCCGTTCGGGGTACGGAAGGCTGTCTTCCACTCATCTCCCTCCCGGATCCGGACGAGGTGGTATGCGCTGCGTAGATCCAGCTTGGTGAACCAAGTCGCCCCCTGGAGGGAGTGGAAGGCGGTGTCCATTAGTGGCAGGGTGTAGCGATCCTTCTCTGTGATATCATTCAGGGCGCGGTAGTCGATACAAGGACGGAGGGAACCGTCCTTCTTGCCCACGAAGAAGAATCCAGTGCCTAATGGTGACGACGAGGGACGGATAATTCCAGCACTCAGCGATTCCTTGAGGTAGGAATTCATGGCCTCCTTCTTTGGCGCCGACAGGCTGTAGAGTCGCCCAGAGGGTAAGGGTGCCCCCTGGCGGATGTTTATTGCACAGTCGTAGGGCCTGTGTGGAGGAAGAGACATCGCTTTGGACTTGCTGAATACCATACCCAGGTCGTGAAATTCTGATGGCACCAGGGAGAGATCCGGAGGCGCGGCGTCCTTAGGAGTTGGAGAGGAGGACGAGGAGCAGGCAGCAGATTGCAGGCAGGTGCTCATGCAGAAGGAACTCCATGCCGATACCCTGGCGGACTTCCAATCCAGGACGGGGTTATGGAGGCGAAGCCAGGGGTACCCCAGGATGACGGGAGACACAGAGTTGGGGAGGACGTAGAAAGTGATTTTCTCCCGGTGGTTCCCAGAGATGATCACAGGAACAGGGACGGTTTGGTAGGTAACAGACATGGGAGAGGTTGACCAGGGCGAGAGGAGATTTGAGGACTTGGCAACGGATGCCCAATCGGGTTGCCAGGCTTTGTGAAATAAAGCTGCCCTCCGCGCCCGAATCCACCAGTGCGTGGGTGAGGTGCCCAGTGGGGTTGTGACAAAACCGGACGGGTAGCTTCAATTGGGAGAGGGGATTTAACCGATTGACGTCCGCGAGGCCCCCTACAGTGACTCGCGGACCTCCCCGTTTGGCTTCTGTGGACAAAGCTCCACCGTGTGTTGGCTGTCTCCGCAATACATGCAGAGACCCAACTCACGGCGGCGTTGTTTCTCCGCAGGAGGGAGCTTTGTCCAGCCCGTCACCATCGGCAACGACTCCTCGGGGTGCGATGGTGACGGCATCGCCAGGTGGCGAGCTTGGGACAGGCGCGACGAGGCACCACGAGGGCGAGAAGAAGACGACTTCTGCTCCGAGGTGCGCTCGCACAACCTGTTATCCAGGCTGATGGCTAGGGACGTTAGCTCGGCTAAAGTCTCCGGGATGTCCCGCCCAGCCAGTTCATCCCTCAGACCATCACTGAGACTGCGGAGGAAGATGCCGCAGAGAGAACGTTCTCCCCAGCCAACCTCCTCCGCCGCTACCCGGAAGTCGATCGCGTAATCAGCTGCCAACCAGCTTCCCTGCTGGAGGCTGAGAAGCCAATCGACCTGAACGCTCTCTGTATGAGAATGATCAAAGACTTCCAGGAACAGTCTCATGAATTGGCCATAGGTGAGGGTGGCGTAACTGGGCTTCGCCATTATGGCGTAAGCCCAAGTAAGCACACGCCCCTCCAGGAGATTCCCTATGTAGCCAATTCGGCTATGGTCTGAGGGAAAATCTCCGGGCACACGGTGGAACATGGACTCACACTGCATTATAAACCCCCGTGCTCCGCCGAGCTTACCGCTAAAGCGGGCGGGGGTCGGAATGGGTGTGAGCCGAACCAGTGCTACCGGAGCAGGCTGGACAGCCGCTGGAGCAGCAGGACCCCCAACGGCTGTTGGGGGTCCAAGCGGTCCAATCGGTTAGTGATAATAGATAATTGATTTAAAATCACTTGTTGCTGGTGGGCTATTAGGTCCACCCGAGCCTCGAGGGTGGAAAGTCGGCGTGTGAGCCCACCCTCTGCCGAGCCGCTCTGCTGAAGCCGTACTGACATAATGCACGGCTCAGGAGACACACACGCAGGCTCAGGGTAGATCTAATAGCTTTATTAACAACAAGCGTGTATGAATGTGTGTCTGCGAGATGTAAATGTGTTGGTGGTGGCGTCTGCGTCGGGCATGGAGGCTGGAGGCCGTACAGCCGGACAACCCTATGGGAGAAGCAAAAGGAGAAGGGTAACGGGCACCACACCAACACAGGAGATATGATAACGATGACTGGCTTACTTGGAAATGGCAGGTGGCTGGCACAGCAAGGGTGAAGCCCGGAAGACAGCAATCTGGAGCGCCCGGTGCAGCAGCGAGGGAACGGTGACAGAGAGGAGTGGTCCGCCGCTGGGAAATCCACCTGTGCACAGGGGAGCAGACTAGGAGTAGAAGGAGGTAAGAGATTCTTACTTGAATATTTGCTGATCGGTTGGGATTCCTCGCAGCAAGGGAAGCGAATGAAGACTGACGGCTTCAGGCCGAAGCCCAGGGTGAGGCGGCTTAAATCCCTCGCCGCTGATGAGGTGCAGGTGTGCGTGCAGCTGGCGCCGCAGATGGGCGGCGAGGCGTGACAATTCTAGCTGCAAATGTCTGGTTTTTGGTGCAATATCTACATAGGTGTATAGAGGCCCATTTCCAGCAACTATCACTCCAGTGTTCTAATGGTACAATGTGTTTGCTCATTGCGTCAGAAGGCTAATGGATGATTAGAAAACCCTTGTGCAATCATGTTAGGTCTGCAATGCTGTAATTGCTGCAAATGGAGGATTCTTTGACGAAAGCAAAGTTTGAAGGAAAAAATTATTATTTCAAATACAAATCATTATTTCTAACCTTGTCAATGTCTTGACTATATTTTCTATTCATTTTACAACTCATGGTGGTAAATAAGTGTGACTTTTCATGGAAAACACAAAATAATTGCCTGGGTGACCCCAAACTTTTGAACGGTAGTGTATGCATACTAGCTGCTCTTGTTTTTTCTTGCTTTCTGATTGTTGCTCTGAGTGTTGCTATCCCTGTGCTGTTGCAATCCTGGAATTTCCCCATTGTGGGACTAATAAAGGCTTATCTTTTCTTATAAAAGCTTATCTTATCTTACCTTGGACCTTGCTTCAGGTTATTGGCAAGTCGAGCTGACTCCAAGAGCCTGCCGCGCAGTCGCCTTTTGCACCTGGAATGGACTAATAATAATAATAATAATACATCAGTCTTATATAGCGCTTTTCTAAATACTCAAAAGACGCTTTACAAAGCAGCATTGGGACAAACATACAGAGAACGGGTAAACAGACAAGGTAGGTACACATAGGTAGAAGAGGCAGTCAGTTTTTATAGGTAGATTTGAAAAGATGGGTTTTGAGCTGACTTTTAAAAGAAGCAAGTGTGTTGGCAGACCGGATGTGAAGGGGAAAGGAATTCCAGAGGGTTGGTGCAGCGATGGTGAATGATCTATCACCCAGGGTGCGGAATTTTGTCTTGGTGATGGGATTTGAATGGAACGTTATGCCGTTTGAATTATGCAATGCACCAGCGACGTTCCAACGCCTTATGGACCGCGTCCTTGCCAGCATGCAGTGGGAGACCTGCCTCGTCTACCTGGACGACATCATCGTGCTGGCCAAGGATGTGTCCAGGATGCTGCAGTGGCTGAGTCAAGTGTTTCAGAAACTTAAACAAGCAAACCTCAAACTAAAACCAGCCAAATGCTGCCTCTTCCGCCACCAAGTTGCCTATCTAGGTCACATTGTGTCCGAGCACGGTGTAGCCACTGACCCCAATAAAGTCCACAAAGTCAAAGCTTGGCCCACTCCCACATCGGTCCAAGAGGTCAGACGTTTCATTGGCCTCGCCTCCTACAATCGCAGGTTTGTGAAAGACTTTGCCTCCATTGCCGAACTGTTACACAACCTGACAAGAAAAAACGCACATTTCCAGTGGCACGCTGAACACCAAGCTGCCTTCAACACGCTCAAGCACCATCTCACCACAGCCCCTGTCTTAGGCTACCCACTTATTTATTTAGCGAATGCAAAGTCCTCAAGCCAAGCAGTTGCCTCCTGGTTTGCTGTATGAAGAGTGTGTAATCCTCCTTCCAGTCTTTGGAGCAGGCAAGCCTCTATGATGTGTTCCATTGTTTGCTCCTCTCCACATGCGCACAGTGGGCTAGGGCTACTGCCCCATCTGTGAAGGCTGGCCAAGCAGGGGCCATGTCCAGTCCTGAAGCGATTGAGTGTAGACCACTGTCTCCTTTGGAGGTTGGTGCCCGGGACCTGTTGGTTGGGGTTTGTCACCAGGTGTTTGTTTGGGACCTCCTTGGTCTCCCATTCCTCTTGCCAAGCTGTCTGGATGGTGAAGTCAGCTGGGGGAGGGTTTTTCCAAATCGGCCGTCTGGATGGAAGTCGGGCAGTGGGTGGGGTGTAGATATCTGCATAGATTGGTAAGTGAGGAGAATCTTTGGCTTTTTGAAGCATCCTTTGAGTTAGTGCTGCTCGCCGGATGTGTGTGGGGGGGCTATGTTTGACAGTACAGAGAGCCAGGGGAGTGGTGTTGAGCGGATTGCCCCAGTTATGGTTCTCATGGTTGTGTTGAGCTGGGTGTCTACATGGTGTGTGTAGGATGACCTGGACCAGACAGGGGCACAATATTCTGCTACAGAGTATGAAAGGGCCAGTGCTGAGGTGCGCAGGGTGGAGGCTACCGCTCCCCATTTTGCACCAGCGAGCTTGCAGAGCAGGTTGTTTCATGCCTTCATCTTAGCAGCCATCCCTAAATGTTCCTTGAAGGATAGGGTCCTGTCAAGGGTCACTCCAAGGTAGGCTGGATTCGAGGCATGCTTAAGCTTAAGTCCGCTCAGGTAGATGTTTAGTTCTCTGGCAGCTTTTACATTGTGGAGATGGAATACACTGGAGACGGTTTTTGCTGGGCTTGGTTTTAGGTGCTAGGTTTTGCAGAACTGGTCCAGTTTGGCAAGATCTTCCGTGAGCACCCATTCCAGTGGCTCAAAGTCTGGTGCTTGGACTGCTAAACAGATGTCGTCTGCATAGATGAATTTGCGGGATTTTGTAGTGGGCAGGCTGTTTATGTAGAGGTTGAACAGGGTTGGCGCTAGAACTGAGCCTTGTGGGATTCCGTTTTTCTGCGTTTTCCATGCGCTTGTGTTCTGACCGAGGTGGACTCTGAACCTTCGGTTGGTCAGCAGGATTTTTATAATTGCTGATGCCCAGGCAGGGATCGCCTTTGTAAGTTTCAGGAGGAGGCCTTTGTGCCAGACCGTATCATAGGCGGCTGTAAGATCGAGAAACACAGCCCCTGTCTTCAGTCTGTTCTCAAAACCATTTTCGATGAAGGCAGTTAGGGCCAGTACTTGCTCTCCTGTGCTGCGGTCCTTGCGAAAACCTGCTTGATCCACACTTAGAATTTCCCCTATTCCTGGGGAAATACGTTGCAGTATCAGGCGCTCCATGATTTTATGAGGAATGTTGAGTAGGGAGATTGGGCTGTAGCTTGCTGGTAGTTTGTGGTCTTTGCCAGGTTTTGGTATAGCAATGACCTTTGCTGTCCGCCATTTCTTTGGGATCGAGTTTGTTTGTATGATCCTTATGTAGAGTTGTGTCAACCAGGTTAGGGCTCAGGGGCCAAGATTTTTCATGAATTCTGGGAAGATGTTGTCATATCCTGCTGCCTTTCCACATTTCAGGCCCTGTAGGACTTTCTCCAGTTCAGCAGCCTCGAAGGGTTCAGGGTTTGTTTCCTCTATGGGCATTTTTTGGTGTTTTTTTAGCTCAGTTGTAACTGGTCTTCTGGTGTCTTTGTCTTGGGGTGCTTTGGCGATGGTCAGTAAGTGGGATGCAACTTGGTTGGGTGTGACAGATGCTCGGCTTTGGCTAGGGGGCTTCTGTGCAGTTCCTAGGAGACGGATGAGGCTACAACATTTCCTGCTAGAGTGGGTAAAGCTCCGGTCAGCAACTGTCTCCTCCCATTTCTTTCGCCGGGCTGTACTTAGCGATTCAATGAGATGGTCTGCTATCGCTGGGTCCCCTGATGTTTGATAGGATTGTAGGAGGGCAGCGCTTTCTCCATCCAGGCATGGGACATAGAGGGGTCGGTAGCCTTGTGGGATTGCAGTGTGAGCAGCCTTGAAGATTGCGCTGCAGAAGCAGTTGTATGCTTCATGTACAGTGA
This sequence comes from Pholidichthys leucotaenia, assembly GCA_020510985.1. Taxonomy (NCBI): domain Eukaryota; kingdom Metazoa; phylum Chordata; class Actinopteri; order Cichliformes; family Pholidichthyidae; genus Pholidichthys; species Pholidichthys leucotaenia. Next base: position 406,315,791 of record CM035844.1, on the reverse strand, counting down.
TGGTGTGGAGTGGGATGGTAACAGCACTCCGATCCAGAGTTTCACTGAATTTCTTCCAGTTGGCTTTGCAGAAGTTCCAGCGCATCGTCCTTGGGCTGTTTATGACTGGAAGTTGTAGGCCAATGTGTACAAGCAGGGGCTGGTGTTGGCTGTGTGGAAAATCGTCAAGAACGAGGATCTGTGTAGGATATGGCGTCCCATTCAAAGAGCTGACCCAGCACAGGTCAGGAGAATAGTCCTTCTTCCACCTAGCAGAGTGGAAGGTTCCTCTTTGTTTGGGGTCGTGTATCAGAGCGAGATCATTTCTAGATGCCCATTCTGAAAGTACCTCCCCGTCACTATCCACTGCTGGGTACCCCCAGTCAGGGTGATGGCTGTTAAAGTCCCCCACATAGATGGCAGGGTGGGGTAGGGTGGGTAAGACCTGCAGATCCCAGTTGGCACTAGGGGGCTTGTACACATAGACAATATGGAAGCCACCAATGGTTATGGTGTCTGAAAAATGTGTTGTTGTCAGGTGGTTTACTTCAACTATGTCAGAACGCACATAGGTGGCACGTCCATGTTTGGCATGTGGAACATAGCACAGGAGGTCAAAGCCATTGATGGTGTAGCGGCCAGCTTCCTCTGTGTCAATATGAGTCTCCTGGAGGCAAATTACATCAATCGAGTGTTGGAAGGCGAGGACTTCGATAAGGCTTCGCTTGGCTGCAGATAGGCCTTCAACGTTTAGTTGTAGTATGCGAAGGGCAGGTCCTACTGCAAGGTGCTCTCGGGGCTGTTTGCTTTTGGCTTTGGGACTGTGACTAGGATTCTTCTTTGACTTGGCACTGAGGCATCGTCTCTTCGAATTTAGTCTGCTGGTAGGATCATTAGCTTCCCCGGGCAAGCCCAGGTACTGGCAGAGGGCGCGACGAGAACGCTGATCCATTGCCCTCCAGGCTACCCACTGGACCATGGTGAAATGATCTTGAACACCAATGCTAGCGACACAGGCATTGGCGCTGTGCAGGATGGCGCAGAATGTGTGTTGGCATATGGCAGCCGCAAACTAGCCAAAGCTGAACAGAACTATTGCACTACAAGACGAGAGCTGCTAGCCATTGTCGATTTCACGTCACATTTTCGGCAGTATCTACTTGGGCGGCCTTTCAAAGTATGTACCGACCACAGCAGCCTGCGTTGGTTAACCTGAATGAACGAGCCAGAAGGTCAGTTAGCCCGGTGGCTTGAGAAACTTGCAGAGTACAAGTTTGAGATCATTCATCGCCCAGGTCGCTTACACACTAATGCTGACAGTCTCTCCCGCAGGCCCTGCTGCCAGTCCTGTCCTTGTAAACTGCAGGACCCCTCCTCACAGCCGAGAACCACAAGTCACCAAGCCATTCAGTGTGAATTGGACTCCAACACCAACTCCATGTCGCTGAGTCCGGTGGGGGTAGAGACATGCCCTACAACTACAGCTGTGAGTCCGGTGGGGGTAAGTGCAGACAGCTTTACCAATACAGACACTTTAAAACTAAAAGAGACAATCTATGTGACAAATACAAACGAGACCACACTGTTTCCTGGCTGGACTATGGAGGAGTTGTGCCAGGCCCAAGCCGCTGATACAGACATTGCACCAATAAAAGCTTGGTTAGAGGCCAGCAGTGAGCGCCCTCCCTGGATCACAGTCTCCCCTTGCAGTCCAGCCACCAAAACATACTAGAGTCAATGGAAAAGACTGTATTTCCGAGAAGGAGTTCTGGTCCGCCACTTTTACTGTTTGGACAACACACAGTACTATCCCCAAATTGTCCTGCCACGCAAAATGCAACCCGATGTTATGCGCCAGATGCACGAGGGGCCAATAGGTGGACATTTTGGTATTGAACAGACTGTGGCCAGACTTCAAACCAGATACTATTGGTACCACATGAGAGAAGACGTGGCCCTCTGGTACTGGACTTGTACTAACTGTGCATGCAGAGCCAGACCCCACAAAATGCCACAAGCGCCCATGGGAACTGTCAGGGTCAGGGCCCCCATGGAGCGCATTGCACTGGACATTATGGGCCCACTCAATGAGACAGAACGCAAAAACAGCTATGTGCTCGTAATACAGGAGTATTTCACAAAATGGGCTGAAGCATTTCCTATCCCAGACGAAAAGGCTGTCACCGTGGCACGCGTTGTTGCAACAGAATGGGTGTGCCGCTTCGGAATGTCTCACTCTTTGCACAGCTACCAAGGAAGCAATTTTGAATCAGAGGTGTTTCAAGAAATGTGCCGTCTATTTGGCATTGAGAAAACCCACACTATGCCATTCAGACCACAGTCAGATGGCCAAGTTGAACATTTCAATGCCACACTTCAAAAGATCCTGGCCTCTACTGCAGAACGCTGTCACTGGGATTGGGAACTGATTATCCCATATGCAGTTATGGCCTACAGAGCGACCAAGCACAGTGCTACTGGTTTCACCCCCAACTATATGATGTTCGGACATGAAATAAATGAGCCAGTGGACCTTGTAGCTGGTCCACTGGCCATGAGCTTTATTGAGCTTTAATGAGCTTTATTTTGATTAACAATGCTTTTTTCTCTCTGCCCATTGTGTTTCCCTACCCCCCCTTCCCCCCTACCCCTCTTTACCCCCCACTGTATGACAGGTGCCTTGCATGGCTGCCGTGTCATTGGGATGCGCTTATCTAGCGCGCCCAATGTCAAGTCAAATTCCTCGTATGTTTACTTGTGTTTACTTGTGTTTCCTTGTAAATGTGCTTGGCAATAAAGTTCATTCTGATTCTGATTCTGATTCTGATTCTGGTTTGCCCCCGGACTCTGACCATGCACCTTCAGCCCCAGAGTACATGCAACAAATACGCGAGCGGCTGGAGCTGGCTCACAACATTACTCGAGAAGCCATGGGTGAGTCAGTAACACGTGCAAAAAGACAATATGACAAAAACGCCTGCCACACACAGTACAAAGTCGGAGACGCAGTGTGGTTCCTCATCAAAGGAACACGACATGTCAAAAACAGAGTCAAGAAGTTCCTCCCCTCCTATGAAGGACCCTTCTTTGTTATGGGACAGTTGGATGATCTAGTCTACCAGATCCAAAAGAGCCCCAGAGCCAAAGTCAAAGTCCACCATGACCAACTGAAACACTATCGCAGCCGTGAGGCGCTGGACAACACTTGGGTCCTGGACCAAGCCCAGAACTGGACACCTTCTGAGATCTTGCCACCAGCTGTGGACGGGGACCCAACAGACCAGGACCTCAGCCTGTACAACTTCTTCGCTACTGCCTCCAGTGATGGCCCCAGCAATTCTCGGCCGTCTACTCCACCTGCTAATCTTCCCAATGTGATCGGGTCTCTTCCATCCACTCCTTCCCATGTGATATTTGACCATGGTGGGGGTGCGGTGGGAGAGCCACACCATCAGGCTCAGCACGTATCACGGCCCAAATGTCAGCGCAGAGGACCGGACCATTACGGGGACTGGGTTACTGAGTGAGCCAACTGTAACAGTTCATATTTGCACTAGAGACTCTCCAGTTTACATTTTTGGACTCTGGTCTAGTTATAATGTTCTATACATTTGTTTAAAAGAAAAAAAAAAGCTGAAGAGACAATGCTTTCATATACCTACATGCACTTTATTTCATTTGAATGTATTGTATTCTGAATAGTCAGTCAGTATTATTCCTGGTCGCCAAGGAATAGGTTTTAAAGTGTAATGTACTCTTTGTTTAATTAGAGACAATTGCATTTCAATGTATTTTTCACTCATGTTTTCACTGCTAAATGAGCTATTTTTTTTATCACTGCATAGACACTTGCCATTATAGTATAACCTACCTACCTATTTGAATTCATGTGATATATTGGACACTGCTACTGCTACTGCTAGGCCTACGAATGTAGAGATTGTGTACCAGTTTTATATTGTTTAGATGGAATGGAATTAATGCTAATTGCCAGTCCATGGTGGGGGTAGTGTTGTAGGATGTGTCTAGCTCACGTGTTTAGATAGGGCAGCTCAGTGCGTGAACGTGAGTGAGTGAGTGCGTGCGCGCAGCCGAGGCGCCCCCCCCCCCCCGGTGAATGGCCCCGCGGAGTGGACGGTGTGTGTGAAATGACGGGTGAGTAGAGAGAGAGGCAACCGGAGCAGGTAGCGAGCTAGAGTTGCTGCTATTAACAGTGCAGTCTGCTAATAAAGCCCCAACTCTTCAGCAAAATGGCCTGTTCTTCTGTGTACCACCATACTGTTGTAATGGGATTAATTATATAATAAAATATTTGTCATAAGGTACAGGAATTATTTATTTTATCTAATAGTGGGTGTGAAAGGGGGCGGAGTTAAACCGTCGCTTCTACACCCGCTAAATTAAATAAAAGCACTCGTAAAAAGGGGCACCAGTCCTAACGGACAATTATATTAACTTTAATTTTAATTAACTTTGTACCTTCAATTACTTAATGGATCAGTCTCAAAGTTTCAGTGAGTTCTTTTCCTGCCGTGATTAGGAAACATGTATATGCAAAAGAAAACGCTTCAACTTCTCTCATTCACCCTTTTATTAAACTCATTCAGGTTACATGATATGGCGTTCAAATGATGGATAAACAGATTCAGATGATAACAGCGTACGATATCACATCCACTGATATTGGATTCCTGAACATAAAATCCAGCGTTACACCTCTGTATACTTATCTTATCTTGACTTATCTAATCTCATTCTGTCTCTTTCTTGTCTGCTTTTCCTTCTCTAACTTTAACTTAACAGCTCACTAAACCTGTTGTGACCACCAGGAAGAAATTGACCAGTGAAGCTGGAGAGAAACTGAACACATGCATGGAAATAACTGACTGGGACATGTTTAAAGGAGCCACAGATGATCTTAATGAGTACACAGACACTGTGAACTCATATATCAACTTTTGTGAGGAGAGCATTCTCCCATCGTGCACCAGGGTGAGGTACTCTAATGATAAGCCCTGGTTCACTGCCAAGCTCAGACAGATCAGGAAGGAGAAGGAAGCAGGGTTGAAAAGTGGAGACAGGGACTGCTACAGGGAGGTTAAATATCGGTTTAACAGAGAGCTGAAGAGAGCTAAATCTGTGTATTCTGAGAGACTCCAGCAGCAGTTCACTGCTAATGACTCGGTCGGCTTCTGTGTGGAGAGGACTGAGGCAAATCACCAACTATCGGCCTCAGGCTTCTAAAGGTCAGGATGACAAAGCCCTTTGTCAAAAACTGTCCCAACATTACGCCCGTTTTGACACCTCGTCAGCTGTGTCCAACTCCCCCCCTCCACCCAGCTCCACTGCCTCCTCGGCCGCTAATTCATCAAAAGCGGTCCCCCCTCCTCCCCCTCCCCCCTGCCCTTGTCATCAGTGAGCAGGACGTGCACAGACAGTTCTCCAGACTGAACCCGCGCAAGGCCCCCGGTCCGGACGGCGTGTCTCCCTCCACCCTGAGACACTGTGCGAAAGAGCTGGCTCCTGTCTTCACAGACATTTTTAACACCTCCCTTAAGCAATGCCACGTGCCAACCTGCCTCAAATCCTCCTCCATCATCCCAGTCCCCAAGAAGCCACGGATTACTGGACTTAATGACTACAGACCTGTAGCGCTCACCTCTGTAGTTATGAAGTCCTTTGAGCGCCTGGTCCTGTCCCACCTCAAGTCCATCACCACTCCCCTCCTGGACCCGCTGCAGTTTGCCTACCGTGCCAACAAGTTTCAGTGAGTTCTTTTCCTGCCGTGATTAGGAAACATGTATATGCAAAAGAAAACGCTTCAACTCCTCTCATTCACCCTTTTATTGAACTCATTCAGGTTACATGATATGGCGTTCAAATGATGGATAAACAGATCCAGATGATAACAACGTACGATATCACATCCACTGATATTGGATTCCTGAACATAAAATCCAGCGTTACACCTCTGTAGAACCAAGGGGGAACCAGACTTATGTTTCAACGGTAAATGAGGGCTGAAATGTTTAACAAAACAACACAATTTTATGGGGAAAATTCATAAGCTAATTATCTAAAAATGACTTCTGAATTAATCTACAAAAATTAAGGGCAGTTACTTAAAAATGACTAAGAGTCTTCCTTCAGTTTATAGCTTTATCCTGTGGCTGAGAGACTAATTGAGCCCTGAAATACGGGCCATATTCAATTGTAATTTAATTGTTCGGACATCACGTTTTAACCCAGGAGATAAGAAAAGTAGGAGTTTCACTCACACAACAGCTGTAGGTCCATGTTTCAGTGGGTCGATACCGGCCGAGTTGGGAGTTAGGACGTCGGAGGAAGCAGTGCTTCAAGGCTTCCTCACAGCAGTAGAAGTGTAAACTCAGCTGGGGGCTCTCCAGACAATGGCAGCAGTGGGTGGTCTGTCACCGAGCGGCGTGACAAGTCTTTGGAAATGAGTCCGAATTTGAGGTCTCTTGTAGCAGGATAGACCAAAAAATCTGAAGGAGAAACTTTTCAGTCAGGCAGGTATGAGGCCGGAAAGAGAGTCCCAAAAAAACCAGTCTCTGTTCACTTTAAATTAGGAAAATTAAAGGTCCACTTTAACGGCATGAAAAGTCATAAAAAAATTAAAACGAGAAAAACATTTACTAGGACAAGACTGGCTTCTGAGGTGAAGGAAAAAGTTTGAGAATTTGATTCTCTGAGAAAGCGAGCTCTAAAGAAAAGGTGATTTCTCCTCAGTAACCAGAAAAACTAACGCAGGATTTGACAAACTTCACACAGAACAATTTAGATAAAATACAACTACACAGAACCTTGAAACGGTGGAATAAAATCTTCCCAGACTTATCTAATCTCATTCTGTCTCTTTCTTGTCTGCTTTTCCTTCTCTAACTTTAACTTAACAGCTCACTAAACCTGTTGTGATCACCAGGAAGAAATTGACCAGTGAAGCTGGAGAGAAACTGAACACATGCATGGAAATAACTGACTGGGACATGTTTAAAGGAGCCACAGATGATCTTAATGAGTACACAGACACTGTGAACTCATATATCAACTTTTGTGAGGAGAGCATTCTCCCATCGTGCACCAGGGTGAGGTACTCTAATGATAAGCCCTGGTTCACTGCCAAGCTCAGACAGATCAGGAAGGAGAAGGAAGCAGGGTTGAAAAGTGGAGACAAGGACTGCTACAGGGAGGTTAAATATCGGTTTAACAGAGAGCTGAAGAGAGCTAAATCCTTGTATTCTGAGAGACTCCAGCAGCAGTTCACTGCTAATGACTCGGTCGGCTTCTGTGTGGAGAGGACTGAGGCAAATCACCAACTATCGGCCTCAGGCTTCTAAAGGTCAGGATGACAAAGCCCTTTGTCAAAAACTGTCCCAACATTACGCCCGTTTTGACACCTCGTCAGCTGTGTCCAACTCCCCCCCTCCACCCAGCTCCACTGCCTCCTCGGCCGCTAATTCATCAAAAGCGGTCCCCCCCTCCTCCCCCTCCCCCCCTGCCCTTGTCATCAGTGAGCAGGACGTGCACAGACAGTTCTCCAGACTGAACCCGCGCAAGGCCCCCGGTCCGGACGACGTGTCTCCCTCCACCCTGAGACACTGTGCGAAAGAGCTGGCTCCTGTCTTCACAGACATTTTTAACACCTCCCTTAAGCAATGCCACGTGCCAACCTGCCTCAAATCCTCCTCCATCATCCCAGTCCCCAAGAAGCCACGGATTACTGGACTTAATGACTACAGACCTGTAGCGCTCACCTCTGTAGTTATGAAGTCCTTTGAGCGCCTGGTCCTGCCCCACCTCAAGTCCATCACCACTCCCCTCCTGGACCCGCTGCAGTTTGCCTACCGTGCCAACAGGTCTGTGGACGACGCAGTCAACCTGGCCCTCCTCTCCATCCTGCAGCACCTGGACTCCCCGGGAACCTATGCCAGGATCCTGTTTGTGGACTTCAGCTCCGCATTCAACACCATCCTCCCCGCTCTGCTCCAGGACAAGCTGTCCCTGCTCGGCGTGCCTGACTCCCTCTGCAGGTGGCTCACCGACTTCCTGACGGACTGGAGGCAGCATGTGCGGCTGGGGAAGTCTGTCTCAGACTCTGTTAGCATCAGCATCGGATCACCCCAGGGCTGTGTACTTTCCCCCCTACTCTTCTCCCTTTATACCAACTCCTGCACCTCCACCCACCAGTCTGTTAAGCTGATCAAGTTTGCGGACACCACCCTCATCGGGCTCATCTCCAACGGCGACGAGTCTGTCTACAGGAGAGAGGTGGCCCAGCTGGTGTCCTTGTGCAGCCACAACAACCTGCAGCTGAACGCTCTGAAGACAGCGGAGATGATTGTGGACTTCAGGAAAGTCACAACCCCCCTGCCCCCCCCTCACCATCACAGGCTCTCCCATCACCATTGCAGATTCCTTCCGCTTCTTGGGCACCACCATCACCCGTGACCTCAAATGGGAGCCAACCATCAGCTCCCTCATCAAAAAGGCCCAGCAGAGGATGTTCTTTCTGCGGCAGCTGAGGAAGCTCAAGCTACCCACCAAGATGTAAGTGCAGTTCTACATGGCCATCATCGAGTCCTTCCTCACCTCCTCCATAACCGTGTAGTACGCAGGAGCCACTGCCAGGGACAGACTAAGGCTGCAGCGCGTCGTGCGCACTGCTGAGAAGGTGATCAGCTGCAAGCTCCCATCTCTCCAGGACCTGTACATCTCCAGGACCCGGAGGCGTGCAGGCCGGATCATAGCCGATCCTTCACACCCTGGTCACGTACTGTTTGCCACCCTCCCCTCAGGTAGAAGACTTCGGTCCATTCAGACTAAAACCTCCCGGTACATGAACAGCTTTTTCCCCTCTGCCATCAGACTGCTGAACATTAAGTGACTTATTGACTCTCGTGCACTATATACAGCAGCTCAACCAGACTCATGTCATTCATCACTGTTTTTCTGTTGCATTATCAACTGCACTATGTGGTACTCCACATCATCTGCTACTTGCTAATTTATTTAAAACTGCTGTGACTAGTATTACTCATTATTATTATTATTATTATTATTATTATTATTATTATTATTATTATTATTATTACTTAATATTCTACACTTATTGCATGGTTTTAGTCTTTAAGTTTTTTAGTTTATCTCTTTATCTTATCATGCTTTAATGTTGCAGCATTGCACCGAGACAAATTCCTAGTTTGTGTACTACATGAACAATGGCAATAAATCTGATTCTGATTCTGATTCTGATTCTGACTTAACTTACATCTGTGTGTTTCTTTTTCTTTCTGCTTGTCTTGTTCTAATTCTACATCTGTGTGTTTTTTTCTGAATCTTGTCTCTATCTCTTCTTCTAATCTAACTCTGCAGAGCAGTTTCAACTACTTTTTAAAATGACCCCGCCTAGTCATAAACTGGTGATGTCGATCGCAAGACTGACCAATCGACTTTATCAAAAGCAGTTTGAAATGGCTGCCATCCTATGTGAAAACATGTCTTTGTCTGAAAGCAGCCAATCAAACGAAAACACCATCCCATGAAATTGCAGAGAAAAATCAACACTCAGTCAGTTCTTATGAAATTAAGTGCTCAATATAAAATCTAACTAAATTAAATGACTTGGCTAATATTTGGTGGTCATGCATTTATACCAGTACTCTAATATTACATTTGTTTGAATAACACTCATGAACATAACATTTCTTATACATAATTATAATACATGCATTCACATATAGATCAAAGCTTAATGTAGTACAGCAAACCATGGTTGGTGATAAAAGAGGGATGATTTTCAGTGTCCTTAGGATCCAGGGGAGAAGAGGATAAGCTGAAAGAAACTTAATGTTTAGAACAAATTAAAAAGTCATCCTACATACTGAAACACATTCCGTAGGTATCCGTTAGGAGGTACTGTTGAGCTGTAGATGATTTCTTTTAGGTCCATGGTATCTGGGAGAGATAATCTGGAAAACATCGGGGGTTATAAACCTGTCTGATTAAGCTGTTTATGACCCTTTTAAGAGCATTGGTTTCCTGTAAAGGAGGATGTTATCCAAATGCAGTGTTCACATTGGAGGTCTGGTCTCCCGAGTTTTATGTTCCTTTGAGCCTTTAAAAGCAAATTCTGATCCTTACAATCTCTGCAAGAGGCAACTGTTTACATTGGGGTCCTGGGAAAACATCTTTGGTTCAGGCCGGGATGAGTGTGGTCGATATGAAAGCCAGTGATATTCCTGTAAAATGGAGAGAAGTGATCTTCTGTCTTGGTTTGAGGAGACGATGATGCTACATATCCCCCCTTTGTAGCAATGGTGAGCATCGGTCAGCGTTGGTACACACCCATGGCAGCTTCTTCTCTTTGGCAACACTTGACCTAAATACTGGGTTAAAAGGTTTTTGTGATGTCCATACACACTAGCATGCAAACAGTATCTATTACTAAGTAGAGATCTTTTACTTTGGTTTAATGGAAGGACTTCCATGAATTTCCAAAAATAATTTGGATATGGACAAATGTAGATTATAAAATTTGCTTGGAGTAGTAAGCTAAGGCATATGTCTTGAAATGACTCAAAAATTCTAGTTGCAAAAGTAAGAATATACAAAATGCATAGTTTTACATACCTGAGGTAGGTGTTTTGGTTTACGATGAAATAGCTATCATAATTGTTCAAAAATAGTTTGAATGGGCACAAAAATCAAAATGGAGTGCCAAGAACTATATATAAAAATATATGTTTGTATATAAGCATGCATATAACTTCAAAAATTCTAAAAATAAAGAAAAAGAAAAATCAAAACAAAGAATGATTAGATTAGATTAGATTAGATTCAACTTTATTGTCATTACACATGTATGAATACAAGGTAAGGAAACACAGTTTAGCATCCAATCAGAAGTGCAAAGGACAGCAGTGCAGTATATACGGTAATTAACAGTATGTGCAATTTAAGCAAATATATGCAAATATATGCAGCAGTGCAGAAAGTTAAGAGTACTGTTATGTGCAAATAATGTGCAATAAGTTAGATGTAGTTATGCAGTTATGCAGTTATGTACAGGTGAGGATGGTAAAAGATGATTGTAAGAGAGTCAGCGGGGAACTAAGTTCAATAACGTGACAGCTGTTGGAAAGAAACTGTTCCTAAACCTGCTGGTTCTAGTCCGAAGGCTTCTGAAATGTCTTCTGGAGGGGAGAAGCTGAAACAGTCCATGAGCAGGATGGTTGGAGTCCCTAAGAATGCTGCATGCCCGGCGCAGACATCTTTTCCTGTAGACATCCTCTATAGCTGGAAGTGGAGTCCCTGTGATGCGTTGGGCGGTTTTCACCACCCGCTGCAGCGCCTTGCGGTCAGCTACAGAGCAGCTCCCATACCAGACTGTGATACAGTTGGTCAGGGTGCTCTCTATCACGCAGCGGTAGAAGTTGCCCAGGATGTCAGTTGACAGATGGTTCTTCTTCAATGTCCTCAAGAAGAAGAGGCGCTGATGGGCCTTCTTGATCAGGCTGGTGGTGTTAACTGACCAGGACAGGTCCTCCGAGATGTGGGTCCCCAGGAATTTGAAGCTGGGGACACGTTCAACAGCTATGCCATTGATATGGATGGGGTCATGTGTCTCTTCCCTCTCCTTCCTGTAGTCCACTATGAGCTCCTTGGTTTTGCTGGTGTTAAGGAGCAGGTTATTATCAGCGCACCAAGTAGCCAAGTGCTCAACCTCTGCCCTGTAATCTGACTCGTCGTTGTCCCTGATGAGTCCAATCACCGTGGTGTCATCTGCGAACTTTATGATGGAATTGGATCCATACATAGGCCTGCAGTCATGGGTGTAGAGGGAGTAGAGGAATGGGCTGAGCACACAGCCCTGTGGTACACCAGTGTTGAGTGTGATGACGGAAGAACGGTTGGGGCCTAACCTAACATGCTGGGGTCTGTTGGTCAGAAAATCCATGATCCAGTTGCAAGTGGAGGTACTGATTCCCAGGTCCCCAAGTTTAGTGAGCAACTTGGAGGGGATAACTGTGTTTGAATGCTGAGCTGAAGTCAATAAACAGCATTCTTGCATAGGTGTTCTTGTCATCCAGGTGTGAGAGTACATAGTGCAGCGCTGTAGAAACTGCATCCTCTGTACTCCTGTTGCTCCGGTAGGCAAACTGATGAGGGTCCAATGTAGGGGGCAGGCTTTTTTTGAGCTGTGAATGCAAAACAAAAAAAATATTGCTTATTTGAGGTAGATGTTTAGGTTAAGCAATATTGGTGTAATTCAAGGAGGTTCGAATTGAATTGGTTTAGCTGGACTAAACTGAGACTCACCCTCTGAGTCTGACTCAGAGGGTGTTTGAGACCTTTGTTCTGGAAGACTGAGCGAACATGGAAAGTCATCATTGTTCTTTGAGTGGCAATGAGGAATAACTTTGTGACATCTGAAACAGGGGCAAGAAGAGGTGAAGGCAGGCTTATTGCTAAAGTGTTAGCTGAAAATCTAATATTTGTAGCTACCTTTCGAAGAAACACAGGCATTAGATGTGGGTGAGCATGGTCAACCTCTAACATGAAGAGTGACAAGTCCAAGACCTTGTTGAGGTTGAATGAGGCTTTGGAGCAAACATTCAAAACCAGCACAGTATCTTGCAAAGTTTTGGTAACGGTTTGTGATTCAACTATCTGGCGTTTCAGTGTACCGGTGTTGACTGATTTAACAGTAGATGTGCTAAGGCTAGCAAGGGACCCTAATGATGAGGCCGTGGTTGAGAATCTACCTAAGGATTGTTGACTTCTTGTCTGGGCTCTGTCCAGTTCTAACTGGGAGAAAGTAGGTGAGAGTGCTAGGTAGAGGGCTAAACTGAAAAACAGGAGGGCCATCATCCTGGCAAACGAATAGAAGTGAGTCATTTTAATCTTGAACTTCTTGTCGGTTTTCCTTTCCTTGAGATACCAGAGTGATAGGTGAAAGTTATTCTCAGAGGTGAAACAACTTTGTTAGAGACTGAGCTCTAGGCTTTTAGTGTTTTATCACCTTTAGAGGGTTTTGTGATTATAGACTTAAGCTAGTGATGTTGGAGATTTTGTGTGTACTATTTTGAGATAGTAACTTGTTGACACTGAATGAAATTTTGCAGGATCTTTTAAAGTTAGATTTTAAGGAAGTCAGTTAGTTTGGGTTAACTTTCTACTTTTGAATGTTTAATGCAGTTACCTGATGGAGGAAGAGAAATGCGACCGAGCGTGCCTGAAACTGATAGTCAGCTAACAGTTATCTATCGGGCGCAAACAAGATTTTAGGTTTGTTTACTGACTTAATGGAACAGTGTTGTCCCCGATGAGTCCCATGGGGTTTTTGTAAGCTTTGATTTGATTACGATGGACACATTTGGAGATGGGGTCCTGGCGACCTTTGCTTATTTTGATTTGGTAAACGACCGGAGAGAGTTTATCTGTGATCGTGTGTGGACATGTCCACCTGGGGAGGAACTTCCGAGCGAGTTTTCCTGCTCATGCGTTGGTCTGTCCTGTCTGAGGGATGAAAACATAATAGAAAACCTTGTCTCCCACTTGGAGTTCATCATGTGAGGCTTTCTGATCGTAGTAGGCTTTGCATTCTTCAGCTGATCGGTCCAAATGTTTTTGGGCAAAGGCAAAAGTCTGCTGGAGATGTTTGGTCAGGTCAGTCATGTACTGGTGGGTAGTGTAAGCTGTGGCAACACTGGCTTCTCCAGGTTGGTAGAGTAAATGCAGGGGCAAAGTCATTTGCCGGCCTGTCATCATTTCAAAAGGTGACACCCCCGTAGCTTCATGGGGTGTGGCTCGGATGGCCATTAAGACCAGCGGGAGTTTTACATCCCAGTCTTTTTGGTGTGGTGAAACATACTTCTTCAGTATGTTGATCACAGTTCGGTGGGTTCTTTCAACCTGTCCAGAGGATTGTGGGTGGTGGCTAATATGGAAGTTAGCTTTAACTCCCAAGGTTTCCCACAGTTGTCGCATGACTTCGGCGGTGAAGTGAGTGCCGCGGTCAGAGTTGATTCGGCTTGGCAGACCAAATCTAGAGAATACATGGTTCATCAACAAGTAGGCTGTGGTTTCTGCCATGTCATTAGGAGCAGGCAGGCACTCGACCCATTTGGTGAAAGCACATGTGACTGTGAGGAAGTATTTGTTTCCTCTGGCTGACCGTGGAAGGGGACCTACCCAGTCAATTTGGAGGTCAGACCATGGGAATGAAATGCCTCTTTTCTGTAGGGGTGCTCGATGAATCGGGTTGGTTGATTGAAACTGGCAACATACGAGACATCCCTTGATGTAGTCCGCTACATCCTTTCGCATGTATGGCCAATATGCCACTTGTTTGAGCGCGTTGTACGTCGCTTTGATGCCTTTGTGTCCTGCAGTTGGGAGATCGTGGGCATGAACAATCATCATCCCCCTGTGGTTACGAGGGACCATAAGCGCAGGCGCAGGGAGCTCATCGGAAACATGAACTAGAATGCCGCAAAAAGAAAAAGAATGCTGCAAAAAGTGGTTTTAAATCTGGAGTGTCAGTGAGATCCGAGTAGGATGGTGCATTAAGTGCAGGATCCGAGAGTTATTGTATCATTTTATGGACCGCAGGGTCAAGGGTTTGAAGAGAGATAAGGTCGGCGTCAGTGAAAACAGGGTCAACCGCAAGGGGACCTGTGGTTGGTGTCGTATCTTGGGCCCTGTTAGTCTGGACCCTAGTGACTGCGCAGACTGTAAGGGTGGGTGGGTGGGACTGTGAAGTCGGCACCTGAGCAGAATCAAAGGAACAGGGCATGCCTTGTATAGCTCCTTGTTTTGCAAGTGAGTCCACAAGGTCATTCCATTCTTTGTCCTGACCTGGTGTGCGCGAGTGACCTCTGACCTTTTTCCAATACACCTGGAGGTTGTTGGAGGTGACCAGGTGATCACATGCCTTGAAAAGGTCTTGATGTTTAACCGGTTTGCAGTTGGAGGTTACAAAACCTTTGGCCTTCCAGAGTGCTAAATGACAAGTGAAACTGAGGCGTGCGTAGTTGGAGTCAGTGCAGATGACCAATATGTGAATGCCATGGTCTACGGCAAGTTGCAGTGTAATGAGCACACCTGCGATTTCCGCATACTGAGATGATTGGGAACCCAGTTGAAAGTTGTGGGGTTCACAAGGCTGATTGTTCAACCATGCCACACCCACACCAGCACGAATGTGAGTTTCATGGTGAAAAGAACAACCATCGACATAGGCGGTGGCCATATCTTGACAGATGTTCTGGTCAAAGTAGTGATGGTTTGGGTCTTCAGTGACTGTAGGTGGCTCTGCACGAATGGATGGTCCTGGAGTGTCCTCAGAGCACCGTTGGCAGGCAGCCAAGTCTGTGCCGAGAGGGCTTCTCAACTTTTGTGCGTAGCGGACCTCCACATCAAAGCTTTGTAGAGCCATCAACCAGGAGGCTATTCTGGCATTTGTTACAACGCCTTCTCTGATGCGTTGACTGTTAAGGAAGGCCACTGGTTGGTGGTGAGTCTCAACTGTGATTCTCTGGCCTCCTACATAGTTGGAGAAATGTTTGACTGCCCATACAGTGGCCAGAAGGGCTTTTTCGCAGTCCGAGTATTTCAGTTCTGGACCAGAGAGGGTTTTACTGGCATAGGCCACGACTCATTTGTCGTGGTTGTAGATTTGGAATAATCCAGCGCTTAAGCAGTTGGCAGAGAACCCCACTTGTAAGAAGAATGGCTGGTCGCAGTTGGGATAGGCCAAACATGGTGCTGTGCATAACTTTTGCTTCAACGCTAGCATAGCCTGTTCTTGAGCCTCAGACCAAATGAAGGGGGTGTCCTGTCATAGGAGGTCTGTAAGGGGTTTTGCCAAGTCTGCATAATCCTCAATAAACTGACGTGAGTAGTTGCATACCCCTAGGAAGCTCCGGAGTTCGGAGATGTTGGAAGGGGCTTTGATGTTTAGCACACCTTGAATTTGTGCCGTTTGTGGTAGGACTCCTTTGGATCCTACCAAGAGACCAACATAGTTGACTTTGGTTTTGCACCATTGGCATTTAGAGAAAGAAATTTTGGCTCCTGCTTGCGTGAGCTGGCCAAGGACATGGTCGATTTCAGTGAGGTGGGTGTCCAGAGTTGGACTCCGAATGAGAATGTCATCAACATAGATGAGGTTACCTCTGTCTCGGGTGTCTGGACATGCTTTGTTCAAGAAAATGTTGAACTCTGCAGGAGAGTTTTCATAACCGAAAGGGCATCGGGTGAATGTGTATTGGTGATTCGTAAACGTGAAGACCAGTTTGTGTTGGTCTTCAGCTTGGACAGGAATTGTCCAAAAACCAGAAGCAATGTCCAGTGTTGAGAAGTATTTGGCATCTTTTACTCTAGGGAGTTCTTGCTCCAGTTGAGTCATAGGCCACCTAGAGAGAGGAACTTGAGTGTTCAATTTCCTGTAATCAATGGTGAGTCTCCACTTACCATTGGGCTTTAGGACAGGCCATAAGAGGGCCAAGTAGGTACTGTTGCATGGCCTGATTATGCCACGGTCCAGTAGGTCATCGATTATTTCTTGTACTGGGCCGTACGAGGCCAAGGGAATCTTGTACTGCCTGACGTAGGTGGGAGGAGCGTCAGGTGGTGTGGGAATGCGTACTGAGTGGATTGTGGTCAGTCCACAGTCCAAGGAGTCTTTGGAGAAGGATTGTTTGTATTTAAGAAGAACTTGGTGAAGTTTTTCACGTTCTTCGTCAGAGGTTAGGGAATCAGCATCAGCTACCACCTGTGCAATCTCTTCAGCGATAGTGAGGACTGATTTCGGTGGAGCATCGCTGGGATTGTCATTGGTCTGCTGATTAGACTCCGATGGAAAGAGCTCAAGGGCTTGGACAAGCATTTGGTCATTGTTGGTCAAGTCGATTCGTCCAACTGACTCTTTGTCAAGGGTTGGCATTGACACAAGAGCGATGGCCTTAGAAGGCTTAATGTGAATGACTGTAGGTTCAAGAGAGTCGGCCCAAAGAGAATCAGGAAGGCCGCCTAGCACAGGAACAGTCAGTTCAAAATCGTGGAAATCTGTAGTGATGAGCCAGCCGAGAGGCATGGCCTTGGGCAGGACGATGGTCTCTGCCGTGGGGTTGTTTACCGGCAACGTGGTGGTTCTGTAGTCTAGGCTTAGAAGGGGCATGGCCTCCAGAGTTAAGCCTAGATCGTCAAGCAAAGGAGCTGGTTGGAAAAACGCTTGTGAATGCATAAGTTTCTGTCCGGTCTGAATGCATAGTTGGACCGGGTAGCACGTGACATTAGCAGGTATGAGACAATGTTGAGAATTCAGTACCTGGCAGGCCTCAGGGATGGTCTGGCCTGACTTTAGAGTGTCAAGATCTGGTTTAGAGTGAGTGTCTCGAACTGGGGTGAAAGACCATAAGACATTGTTTATGGTATCAACCTGGGTTCCAAGTCTCACAAGAAGATCACTGCCGATGTAGACTGCATGTGGTAGGTCGGGAATGACCAAGAAGGGATGCGTTAGCAGTCTGTGGTTCCACTGAAGGTGGAGGGCGCAGACACTTGTGGGGACCAATGTTTTGTTTGATTTGGTCCCAGCAGGGAAACGAAAAGACTTGTTAGTGACCATAAGGTCAGGGTATTTCTCGTGCAGAGAGTCAAAAAGTGTCTGGCTGATCGCGGATTTATCAGCCCAGAGAGCCAGTACCACGTCTTCTACGTGGGAGCTTTGGATAACTAGTCCTTTGACCACTTGGGGGCAGTACTCTTCATCAGCTGCCCCTGGTTTTAGGGTGCAAAGAAATGAACTGTGTTCATTTAAGGTTGGGCTGTCAGATGTGGTGACATGGGAAGGGGTGCCTGTTTCAGCCTGGTCCCCAAGGTCACCTTCCGTCAAATTTTGTTGGGTCAGCAGTGCGAGTGGGTTGACTCCTGGAACATCCAAGATGTCAAGATTGTAGCACTGTGATCTGGTTGCTTCAGGTAGAGTGGTTGGAAGAGGTTGTCAAACTTGAGCCCATAGCTTGAGATTCTTGAAGTCTATCAGAGGCTCAAAGCGATTAAGTAGATCCTTGCCTATCAGCAATGGAATTGAATTGAGATTGGACACATAGACCGGATGGATCAAGGTCATGGGCCCAATGGAGATTTTTATCAATGACATGTGTGACACAGTCGTGCTTGAGGGTGCATAAGGTTGAATAGCTAAGGAGCAAGGTCTTAGTTTCAAGTCTTTGTGCGCATAATTAGCAGTGACACGTAGGTGTTCAAAAAGGTCATGCAACATGAGTGTGATGTCCGCTGCGGTATCCAGGAGGGCTTCGTGCGTCATCACATCTTCCAGGGTCAATGACAGGAAAAATTTTCGTGCAACCCCCCTCTCGGTCAAATCACACAGAAATTCTTGGACCGGTGGTTCAACGTAGATTAAAGAGTCGCCGGTTTCGGGCGAGTGAGGTTTTCCAGGTAGCTGGACTACCAAAATGGCACTGGGTGGCGTTGAATTTTGGAGCTCCTCCTGAGTTTTGGGTGGAGGATGCTCGGTTATGTCTTCGGTATCCTTCCCCTTTGTAGTAGGAGATTCCTCAGGGTTGACTTGTGGCAAACCTAAAAGATCGTTTGGGGTGGTCACAATATTTATGGCTAGGACATCTGGCTTCTTGTCCTCTTTCGCCTCCTTTTTCCTCTTCAGTTCATCAAGTATACGTTGGAGAGTTTCCATGTCTTCTCGGCTGGAAATGGGCTTTTCTTTCTTCTCCCAGGGTTTGGAGTTAGAGTCCGGCGGTATGAGGGAGGTGACCACCTCCTGTGGTTATGCGAGTCTCGAAATCGATATCTGTCATCCCAGGTATCCGTACCGTATTCTCGTGACTTACCTGGTGGGCTTAGCCTCCGACGGTAGTCAGGTTTTGGTGGTGTTGGCTTGGAACTTGGTGTCAAAAATTTTTCCGGATCATGACTCGACTTATCTTGACTAGAGGATTGTCGTCATTTTATTTGTGACCGAGATGCTGGAACAGGGGCTGGCCTTGGGGCGCCCTCTAGGTCCAGGGTGTCTGATGCGGTGTTGACAGCTAACACTGCGGTAGACTCGGTATGCTTCTGATTGCTTTGTCGCTGTTTCTGGAATGCATAATATGCGAACTCTCTTAGCTGGTCTATCGAGTTTGTCTGTGGGTTAGCCATGACTCCAAGGTGGTGTCCAATCGTGGGATGGAGATTCTGAATGAAAAGAGCCTTGAAATTGTGGTCTTCTTCCATCTCAGGCGTGTTTTGAGATCCAAAATATGCGCGCAGGAGTCGCTGATAGTATGCCTGTGGGGGCTCTAAGCGACCCTGTTTCACAACTAGGGCTGTCGCTAGCCCTGACTGTAAGCAGTCGTCGGAGAACTCCTTTTCAGTGGCTTCGTAGAGTTTCCGGTGGTTCATCTTGATGTCAAATGGTTGCCGATCTATAAATTTTGATACCAACCTGTTGGATGTCAACTTAATCAAATAAATGCGATCGTCAACCGTAGCATCAGGGTATTTACGCAAGTAGTAGTCAATGTCTTGCAAATAAGCCCTGGTATCAGGTGACCCACTGGTTGAGGGGTTAAATTTTGTGACGTGGCGAGCGATCTTATTGAGCTCTCCATCGGATGGAATTTGCAAATGTCTTTCGCGTTGCCGTTCGGGTCTGAACGGGTCAGATAAGTGTGCGCCGGGGGAGTCCCCATCCCATGAGGGGATGCCCCCCTTTGTCGAGGGAACCGGCCTGTTCATGGCTTCTGGTCTCAGATCCCTTTGTTTCCGGTGGCCTTCCAGCTCTTCTTTGACGTCCTGAAGACCTTGTTGTGCTTCTCGTAGGAGCAGTTTACATTTCCCATAATCGGAGCTTGTTTCGTCCAATTGATCTTCAACTTCCTTGAGTTGATTCTCTTTGTGAAGCAGGGCGGTTCTCAATTCCTCATTTTCTTGCTGAAGTGAGGTATTGTCATTTTCTAGTCGTTGCTTTTCTTCTTCTGCTTGTTCCAGATTTAGCAACATCTGATCAAGCGTAGCTTGGGTGTCTTCTTTCTCTATGCGAGCTTGTTCCTGCTTTTTCACAAGAGATTTGTTCTCTTCCTGAAGAGAAAGGATGGTTGTTTGTCGTTTCACCAGTTCCTTTTCAGCGTAGAGTACTTGGGTTTCAGCTCATTTTAGCCTTGCAATCAATGCTAGTGCAAACTTTCCTAACACACCGGGGATTTCCTTTTCTTTCGGTGGGTTAGTTTCACATTCATCTAAAAGTTTTTTCGTGATTTGCTTCAAATCTTTTGGTGGGGTATCCTGAACTTGTTTGGAGAAACCAGGTATAAGGTCGGAAGCCAACTCTTCCAATGTTATTTGAAGGTCATTTAATTCGTCAAGTGGACTCGACATGTTTGACCGTTTGTGTAACGCTTAGCTTGAAATCAATTCGTTGATTATAGCTAAAGTTGTGAGTCAAGAGTTAACCTTGAGTGCTGTTTTGTAGTCAGGATAATTACAAGCTTCCTTTTGGAGTTTGTTTCAACTTCCAGGCTTGTAAACAGGAAAGCAAATATTTTGGAAATTCTTTAGAAATGTGGAATACGTGTTAATGTATTTGTTGACACTGTATTTTGATTTGTATTTCACAAGACAAAAGCAAGAAAAAAGAAATTTGTGTCGATTGACTTCTTTCAGTTCAGTTATCAAAGTATAGTTTTGGAATAGTCCTCAACTAGGTTGTCAATTTTTGTTGAATCTCACTTGAAAGTAATGATTTTATTTACAAAAGAAAGCAACAAAAATAGAAAAGGTTAAATGCTTTAAGGCTTTAGAGTTACAGTATAAGTCTTCACTTTGTTTTAAAGTTAGAATTGGCTTTGTTTCATTTGTTAAAGCTTTTCTTCATTTAAAGGCTTTAAATGTTTTAATATTTACAAATTAGGAAACAAATGAATTGTCTTTGCGTATTGTCACTAAGGCTTCCTTAGGATTAAAGTTAATGATTATTTAAAAAGAAAAGAGAAAAAAAAATGTTTTACAGACTAGTCAAAGTTTTCACCTTTTGACTTATTTCAAATCCTGGTGAGAAATAGTGAGCTGGTTAAATGTTTTCCTTCTCCTGGGGAGGAAACATGAATCAAAACAACACACTGACTGTAAATAAGCTAAAGCTTTCAAGTGTTAATTGCTGGATGTGGTTTCCTAATTTTGGAAAATTTTGGTTTAATATTTAGTAAATCACTAAATCCTTTACCAACATGCACAGGATTAACATTAACTTGAGTCTAAATGAACATTGTCATTTATTTGAGTCCCTAAGTTGAATGGCTTCCTGTGAAAGAAATCGCACAAAGTGATCTTTAAAACAAAACACATATATATAGCTTCAAAAGTTTGCAGAGTTTTAGCGTAAGATGTGTAAATATATGCTTTTAACTAAAAAGATTAAAATATGTGGTTAACATACGTAAGTCTATGCTTCTATGTTCTTTTACTGTGTATATATGCAGTCAAAAGCTCTTCCACCAATGAGAACAAACTTCAAACCCACAAGTTTCTTTTTCCTTTTTGTTCTTGGGATAAAACTTTGAATTGGGTTTAAATTTAGGTTGTTCCGGATAATTCGGATTGATTTAAAGTTAATTTGGAAGCTCTGTTTGATTATAAATCAGCTTAATAGATTCGCTCTGCTTTAATCCAAGTGTGCATTCATGCAAGAAATGCAACTCCTATAGTTGACCACAAGATGGAGGCAGTTATCTCTGCACTCCCAGGAGGAGGAGAAACTGGTGACGTCGCTCTGGGCGGGTCTACCGGTCTCACTCAAAATGGCGGCTAGGGCGACTCCCTCTTAGCGCCTTCAAAATGGTGTTTGCACGCTTACTCTGCTCATGCGCAGTTTTTCGGGCACGCCTTTCGGTCACGCGCGCGACTGTGCGTGTTCACGTGACACGTGATGCGGGCGCAAGTCTTCGCGACAACGCCATGCCTTGCTTTTCAAAATGAGAGCTTAATCTCCAACTTTCACAAATAATGTTACCCCTTTAATTCCGGGTATAGTTTATAGTAGCACTACTTCCCCAACGGTTCATTCAGTGACCAGATCAAACTGCATCCAGCTTAATCTGACGTCACCACGCTTGGGTAATTACAGGGATGGCAATTTTCCGCCGATCTGTGGATTTCCGCCGATTTATTTTCAAATTGATCATTTCTGTGAATTGTCTAAATACGTTGAGAAAATTTTAGGGGGGGTAAGGTGCCTTATTGTTACCGATTTTAGCGAAAATCAACACGATTACATAAGCACTTGCCGCTTCCCCGGAAGTCGTCTCCCGCGATAACCCGGATGTGTTGTGTTCAAGCTAGTGCTGTATTGTGTCACGCCTCGCCGCTCATCAGCGGCGCCAGCTGCACGCACACCTGCGCCTCGTCAGCGGCGAGGGATTTAAGCCGCCTCGCCCTGGGCTTCGGCCTGAAGCCGTCTGATCACATCGGCTACGCTTGCTGCAAGGAACTCCCTTCAACCAAGCAAGATCACGAGTAAGCATCCTACCCTTCTTCTTCCAGTTCTCCTCCCCTGTGCCCAGGTGGATTCCCCGGCGGCGGACAACATTCTCCAGCCGTCATCTCCTCGCTGTTGCATCAGGCGCACCAGGTCGCTGTCTACCGGGCTACGCCCTTGCTACACCAGCCACCTGCCTAAACCAAGTAAGCCAGCTGTCATTGCTACAATCTCCTGTATTGGTGTGGTGCTCGTTACCCTTCTCCCTCTGCTTCTCCCATAGGGTTGTCCGGCTGAACGGCCTCCTGCCTCGTTGCCTGACGCAGATGCCACCACCAATACATCCACATATCACAGACACGCAACCACACACACACTTGTTGTTCAATAAACGGTTAAACCTATTCTGAGCCTGCGTGTGTGTCTCCTGAGCCGTGCATTATGTCAGTACGGCTTCAGCAGAGCGGCTCGGCGGACAGCGGGCTCACACGCCATCTCACCACTCTCGAGGCTCAAATAGATTTGATAGTTTATCAGCGACAGGTGATGCTGAATCAATTAGTTAAGATTACTCACCGGTTAGATCGCCTGGATCTCCTGCAGCCGTTCCCCCCGGCTCGTCAGGGAGGTGCAGCTCCTACCTCTCCGGTGGCCGGTCAGACTGATCCCGGGTCGCCAACCCGGCTCACACCTATTCCGACCCCCGCCCACTTTTGCGGACAGCTCGGCGGAGTGCGGGGGTTCATCATGCAGTGTGAGTCGGTGTTCTCCCGCGTCCCTGGGGATTTTCCCTCAGACCACAGCCGAATTGGCTATATAGGTAACTTCCTGGAGGGGCGGGCACTCACCTGGGCTTACGCCGTCATGGCGAAGCCCAGCTATGCCAACCTCTCCTACGGCCAATTCGTGCGACAGTTCCTTGACGTGTTTGATCATAGCCGACGAGATAGTGTGTTAGTAGATCGTCTTCTCTGTCTTCAGCAGGGAGGTCGGTCAGCTGCAGACTACTCGATCAACTTCCGGGTCATCGCGGAGGAGGTTGGCTGGGATGAGCCCTCGCTCTGCGGCATCTTCCTCCGCAGTCTGAACTCTGGTCTGAGGGATGAGCTGGCTGGTCACGATATTCTGGGGAGGCTTTCAGGGCTGATATCGCTAGTGATTAGTTTGGATAACAGGCTTCGCGAGCGGTCTTCAGAGCGGAAGTTTGCTTCTTGATCGTGGAGAGGCTCGTCTCGCCTGTCCCAAGCTCGCCCCCTGGCGTCGCCACCGCCAGACTCCTCCGAGAAGTCTGAGGCGAAGGCGGTGGTCCGGTCAAAGCTCCATCTAGCGGAGAAACAACGCCGCCGGGAGTTGGGCCTCTGCATGTATTGCGGAGGCAGTCAACACTCTGTGGAGCATTGTCCAGAGAGGCCGGTTAGGGGTCCGCGAATCACTGTAGGTGGCCTTGCAGATTCTAACCGGTCGAGTCCCCTCACTCAATTGACGCTGCCCATCCGTTTCTGTCATAACTCCACTGGGCACCTCACTCATGCACTGGTGGATTCAGGCGCGGAGGGCAGCTTTATTTCACAGAGCCTGGCAACCCAATTGGGCATCCGTTGCCATACCCTCAAGACTTCTCTCGCCCTAGTTAATCTCTCCCGTGTTTCCCTGGGAAAGGTAACACACCAGACCATCCCCGTCCCTGTTATTATTTCTGGAAACCATCGGGAGGAGATCACCTTTTTCATCCTACCAAACTCAGTATCTCCCGTCATTCTCGGATACCCATGGCTCCGCCTCCACAGCCCTGTCCTGGACTGGAGGTCTGGCAGAGTGTCCGCCTGGAGCTCCTTCTGTATGAGCACCTGCCTCCAATCCGCTGCCTGCGCCCCGTCCTCGCCTTCAACTCCCAAGGACGCCGCGCCTCCGGATCTCACCCTGGTGCCATCGGAGTTTCACGACCTGGGTATGGTATTCAGCAAGTCCAAGGCGATGTCTCTTCCTCCGCACAGGCCCTACGACTGTGCTATAAACATCCGCCAGGGGGCACCCTTACCCTCGGGGCGACTCTACAGCCTGTCTGCGCCGGAGAAGGAGGCTATGAATTTGTATCTTAAGGAATCGCTGAGTGCTGGTATCATCCGTCCCTCGTCATCACCATTAGGCGCTGGGTTCTTCTTCGTGGGCAAGAAGGACGGCTCCCTCCATCCTTGCATTGACTATCGTGCCCTGAATGACATCACGGAGAAGGACCGCTACACCTTGCCCCTAATGGACACCGCCTTCCACTCCCTCCAGGGGGCGACTTGGTTCACCAAGCTGGATCTACGCAGCGCATACCATACTTGCGGGCGCAAGTCTTCGCGACAACGCCATGCCTTGCTTTTCAAAATGAGAGCTTAATCTCCAACTTTCACAAATAATGTTACCCCTTTAATTCCGGGTATAGTTTATAGTAGCACTACTTCCCCAACGGTTCATTCAGTGACCAGATCAAACTGCATCCAGCTTAATCTGACGTCACCACGCTTGGGTAATTACAGGGATGGCAATTTTCCGCCGATCTGTGGATTTCCGCCGATTTATTTTCAAATTGATCATTTCTGTGAATTGTCTAAATACGTTGAGAAAATTTTAGGGGGGGTAAGGTGCCTTATTGTTACCGATTTTAGCGAAAATCAACACGATTACATAAGCACTTGCCGCTTCCCCGGAAGTCGTCTCCCGCGATAACCCGGATGTGTTGTGTTCAAGCTAGTGCTGTATTGTGTCACGCCTCGCCGCTCATCAGCGGCACCAGCTGCACGCACACCTGCGCCTCGTCAGCGGCGAGGGATTTAAGCCGCCTCGCCCTGGGCTTCGGCCTGAAGCCGTCTGATCACATCGGCTACGCTTGCTGCAAGGAACTCCCTTCAACCAAGCAAGATCACGAGTAAGCATCCTACCCTTCTTCTTCCAGTTCTCCTCCCCTGTGCCCAGGTGGATTCCCCGGCGGCGGACAACATTCTCCAGCCGTCATCTCCTCGCTGTTGCATCAGGCGCACCAGGTCGCTGTCTACCGGGCTACGCCCTTGCTACACCAGCCACCTGCCTAAACCAAGTAAGCCAGCTGTCATTGCTACAATCTCCTGTATTGGTGTGGTGCCCGTTACCCTTCTCCCTCTGCTTCTCCCATAGGGTTGTCCGGCTGAACGGCCTCCTGCCTCGTTGCCTGACGCAGATGCCACCACCAATACATCCACATATCACAGACACGCAACCACACACACACTTGTTGTTCAATAAACTGTTAAACCTATTCTGAGCCTGCGTGTGTGTCTCCTGAGCCGTGCATTATGTCAGTACGGCTTCAGCAGAGCGGCTCGGCGGACAGCGGGCTCACACGCCATCTCACCACTCTCGAGGCTCAAATAGATTTGATAGTTTATCAGCAACAGGTGATGCTGAATCAATTAGTTAAGATTACTCACCGGTTAGATCACCTGGATCTCCTGCAGCCGTTCCCCCCGGCTCGTCAGGGAGGTGCAGCTCCTACCTCTCCGGTGGCCGGTCAGACTGATCCCGGGTCGCCAACCCGGCTCACACCTATTCCGACCCCCGCCCACTTTTGCGGACAGCTCGGCGGAGTGCGGGGGTTCATCATGCAGTGTGAGTCGGTGTTCTCCCGCGTCCCTGGGGATTTTCCCTCAGACCACAGCCGAATTGGCTATATAGGTAACTTCCTGGAGGGGCGGGCACTCACCTGGGCTTACGCCGTCATGGCGAAGCCCAGCTATGCCAACCTCTCCTACGGCCAATTCGTGCGACAGTTCCTTGACGTGTTTGATCATAGCCGACGAGATAGTGTGTTAGTAGATCGTCTTCTCTGTCTTCAGCAGGGAGGTCGGTCAGCTGCAGACTACTCGATCAACTTCCGGGTCATCGCGGAGGAGGTTGGCTGGGATGAGCCCTCGCTCTGCGGCATCTTCCTCCGCAGTCTGAACTCTGGTCTGAGGGATGAGCTGGCTGGTCGCGATATTCTGGGGAGGCTTTCAGGGCTGATATCGCTAGTGATTAGTTTGGATAACAGGCTTCGCGAGCGGTCTTCAGAGCGGAAGTTTGCTTCTTGATCGTGGGGAGGCTCGTCTCGCCTGTCCCAAGCTCGCCCCCTGGCGTCGCCACCGCCAGACTCCTCCGAGAAGTCTGAGGCGAAGGCGGTGGTCCGGTCAAAGCTCCATCTAGCGGAGAAACAACGCCGCCGGGAGTTGGGCCTCTGCATGTATTGCGGAGGCAGTCAACACTCTGTGGAGCATTGTCCAGAGAGGCCGGTTAGGGGTCCGCGAATCACTGTAGGTGGCCTTGCAGATTCTAACCGGTCGAGTCCCCTCACTCAATTGACGCTGCCCATCCGTTTCTGTCATAACTCCACTGGGCACCTCACTCATGCACTGGTGGATTCAGGCGCGGAGGGCAGCTTTATTTCACAGAGCCTGGCAACCCAATTGGGCATCCGTTGCCATACCCTCAAGACTTCTCTCGCCCTAGTTAATCTCTCCCGTGTTTCCCTGGGAAAGGTAACACACCAGACCATCCCCGTCCCTGTTATTATTTCTGGAAACCATCGGGAGGAGATCACCTTTTTCATCCTACCAAACTCAGTATCTCCCGTCATTCTCGGATACCCATGGCTCCGCCTCCACAGCCCTGTCCTGGACTGGAGGTCTGGCAGAGTGTCCGCCTGGAGCTCCTTCTGTATGAGCACCTGCCTCCAATCCGCTGCCTGCGCCCCGTCCTCGCCTTCAACTCCCAAGGACGCCGCGCCTCCGGATCTCACCCTGGTGCCATCGGAGTTTCACGACCTGGGTATGGTATTCAGCAAGTCCAAGGCGATGTCTCTTCCTCCGCACAGGCCCTACGACTGTGCTATAAACATCTGCCAGGGGGCACCCTTACCCTCGGGGCGACTCTACAGCCTGTCTGCGCCGGAGAAGGAGGCTATGAATTTGTATCTTAAGGAATCGCTGAGTGCTGGTATCATCCGTCCCTCGTCATCACCATTAGGCGCTGGGTTCTTCTTCGTGGGCAAGAAGGACGGCTCCCTCCATCCTTGCATTGACTATCGTGCCCTGAATGACATCACGGAGAAGGACCGCTACACCTTGCCCCTAATGGACACCGCCTTCCACTCCCTCCAGGGGGCGACTTGGTTCACCAAGCTGGATCTTCGCAGCACATACCACCTCGTCCGGATCCGGGAGGGAGATGAGTGGAAGACAGCCTTCCGTACCCCGAACGGCCATTTCGAGTACCTGGTTATGCCGTTCGGGTTGACCAATGCTCCAGCCGTCTTTCAGCGCCTTATAAATGACATCCTCCTGGACTTCATCGGCCTGTTCGTGTTCGTCTACCTGGATGACATCCTCATCTTCTCCAGATCCAGGGACGAGCACCGGGTCCATGTGAGGCGGGTCCTCCAGAGGCTGCTGGAGAACCGGTTGTATGTCAAGGCTGAGAAGTGTGAGTTTTACGCTAAGACTACGTCCTTCCTCGGGTTCATCATCTCCCATGACCAGGTGCTCCCGGACCTAGCTAAAGTGAAAGCGGTGGTGGAATGGCCCACTCCTATGTCTAGGAAACAGGTACAGCAGTTTATTGGGTTTGCCAACTTCTACCGCTGCTTTGTCCCAAACTTTGGTACCTTCTCCCTCTGCTTCTCCCATAGGGTTGTCCAGCTGAACGGCCTCCTGCCTCCGTGCCTGACGCAGACGCCACCACCAATACATCCACATATCACAGACACGCAACCACACACACACTTGTTGTTCAATAAACTGTTAAACCTATTCTGAGCCTGCGTGTGTGTCTCCTGAGCCGTGCATTATGTCATATTGCAGTAGCTTGACAGCCCTGCGATTGGATAGTTGCAAGCGATTGGACCAATCAAATGGCTTGTTGTATGCTTTTTCAAAAATTCATGGCGGCGTGTTCTCAGGGATATGATTTTCTGCTAATTCGCTGAATTCCGCTTTATTTTATCTTCCAGGAAGATAAAGAACGTTAAGTACGTTAGCGGCTTGTGGTCCACGAATGCAGTGAAGCTGCGCCCTTTCAGGCAGGACTGGTAGTGGCGCATGGCCAGGTGGAGAGCCATTAACTCTCTGGGCTGCACGGTGGCGCAGTGGTTTAGCACTGTGGCAGCACAGTTTTACCCTCGGCCGGGGGACCGCGGGGATCATGAGATCGTGGGTTCGATCCCAGCCCCCGACCAACAGTGAGCTGTGTGGAGTTTGCATGTTCTCCCCGTGTTGCGCGGGTTTACTCCGGGATTTCTCCGGTTTCCTCCCGCACACCAAAAACATGTAGGTTTAGGGCGCTCGCGCACGCAGCGACCAGCAGCCGGTAGCTTGTCACCAGACTGCAAACCAAGTCTACCTACGGGTACAAATAAGTAACAAAAAAAAAAAAAAAAAAAAAAAAAAAAAAACTCTCTGTTACTGGTGGCATACAACGGCTGCGCGGGGGAGGAAACGGTAATAAAAGTTAACCATCCCCTTTTATGATTCCAAACAGTTTGAAATTGACAGTGCACAGTGGACATTGACTCATAACTTTTGAATATTTCTAAGACTTGGCTGCATCAGTGATTGTGCAAAATGAACTGCTCAAGTCTCAATGGAGATTGAAACTGGTGATCTGAAATGAATGCTGAAATTATAAAAAGTAATGGTATGTTGGAATTTTATTTCTATTATGGAATAGATAAAATTAACTGATTTTGATTTGATCAAGTGTTAAAGCATGTGATGGATAATGCTTGTTGGAATATTTTAGGAATGCTATCTTCTTGGAACATAAGTCAATATTATACAGTAATAAGTGGCATTCAGCTGTTTGTTTTATGTCATTTAAGCACAGTTCTGGTACTTAAAAATCATAAAAACCCAGGAGCTTCGGGGGGCTTTGCCCCCCTTGCCCCCCCCCCCACCACCACCGGGGCTCTGCCCCGGACCACGCTGGGGGACTGTGTCCCCCAGACCCCCTGCTGAATTTTCAGATAATTTCCCCAACCCCAAATCACATCCCTGGTTCGTGTTGGAATTCTGAGCTTTCGGTATTGTTTTCAGCGAAATTATGAGATTTTTATCGAAGGATCAGGAGTCATCAGTGCTAGAAATAGACAAAAGTGTCAAAAATAAGTTCCGATGGAATTGGCTTGAAAGAAAAGTGACGGTAAAGGTGAAAATTGGCTCAAAGTTCGACGAGGTAACAGAAACACTCGGACAGTTTCTGAAGAAACCAGAAAAGGAGATGAAGTTCAAAGTTCAGAGACTGACACAGCTTGCTGCCAAAAGGAAGAAAGTTTCACATTAGAAGTGACTTGGTGACCAGTGTAAATAGTGTAATAAACTCTTATAGAACTGTTAAATATGTTGGACTAAAGACAGTGAGACAACATTGAAGAAAAAGTAAGTTTACTTTTCATTAAATTTAATGATTTATCTAAGTTTAATATTTCATTTTTTTTAATCATTTTTTTCAGTCTAAATTACTTTTGTTTTATTGAAAACCTCCCAGTTTCAGGGGGGCTGCACACCCCCGGCCCCCCCATAAGTCAATCGACCAAATTAGATTTCAGCTGAAATCAGAATTTCCTGTTGCCATCCCTGTAATTACAGAACTGGCCAGTTTAATTAATCCTTTCGGGATAATTGCCGGAAGGTTAAACTGGCGAGAGACAGGACGGTTTTCTTCGCGTTTCTGTCACTCTAGGCCTTTATTTTTCTCAATCCAGCATAAAATAATACTGCTTAAAACTTCTTTTGCATGCATCAAAAAGCTGTCCACCTGAGACAGTGGGTGACTCAGCTCACCCCCCTTTTGCCACTACCAGCAACCAGACACCTCGGCGGGAGGCTAAGTAAACAAACACAACAGACACAGACAGGGGGAGCCGCAGGCCTCCGCCTCTCTCACACAAACACACAGGCTCACCGAATAAAGTGGATCAATATTTGCAGGAAAAAAAACAGCTTATGTCTCACTGATTTTTCCTTTTGCATATACGTTTCGTAATTACACAGACTTCTCACGGCGGCGCCATTAATTCTGTAATGGGATTAATTATATAATAAAATATTTGTCATAAGGTACAGGAATTATTTATTTTATCTAATAGTGGGTGCAAAAGGGGGCGGAGTTAAACCGTCGCTTCTACACCCGCTAAATTAAATAAAAGCACTCGTAAAAAGGGGCACCAGTCCTAATGGACAATTATATTAACTTTAATTTTAATTAATTTTGTACCTTCAATTACTTAATGGATCAGTCTCAAAGTTTCAGTGAGGTCTTTTCCTGCCGTGATTAGGAAACATGTATATGCGAAAGAAAACGCTTCAACTTCTCTCATTCACTCTTTTATTAAACTCATTCAGGTTACATGATATGGCGTTCAAATGATGGCTAAATAATGGATAAACAGATTCAGATTATTTATTTATTTAGCGAATGCAAAGTCCTTAAGCCAAGCAGTTGCCTCCTGGTTTGCTGTATGGAGGGTGTGTAATCCTCCTTCCAGTCTTTGGAGCGGGCAAGCCTCTATGATGTGTTCCATAGTTTGCTCCTCTCCACATGCGCACAGTGGGCTAGGGCTACTGCCCCATCTGTGAAGGCTGGCCAAGCAGGGGCCATGTCCAGTCCTGAAGCGATTGAGTGTAGACCACTGTCTCCTTGGGAGGTTGGTGCCCGGGACCTGTTGGTTGGGGTTTATCATCAGCTGTTTGTTTGGGACCTCCTTGGTCTCCCATTCCTCTTGCCAAGCTGTCTCGATGGTAAAGTCAGTTGGGGGAGGGTTTTTCCAAATCGGCCGTCTGGATGAAAGTCGGGCAGTGGGTGGGATGTAGATATCTGCATGGATTGGTAAGTGAGGAAAATCTTTAACTTTTTGGTTAACCCTAACCCCCCCCCCCCCCCCCCCGCGACGGGGGCAATGGATCAGCGTTCTCGTCGCGCCCTCTGCCAGTACCCGGGCTCGCCTGGGGAAGCTAATGATCCTACCAGCAGACTAAATTCAAAGAGACGACGCCTCTGTGCCAAGTCAAAGAAGAATCCTAGTCACAGTCCTAAAGCCGAAAACAGATTCAGATGATAACAGATCGTTTTAACCCAGGAAATAAGAAAAGTAGGAGTTTCACTCACACAACAGCTGTAGGTCCACGTTTCAGCGGGTCGATACCAGCCGAGGTGGGAGTTAGGACGTCGGAAGAAGCGGTGCTGCAAGGCTTCCTCACAGCAGTAGAAGTGTAAACTCAGCTGGGGGCTCTCCAGACAATGGCAGCAGTGGGTGGTCTGTCACCGAGCGGCGTGACAAGTCCTTGGAAATGAGTCCGAATTTGAGGTCTCTTGTAGCGGGATAGACCAAAAAAACTGAAGGAGAAACTTCTCAGTCAGGCAGGTATGAGGCCGGAAAGAGAGTCCAAAAAAAAAAAACAGTCTCTGTTCACTTTAAATTAGGAAAATTAAAGGTCCACTTTAACGGCGTGAAAAGTCATAAAAAAATTAAAACGAGAAAAACATTTACTAGGACAAGACTGGCTTCTGAGGTGAAGGAAAAAGTTTGAGAATTTGATTCTCTGAGAAAGCGAGCTCTAATGAAAAGGTGATTTCTCCTCAGTAACCAGAAAAACTAACGCAAGATTTGACAAACTTCACACAGAACAATTTAGATAAAATAAAACTACACAGAACCTTGAAACAGTGGAATAAAATCCTCCCAGACTTGTCTAATCTCATTCTGTCTCTTTCTTGTCTGCTTTTTCTTCTCTAACTTTAACTTAACTTAACTTACATCTGTGTGTTTCTTTTTCTTTCTGCTTGTCTTGTTCTAATTCTACATCTGTGTGTTTTTTTCTGAATCTTGTCTCAATCTCTTCTTCTAATCTAACTCTGCAGAGCAGCTTCAACTACTTTTTAAAATGACCCCGCCTAGCCATAAACTGGTGATGTCGATCGCAAGACTGACCAATTGACTTTATCAAAGGCAGTTTGAAATGGCTGCCATCCAATGTGAGAACATTTCTTTGTCTGAGAGCAGCCAATCAAACAAAGACACCATCCCATGAAACTGCAGAGAAAAATCAACACTCAGTCAGTTCTTATGAAATTAGGTGCTCAATATAAAATCTAACTAAATTAAATGACTTGGCTAATATTTGGTGGTCATGCATTTATACCAGTACTCTAATATTACATTTGTTTGCATAACACTCATGAACATAACATTTCTTATACATAATTATAATACATGCATTCACATATAGATCAAAGCTTAATGTCGTACAGCAAACCATGGTTGGTGATAAAAGAGGGATGATTTTCAGTGTCCTTAGGATCCAGGGGAGAAGAGGATAAGCTGAAAGAAACTTAATGTTTAGAACAAATTAAAAAGTCATCCTACATACTGAAACACATTCCGTAGGTATCCGCTAGGAGGTACTGTTGAGCTGTAGATGATTTCTTTTAGGTCCATGGTATCTGGGAGAGATAATCTGGAAAACATTGGGGGTTATAAACCAGTCTGATTAAGCCGTTTATGACCCTTTTAAGAGCATTGGTTTCCTGTAAAGGAGGATGTTATCCAAATGCAGTGTTCACATTGGAGGTCTGGTCTCCCGAGTTTTATGTTCCTTTGAGCCTTTAAAAGCAAATTCTGATCCTTACAATCTCTGCAAGAGGCAACTGTTTACATTGGGGTCCTGGGAAAATATCTTTGGTTCAGGCCGGGATGAGTGTAGTCACTATGAAAGCCAGTGATATTCCTGTAGAATGGAGAGAAGTGATCTTCTGTCTTGGTTTGAGGAGACGATGATGCTACACTGTTGTTAACAAGCGTGGAGTTTACTCGGGAGTTGATCCCGGAGGAAAAGCTGCCTCTGGCTCTGGAGAAGACAGATCTCCCTTGTGTCTCCCAACCACAGTTAGGAGACCAAAACAGGAAAGGTCAACATATACGAGAGATCATCTCTGCCGAAATGGTTCTCCCCTCCAAAGACCGGGAGGGGGGCGTGACCGACCTGACAAAGCTATCAAATCTGTCAGGTCAGTCACACCTAAAACAGCTGATGTGACACGTCAGGAACATCAGATAACAGTTGTCACAACCTGGCTCAAAGGAACGCGAACTGATGGCAATAAAAAAAAGTTTATTTTCAATAATTTACCTTTTGTTCTTATTAAAGACAAAAATAGAAAGATGTTTTTACCTTCTTTACATGTTTCGACTGTTCGGCGGAAAGCGGGGCCGGCTCGGTGGATCTGACAGGTCTGCTGGGCTGGCCCCGCCTACAAAAGTCACCTGATAAAATGACACCTGGCAGCAATCAGCTGACACTTCTGATGAAGGCTGCAGTGAACAGTCGAAACATGTAAAGAAGGTAAAAACATCTCCTTTCTATTTTTGTCTTTAATAAGAACAAAAGTTAAATAATTAAAAGAAGACAAAATGAACCTACTTGAGCTATTACGTGGAAGTTATGAACAAAATTGCATCAAAGACTTCCGCCGGCTGGAGAAATTCAAATCAAATCAAATCAAATCAAATCAAACTTTATTGTCATATTGCTGTACATACAACTGTAGTGCAGGCAAGATGAAATTGCGTTTCTCTCGGCATCCATATAAAAAGCAGCAGCACTATCCTCTGCAGGGCTTTTTTGTCTGACATACTGCAGCTGGAGTACCATGTAGCAATGCAGTACGTCAGAACACTCTCCACCACACCTCTGTAGAAGGTCCTGAGGATGCAGATGGGGAGAGAGGCCTGTTTGAGTTTCCTCAAGAAGTGTAGTCTCTGCTGAGCTCGCTTCCTGATCTCCAAGGAATTCTTGCTCCAGGTCAGGTCCTGCGAGATCTGCACTCCGAGGAACTTGATGTTCTCTACTCTCTCCACTAAACGGCCGCTGATGCTGAGGGGGGCGTGCTCAGGCTGTGACCGCCGGAAGTCGATAATCATCTCCTTTGTTTTGTCCACGTTGAGCACCAGATTGTTCTCCCTGCACCAGCCCTCCAGGTCTCTCACTTCTTCCCTGTACATTGATTCCTCATCCCTCTGAATAAGTCCCACCACCGTGGTGTCATCTGCAAACTTAATAATCTGGTTCCCCTCGTGTTTGGATACACAGTCATGTGTTAGAAGTGTAAACAACAGTGGACTGAGTACACAGCCTTGAGGGGTTCCGGTACTCAGCGTGACAGAGTTGGAGATGTTGTTTCCAACCCGGACAGACTGAGGTCTCTCAGTCAGGAAATCCAGGATCCAGAGACATGTGGCGGTGTTCAGACCGAGAAGGAGTAATTTCTCTATCAGTCTCTGGGGAATAATGGTGTTGAATGCTGAACTGAAATCAATGTACAGGAGTCTGGCGTAGGTGTCTTTCTGGTCCAGATGGGTGATGACAGAGTGTAGGGTGGTGACTATAGCATCCTCCGTGGAGCGGTTTGAACAATATGCAAACTAGAGCGGGTCGTGTGATGCAGGGAGGCAGGCTGTGATGTGTGGTTTGACAAGCCGTTCAAAACACTTCATCACAATTGGTGTAAGTGCAACAGGATGATAGTCATTCAAACATGACACCACTGGTTTCTTTGCCACCGGTACAATGATAGAGGTCTTGAAGCATCTGGGAACGATGGCCTGACTCAGGGAGATGTTATAAATGTCAGTCAGGACATCCGCCAACTCGCTCGCGCAGTCTCGGAGCACACGTCCCGGAATGTTGTCTGGACCTGCAGCTTTGCGTGGGTTGATTCTGGATAGGGTCCTCCGTGTGTCCGCTGTGTTAATGGTAAAAGCTGGTCCGACCGATGGTGGGAGTGGGCCGGCCCTCCCTCTGATTGTCGAGTTTGATGCTTCAAAACGTGCAAAGAAGTCGTTAAGCCTGTCTGGAAGCGAAGCGTCGTCATCATCGACCCCCTGCCTAGACTTAAAGCCCGTCAGTGTCCGAACTCCCTGCCACATCTGCTTGGTGTTCCTAGTGTCACAGAGGTGTCCCTGGATTTTCTCCGCATAGGCGCGCTTTGCCACCTTAATTCCCTTTGAAAGCGCAGACCTGGCTGAGCGGAGGGCGATCCTGTCCTTCGCTCTGAACGCTGCATCTCTGGCTGTGAGCAGCGAGCGCACCTCTGCAGTCATCCAGGGCTTATGATTACCCCGCACAGTGATGGTCTTCACTGTAGTGACATCCTCTGTGCACTTCGCGATGTAGCTGGTGACCGAATCAGCATACTCCTCCACATCTGTCCTGTCTTCCTGGGAGGCTGCTATTTTGAAGATCCTCCAGTCTGTGTGATGAAAACAGTCTTGCAGTGCAGAGGTTGCACTCTCTGGCAAAATCCTGATTTGTTTCACTGCTGGCCTGCTGCGCTTCAATAAAGGTTTGTAGGCAGGAACCAGCATCAC
Source organism: Pholidichthys leucotaenia (assembly GCA_020510985.1). NCBI lineage: Eukaryota > Metazoa > Chordata > Actinopteri > Cichliformes > Pholidichthyidae > Pholidichthys > Pholidichthys leucotaenia. The sequence continues at coordinate 406,279,876 of CM035844.1, read as the reverse complement.
GGACATGTTATCAGAACGGCCGAGATGGGGGCGGGGTAACGCTTTATATGCATCTGTGTTTGTGTACACTAAGTCCAACATATTCTCTCCTCTGGTCTTAAAGTCTACACATTGTTTAAACTTGGGGAGCACAGTCTTTAAGCTGGTGTGGTTAAAATCCCCCGCAACCACCACAAAACTGTCCGGGTGTGACGTTTGGATTTTACTGATTGCATTGTGCAGTTCCCCGAGTGCCTTCTTAGCATTAGCTTTAGTGTTAGCGCTCGGCGCTATGTAAACACCAACTACAAACACGTTGCTGAATTCCCTCGGCAGATAAAAAGGCCGACAATTAACAATAAGGAACTCCGCCAATGGAGAGCAGTGTTTAGACACTAACATGGCATTAACGCACCAGTTCTTGTTAACATAGATGCATAGCCCAGCCCCCCGGCTCTTACCGGAGCTCGCCGTTTCCCTGTCGGCCCAGAACATTGCCATATCTTCCAGCTGAATGGCCTCATCAGGAATGTTGTCGTGGAGCCATGTCTCGGTGAAAACAAACACACAGCAGTCCCTCCATTCCCTCCGGGTTTCTTTCAGCAAACGCAGCTCGTCTGCCTTGTTTTCGAGGGCGCGGACGTTTGATAGAAGAAGCGACGGTACCGCTGGTCTGGAGGGGTTAGCCTTTAGCCTAGCATGGATCCCGGCCCTTTTTCCTCGCTTTTGCTTGCGGTCGCACCGCTTCCGCTTCCTCCTCTCCCGGGTAGCTTCCAGCGGGGACAAATTGGAGAAAACACGGGCACGGTACAGAGACCACCTGAGATTTAATCTCCGTTGCAGAGATGAGGATGTCACACCAGCAAGCTTCAACATAAAAAATCCGATCCCAACCAAAAGCGCAGAGAAAATTATCAATAAAGCACGGAAAGACCTGATCAAAGAATGGATAAGAATGATGGCAAACAAAGTGGACAGAATCAACAACCAGATCAAGAAGGAAATGAACATTTCCAAGAAACACTACCCGGCTTACCAGGAAATGCAGGAGCATATAATAGCACAATTAAAACACGCACACGAACAGGAATTCATTATAACGAAAAACCGCCATATAAAGAAACTAAAAAAACTCACAGAAAAGAAGAACGAGCGAAGACAAACACACACGGAAACGAACGCTAAGTGGGTCAAAAACTTATCAAACACACACTCAGACACGAAGAAAACAGTGCTGAGCAGAGGACTAAATTTCACCATCACACCAGACAAATACCCCATGAAGAACACATCCTCGCAACAGAACTTGCATGTGAAAAAATCCAGGACCAAGGGGAAAAAGCATCACTCTGGAACGCAGTCGCAGGATTCCTCAAAACGGCCAAATTACCACAAAGTAACGTTACAAAAGAAGACGAAAAAGCATTAACCTCACCCAAGAAAGATAAAACAATCACAATCCTCCCATCAGATAAAGGCATAATGACAGTAGTATTGGACACGGAAACATGAAAAACAGATGGAAACCATATTGGCAGACAACAGCACATATGAAATCATTAAAACAAACCCCACAGAAGAAAAGAAAAATATGCTAAAAGCCCTTCTTAAACCCCTATTAGAAAGCAAAAAAATCAAAGGACGATATGATATGGGTATCAGGTGATATGATCACCTGAAACCCACAGCCAGCATCACTCCCCGGATCTATGGGACCCCAAAAATACATAAGAAGGATATCCCACTGCAGCTAATAATAGACAGTTTTTTTTTTGTTTTTTGTTTTTTTTGTTTTTTTTTTTTGTTACTTATTTGTACCCGTAGGTAGACTTGGTTTGCAGTCTGGTGACAAGCCGCCGGCTGCTGGTCGCTGCGTGCGCGAGCGCCCTAAACCTACATGTTTTTTTTTTTGTTTTTTTTTTTGGTTTGCGGGAGGAAACCGGAGAAATCCCGGAGTAAACCCACGCAACACGGGGAGAACATGCAAACTCCACACAGCTCACTGTTGGTCGGGGGCTGGGATCGAACCCACGACCTCATGATCCCCGCGATCCCCCGGCCAAGGGTAAAACTGTGCTGCCACAGTGCTAAACCACTGCGCCACCGTGCAGCCCAATTTCGGATCCCAGTTTCGGATCAGTTACATACAACTTATCAAAAGCCCTGGTTGAAATCATCAAACCCCTCCTTGGACTGTCAGATTTCCACTGCAAAAACTCAAAAGAACTGGCACAAGAACTCAAAAATATGAAAATAGAATCAGACGAGATCCTCATTTCACATGATGTCATTTCATTATTCACAAAGACCCCTGTTGATGTCACACTACACATAGTGCAAGAACGCCTCAGTAATGACAGAACCCTAAAAAGACGCACCAATCTCACAGTTCACGACATATCTGAACTATTACAATTTGCTGCAAAATCCACCTATTTTCAATACAGAGAAAAATCTACAGACAAAAAGAAGGATTTGCAATGGGAGACCCACTATCAGCCATCATGAGTAGCTTTTTCATGGAGGATCTGGAAAACAAAGCCATCAACACAGCACCTACACAATGTAAACCCACCCTTTGGAAGAGATATGTGGATGACATTCTGGAGAAAATAAGGAAAGGACACACACAAGAACTCACTGACCATCTGAATAGCACAGACAGCACTGAGAATATAAAATTCACATACGAAGAGGAAGAAAATGGCACCATAGCCTTTCTGGACATGAAAATCCACCACAACGATGACGGCAGTATAAAAATTACAGTCTACAGGAAACCAACCCACACAGATCAATCTACTAGGACATCAGAACACCCCACAGCACACCAGCTATCAGTTGTCAGGACGTTATATGAACGGGCCACCATCATCACAGACCAAGAAGACAGACAGGAGGAGGAAACCACATAAAGCATGCACTCATACACTGCCAATATCCAGCATGGGCCATAAACAAAGGGAAACAGCAAGTCAAAAACAAAGAAAACAAACAGGAAACAACACACAGATCAGAAGCCGAAATCAAAAACAAGGACACCATAACTATACCATACATCCGAGGGATCACGGAACCAATTCAAAGGATTATGAAAAAATACAAAATAAACACAGCAGTAAAACCACACACACACAAAAAAAAATTAAGACAGTTATTAATACACCCCAAGGACAAAATAGAGCAAGACAAAAAAAGCAATGTAATATATGAAATATCATGCAGATCATGCAACAAAACCTACATTGGAGAAACTGGAAGATTATTCACCACAAGAAAAAAAGAACACCAGAAGGAATGTGAGAAGGAAACACAAGGACGACTCACAAGATCACAAAAAGAAAAGGCAGAACAAGAAACATTAAAATCAGCAATATCAGATCACTGCAAAAGAAATAATCACATCATGGACTGGGACAACGCAAAAATTATTGGACTGGAGAGCAACAGACACAAACGCTGGATCAAGGAGGCCATAGAGATTAGGAAGCGGGGAAAAGATAGCATGAACCGGGATGAGGGGGCTTTTATACTTTCCCAGACCTGGGACCACATTCTCCAGAGACCATCGGACGGCAGAAAGCGGGGCCGGCTCGGTGGATCTGACAGATCTGCTGGGCTGGCCCCGCCTACGAATGTCAGCTGATAAAATGACACCTGGCAGCAATCAGCTGACACTTCTGACGAAGGCTGCAGTGAACAGTCGAAACATGTAAAGAAGGTAAAAACATCTCCTTTCTATTTTGTCTTTAATAAGAACAAAAGGTAAATAATTAAAAGAAGACAAAATGAACCTACTTGAGTTATTTTCAATAAAGTGAAAAAATAAAACCAAGATAATGCATGGAGTGTGCTTTTGTTGGGAGGCACAGCCAACAGCCAACAGCTGCGCTCTGTGCTTCAGGCGATCAACTGATTGGATCCTTCTTCTCCGGTGTTCTGACATTTTGGCATATCAATCACAACAACGCAGGACAGCTGATGGTGCAGACTTCAGTCAAATGGAAAACCCCCGACAGGTTCCATTATACAAACAAATATGTGTGTTTAACGCTCTGTGTGTGTGTGTGTGCCTGCAGGCAGAGCTCTATACGGTTTTTCCTGTGAACCAACGCTGCAAATATGCCATTTGCTCTGCGAATGCGGAACATGTCGCCCATAGGCTGGATATGTCTGAAAATTTTCAGCATGCTGAACATTAGTTTTCAGAGGAGCTCAGCGAATAACTCCGTGTACCAGCGTGCTTCAGCGTTCTTCAGCGTGTTGTTAACTTATAAAAAACTTAGCCATAACTGAGCCGATGTACCCCAGCGTATTCTCCAAATTTTTCATAGGTTTTGCAAACACTGCCTAAATCATCTAGGTGTGACAGGGCCTTAACCAAGGCAGCAGTGAGACACCAAAGCACAGCCACCAGCCGGACACTTCCAAGCAACAGTACTTTTAAACCTTTGGGGATACAAGAGTGGATCTGCAGCTCAACGAACAAATGCACAAGGAAATGGAGTTCTACAATGAAAAGGTAAGGATTTTTAAAGCTATAATTTTAAAGTTAAAGTTATCTTTAACATGCTTTGTGTGGACGGCCCTATAGGCTATTTTTATGGTGTTTGATGGCACTTAAAATGGGTAGATCACCACTGAAGGCCTAGCTGTAAAATACACGGTCTGCCACTGCTCCTGAGCAGTGCTTGCTCCTAGTTTCTCCATACAGGAGGCATCTGAAAGCTGTTATTAACAACAAAGGCTTTTCTACTAAATCAATGAATTTCACCAACTGTGTTCAAAACTTATTCCCTGTGTCATTCCACTTTGTTAAATATAGCTTGTTTTGTGAACACAGTTGCATTGATTTCTTTGTATGTATGGATTACTTGGGTTGTTACTGATATCTGGTGAAAATCTCAGGTAATTGGTTCCATCAGAAATATGTTTAATGAGAAAAATGTTGACGTGTTCAATACTTATTTTCTGTATATTGTATTTGCAGCTCCATGTATATAGTTTCTATAGTTTTTATTGTTTACATTTTTACTGCTCACTGTGTATATTGTGCTTTTTTTTAATTTATCTTATTTGTTGGCTTATATTGTATATTGGATGGCATTTGCGGTAGATAACAAAGGAAGATTTTCACTGTACAGGGAAACGTGTTTGTGATGGCGGCACTTACTGTGAAGTGCAGTGTGGTGATGCCGACTTCCTGTCACACCACCGCACTGCCCTATATAGTACGGTGGGCTGCCATAGACACACTCTCTTATGCTGGTTGATCCTGCTGGGTGCCTGCCATGTACTGTTACACCATCTGTTCAGTAAAGCAGTGTTCAATGTTACGACTCTCTTCGCCTCATTCATCACCAGGTTTGTGGACATAACATTTGGCGACTGAGGATTAACTCATGGAGGCATGCATTACACTACTCCGTCCCTTCCTTGAGCTCCCGGGCGAACCATCAGTGCTATGGCTGCATTGGTTGGAGGCCTATCAAACGTACATTACATACACTTCTCGTCCACAACCTGGGTATTGAAGGCCAGAAGGTCCTACTTACGCCTGGTGCGTTGGACTCGTATGAGGAAGTCATACGAGTTCTACACCCCAGACAGCATGACTGTTCAGAGAATTCTCTTTTGCCAGAGACTCCAGCGGGTCTGTGAGCCTATCCACCAGTATGTCATTGATTTGAAGCAGCTAGCTGGCAAGTGTCGTTTTGGGCCACTTGAAGATGAAATGGTATGCAACCAACTAGCAGAGCACATGTGCAACACGGAGCTACATGATAGGCTATTAATGGCGCCTAATGGCTTGACAATAGCTAGAGCCATTGAGCTAGCTCTCCACTTGGAGGCCCTCAATAAGCTAACTCTGGAGCTAAATTAGCTCCAGTTACAGAAGCGGCTGGAGCCACCCTCCTCAGCTAATGTTGTGGACCCTGATAACAAGGATAGCTTGGACGAAGATTATTGGGAAACCAATGCTGCCAGCCGAAGGTCTGCCCCCGGAAACTCCTGTTGCAGGGGTTGTGGGGCCGTGACGCACCACCATAAAGTGATAGAGTGCCCGGCAAGAGGAAAACGTTGTAGTAGATGTGGACACTTGAATCAGTACGCCAGGGTGTGCCATTTGTCTTACCCGGGGAACCCACGAGAGAAATTACCCCGCCTGCCCCTGACGGACAATGCTGGGAGCAAATGGTATGAAAAGCTAACGGACACTCTTGCTTTCAAGTCGGCCAGTTCTCGCTCAGTGTACCCATGCTGATGAGTGACACCATGTTAGTCCCAGATGCGTCCGGTACTTGGCCACGGTTGGGTGGGGGGTCTGCAGCTACAACAGTGAACACTACAATGTTTATAGAAGAGTTACAATGTTTATAGAAGAGAGACTGATGAGCATGGAGTTATTGCATGCTCAGCAGCAGCACATCAGGCTGAGTAAGATTCCATTTCGGGTTATGGACTTGGTTCGGGTTTGGGGTGATGAACGACTGCGGCGAAGATGGGTCAGACGACAGCCAGCAAAACATCAAGCACGTCTGCGGGTAGTTGCAAAGTTGGGAGCAGCGTGCTTCCGTTTGTTCGAGGAAGCATGCCAACCAGCTACGGCATGTCCGGGAGGACGCTCCAGGTGGCGAGGCTGGACGGGAGTCAGTGATGGTGGTGTGGGATCCAGGCTCTGTCGTCCAGAAGATCAATCATTGCTCCGGGGCACTGCTGCCTCTGGGGAACACCTGCTGAGGGGCTGCCCTGGGCCCCCCATGCCGATTTCACCTTTCCCACCCAAGTGACTGTGTGGTAGCACTTTGTTTATAGTTCTGATGTTATTGTGTTTTATTATGTTTAGTTTAGGAGCACAGCAGATATTTTTAGTTTGATTAAAGGACATTTTTGAATGAATGAATGAATCTTTATTTCAGATAGATTAAAAGTAAAGATTAAAAAGTAAACAGAATAATATAACAAAGGGGGGAAAAATCCAACGAGGTCAAATTAAACAATAACGCCTCTGATTATACAGTTCAACATAAGTTATCCGAAATGGGTGATGGCTGAAGCCGCAGCTTATATTGCCCACCCATGTTCCATCCAAGAATTCAAAAGAAAAACAAAACAAGAGCGATTACAATTCGGAACAAAGCTAAGACAAAATGTGACAAAAAAACTAAGCAACAACACAACGCAGACTGGATATGGCAATCCTTATGTGATTTTATATGTTATCTTGTATATATGTTTGGAGTATTTCTTCCTTTAGTTTTTGTTTAAATTGTCCAAGCGTTGTACATGATTTTAATTCAGGTCCAAGATCGTTCCATAATCTGACTCCTTGCACTGAAACACAGTGTTGCTTGGTGGTAGTTCTCACTAAAGGTTTTTGAAATATACATGTTCCTCTGAAATGATATTGTTTCTCCCTTATTTGGAACAACTTTTGGATATTTGTGGGCAGTGATAGATTCTTCACTTTAAACATTATTACTGCAGTTTTAAAGTCAACCAGATCTTTCAACTTGAGAGCTTTTAATTTAAGAAAAAGTGGTTTTGTTGGTTCCCTGTAAGCAGCTTTGTTTATTATTCTAATAGCTCTCTTCTGAAGCATAAAGACTGGATATATGTATGTTTTATATGTATTTCCCCATACTTCAGTACAATATGTCATGTATGGGAGTATTAATGAATGATACAAAGTATATAATGTGGGTTGATTCAGCAAATATTTCGCTCTGTGTAGTATTGCGATTGATTTAGATATTTTTTATAATATAATTAATATGTGACTTCCAACGCAGTTTATTATCAATTATTACTCCAAGAAATTTAGTTTTGGATACCCTTTCAATCTCTGCACCATTTAGTTTAGATTCTAAGTTGTGATGGCTGTTAAAAACTATAAATTTTGTCTTACTTAAATTGAGTGTTAATTTGTTTGAATCAAACCACAGTTTAAGCTTTCCTAATTCCTTTCCGAGTGTATCCAAAAGTTGTTCCAAATTGCTTCCACTGCATAATAGATTAGTGTCATCGACAAACAATATTAAATCCATTTTTTCCGAGACTTTACATATATCATTTATATACATATTGAATAACAGTGGACCCAAAACTGAACCCTGTGGGACTCCACAAGTAACCTTCAGTAGCTGTGAGTTTTTGTTACCAACACATACATACTGATATCTATTCTTTAAGTAACTACATAACCAGGACAGTGCTATCCCCCTAATACCACAATTTTGTAGTTTCTTTAATAATAAATTATGATCCACTGTATCAAATGCTTTTTTAAGATCCAGGAATACCCCAACTGAATACTCTTTATTTTCAACGGCAGCTGATATTTTTTCTATAAATTCCATTAGAGCAAATGCAGTTGTCCTCTTGTGTCTGAACCCATATTGCTGCTCACACAATAAATTATTCTTCATTATGAAGTTGTCAATTCTCTCATAGAATATTTTTTCAAGTATCTTGAAAATTGCGGCAATAGTGAAATTGTCTATAGTTTGAAAGTTCCCCTCTGTCACCCGTCTTGTATATCGGAATTACTTTAGCTATTTTCATGGCATTGGGAAATATAGCTGTTTGGAGAGACAGGTTACAAATATACGTCAGTGGTTTCACTAAGCATTCGATAATAGTTTTGACTAAGAGCATGTCAATACCATCACACTCCGTAGATGTTTTACTTTTAAACGATTTAACAATTTCAATGACCTCTCTCTCGTCTGTGTTCTTTAAAAAAAATGGAGTCGTTTATAGCAGTGTTTTTGCTTATTGTATCACCCGTAGGTGCCGTAATGGGTATTTCTCGAGCCAAATTGGGACCAATGTTAACAAAAAGTTATTAAATTCATCTGCAGGTGAAAGTGCATTCACACTCTGAGTCGTTGTATTATTTTTTGAAAAATTGGTTGGGTAGCTTGTATTTCTGTTTTTATTTCCAAGAATATTGTTAAGTATTGTCCATGTATTTTTAATATTGTCTCTGTTTTTCTACAGTTCTTTACTGTAATAGTCTCTTTTACTACGTCTCATTATAGATGTTTAACTTATTTTTGTATGTTTTATACCACTGCTCTGCTTCTTTTGTCCTTTTCTTTAGAAAAGCTTTATATAATAATTTTTTCTTTTTACACGCCTTTTGTAATACTTTGGTTAACCATGGCTTATCGACAAATTATGTTTAAGCTTTTTCTTTACAAATGGGACAATTTTTTTCATAAAGAGTGGTTACAATGTTCATAAATGTGTCATAGGCTTCATTTACATCTGATACATAGACTTTTGTCCAGTCCTGCTTCAGGCAAATCTTCTTTAAAAAGAACTGATTGCATTTTGTGATTTGTATCGGAACGATTTTAAAATTTTTTCTGTATTGGCCTCCGTGTGGGCCATGGATAAGTGCAAAGGATGGCAAATGGTCACTTATATCATTTATCAATAATCCACTTTCTATTTCTTATCAATAATATTAACAAACAGGTTGTCAATAAGTGTAGCAGTGTGAACTGTGATTCTACTGGGATGTGTTATTGTGGGATATAGACTCATACTGTACATAGAATTCATGAACTCTGTAATTACATTTTTTGATATGGATTTAGTAAATCAATATTGAAATCTCCACAAATTACTACCATTTTCTACTAGTAATATTATTGTACAGCTCAACTAATTTATCTCTGAATGTCTCAATGCAAGTTCCCGGCATTCTATATATACAACTTATAATTAGATTTTTGTTTTATCTTGGTCAATCTCAACAGTAACACATTCTAAAATCCCTGGTAGTGCTAAGGACATTCCATTTACAAGCTTACACCTATACAGGTCATCAATATACAGAGCAACACCACCACCCTTTTTTTGAGATCTGTTAATATGAAACATCTGATATCCCTCTATGGCTATCAGGGGAGCCTGCTCTTCATTAAGCCAAGTTTCCAGAGACTGCGATGGCTGTAAATTTTCTCTGTCTAGCTGTTTTAAATAGTCCCTGAATCTGTGAAAGTTTTTGTTAAGACATTCTGTTGTTGAAGTGTATTATTGATAGTTTACCATCTAGTTGCACTTGACTTTTGAATTGCTTTTCAGTGTAATATTCACAATGATTATGAATATTATTGAAAAAGTGGTTAGCAGATCAATATCATTGTTCTATCTCTTGTAGTTTATGTTCAGCTAAATGGAATAATTTCAGGGTTTGAGTTTCCACTACTCTGTGGTCAAATGACTTCCTCAACTGGGGATAATTGATTGTCTACTCAAGTCAGTCATTAGTTTTATTGTTTGTTTTGTTTATTTATTTTTTTTGTTTGTTTTTTTTAAGTACATTGACATGGATGTTCAAAAGAAGCTATTCTTGTCTCGTGTATGTGATATTGATATCATAGTCTCTTAATTTCTTATGAGTGTTCATCTATATTTATTTAAGTCAGTAATCTCTCTCGATTATTATACTCTTTGCTTCCTCAGGTGTTCAATTCAATTCAACTTTAATTATAGACGCCATTCACAACAACAGTCATCTCACAGCATTCTATTCAACTTGTAGGGGGAACCCCCACAGTTGCAAGAAAGGAACACCGCAGCAAACATGCGATCCACCTAGTGAGCCAAGCACTTGGCGACGGTGGAGAGGAAAAACTCCCTTTAACAAGAAGAAACCTCCAGCCCCAGAACCAGGCTCAGGGAGGGGCAGTCATATGCTGCGACTGGCTGGGGGGTGAATGGATAGAGAAAAAGAAAAGAACAGACCATGTAGAGAGCAAACAGCACGATGGGGACTCAATCTTATGGGAGAGAACAAACAAATGTTAATGACCCAGCAAAAAAAAAAAAATATTTCATAGAGAGTGAGGAAAGGAGTGAGGCCCAGTGCATTACTGGAGGTCCCCCGGCTGATTAAACCTATTAGCAGCATAACTAAGGGAGGGTTCAGAAACACATGATCCCTCCCTAATTGTAGGCTATATCAAAAGGTAGGTTTTAGCCCTATTCTTAAAAACAGAGATCGAGTCTGACTCCCGAATCCAGATTGGCAGCTGGTTCCACAGGAGAGGAGCTTGATAACTGAAGGCTCTGCCTCCCATTGTACTTTTGGAGAGTTCTAGGTATTACAAGTAATCCTGCATTTTGGGAGCGTAGTGCTCTGTTAGGATAATACGGTAGTATCAGATCTTTTAAATAAAAAGGAGCCTGATTGTTTAGAGCTTTGTAAGTAAGAAGAAGCATTTTAAACTTAATTCTACAACTCTATGGGAAGCCAATGAAGGGAGGCCAGAACCGGACAGATATGATCTCTCTTTCTAGTACCTGTTAAAACTCTTGCTGCAGCATTTTGGATCAGCCTGAAGACTTTTTAAAGATGTTTTAGGGACAGCCTGATAATAAAGAATTACAATAATCTAATCTCGAGCTAACAAAGCATGGATCAGTTTCTCAGCATCACTCTGAGACAAGATGCTCCTAATCTTGGCATATTACGCAAATGATAGAAAGCAGTCTTAGAAACAAATTTAATATGTGAATTGAAGGACAAATCCTGATCAAAAATAACTCCAAGGTTCCTCACAGAGCTATTAAGAGAAAGAGTAACCGCATCCAAACTGAAAGTTTGATTTGGAAAGGAATTTCTAAGGTTTTTGACCAACAAGAATGACTTCAGTCTTATCTGAATTTAATAGCAGGAAATTACAAGTCATCCAAGCTTTGATTTCCTTAAGACAGGCTCCTAACTTGGCTAATTGATTACTATCATCTGGCTTCATTGACAGGTATAAATTGTGTGTCATCTGCATAACAATGAAAATGTATACAGTGCTTTCTAATAATGTTGCCTAACGGAAGCATATATAAACTAAAAGAGTAGGGCTAGCACAGATCCCTGTGGAACTCCATGACTAAGCTTTGAGTTGAAAGAAAACTCATTATTTACATGAACAAACTGGAACCTATCAGATAAATAAGATCTAAACCATTGCAACAAAGTTCCATAGTCCTACATAGTGTTCTAATCTATCAAGTAGAATATAATGAACGATAGTATCAAAAGCTGCACTAAGGTCTAAAAGGACAAGTACAGAAACTAGTCCATTATCAGATGCAATGAGAGGTCGTTAGTGACCTTCGCTAAGGCTGTATCAGTACTATGAAATGGATTCTAACCCAGATTGAAACTCTTCAAGTAAACCATTTCCCTGCAGGTGGTCAAATAATTGCGTAGCAACAACTCTTTCTAAGATTTTTGAAATGAAAGGGAGATTAGAGATTGGTCTATAGTTAGCTAAAGTTCCTGGATCTAGCGTTGGCTTTTTTGAGTAAGGGTTTAATTACAGCCGTTTTAAAAGCCTGCGGTACATGGCCTAAAGTTAATGAAGAATTGATTATATGAAGAATAAAGCTACCAATAAGTGGAAGACTTCTTTAAATAACCTGGTAGAATAGGGTCTAAAAGACAAGTTGAAGGTTTGGATGAGGGAAACTATTTTGTCTACCTCACAAAGGTCGATTGGAGGTAAAACTCATCAAGACAGACATCAATAGAAGGAGTTGTAGTAGTTACAGTATTTAAGTTAACTGTGGGAAGAATCTGATTGATTTTATCTCTGATGGATGAAATATTAGTATTGAAAAAGTTCAAAAAGTCCTGACTAGTAAGCTCTAAGGGAATGCTAGGATGACAGAGTCCTGACTCTTTGTCAACCTGGCTACAGTTGCTGAAAAGAAACCATGGATTATTCTTGTTCTCTTCTATTAATGCAGAGTAATAACTCGTCTAGCTTTTCAAAGAGATTTTTATAAATTAAAAGATGATTTCTCCAAGCTAAATAGATTTCATCTAAATTAGTGGAGCGCCATTTTCTTTCTAATTGACGAGTCTTCTGTTTTAAGCTACGAGTTTCTGTGTTGAACCAAAGAGTTAGAAATCTCTGATTAGACTTTTTCTTTTTTAGGGGGCCACCAAGTCTAGAGTCTGATGCAGAGAAGCTGTAACACTATCCACCATGTTATCAATTACAGAAGGAGCAAGCTGTCTATAGCTTATTTCCGTTGTGTTGACACATGACATAATGGAAACAATCTGCATAAATCTGGTAACAGCATCATCTGAGAGGCATCTACTGTAATAATATTTTTTCTTTATGGAGCCAAATAGTCAGAAATAGTAAAATAAGATAAGATAAGATAAGATAAGCCTTTATTAGTCCCACAACGGAGAAATTCCAGGATTGCAACAGCACAGGGATAGCAACACTCAGAGCAACAATCAGAAGGCAAGAAAAAAACAAGCAAGCAAGAGCAGCTAATATACATATGTACATATTACTATAAAATATATATATATACACACACACACACAGATCAAAATCAAAGGTTAACAGACAATGGTCTGACAGTACAGGGTTATGAGGAGACACTACAAGATTTTCTATTCTATGCCCTATGTCAGAACAAGGTCCAATGTATGGTGGAGGTTATGAGTAGAATTTCCTACTTTCTGAGAAAACCCAATCGAGTCTAATATTTAATTAAATTCCACATTAAGGCAGTCACTATCTACATCCACATGTATATTAAAGTCCCCTACTATAATTATTCTATCAGATTTCAGCACTAAATCAGCTAAGAAATCAGCAAATTTGGATAAAAATTCTGAGTAGGTTGATGGGGGGACGATAAACTAAGGCAAATAAAATTGGGTTTAACCTAAAATTGCTAAAGTGCCCAATACTGAGGACCAGGCCCTCAAAGGAATTATAACATGTTTTTTGCTTTACATTAACTAGTAATTTGGGATGGTAAATTGTTGCTACTCCTCCTCCACGACCAGAACTTCTGGGATTTGACAGTTTAAATAACCAGAGGGAGTTGATTCATTTAAACCAACATAATCCTCTTGCCCTAACCAAGTCTCTGTAAGGGAAATTAAATCAATCTGATGATCAATTAACAGATCATGGACTAACAGAGACTTGGGAGTTAGAGACCTAATATTTAATAAACCACATTTAATTTTTAATTATGAGGAGGAACAGAGGCCAAATCATTCAATTTAGAGGCTTTATGTTTAATTTGAGTTTTACCAATATTTTGCTTAATCACTTTGGGATGGCTTATATAATTATATTTTTATTTACTTTGGAGGGAGCAGACAATGATTCTCTGATGGGAAGTCAGGGGCTAAGTTGAGGGGTGGCGGATGAAGAGGAGCTGCAGAGAGGCGTGTAAGACTGACTCTGCTTCCTGGTCCCAACTCTGAGTAGTCAAGGTTTGGAAATTTGGATAAAAAAAGATGCCAGATTGTTAGATAAATGAGAAGCACCATCCAAAGTGGGATGGACGCTGTCCTCGTCTCATAAGACCAGGTTTTCCCAAAAAGAGCTCCAATTGTCAATGTAGCCCACGTCATTTTTAGACACCACACAGACAGCAGCGGGTCAAGGATGACGAGCGGCTAATGGCCATGATGGTTGGGGTAGGAATCATTGAGAACAAATAGTTGATTTTAGGAAGGACCATCATTTTAACGGTTTTGACTCTTCCCATTAGTGATAAAGGTAGTGTCCTCCAGTTGTAAGGTCGTCTTGTATTGTTTTTAAAAGGGAATGTGATTTAGTCGCAATAACTCTGAGAGCCCCCCTCATGGATCGTCCCCTTATCGTGGTGGGGGGGGGTTTGCATGCCCCAGTGATCCCAGGAGCTATGTTGTCCGGGGCAATTTGCCTCTGATAGGTCTCCCAAACAAACTGGTCCTGGGTGGAAGGGCCAGACTAAGAACGATCCAACAGACTCTCATGAATTGTATATCAAGGATTCAGTGTACCCCGCCCGGTATGGGGTTACCGGGGCCCCACCCTGGAGCCAGGCCTGGGGGAGGGGCTCGAAGGCTAGCGTCTGGTGGCTGGGTTTCCACCCATGGGACCCGATCCAACAGACTCTCATGAACTGTATATCAAGGATTCAGTGTACCCGCCCGGTATGGGGTTACCGGGGCCCCACCCTGGAGCCAGGCCTGGGGGAGGGGCTCGAAGGCTAGCGTCGGGTGGTTGGGTTTCCACCCATGGGACCCGGCCGGGCTCAGCCCGAAGGAGTTACATGGGTCCGTCCTCCAGTGGGCTCACCACCTGCAGGAGGGATCATCGGGGTCCGGTGCTATGTGGATCAGGTGGCAGTCAAAGGCAGAGACCTTGGCGGACTGATCCCAAGCTTTCTAAACTGGCTTTTGGTACGTGAAATGTCACCTCTCTGGTGGGGAAGGAGCCTGAGCTGGTGTACGAGGTTGAGAGATACCAGCTAGATATAGTCCGGCCTCACCTCAACACACAGCTCCGGTTTCCGGAACCCAGTCTTCTGGAGAGGGGCTGGAGCTTGGCCTTTTCTGGAGTTGCCCCGGGCGAGAGGCGACGAGCAGGGGTGGGTTATTCTTGTATTGCCCCACCTTGCTGCCTCTATATTGGAGTTTTCCCCGTGGACGAAAGGGTTGCTTCCCTGCGCCTTCGGGTTGGGAAATGGGTCCTGACCATCATTTGTGCCTATGCACCAAATGATGTTTCAGAGTACCCACCCTTTTTGGAGTCTGTGACTGGGGTGCTGGAGGGTGCTCCTCTTGGAGACTCCATTGTCCTACTGGGGGACTTCAATGCGCACGTGGGCAACGACAGTGAAACCTGGAGGGGGGTGATTGGGAGGAACGGCCTGCCCGATCTGAACCCGAGTGGTGTTCAGTTATTGGACTTCTGTGCTAACCACAGTCTGTCCATAACGAACACCATGTTCAAGCATATGGGTGTCCATATGTGCACCTGGCACCAGGACACCCTAGGTCGCAGGTCGATGATCGATTTTGTTATCGTGTCATCAGACCTGCGACCGTATGTCTTGGACACCCGAGTAAAGAGAGGTTGCAGAGCTGTCAACTGATCACCACCTGGTGGTGAGTTGGATCCGATGCAGGGGAGGAAGCCATTCAGACCTGGTAGACCAAAACATATAGTGAGGGTGTGCTGGGAGCGTCTGGCTGAGGCCCCTGTCCGGGAGGGTCTTCAACTCCCACCTCCGGAAGAACTTCAACCACATTCCGAGGGAGTCTGGAGACATGGAGTCTGAATGGGCCATGTTCTCCAACCTCTGTTGTTGAAGCGGCGGCCCAGAGCTGCGGCCGCAAGGTGGTTGGTGCTCTCGTGGTGGCAACCCCCGAACCATGTGGTGGACTCCAGTGGTGAAGGGGGCCATTAAACTGAGAAGGAGTCCTATCAAGCTTGGTTGGCTTGTGGGACTCCCGAAGCAGCTGAGGTGTACCGGCAGGCCAAGCGGAGTGCAGTTCGGGTGGTTGCTGAAGCAAAAAACCCGGGTATGGGAGGAGTTCGGTGAGGCCATGGAACAAGACTTTCGGTCGGCCTCAAAGAGATTCTGGCAAACTGTCCGGCGGCTCAGGAGGGGAAAGCAGCTCCCCATCCACACTGTGTATGGTGCGGATGGGACACTGTTGACTTCAACTGCGGACATCGTCGGGCAGTGAAGGAATACTTCGAGAATCTCCTCAATCCCGCTGATACGCCTTCCACAGAGGAAGCAGGGGTTTGGGGACGAGGGGGATGACTCGCCTATCACAGGGGCTGAGGTCGCCAAGGTGGTTAAAAATCTCCTTGGTGGCCGGGCCCCAGGGGTGGACGAGATTCGCCCCCGAGTACCTCAAGGCCCTGGATGTTGTTGGGTTGTCATGGTTGACACGCCTCTGCAACATTGCGTGGAGGTCGGGGGCAGTGCCTTTGGCATGGCAAACCGGGGTGGTGGTTCCTCTCTTTAAAAAGGGGACCGGAGGGTGTGCTCCAACTTTAGAGGGATCACACTCCTCAGCCTCCCTGGGAAGGTCTATGCCAAGGTAGTGGAGAGGAGAGTCCGGCCGTTGGTCGAACCTCGGATTCAGGAGGAGCAATGTGGTTTTCATCCTGGCCGTGGCACATCGGACCAGCTCTTTACCCTCTCGAGAATTCTCGAGGGTTCGTGGGAGTTTGCCCAACCAGTTTACATGTGTTTTGTGGACTTGGAGAAGGCATTTGACTGCGTCCCTCGTGGATTTTTGTGGGGGGTGCTTCGGGAGTATGGGATATCGGGCTTGTTGTTACGAGCTATTTGGTCTCTGTATGACCGTTGTGAGAGTTTGGTTTGTATTGCCAACACTCGGTCGGAGTCATTCCCAGTTAGAGTTGGACTCCGCCAGGGCTGCCCTTTGTCACCGATCCTGTTCATAATTTTTATGGACAGGATTTCTAGGCACAGCCAGGGAATGGAGGGTGTCATGCTTGGTGACCACAGGATCTCATCTCTGTTGTTTGCAGATGATGTTGTCCTGTTGGCTTCATCCAGCAATGACCTACAGCTCTTGCTGGGACGGTTTGCCGCTGAGTGTGAAGCGGCTGGGATGAGAATCAGCACCTCCAAGTCCGAGTCCATGGTCCTCAGCCGGAAAAAGGTGGATTGTCCTCTCTGGGTTGGGACAGGCTCCTGCCCCAAGTGGAGGAGTTTTAAGTATCTTGGGGTCTTGTTCACGAGTGAGGGGAGAATGGAGCGAGAGATCGACAGACGGATTGGAGCAGCATCTGCAGTGATGCGGACATTGTACCGGTCTGTTGTGGTGAAGAGGGAGCTTAGTTCTAAGGCAAAGCTGTCGATTTATCAGTCAATCTACGTTCCTACTCTCACCTATGGTCACGAGCTTTGGGTAATGACCGAAAGAACGAGATTGCGGATACAAGCGGCTGAAATGAGCTTTCTCCGTAGGATTGCTGGACTCACCCTCAGAGATAGGGTGAGGAGCTCAGTCATCCGGAGAGGCTCAGAGTAGAACCGCTGCTCCTCCACATTGAAAGGAGTCAGTTGAGGTGGTATGGGCAGCTGATTAGGATGCCTCCTGGACGCCTCCCACTTGAGGTGTTTCAGGCACGTCCCACTGGGAGGAGACCCCGGGGCAGACCCAGGACTCGGTGGAGAGACTATGTCTCCCAGCTGGTCTGGGAACGCCTTGGTATCCCCTCTGAAGAGCTGGAGCAGGTGGCTGGGGAGAGGGAAGTCTGGGCTTCTCTGCTTGAACTGCTGCCTCCGCGACCCGGACCTCCGGAAAAGCGGTAGAAGATGGATGGATGGATGGATGAACTCTGAGAGCCTGGGGGAAATATCTATTCCTAAATATTTAATATTACCTGATTGTATTGGAATAGTAGATGTATTTAAGAAATTGCAATTTATAGGTAGAACTATTGATTTTACCCAGTTAATAGAGTAGTCTGATAATGATGAAAATTTATCAATGAGCACCACTGTCTGAAGAAGAGATCTTTGTGAGTTTTCAATGAAAATCAATACATCATCAGCATAAAGACTTATCTTGTGTTCTTTTTCTCCAGTTTGAATACCTCTGATATCAACATTTTGTCGTATGGCTGCTGCTAATGGTTCAATAAAGATGGTAAAAAGTGCGGGAGAGAATGGACAGCCCTGCCTAGTACCCCTCTGGAGATTAAAGCTTCAGGAAGTCTGATCATTTGTTTGGACAGACACAGCTGAACACCTATATAGTGTTTTAATCCAGTTTATGAAAGATGAACCAAACCCAAACTTGTTTAACACCGTAAAAAGAAATTTCCAGTTAACATGGTCAAAGGCTTTCTCTGCATCCAGGGACAAGACTGTAGTTTCTACGTTATTGATCTTGCAGTAGTCTATTAAATTAAATAGCCTACGTGTATTATCAGCCGAGTGCCTACCCTTGATGAAACCTGTTTGATCTGGGTGTATAATAAACGGAATTATCCTTTCCAGTCTGTTTCATGAGTTTGTTTTTTAAAATAATTCTGTTGAACCACAATTCAAAAGCATTGTCTGATTTTCATTGGTTAATTTTCATAGAATTTTTATTTATTACCACTTTTGTCAGATTCAAGTTATTTCTGTGACCATTGTGGGTTTTTCTTTCATTAACAGAGGGGTACCAACAATTTTGTCCACATCTGTAGATCCAAATTTTGGACTGAGATTTTTAGTATTATAAATCTACCTTCCAGATCTGTTACGGTATTATTCACAACAAAGCGTATTCTTCTGTTTACGAGTATAGCTACCCCCCTTTGTTTAGAATTAAAGCCAGCTGAGTACATGTCAGGGAATTCCGGGGAGGTGAACGCATCTACAGACGACTTAGAAACATGTCTCCTGCAATAAGACAAAGTCTGCCTGTAGATCGTTCAGTCGATTAAAAACTTTTAGCCTCTTCTCCCTGCTACCAATTCCACGTATGTTCCACGTGACAAACTTAAATGTGGACATGTTTTCACTAACTGGTTATGTACTAAAGACTAACTAAATGTGCCTATGTGATTATATGTCCGTAATGTATGCATATGTGTGTATATATATGTTGTGTGTAAAATATACACCTATGCATATATAATTGGATGTGCGCGCATGAAGTCTCTGTGCCATTTGCCTGCAATTGCAAGCAAATGGGGTACATGTATTTCAAGTTATTTCCTATAAACCAGAAGTAAAAAAAAAAACAGACATAAAGGTTAGTAAGTGGTGAAAAAATGCAGATAACATGCAATGACCTGACAACTTCAAAAAAATTAACTACAACAGACAAACAACAACCTCAACAACAAAGAAATAAACATTTTGACAAATGTTAACAAATTAAACTGAGATCGAGTAAGAGACCTGCGCACAATCGCACTCTTTTTCCACCTGTAGCTAAAAAAAAAAAAAAAAAAAAAATATGCTCTAGAATAACCAGGGCTTTATAGTTTCATCCATAAACAGCTTGCCATCTATATACAGTCTGTCCACAGAAACAATAGCTCGTCTACCTTCTTGGATGTTTTGTTTCCTAATGGGAAAAAGCTTCCTACTCCTTTTCAAGATTTCCTGTGGAAATTGATCATTTAGACCATAATTGGTGTTTTTAAGCTGCCTACCCTGCCTCTGTACCAAAATGTTTTGCTTAAAATGCTCAAATTTGGCAACAATAGGTCTGGGACGTTTATTCTGGGAATATTTTTGCCCAATTTGGTGGACTCTGTGGAAGGTAATTGAATTTCTGACTTTGGGGGATAGTTTTAGTTGTGTTGAGATAAATTCACGGACCAGCTGTTCTGGATTTTCATTATTTTTTTCAACAATTCCAGAAAAAACAAGGTTATCTCTCATGCTGTGTGACTGCAAACTGAGAACTGTTTCCTTCATTTTTTGGTTTTCTCCCTCAACAACGCCAAGCCACGTGGTTAGTGTGTTTGCTGACTTTTTCAGGCTGTTATTTTCCTCTACGAGAGAGACGAGCTGTGCTTGACTGAACTCTAAACTCTCCCGCAAACTCTGGAACTCTTGATGAAGGTGCTCAACCAGCGCCAGTCTACCATCCATGCTGGTAAGTTTATTCTCAGTGGAGAAAAGGATGTCACTAACCTCGGTGCCCTGCTGTGATTTCTCGGGCGTTATTTCTGGCGAATCTACAGGTCTCGGTCGTTTAGACTGAGAAGCAGCGGCGGAACACACTCTCACCTGCTCCATGACACAGCAACAGTAATAAGACTCGTCGATGTAGTTTTGTAGTTCCTCCAGCTCCGTACGAAAAAAGAAAGATAAACACAGACAATTAGTTAATGAATTAATTACAAAAAAGGAAAAAAAATACCTGTGGAAAAGTTTGTTTTTGAGCTCGGTCGACAGCAGTCACCATTTGGATTATTGCACAAATTGTCTCAAAACGTCTCGCGATCAAAGCATCGGAGGGCTACAGAAAGTCCGTTTCATTTTCTTAGCTAGCTTCTTGTGCTATATCTCTCTGAGTTTTTGTTGTGACAGCATCCTGTGCTCATTTCAGTGCAAGGAGTCAGATTGTGGAACGCACAATCACTTCGTCACTTCCTCGTGGTAATGTATCGTCACTTCCTGTTTTGCTGTCTGCCTGTGTGGTTTGCTCTCCAGCCATTAGCTATGGCTACTAGCTCTCTTTCCTCTCCTCTGGTGTGCTCTCTCTGTCAGATGTTTAGCTACACCTCTGCCTCTTTTAGTGATAACGGTAAATGTAATAAATGTTGTCTTTATGAGGCGCTCGAGGCGAGGTTGTCTGATTTGGAATCCCGGCTCCGCTGCATTGAAACACCGTCTGCGCCAGTTAATCTCGACGGACGCCCATTAGCTGCAGCGGAGCTAGCTAGCTTAGGCCCCTCTGTCAGCGGTTCCCCGGCTCTCCTCAGCAGCGAGGAGACTGGGTGGGTGACGGTGAGAAGGAAGCCTAGTCGCAAAGCCCCGGTTCACCACCAACCTCTTCACGTTTCTAATCGTTTTTCCCCGCTCAGCGACACACCCACTGAGGAAAAAACTCTGATCATTGGCGACTCTGTAGTCAGAAACGTGAACCTAGAGACTCCAGCGGCCATAGTCCAATGTATTCCTGCGGCCAGAGCAGGCGACATCGAGTAAAATTTGAAAATGCTGGCTAAAAGTAACTGTAAATACTCCACAATTGTTATTCACGCCGGCATTAATGACATCCGTCTCCGGCAGTCGGAAGTCACGAAACTTGATGTAGAATCGATGTGTGACTTTGCCAAAACGATGTCTACCACTGTAGTATTCTCTGGGCCCCTCCCCAATCTGACCAGTGATGACATGTTTAGCCGCTCGTCATCCTTGAACCGCTGGCTGTCTGTGTGGTGTCCTAAAAATGACGTGGGCTACATTGACAATTGGAGCTCTTTTTGGGGAAAACCTGGTCTTTTGAGACGAGACAGCATTCATCCCACTTTGGATGGTGCTTCTCATTTATCTAACAATCTGGCATCTTTTTTATCCAAATTTCCAAAACCCTGACTACTCAGAGTTGGGACCAGGAAGCAGAGTCGCAGTCTTACACGCCTCTCTGCAGCTCCTCTTCATCCGCCACCCCTCAACTTAGCCCCTGTCTTCCCCATCAGAGAATCGTTGTCTGCTCCCTCCAAAGTGAATAAAAATATAATGTATAAGCATCCCAAAGTGATTAAGCAAAATATTGGTAAAACTCAAATTAAACATAAAGCCTCTAAATTGAATGATTTGGCCTCTGTTCCTCCTCATAATTTAAAAATTAAATGTGGTTTATTAAATATTAGGTCTCTAACTCCCAAGTCTCTGTTAGTCCATGATCTGTTAATTGATCATCAGATTGATTTAATATCCCTTACAGAGACTTGGTTAGGGCAAGAGGATTATGTTGGATTAAATGAATCAACTCCCTCTGGTTATTTAAACTGTCAAAATCCCAGAAGTTCTGGTCGTGGAGGAGGAGTAGCAACAATTTACCATTCCAAATTACTAGTTAATGTAAAGCAAAAAACATGTTATAATTCCTTTGAGGGCCTGGTCCTCAGTATTGGGCACTTTAGCAATTTTAGGTTAAACCCAATTTTATTTGCCATAGTTTATCGTCCCCCATCAACCTACTCAGAATTTTTATCCGAATTTGCTGATTTCTTAGCTGATTTAGTGCTGAAATCTGATAGAATAATTATAGTAGGGGACTTTAATATACATGTGGATGTAGATAGTGACTGCCTTAATGTGGCTTTTAATTCAATATTAGACTCGATTGGGTTTTCTCAGAAAGTAGGAAATTCTACTCATTACCTCCACCATACATTGGACCTTGTTCTGACATATGACATAGAAATAGAAAATCTTGTAGTGTCTCCTCATAACCCTGTACTGTCAGACCATTGTCTGTTAACCTTTGATTTTACTATTTCTGACTATTTGGCTCCTAAAGAAAAATATTATTACAGTAGATGCCTCTCAGATGATGCTGTTTCCAAATTTATGCAGATTGTTTCCTCTATGCCATGTGTCAACACAACGGAAATAAGCTATAGACAGCTTGCTCCTTCTGTAATTGATAACTTGGTGGATAGTGTTTCAGCTTCTCTGCATCAGGGTCTAGACTTGGTGGCCCCCTTAAAAAAGAAAAAGTCTAATCAGAGATTTCTAACTCCTTGGTTCAACACAGAAACTCGTAGCTTAAAACAGAAGACTCGTCAATTAGAAAGAAAATGGCGCTCTACTAATTTAGATGAAATCTATTTAGCTTGGAGAAATCATCTTTTAATTTATAAAAAAATCTCTTAGGAAAGCTAGAACAAGTAATTACTCTAAATTACTCTCACAGGGGATCGCCTGATTGCTGGGGTCTTTCTGCAACTGTGGGGGTTCCCCCCTACAGTTGATAGTGCTATGAGATGACTGTTGTTGTGAAATGGCGCTATATAAATAAAGTTGAATTGAATTGAATTGCATTAATAGAAGAGAACAAGAATAATCCCAGGTTTCTTTTCAGTACTGTAGCCAGGTTGACAAAGAGTCAGGACTCTGTCAATCCTAGCATTCCCTTAGAGCTTACTAGTCAGGACTTTATGAACTTTTTCAATAATAAAATTTCATCCATCAGAGATAAAATCAATCAGATTCTTCCCACAGTTAACTTAAATACTGTAACTACTACAACTCCTTCTTTTGATGTCTGTCTTGATGAGTTTACTCCAATCGACCTTTGTGAGTTAGACAAAATAGTTTCCTCATCCAAACCTTCAACTTGTCTTTTAGACCCTATTCCTACCAGGTTATTTAAAGAAGTCTTCCCACTTATTGGTAGCTTTATTCTTCATATAATCAATTCTTCATTAACTTTAGGCCATGTACCGCAGGCTTTTAAAACGGCTGTAATTAAAACCTTACTCAAAAAGCCAACGCTAGATCCAGGAGCTTTAGCTAACTATAGACCAATCTCTAATCTCCCTTTCATTTCAAAAATCTTAGAAAGAGTTGTTGCTACGCAATTATTTGACCACCTGCAGGGAAATGGTTTACTTGAAGAGTTTCAATCTGGGTTTAGAATCCATCATAGTACTGAAACAGCCTTAGCGAAGGTCACTAACGACCTCCTCATTGCATCTGATAATGGACTAGTTTCTGTACTTGTCCTTTTAGACCTTAGTGCAGCTTTTGATACTATCGATCATAATATTCTACTTGATAGATTAGAACACTATGTTGGACTTAATGAAACTTCGTTGCAGTGGTTTAGATCTTATTTATCTGATAGGTTCCAGTTTGTTCATGTAAATAATGAGTTTTCTTTCAACTCAAAGCTTAGTCATGGAGTTCCACAGGGATCTGTGCTAGGCCCTACTCTTTTTAGTTTATATATGCTTCCGTTAGGCAACATTATTAGAAAGCACTGTATACATTTTCATTGTTGTGCAGATGACACACAATTATACCTGTCAATGAAGCCAGATGATAGTAATCAATTAGCCAAGTTAGAAGCCTGTCTTAAGGAAATCAAAGCTTGGATGACTTTTAATTTCCTGCTATTAAATTCAAATAAGACTGAAGTCATTCTTGTTGGTCCAAAAAACCTTAGAAATTCCTTTCCAAATCAAACTTTCAGTTTGGATGCAGTTACTCTTTCTCTTAATAGCTCTGTGAGGAAAATTGGAGTTATTTTTGATCAGGATTTGTCCTTCAATTCACATATTAAATTTGTTTCTAAGACTGCCTTCTATCATTTGCGTAATATTGCCAAGATTAGGAGCATCTTGTCTCAGAGTGATGCTGAAAAACTGATCCACGCTTTTGTTAGCTCGAGATTAGATTATTATAATTCTTTATTATCAGGCTGTCCTAAAACATCTTTAAAAAGTCTTCAGCTGATCCAAAATGCTGCAGCAAGAGTTTTAACAGGTACTAGAAAGAGAGATCATATCTCTCCGGTTCTGGCCTCCCTTCATTGGCTTCCCATAGAGTTTAGAATTAAGTTTAAAATCCTTCTTCTTACTTACAAAGCTCTAAACAATCAGGCTCCTTTTTATTTAAAAGATCTGATACTACCATATTATCCTAACAGAGCACTACGCTCCCAAAATGCAGGATTACTTGTAATACCTAGAATCTCCAAAAGTACAATGGGAGGCAGAGCCTTCAGTTATCAAGCTCCTCTCCTGTGGAATCAGCTGCCAATCTGGATTCGGGAGTCAGACTCGATCTCTGTTTTTAAGAATAGGGCTAAAACCTACCTTTTTGATATAGCCTACAATTAGGGAGGGATCATGTGTTTCTGAACCCTCCCTTAGTTATGCTGCTAATAGGTTTAGTCAGCCGGGGGACCTCCAGTAATGCACTGGGCCTCACTCCTTTCCACACTCTCTATGAAATATTTTTTTTGCTGGTCATTAACATTTGTTTGTTCTCTCCCATAGATTGAGTCCCCATCATGCTGTTTGCTCTCTACATGTCTGTTCTTTTCTTCTTCTCTATCCCCTCACCCCCCAGCCAGTCGCAGCAGAACCAGGCTCAGGCCCCTCCCTGAGCCTGGTTCTGCTGGAGGTTTCTTCCTTTTAAAAGGGAGTTTTTCCTCTCCACGGTCGCCAAGTGCTTGCTCACAGGGGATCGCCTGATTGCTGGGGTCTTTCTGCAACTGTGGGGGTTCCCCCCTACAGTTGATAGTGCTATGTGATGACTGTTGTTGTGAAATGGCGCTATATAAATAAAGTTGAATTGAATTGAATTGAATTGAATTGAATTTCCTGCTGTCAAGACCTGGCTTTGATAGCTGTCACCAGTTCACCTGATTATTTCCTCACTCATGTACCCACACCTGTTGATTATTGGTTCATCTCTATTTAAACTCTGTGGCATAGTTTATTCTTCGCAGCCGTCTTTTGCGATCTAGACATTAATATTACATCTTCCTCATCTCCAGAAAGATTCCCCTTCTGTTTTTCTTACTTTGTAACCTAGACATTAATTCTACATCTTCTCATTCCCGGACAGAGTCCCCATCCGTTGTTATCCTCCAGGTGTTGCCCGTTTCTCTGTAAGTGTGCATGTTTGATTATTTTCTGTTTGTCCTTAATAAATGTGCAAAACACACAGTCTGCATTTGGCGTCTTCTGTCCACCCCTGTCGGGCGGGTTTATGACAGTTACACCATCTGTTCAATAAAGCAGGGTTCAACGTTACCACTGTCTTCACCTCATTCATCACCAGGTTTGTGAACATAACAGTGTTTCTGTTATGACCCGAGCGTTGGTTCTGATCGCGCTCGGGTTAAAGTTATGTCTCGCTGCCGGCCTTGACAGCTGCGGGCGGTATTCTGGCCTTTCCGGGCTCTTATTGTGAAAGTGCTCGGTGGGGCTTCCGCCTGTCAACAGTCGGCCAGCTGTGTGTCATCATTGTCATTAGTACCTTGTCTATTTAAGCTGAGCACTGGCGTCGTTAGGAGGCAGCAGTGTCTGATCGCTAATCTGATCGCCAACCTGGTCGTTTAACTGTTCACCCACCGTCACGTTGCGGATGCCTGGACTGTATTCACACCTCGGCTGCCTTGGGCTTGACCGTCTTTCACCGGTACCAGTAAGTGTGCTACATTAGCCTTATTCCTCCTGGCGTATAATGATCTGTAAGTCCCTGCCTTAGCAGCCAGTGTGTTATTATTACCAAGCCTGACTGTGTGTGACTGTCTCCTGCTCTGGACCTATAGTGTGCTGTTTAGCCCTATGCTTCCTGTTCTGTGTAGACTCCTGTCATTATCTCAGCAGCTTGTGTTAACACCTTTTCACCGTAAATAAACTCACTGAAAAACTCACTGGTGACTCTGTGTGCGTCTTATGCTGGCTCGCGAGGGCCAGCGCATGACAGTACACTCCTGCCCAAACAGCGTTTACGGTGACGCCAACCTGAGACGCTATTCACCAGTGAGTTTGAGTTTTGGACGTTGCTTTTCCCTGTCTGGGTCCTGTGTACGTGAGGAATGCCGTCACCGAAGAGCCACGTGCTGACGAGTGTTTTGGAAGCCGTGGATGAGCTGCTCATCTCCGCTTCCCTGTTGGACTATGACCATGGCATACATTGGTACCTGGACGCCGCCGAAGATGTTCTCTGTAATCTCTCTCCCCACTACGCCAACCACCCGGAAGTCGACGCGAGGAGGGAGGACATCGCCGCACAACGCGAATTATTCCTGATGATGGAGGAGGAACGCGGCATGAAGCAGGTGAAGAGGCACTCCTGCTCTTCGCCTATGGATCCTGATCCTGCCTTCGATCCATTTCGGGAGTTCGCACCATCTGGGGGCCGGCGAAGGCATCGGCGTCACGGCCGGGCGCATCTTCGGCAAGCTCCTGCTCCGGATCCAGTTCCGGGCCGCCGGGATGACCCCCTCAACCAGCCAGCTGCTGAGAGTGAGCTGAGTCCTGTGCCGGTGGGCTCCGTTCTTGGATCCTTTACCATCCAGCGAGCGAGGGAAGGAGCAATGTCCGCTACAGCTGACAACATCCTCCCCCCGGGAGACAGGCAAGTCCAAGTTCACTTTCCTAGTAATAATAGTGATCTGTCTTGTCTGACTCCTGGGGGTGAAGCTCAGGGTTCGCAGCTCCCTGAGTTTCTTTCCCCAGCTGTAGCCCTTTGTATTAAACCTGCTGCCTCTGTGTCTCCTCCTGCGGAGCGGTCCTCGGCATCAGTCCCACGCCGTCGAACGAGGGGGAGGCCTGCAGCTCTGGGAGATATCCCGGTCCTGCAGCCTTGCTTTGGACAGAGCAGAACGGACTGCAGTGAGGAGCCAGAGCCGACGAGAGAGCGTCCCCAGGGTTCCTCAGGGATGCAGCCCGAGTCAGCAGGTCCAGGGTTCTCTGTCCCCATGCCATACGGGTTATTGGCGTGGACGCCAGCGCGGGAGGATCCAGCTGCAGAGACCATCAGGCCGGCTGTGGAACCCGACACAGCCGAGTGGGAGCCCGACGACGAGTTTCTTCTTGAACCTGGATCGGCGAAGTCCTGGACGGCTCCAGAGCCCGAGTGCAGGCAAGTGCTCTTTCTTGTTTTCCTGTATGGTGTGTTAGAGCATTTTTGCCTGCCTCATGGGGAGGCGAGTGAGGGGCAGCCGGCCGCTGCACCCGAGCTCGTCTCGCTGAGCTCTGGCGCTGCCGGTGGAATTGATCCCGGTCCTCTCTTGTGTTCTGAGCACCTCCACAGCGTTACCAGTCCGGAGCCAGTCAAGGTCACAGGACCGGGGGTTCCAGGTTCGGAGATGGAGGTCGTCGCCGGAGCAGTCCTGACCCGGTCGGGGTCCGACGTGTGGGCCGAGGAGACCCGGTCGGGGTCCGACGTGTGGGCCGAGGAGACCCGGTCGGGGTCCGACGCATGGGCTGAGGTGACCCAGTCGGGGTCCAACGTGGGTGCAGCGGTGACCCAATCTGGGCCTGTCCTGACCCAGTCGGGGTCCAACGTGGGTGCAGCGATTACCCAATCGGGGTCCGACGAGGTTCAGTTGGGTTCCGACTCAGGTGTGGCTGTAACCCAATCGGGGTCCGATGAGGTCCAGCGGGGGTCCAGCGCAGGTGCCGCTGCGACCCAATCAGGATTCAAGGGGGTCCAGGTTTTTGGTTGTCCCCCTCTCAGGAGCCACCAGCTGGGGGCCATTAGTGGGTTTTGTTTGGCAGATCGGCGCTCTCCTGTTTTGTCGTTTTCAGATGAGCGGCTGCATGCAATCCCTCCTTGGTCCTGTTGGTTGTGGGATGCGGGTCGGCCACCTGAGGAACTGCTTGGAGCGTTCGGCATCTTGGGTTGGCCACCCAATAAACTGTGTGTGTTACGGGGTGACCTGGTTCGGCCACCAGAGGACTTATTTCTGGGGGCATGGGACTGGGGCAGGCCACCTGACTGATCATGTACTGTGGGATTTTTTGTGGGCCCATATGGTGCCAAATCATGTTTTGTACGTCTAGCAATTTTTTGTTGTTTATCAAAGTCATAGTCTTAGTCAAGTCTGAGCAATTTTTGATTGCCTCTTGTTTCCTTGTAAGTCATAGTCTTAGTCAAGTCCGAGCAATTTTTAGATTGCCTCTTGTTTTTTGTTTTTTTTTCTTGTGAGCCAAAGTCTTAGTCATAGTCAAGTTTGAGCAATTTTAGATTGTCTCTTGTTTCTTTTTTCTTGTGAGCCACAGTCATTGTCTTAGTCAAGTCGGAGCAATTTTTTTTTGGATTGCCTCATGTTTTTTTTTTGTTTTTTTTTTTCTGGGAGAGCCACAGTCTTGCCATAGCCAAGTTGGGTCATTTTGTCCTTGTTGTTTTGTTCTCCACTCCTTCTTGAGGGGCTATAGTGTGGAGGTTTTTGTTCATAGTTTCCAGGGGTTTACTTGTATTTTTGGTCTTGTGTGTTTGTTTTTTCATAGTCGTCGTGTTTAGCACGTATTTCTTTTGTGTCCATAGTTGCAGTCATGTATTTTTTTTATAGTCATGTTTTTTCACAGTTGGTCATGTATTTCTTTCCTTTGTTTTTTTTTTGTTTTTTTTTCCCAGAGTCCTGTGTTTGTATTTATTTCTTGTCTGGTCTTTGTCTTGTTCTTGGGTTGGTTTCTCTCCCTCCGCACCTGTCCCCCAACCTCCCACCCTGGGGGGGCGGGGGGAGGCAGGGTGGTTCCTTGGGGCGTTCGGAGTCCGCCCGTGGAGGGAGGGTACTGTTATGACCCGAGTGTTGGTTCTGATCGCGCTCGGGTTAAAGTTATGTCTTGCTGCCGGCCTTGACAGCTGCGGGCGGTATTCTGGCCTCTCCGGGCTCTTATTGTGAAAGTGCTCGGTGGGGCTTCCGCCTGTCAATGGTCAGCCAGCTGTGTGTCATCATTGTCATTAGTACCTTGTCTATTTAAGCTGAGCACTGGCGTCGTTAGGAGGCAGCAGTGTCTGATCATTAATCTGATCGCCAACCTGGTCGTTTAACTGTTCACCCACCGTCACGTTGCGGATGCCTGGACTGTATTCACACCTCGGCTGCCTTGGGCTTGACCGTCTTTCACCGGTACCAGTAAGTGTGCTACATTAGCCTTATTCTTCCCGGCGTATAATGATCTGTAAGTCCCTGCCTTAGCAGCCAGTGTGTTATTATTACCAAGCCTGACTGTGTGTGACTGTCTCCTGCTCTGGACCTATAGTGTGCTGTTTAGCCCTATGCTTCCTGTTCTGTGTAGACTCCTGTCATTATCTCAGCAGCTTGTGTTAACACCTTTTCACCGTAAATAAACTCACTGAAAAACTCACTGGTGACTCTGTGTGCGTCTTATGCTGGCTCGCGAGGGCCAGCGCATGACAGTACACTCCTGCCCAAACAGCGTTTACGGTGACGCCAACCTGAGACGCTATTCACCAGTGAGTTTGAGTTTTGGACGTTGCTTTTCCTGTCTGGGTCCTGTGTACGTGAGGAATGCCGTCACCGAAGAGCCACGTGCTGACGAGTGTTTTGGAAGCCGTGGATGAGCTGCTCATCTCCGCTTCCCTGTTGGACTATGACCACGGCATACATTGGTACCTGGACGCCGCCGAAGATGTTCTCTGTAATCTCTCTCCCCGCTACGCCAACCACCCGGAAGTCGACGCGAGGAGGGAGGACATCGCCGCACAACGCGAATTATTCCTGATGATGGAGGAGGAACGCGGCATGAAGCAGGTGAAGAGGCACTCCTGCTCTTCGCCTATGGATCCTGATCCTGCCTTCGATCCATTTCGGGAGTTCGCACCATCTGGGGGCCGGCGAAGGCATCGGCGTCACGGCCGGGCGCATCTTCGGCAAGCTCCTGCTCCGGATCCAGTTCCGGGCCGCCGGGATGACCCCCTCAACCAGCCAGCTGCTGAGAGTGAGCTGAGTCCTGTGCCGGTGGGCTCCGTTCTTGGATCCTTTACCATCCAGCGAGCGAGGGAAGGAGCAATGTCCGCTACAGCTGACAACATCCTCCCCCCGGGAGACAGGCAAGTCCAAGTTCACTTTCCTAGTAATAATAGTGATCTGTCTTGTCTGACTCCTGGGGGTGAAGCTCAGGGTTCGCAGCTCCCTGAGTTTCTTTCCCCAGCTGTAGCCCTTTGTATTAAACCTGCTGCCTCTGTGTCTCCTCCTGCGGAGCGGTCCTCGGCATCAGTCCCACGCCGTCGAACGAGGGGGAGGCCTGCAGCTCTGGGAGATATCCCGGTCCTGCAGCCTTGCTTTGGACAGAGCAGAACGGACTGCAGTGAGGAGCCAGAGCCGACGAGAGAGCGTCCCCAGGGTTCCTCAGGGATGCAGCCCGAGTCAGCAGGTCCAGGGTTCTCTGTCCCCATGCCATACGGGTTATTGGCGTGGACGCCAGCGCGGGAGGATCCAGCTGCAGAGACCATCAGGCCGGCTGTGGAACCCGACACAGCCGAGTGGGAGCCCGACGACGAGTTTCTTCTTGAACCTGGATCGGCGAAGTCCTGGACGGCTCCAGAGCCCGAGTGCAGGCAAGTGCTCTTTCTTGTTTTCCTGTATGGTGTGTTAGAGCATTTTTGCCTGCCTCATGGGGAGGCGAGTGAGGGGCAGCCGGCCGCTGCACCCGAGCTCGTCTCGCTGAGCTCTGGCGCTGCCGGTGGAATTGATCCCGGTCCTCTCTTGTGTTCTGAGCACCTCCACAGCGTTACCAGTCCGGAGCCAGTCAAGGTCACAGGACCGGGGGTTCCAGGTTCGGAGATGGAGGTCGTCGCCGGAGCAGTCCTGACCCGGTCGGGGTCCGACGTGTGGGCCGAGGAGACCCGGTCGGGGTCCGACGTGTGGGCCGAGGAGACCCGGTCGGGGTCCGACGCATGGGCTGAGGTGACCCAGTCGGGGTCCAACGTGGGTGCAGCGGTGACCCAATCTGGGCCTGTCCTGACCCAGTCGGGGTCCAACGTGGGTGCAGCGATTACCCAATCGGGGTCCGACGAGGTTCAGTTGGGTTCCGACTCAGGTGTGGCTGTAACCCAATCGGGGTCCGATGAGGTCCAGCGGGGGTCCAGCGCAGGTGCCGCTGCGACCCAATCAGGATTCAAGGGGGTCCAGGTTTTTGGTTGTCCCCCTCTCAGGAGCCACCAGCTGGGGGCCATTAGTGGGTTTTGTTTGGCAGATCGGCGCTCTCCTGTTTTGTCGTTTTCAGATGAGCGGCTGCATGCAATCCCTCCTTGGTCCTGTTGGTTGTGGGATGCGGGTCGGCCACCTGAGGAACTGCTTGGAGCGTTCGGCATCTTGGGTTGGCCACCCAATAAACTGTGTGTGTTACGGGGTGACCTGGTTCGGCCACCAGAGGACTTATTTCTGGGGGCATGGGACTGGGGCAGGCCACCTGACTGATCATGTACTGTGGGATTTTTTGTGGGCCCATATGGTGCCAAATCATGTTTTGTACGTCTAGCAATTTTTTGTTGTTTATCAAAGTCATAGTCTTAGTCAAGTCTGAGCAATTTTTGATTGCCTCTTGTTTCCTTGTAAGTCATAGTCTTAGTCAAGTCCGAGCAATTTTTAGATTGCCTCTTGTTTTTTGTTTTTTTTTCTTGTGAGCCAAAGTCTTAGTCATAGTCAAGTTTGAGCAATTTTAGATTGTCTCTTGTTTCTTTTTTCTTGTGAGCCACAGTCATTGTCTTAGTCAAGTCGGAGCAATTTTTTTTTGGATTGCCTCATGTTTTTTTTTTGTTTTTTTTTTTCTGGGAGAGCCACAGTCTTGCCATAGCCAAGTTGGGTCATTTTGTCCTTGTTGTTTTGTTCTCCACTCCTTCTTGAGGGGCTATAGTGTGGAGGTTTTTGTTCATAGTTTCCAGGGGTTTACTTGTATTTTTGGTCTTGTGTGTTTGTTTTTTCATAGTCGTCGTGTTTAGCACGTATTTCTTTTGTGTCCATAGTTGCAGTCATGTATTTTTTTTATAGTCATGTTTTTTCACAGTTGGTCATGTATTTCTTTCCTTTGTTTTTTTTTTGTTTTTTTTTCCCAGAGTCCTGTGTTTGTATTTATTTCTTGTCTGGTCTTTGTCTTGTTCTTGGGTTGGTTTCTCTCCCTCCGCACCTGTCCCCCAACCTCCCACCCTGGGGGGGCGGGGGGAGGCAGGGTGGTTCATTGGGGCGTTCGGAGTCCGCCCGTGGAGGGAGGGTACTGTTATGACCCGAGTGTTGGTTCTGATCGCGCTCGGGTTAAAGTTATGTCTTGCTGCCGGCCTTGACAGCTGCGGGCGGTATTCTGGCCTCTCCGGGCTCTTATTGTGAAAGTGCTCGGTGGGGCTTCCGCCTGTCAACGGTCGGCCAGCTGTGTGTCATCATTGTCATTAGTACCTTGTCTATTTAAGCTGAGCACTGGCGTCGTTAGGAGGCAGCAGTGTCTGATCGTTAATCTGATCGCCAACCTGGTCGTTTAACTGTTCACCCACCGTCACGTTGCGGATGCCTGGACTGTATTCACACCTCGGCTGCCTTGGGCTTGACCGTCTTTCACCGGTACCAGTAAGTGTGCTACATTAGCCTTATTCTTCCCGGCGTATAATGATCTGTAAGTCCCTGCCTTAGCAGCCAGTGTGTTATTATTACCAAGCCTGACTGTGTGTGACTGTCTCCTGCTCTGGACCTATAGTGTGCTGTTTAGCCCTATGCTTCCTGTTCTGTGTAGACTCCTGTCATTATCTCAGCAGCTTGTGTTAACACCTTTTCACCGTAAATAAACTCACTGAAAAACTCACTGGTGACTCTGTGTGCGTCTTATGCTGGCTTGCGAGGGCCAGCGCATGACAGTTTCCTTACATATGACAATAAACTTGATTTGATTCTTCAATGTATGGTGTAAAAAGGGCATCTCATACCAACATGAAAACCTCATCCCTCATCCAAAATGAATTCTCAAGTTCATCAAGGTATCCTACAGAATAATGTCAGGGTGGCTGTCTGCCAGCTGAAACTCAGTAGAGGTTGGGTGATGCAGCAGGACAATCACCCTAAACATCAAAGTAAATCTACTACAGAATGGTTTAAAAGGGGAAGACCCTCTTTTTGGAGTGACCTAATCAGAGTCCAGACCTGAATCCAATAGAGATGCTGTGGAAGGACCTATAGCAAGTTATTCACATCAAACATCCTAAGAATATGGTTGAGCTGAAGCAGTTCTGTAAGGGAGAATGGTCCAAAATTCCTCCTGAACATTGTGCAGGTCTGATCAGAAACTGCTGGAAGAGTTTGTTGGAGGTTATTGCTGCCAAAAGACGTTCAATCACTTATTAAATCCAAGTACTGTGAATGTTTAATGTATGTGTCCAATAAAGATATGAAATATTATAATTGTTTGTGTGGTATTAGGCTAAGCATGTTGTTTTTCTGTACTTGGGACTTACAGTAGATGTAGATCAGATCACATTTTATGACGAATTAATGCAGAAAAACCAGGTCATTCCAAAGGGTTCTCAGACTTTTTCGTGCCATGTTAGAAGTAGTCACCAAAATAATTTTGTGACAAAAAGCAAGAAAGTATCTACTCAAAAGTTTCCTGAGTAACAATAGTTGCCTGTTAGTGAGATTTTTCTATTAAATATGTGACTCTTTTCTCATAAACTTTTAGGATCTGTTTCTCCTGAATGGTTGACTTTTTCCTCATAAATCTTTAATTCAATTCAATTCAATTCAACTTTATTTATATAGCGCCATTTCACAACAACAGTCATCTCATAGCACTATCAACTGTAGGGGGAACCCCCACAGTTGCAGAAAGACCCCAGCAATCAGGTGATCCCCTGTGAGCAAGCACTGGGCGACGGTGGAGAGGAAAAACTCCCTTTTAACAGGAAGAAACCTCCAGCAGAACCAGGCTCAGGGAGGGACAGTCATCTGCTGCGAC
This sequence comes from Pholidichthys leucotaenia, assembly GCA_020510985.1. Classification (NCBI taxonomy): domain Eukaryota; kingdom Metazoa; phylum Chordata; class Actinopteri; order Cichliformes; family Pholidichthyidae; genus Pholidichthys; species Pholidichthys leucotaenia. The sequence goes on along the minus strand of CM035844.1, from coordinate 406,245,185 downwards.
TGGCTGGGGGGTGAGGGGATAGAGAAGAAGAAAAGAACAGACATGTAGAGAGCAAACAGCACGATGGGGACTCAATCTATGGGAGAGAACAAACAAATGTTAATGACCAGCAAAAAAAATATTTCATAGAGAGTGTGGAAAGGAGTGAGGCCCAGTGCATTACTGGAAGTCCCCCGGCTGACTAAACCTATTAGCAGCATAACTAAGGGAGGGTTCAGAAACACATGATCCCTCCCTAATTGTAGGCTATATCAAAAAGGTAGGTTTTAGCCCTATTCTTAAAAACAGAGATCGAGTCTGACTCCCGAATCCAGATTGGCAGCTGATTCCACAGGAGAGGAGCTTGATAACTGAAGGCTCTGCCTCCCATTGTACTTTTGGAGATTCTAGGTATTACAAGTAATCCTGCATTTTGGGAGCGTAGTGCTCTGTTAGGATAATACGGTAGTATCAGATCTTTTAAATAAAAAGGAGCCTGATTGTTTAGAGCTTTGTAAGTAAGAAGAAGGATTTTAAACTTAATTCTAAACTCTATGGGAAGCCAATGAAGGGAGGCCAGAACCGGAGAGATATGATCTCTCTTTCTAGCACCTGTTAAAACTCTTGCTGCAGCATTTTGGATCAGCTGAAGACTTTTTAAAGATGTTTTAGGACAGCCTGATAATAAAGAATTACAATAATCTAATCTCGAGCTAACAAAAGCGTGGATCAGTTTCTCAGCATCAGTCTGAGACAAGATGCTCCTAATCTTGGCAATATTACGCAAATGATAGAAGGCAATCTTAGAAACAAATTTAATATGTGAATTGAAGGACAAATCCTGATCAAAAATAACTCCAAGGTTCCTCACAGAGCTATTAAGAGAAAGAGTAACCGCATCCAAACTGAAAGTTTGATTTGGAAAGGAATTTCTAAGGTTTTTTGGACCAACAAGAATGACTTCAGTCTTATCTGAATTTAATAGCAGGAAATTACAAGTCATCCAAGCTTTGATTTCCTTAATACAGGCTTCTAACTTGGCTAATTGATTACTATCATCTGGCTTCATTGACAGGTATAATTGTGTGTCATCAGCATAACAATGAAAATGTATACAGTGCTTTCTAATAATGTTGCCTAATGGAAGCATATATAAACTAAAAAGAGTCGGGCCTAGCACAGATCCCTGTGGAACTCCATGACTGAGCTTTGAGTTGAGAGAAAACTCATTATTTACATGAACAAACTGGAACCTATCAGATAAATAAGATCTAAACCACTGCAACGAAGTTCCATTAAGTCCAACATAGTGTTCTAATCTATCAAGTAGAATATTATGATCGATAGTATCAAAAGCTGCACTAAGGTCTAAAAGGACAAGTACAGAAACTAGTCCATTATCAGATGCAATGAGGAGGTCGTTAGTGACCTTCGCTAAGGCTGTTTCAGTACTATGATGGATTCTAAACCCAGACTGAAACTCTTCAAGTAAACCATTTCCCTGCAGGTGGTCAAATAATTGCGTAGTATTTAAGTTATTTGTACAAATAAATTCGTGATTTTTTTTAAAGATACAAATCTGCAAATTTTGCCCCTTTGAAAGAAAAGGTCGTCTGGGCAAAAAATGCTTTATGAAAAGGAATTCTGGAATTGCTGCTTAAGGTTGGGTGAATCTAATGCCACCTTGCCATCATTTATTATTCTTCTCCGGTTTCCTCCCACATGCCAAAAACATGCAAGTTAGGTTAACTGGCATCAAACTGGGGATTCTAAATTGTCCTTAGGTATGACTGTGAGAGTGAATGGTTGTCTGTCTTTCTGTGTTGGCCCTGTGATGGACTGGCGATCTGTCCAGGGTGTACACTGCCTCTCAACCAAAGATGCTGGGATAGGGTCCAGCTCCCTCCCCCCCCCCCGCCCGCGACCCAAAAAGGATTAAGCAGAAGAAGATGGATGGATGGATATTATTATGGAGTGGGAAACTGCTTCATTTATTGGGGGGGCGGGGCTGAAAAGTTCATCGGCTCACCATAATGCAGTGATCAAATTTGACCAAATGTGGTTTACTTTTCAACCTCAGGGATCCAAGCACTGCAACACCAATGGAAGAAGTGATTGAAGAATGTTAAAAAAAAAAAAAAAAAAAAAAAAACACATTTTGTCAGATTTGACCACTGCATCATGGTCAGTCTATGAATTTTTCAGCCCCCCCCCCCCATGGACTTTTAAACCCCCACCCTCATAGTTATTTGAATACCAGTTTGACAAAATAAAAAGTGATTTTAAAAAAACGGTAAAACTTACATATGCAAAGCCAAGCCATTAGAGAACAAAGTGTAATTTTTTTTCTTGGCATTGAAGTCGCTAATAACCTTCACACACACAGACAAGCCTTCCCATGTCAGGATCAGCTGACTTCCTTGGTCTGATGGGATTAGCCTCCAATCACCAAACTCACCTCACACAGCACACACTCACCAAGGGCTGCCTCTGCAAACACCAGAAAACCGGTAGGTAAAGAACTATGCTTTTCACTTGATAAAATGCTTAAATGATTAATTTGATGCATGTATGCTGTATTGGATAAATACATGAAAGCAGGGCTCATTGTGGAGGTTATCAGACCTACAGGCTGTCATGGATGATCTCCTGATCCCTCCACTGCAACAGCTTGAGTCTGAGTCCAGATAATGCCCATCTACACATCCTCTTCTCCTGCTTTATATACATAAATAGGCATACAGTAATCTGTCAAGCTTCCGTCTGGGGTTAATTAAATGTTTGGATTGAAATGTGCTCTTCATGTGATAATGGGGAGCTCAGTTATAGGGTTAAATTAAATTTAAAGATCTGAATAAACCTGGTTATCTTTTTCTGTCTTAGCATCAGACCATGACATGTTTCTGTTATTTGCGTGCGCCTTCCTTCTGTTTGCCCTATAACGGCACTTACGGTGTTAAGTGTTCTATTCATAGAGCAGTGCAGGCAGAAGCCCAGTAAATGGGTTTACTGGTCAGAGCACAGTTGGAACCAAACAAGGATTCTTCACTTGTCACTAAGTCTTAGCTATGTGTCTTAGATATGGGCAGCACGGTGGTGCAGTGGTTAGCACTGTTGCCTTACAGCTAGAAGGTTCCTGGTTCGAATCCCCAGGCTGGCAGGGGTTGGAACCTTTCTGTGTGGAGTTTGCATGTTCTCCCTGTACTGCGTGGGTTTACTCCGGGAGCTCCGGTTTCCTCCCACAATCCAAAGACATGCATGTTAAGTTAATTGGCTGTTCTAAATTGTCCCTAGGTATCTGTTTCCTATGGGCCCTTAGAATAGAGGGTTAGTACTAGTGAAAGCGCTTTGAGTGGTCTTTGTGACTATATAAGTGCAGGTTAGTGAGTTAGTTAGTTAGTAGCTATGTCTCATCTGGACTTCTGTAGTTCTTATATGGCATGAATGCTTAACCTGAGCTGTCATCACTTGGTGCTTCACAGTTACAAGAGTGCAAACTGTTGATACAGATGTGGACAGATTTGTTGGTAACCTTCTGTTAAAGAAAAAATCCCACAATGGTCACTGAAATAACTTGAAACTGACAAAAATATTTTTTCTGAAAATTAACTAATGAAAATCAGACATTGCTTTTGAATTTTGGTTCAATAGAATCATTAAAAAAAAACTAATGAAATTTACCTGGACAAAAATGATGATACCCTTAATATTTTGTTATACAACCTTTTGATGCATCACTGCAGTAAAGTTATTTCTGTAACTCTCAACAAGACTTCTGCACCTGTTGAGTGGTATTTTGGCCCAAATGCTCCAGCTGTCTCAGGTTTGAAGGGTTTCTTCTCCAGACTGCATATTTCAGTCCCTTCCACAGATGTTCACCAGGATTTAGATCAGGGCTCATAGAAGGCCACTTCACAATAGTCCAGTGTTTTGTCCTTAGCCATACTTGGCTGTTTTAGCTGTGTGTTTTGGCTCATTATCCTGTTGGAGGACTCATGACCTGTGACTGAGACCAAACCTTGTGACACTGGGCAGCACATTTTGCTCCAGAATGCCTTGACAGACTTGAGATTTCATTGTACCCTGAACAGATTCAAGGCACCCTGTGCCAGAAGCAGCAAAGCAGCCCCAGAACATAACCAAGCCTCCTCCATGCTTCACAGTAGGAACATTGTTCTTTTCTTTGTATACTTACAGTGCATCCGGAAAGTATTCACAGCATTTCACTTTTTCCACATTTTGTTATGTTACAGCCTTATTCCAAAATGGATTAAATTTATTTTTTTCCTCAAAATTCTACACACAATACCTCATAATGACAACATGAAAAAAGTTGTGTGTTGTTTTTTTTTTACATTTTTGCAAGTTTATTAAAAATAAAAAACTAAGAAATTACATGTACCTAAGTATTCACAGCCTTTACTCAATACTTTGTTGATGCACCTTTGGCAGCAATTGCAGCCTCAAGTCTTTCTGAATATGATGCCACAAGCTTGGCACACCTATCTTTGGGCAGTTTCGCCAATTCTTCTTTGCAGCATCTTTCAATCTTCATCAGGTTGGATGGGAAGCATCAGTGCACAGCCATTTTCTGATCTCTCCAGAGATGTTCAATTGGATTCAAGTCTGGGCTCTGGCTGGGCTACTCAAGGACATTTGCAGAGTTGTCCTGAAGTCACTCCTTCGATATCTTGGCTGTGGGCTTAGGGTCGTTGTTCTGCTGAAAGATGAACCGTCGCCCCAGTCTGAGGTCAAGAGCATTCTGAAGCAGGTTTTCATCCAGGATGTCTCTGTACATTGCTGCATTCGTCTTTACCTCATCCTGACTAGTCTCCCAGTTCCCTCCGCTGAAAAACATCCCCACAGCATGATGCTTCCACCACCATTGGAATGGTTATGAGCAGTGTCTGGTTTCCTCCAAACATGATGCCTGGCATTCATGCCAAAAAGTTCAATCTTTGTCTCATCAGACCAGAGAATTTTGTTTCTCATGGTCTGAGAGTCCTTCAGGTGCCTTTTGGCAAACTCCAGGTGGGCTGCCATGTGCCTTTTACTAAGGAGTGGCTTGTACCTGGCCACCCTACCATACAGGCCTGATTGGTGGATTGCTGAAGAGATGGTTGTTCTTCTGGAAGGTTCTCCTCTCCCCACAGAGGAACGCTGGAGCTCTGACAGAGTGACCATGGGGTTCTTAGTCACTTCTTTGACTAAGGCCCTTCTCCCCTGATCGCTCAGTTTAGATGGCCAACCAACTCTAGGAAGAGTCCTGGTGGTTCTGAGCTTCTTCCATTTATGGATGATGGAGGCCACTGTGCTCACTGGGACTTTCAAAGCAGCAGAAATTTTTCTGTACCCTTCCCCAGATTTGTGCCTCAAGACAATCCTGTCTCGGAGGTCTACAGGTCTTTGACTTCATGCTTGGTTTGTGCTTTGACATGCACTGTCAACTGTAGGACCTTATATAGACAGGTGTGTGCCTTTCCAAATCATGTCCAATCAACCGAATTTACCACAGGTGGACTCCAGTTAAGCTGTAGAAACATCTCAAGGATGATCAGTGGAAACAGGATGCACCTGAGCTCAATTTTGAGCTTCATGGCAAAGGCTGTGAATACTTCTGTACATGTGATTTCTTAGTTGTTTTTTTTTAATAAATTTGCAAAAATCTCAAACTTTTTGCATGTTGTCATTATGGGGTGTTGTGTGTAGAATTTTGAGGGAAAAAAATAATTTAATCCCTTTTGGAATAGGGCTGTAACAACAAAATGTGGAAAAAGTGAAGCGCTGTGAATACTTTCCGGATGCACAGTATATACAGTGGTGTGAAAAAGTGTTTGCCCCTTCCTGATTTCTCATTTTTTTGTATGTTTGTCACACTTAAATGTTTCAGATCATCAAACAAATTTAAATATTAGACAAAGATAACACAAATAAACACAAATTGCAGTTTTTAAATAAAGGTGTTTATGATTAAGGGGGAAAAAAATCCAAACCTATATGGCCCTGTGTGAAAATGTGATGGCCCCTTAAACCTAATAACTGGTTGGGACACCCTTAGCAGCAACAACTGCAATCAAGTGTTTGCGATAACTGGCAATGAGTCTTTTACAGCGCTGTGGAGGAATTTTGGCCCACTCATCTTTGCAAGATTGTTGTAATTCAGCCACATTGGAGGGTTTCCGAACATGAGCCACCTTTTTAAGGTCATGCCACAACATTTCAGTCAGATTCAGGTCAGGACTTTGACTAAGCCACTCCAAAGTTTTCATTTTGTTTTTCTAAAGCCATTCAGAGGTGGACTTGCTGGTGTGTTTTGGATCATTGTCCTGCTGCAGAACCCAAGTGCGCTTCAGCTTGAGGTCACGAGCAGATGGCCAGACATTCTCTTTCAGGATTTTTTGGTAGACAGCAGAATTCATGGGTCCATTTACCACAGCAAGTCTTCCAGGTCCTGAAGCAGCAAAACAGCCCCAGACCATCACACTACCACCACCATATTCTACTGTTGGTATGATGTTCTTTTTCTGAAATGGTGTGTTACTTCTACGCTGGATGTAATGGGACACACACCTTCCAAAAAGTTAAACTTTTGTCCCATCAGTCCACAGAGTATCTTCCCAAAAGTCTTGGGGATCATCAAGATGTTTTCTGGCAAAACTGAGACGAGCCTTTATGTTCTTTTTGCTCAGCAGTGGTTTTCGTCTTGGAACTCTGCGTCTTTGATCTCTCTTGCAGGCCATTTTTGCCCAGTCTCTTTCTTATGGTGGAGTCATGAACACTGACCTTAACTGAGGAAAGTGAGGCCTGCAGTTTTTTGGATATTGTTGTGGGGTCTTTTGTGACCTCTTGGATGAGTCGTCACTGCACTCTTGGGGTAGTTTTGGTCAGCCAGCCACTCCTGGGAAGGTTCACCACTGTTCCATGTTTTTGCCATTTGTGGATAATGGCTCTCACTGTGGTTCGCTGAAGTCCCAAAGCTTTAGAAATGGCTAGAAAATTGAACTCAGCTTTCCAAAGATGTGATAAACCGCAGTTAATTTATGTTTTAACGGGGGTGGGGAGGGGTCTCTTTTCACACAGGGCCAGCACACAACACTAATGCGCTCTACAAGAACGGGCAGTGCAGGCTGTACCTCCTGAGAAGACGGGTCTTTTGGAGTGCAAGGGGCCCTCCTGAAGACCTTCTGCAATTCGGTGGCTGGCATCAACCATCACATTTGGAGTGGTCTGCTGGGGCAGCGGCATCATGGCAGCTGACAGGAAGAGACTGAACAGACTGATCAAAAAAACTAGCTCTGTTCTGGGGTGATGCCTCGACCCAGTGGAGGAGATAGGAGAGACAAGGATGGTGGCTAAGCTGTCATCTCTGCTGGAGTCTGAGTCCCACCCCATGAAGGACACGCAGAACACACTGAGGAGCTCATTTAGGGGTAGGCTGTGCCCTCCTAAGTGCTCAAGGGAGAGGTCCCGCAGGTCCATTTGTAGGGGATATTTAATAAAATATTGTAATAAGGTACAGGAATTATTTATTTTATTTAATAGTGGGTGTGAAAGGGGGCGGAGTTAAACCGTCACTCCTGCACTCGCTAAATAAATAAGCACTAGTAAAAAGGGGCACCAGTCCTAACGGACACTTATATTAAACTTAGTTTTAATTAATTTTGTACTTTCAATTACTTAATGGATCAGTCTCAAAATTTAAGAGAGTTCTTCTCCTGCCGTGATCTAAGAAACATATATATGCGAAAGGAAAAACGCTTCAACTTCTCTCATTCACCCTTTTATTAAACTCATTCAGGTTACATGATATGGCGTTCAAATGATGGATAAACAGATTCAAATGATAACAGGCGTCCGATATCACATCAACTGTTATTGTTTTCCTGAACATGAAATCTAGTGTGAAACCTCTGTAGAACCAAGGAGAAACCAGACTTATGTTTCAATGGTAAATGAGGCTGAGATGTCCAACAAAACAGAACGCAATTTTATGGGGAAAATTCATAAGCTGATTATCTAAAAATGAACGTCTGAATTAATCTACAAAATTGGAGGGAAGTTACTTAAAAATGACTAAGAGTCTTCCTTTAGTTTATAGCTTTATCCTGTGGCTGAGAGACTAATTGTACTATGAAATACTGGTTATGTTCAATTGTAATTTAATTGTTCGTACATCATGTTTTTAACCCAGCAGATAGGAAAATAGGAGTTTCACTTACAAACAGCTGTAGGTCCACATTTTCAGCGGGTTGGTACCGGCTGAGTTTGAAGTTAGGACGCCGGAGGAAGCGACTGCTGCTATGCTTCCTCACAGTCGTAAGCAGTGTTGACCCAGCCTGGGGATCGGACAGGACAGGGGCAGCAGTGACGAATTGTCCCTGAGCGGCGTGACAAGTCCTTGGAAACGAGTCCGAATTTGAGGTCTCTTGTAGCGGGATAGACCAAAAAAACTGAAGGAGAAACTTCTCAGTCAGGCGGGTATGAGGCTGGAAAGAGAGTCCAAAACACAATCTCTGTTCACTTTAAATTAGGAAAATTAAAGGTCCACTTCAACGGTGTGAAAAGTCAGAAAATCTGAGAAAAACATTTACTAGGATAAGAATGACTTCTGAGGTGCACGGTGGTGGAGTGATTAGCACTGCGTTAGCACAGCAACTCACTCTTGGCCTGGGGATCCTGGGTTCGATCCCAGCCCCTGACCAACAGTGATCTGTGTGGAGTTTGCATGTTCTCCCCGTGTCTGCGTGGGTTTACTCCGGGATTTCTTCGGTTTCCTCCCACATGCCAAAAACATGCAAGTTAGGTTAATTGGCATCAAACTGGGGATTCTAAATTGTCCTTAGGTATGACTGTGAGAGTGAATGAATGTCTGTCTCTCTGTGTTGGCCCTGTGATGGACTGGCAATCTGTCCAGGGTGTACCCTGCCTCTCTCCCAAAGATGCTGGAATAGGCTCCAGCCCACCCACCCACCCACCCCCCCCCCCCCCCCCCCCGCGACCCAAAAAGGATTAAGTGGAAGAAGATGAATGAATGAATGAATGATTCTCTGAGAAAGCGAGCTCTAAAGAAAAAGGTGGTTTCTCCTCAGTAACCAGAAAAACTAACGCAGGATTTGACAAACTTCACACAGAACAATTTAGATAAGATAAAACTAAACAGTGGAATAAAAATTTCCTCTGAGATCTATAGATCGCTATTCTGCTTCTTTAATCTTAATCTAGTTCCTAATCTTCCCAGACATCTTTGATCTCACATCTCTCATTTCTTTTCTCTTTTTCTATTCCATTCTGTCTTTAATCTTTTGATCTTCTCGCCTGCAGGGCGGCTCCTCACTCCTTTTAACTGAGTGTGCCGTTGGGTCATTAAACATGGGCTGGTCGCAAGACAGACCAATCAACTTTGTAGAGAGGAGTTTGAAATGGCCATCATCCAATGTGAAAACATTTCTTTGTTTGGGAGCAGCCAATCAAATGAAGACACCATCCCATGAAAATGCAGAGAAGAATTAATACTCATTCAGTTCTTATAAAATTAGGTGCTCAATATAAGATCTAACTAAATTAAATGACTTCGCTAATATTTAGTGAGCATGCATTTATACCATTGCTACTGATATTACATTTGTTTGACTAACACTCATGAACATAACATTTCTTATACATAATTATAATACATGCACTCATATTTAGATCAAAGATTAATGAAGCACTGCAAACCATGGTCGGGAATCATAAGGATGATTTTCAGTGTCCTTAGGATCCGGGGGAGATGATAAGCTGAAAGAAACATTAATGCTTAGTGAGAATTGACAGTCAATTTACACATAATGAAACACATTCCGTAGGTATCCACTAGGAGGTACTGTTGAGCTGTAGATAATTTCTTTAGGTCCATGATGTCTGGACAGAGGATCTGGTAATTGTCGAAAGTCATAAAACTGTCTGGTTAAGCCATTTATGACCCTTTAAGAGCATTAGTTTCCTGTAGGGTGGATGCTATCCACATGAACTGTTCACGTTGGGGATCTGGTCTGGAGTTTTTATGGTCCCTTTAAGCCTTTAAAAGCAAATTCTGATCCTTACCATCTCTGCAAGAGGCAACTGTTTACATTGGGGTCCTGGGAAAAACATCCTTGGTCAGGTCTTGATTGAGTGTAGTTAATATGAAAGCAAGTGATATTCCTGTAGAATGAAGAAAAGTGATTTTCCTGTAGAAGGAAGAAAAGTGAAATTCCTGTAGACAGGAGGGAAGTGATCTTCTGTCTTGGTTTAAGGAGACAATGATGCTACACCATTCAACCTACAACTGTCAGACTTTATGATCTAACCGGTGCTGCTCGTAGAGGTCATATTAAACGTCACAACTTTGCATAATAGAGATCATCCCCTCCAATACACAACTAAGACAATTACAATTATTATAATAGTTGTATTGTAATAATTGTATAATAATTGTTGTTACCACCCTCAATAATTATTGAGGGTGGCAACAACACTGTTCATTCAAATGTGAAATATACTGTCTGGGTCCATATTTATATTCTATCAGGTAACTTAACTAACCGTAATGCTGTTGATACCATCTAGCTGCAATGGCCCTACACTATTTACTCTTAAGGAAATCAAAGTTTGGATGACTTGTAATTTCCTGCTATTAAATTCAGATAAGACTGAAGTCATTCTTGTTGGTCCAAAAAACCTTAGAAATTCCTTTCCAAATCAAACTTTCAGTTTGGATGCAGTTACTCTTTCTCTTAATAGCTCTGTGAGGAACCTTGGAGTTATTTTTGATCAGGATTTGTCCTTCCATTCAATTCACATATTAAATTTGTTTCTAAGACTGCCTTCTATCATTTGCGTAATATTGCCAAGATTAGGAGCATCTTGTCTCAGAGTGATGCTGAGAAGCTGATCCACGCTTTTGTTAGCTCGAGATTAGATTATTGTAATTCTTTATTATCAGGTTGTCCTAAAACATCTTTAAAAAGTCTTCAGCTGATCCAAAATGCTGCAGCAAGAGTTTTAACAGGTACTAGAAAGAGAGATCATATCTCTCCGGTTCTGGCCTCCCTTCATTGGCTTCCCATAGAGTTTAGAATTAAGTTTAAAATCCTTCTTCTTACTTACAAAGCTCTAAACAATCAGGCTCCTTTTTATTTAAAAGATCTGATACTACCGTATCATCCTAACAGAGCACTACGCTCCCAAAATGCAGGTTTACTTGTAATACCTAGAATCTCCAAAAGTACAATGGGAGGCAGAGCCTTCTCTCCCATAGATTGAGTCCCCATCGTGCTGTTTGCTCTCTACATGTCTGTTCTTTTCTTCTTCTCTATCCCCTCACCCCCCAGCCAGTCGCAGCAGATGACTGCCCCTCCCTGAGCCTGGTTCTGCTGGAGGTTTCTTCCTGTTAAAAGGGAGTTTTTCCTCTCCACCGTCGCCAAGTGCTTGCTCACAGGGGATCGCCTGATTGCTGGGGTCTTTCTGCAACTCCCCCACAGTTGCAGTTTCTGCAACTGTGGGGGTCCTCCCTACAGTTGATAGTGCTATGAGATGACTGTTGTTGTGAAATGGCGCTATATAAATAAAGTTGAATTGAATTGAATTGAACTATGTATATAACTGTGTACATATGTCTATTTACTTACTGCTTTGGCTAACCAGTTCTTATCTTACGTTCTTATTTACTATTGCTCTGAGTGCTGCTATCCCTTTGCTGCTGCAATCCTGGAATTCCCCCTGTTATGGGACTAATAAAGGCTTATCTTACTTTGTTTTTCCTTCTGTAAACACAGAGTTAATATGAATGGGGCAGCGCCTTGATCCGGTGGAGGAGATAGGAGAGAGAAGGACAGTGGCTAAACTGTCATCTCTGCTGGAGTCCGAGTTCCACCCTATGCAAGACATACTGAATGCACTGAGGAGCTCATTTAGCAGCAGACTACATCATCCCAGGTGCACAACCGAGAGGTTTCGCAGGTCCTTCCTACCAACGGCTGTCAGACTGTACAACCTAAGCAGGGCTGCTCGCAGAGATAGCAAAAAGACATAACAAACTAATAGTTTTTGAATGCAAAGATGCAATAGACTTACACAATGGTCCCCTCCGGCATACAACTAGGAAAATACCGGTCGCTATGGAGGGTGACAATATGTATGGGTACATAATCATACCATGTAGGATAACTAAGTAGACGGTTGTGCTGTTTCATCCCATCTAGCAACAATGCTCTGCACTGTGTGTGTTTATATATTTACATATTTATTCCATCTAGCTACAATGCTCTGCACTGGCTGTGTTTATATTTATATATCTATATATTTATTCCATCTAGCTACAATGCTCCGCACTGTGTGTTTATATATCTACATATTATTCCATCTAGCTACAATGCTCCGTACTGTGGGTGTTTATATATTCACATATTTATTCCATCTAGCTACAATGCTTCGCACTGTGTGTTTACATATTCATATATTTATTCCATCCAGCTACAATGCTTTGCACTGTGTGTCTGTGTGTGTGTATATATATATTTTATAGTAATATTTACATATGTATATTAGCTGCTCTTGCTTGCTTGTTTTTTGTTTTTTTTTTCTTGCCTTCTGATTGTTGCTCTGAGTGTTGCTATCCCTGTGCTGTTGCAATCCTGGAATTTCCCAGTTGTGGGACTAATAAAGGCTTATCTTATCTTATCTTATCTTAATGGCCCTGAAGCTCCAGTTTTGCCTCATTAGTCCAAAGGACAACCTCCCAGAAACTTTGGGGCTTGTCAGCATTTTGGCTGTTTTTTAAATGTTTTTCTGTCAATAATGGAGCTATCCTGGTCTTCTTTGATGGAGTCCATTATTGTTCAAAAAGTGACCCATGGTGCGATTAGAAAGCAATGTACCTTGACCTAGGAGTTCAGCTTGAATGATTTTGAATGGTTTACTAGGCTCTTTTTTTACAATACATACCATTTTTCTGATCAACCAGGGGTTGCATTTCTTCTTGTGTCCATGACCTGCTAGGTTGGCTGCAGTCCCATGAACCTTATACTTCTTAATAACATTAGCAACTGTGGTCACAGGAGCATCACACTGCTTAGGTCCTTTACCCGTTACCTTGAATATGGTTGTCTATAATTTTCATTCTAATCTCCTGAGACAATTCTCAGCTTTCTGGTGTACATATTCAGTGTTGTACACACCATGATATCAAACAGCACAGTAACTGCTGTTCACCCTTTCAAGTTGTTTCAGTAGTAACAGAAGGTTACCAACAAATTTGTCCACGTCTGTATATGTTATTTTCTTCTTTCTTTTCAGCATGGCATCCCTGGATGAAGAGCTGACCTGCTCTGTGTGCCGAGACAGCTTTAGGGAGTCCCACCCGCTGCCCTGCGGTCACAGCTTCTGTCCGACCTGCGTCCGCGAGGCCTGGATTGATCAGGGTGAAGGAAAAAGTTGCTTCATGTGCCCCCAGTGTCAGGAGGAGCACAGTGAAGTGCTGTGTGACAGCTGCCCCACCAAAGCAGACACAGGACAGCTGCCACTAGCAGTTAAGACCTGCCTGAGGTGTGAGGTGTCACTATGTGCCCAACACCTCCAGCCCCATCTGGAGAGACCAGCATTTAGCACCCACCTGTTGGTGGATCCACTGGGGGATCTGTCCCAGAGAAGGTGCCCAACACATGCAGAGATATTCCGCTACTACTGTGCTGATGAGAGGGTATATGTGTGTGGTGACTGTCTGCTGGAGGGAGGCCACGCGCAGCACAAAGTGAAGGCTCTGAGACACGTGGAAGAGGATCTGAAGGTGGGCTGAACGATACAGAATAAATGTGTGTTTGCAGTATTTATGTATGTTATATGGTAGAATTTGTGAATTTGCAGGCCATTCTTCAAACTCTGCTCATAAAAGCAGAAGATAAACTGAAAAAAGGAGAGCGGATTCTCAAAGAGCATGAGAACATCGACTCAACCATGGCAGTGAGTACAAAGATCAAATCTGTACTAAGAATATCCAACATTCTGACTCTTCTATAGGGTTGGACTGTGTAACAGTGATGTGCGGTGAGGTTTGTGGGTGGTGAGTCACTGACTCTTTCAAAGTCAGATTTACAAATATATGAACACAGCAGCATAAGCTTGAATTTAATTTCAATTGAAAGCGTACGTTTTATGATCTGCTAATTGTACATTATAAAATCCGATTATATAAATAATTTATTAACAAAACAACTATGGCATTTTACTGAATTACCTCATGATAGAATGTGCAGTGAATTTAAGTTCAGTTCTGCAATGCATGTCTAGAGCTTTAAGGCTGCATGTCCACCAAACGCATTTTTTGTCACCCGACTGCCCTGAGCATTTTTTTCAGCGTTTGTGTGCGGCGCTCTGGAAAAAAAAAAAAAAAAAAGCCTGTGCCCTGTATCCCAGCAATAGCTTGTCACTCTCAGCTCAGCACTTCCACTTTCCTATGGTCAGACTTTCTACTGATTTTTTTAATAATAATGGACAGGAAACGTGTTTTAGCAGCTCTGGATGTAAAATATGATGATATGGAAAGCAGGAGTCCGAGTACAGACTAGTAGTATCCTATATCCCGCCCACGCAGCAGTTCTGATTGGCTGCTTAGGTCTGACATTGACGAGCTCAGCTGCAGTCTCTGAAAAGTTGAACATTTCTGCTCTGAGCACCACGACAAAAAATGGCCACTGCCGAGAGCGTTTCAGCGCCAAGGGCTCTCAGCACTGTAAACGCTGGACTACATAGAGAATGAATGTAAAATAGTTGCCCAGAGCTGAAAAAACATGTTTGGTGGACACGCAGCCTTATTGTGAAGGGAAGAAGCAGAAATAGTAGCACAGTCCAGTTGCTTTTGTTTTGCAGAAAAGCAGTTAAAGTTCTGCTGACTAACTCCATGCCTCCATGCTTTCATCTCATTCAACTCTCCTGAATATAAACAAAGACCCTTCACTACACACACACAAAAAAATGGTATTTTACAGACAAATTTTGGGGGCCCAAAATTGATTATAGACTACTTGTTTCAGGCCAAGAACTAAAATTATAGTGGCTCAGAGAGCATATTTGCTGTGCACCCTGTAGCTACACAATTCAATACAAATTCAAGTATATAAAACAAGTATGCATGGTCTTACCTTTACTTGCAAATGAAATCCATCCACCTAGCCCTCTGGACAAAAATCTCATTGACTTTGTTGTAAAAGTCCTCCTTGTCTTCTTTTAGTTTTAAAAGTCTCTCTGTCTCAATTGAGATTACTGCCAGTTTTGATTGAAAGTCCAATTTTGAGAAATTTTTAAGTTTAGCTATAAACAACTGGAGTTTAGCTATAAAATCTTCCATTTTCAGTCTGTATAAAATACCAGCACAAATGGAGTCCTCGGTACATTAACTTTCTGATTTTATCTTTAGCTGATTTGGTGTTTTGCCTCAGCGTAGAAAAAGAGCAACCGGGACAAACTTCTGTACCTACAGTGCTCAAGAATAGACCAAACGGGCAAATTTATCGCACGGCACAATTACATTATAACTCAATGTAAACATGCAAACAGACATGAATTCCCCTTCTGAGTGAGATGCAGACAGGCGAGGTTGCCTTTAAAACTTCTGCAGCTGTGTGCAACCTGCTGTGGAAATTTCCAAAATAACGTCATGCTTAGGTTTACATTATCCGACGAGCCTTGTTTAGCACGTCCATGACAGGAATCCATGGTTAAATAACTCCGACATCCCAAGTCAGCTGAAGAACTCCCGGTCCTCCTGTTTCCAGGTGAGTGGCAGTGTCATTTTCAAACTAGTTTACTCTGCAGTGGTGATACTTTTACTCCGGTGACGGCAGAATCTCAAAGCTAGCAGCTAGCTAGCTAGCCTCGGACGGGAACATGTAAACACACAGACACACAGACAGACACACACACAGAGATTTCTTGCTTTTATAGAGTGAAGAGTAATAGAGTGATATGACTATTTTCTTTGGGATTAATTTATTTTGGTGTGTGGTCCTTTATCTTCTCAGTGACTGCCTTGTTGGCATAGTGGAGTGTTCCGCTGGGCCAGTGTGCTGTGTGTGTGTAGGCCTGTAACTATGTTGTATTAGAGTGTGAGTTGGGTATAAATTATAATGTTGGGCAAATTTGTGTGCTTGCGTTTTTTCAAAGGCAGAGGAGAATGGGAGATTGTATATTATATATTGTATTATTATGGCGGTGCCCTGGGCTAGAGAGGAGTGACGCCCTGCCTCTGGGGGGTGGCGCCACCTGAGGTATATAAGCCAGCTGCGGGAGACATATTCTTTCTTCGCTGTGGCTCCTGTACTCGCGGTAGAGACTCCTGTGTTCCTGGTTCTCATTATAATAAAACCTATAAAACATCACCTCGACTCTTCCATAATTTGAGACATAACACTCACCTCTTTCCATTCACTTTGTATGGATTTGCACTGCCCATTCGAGTTTGGTGTGAACGCACCAAGACTAAATATGTTATACACACACGTTAAGTACATTACATAGACTATGGAAAAGGAGGACACACAATAAAAGCTCCTACAAACATTACATTTTTGACATACACAGAGCTACGTGCATCTTGCACGAGCTCTAACCCGGCTGTGGAGGATTGCGCAATCCTTTTGAGGCTGCATTTGTTTCTGCTTCACCTGGCCTCTCTCTCCCTTGTATTTGAACAGGAAATGTGCAGATTCAGCGATTTTAAGTGTATAAATATTGTTGAAATGATTGGAATCTGTCATGATTCAGACCGGGGTTAGGCTCAAATGCAGAGCTGCCAGAACAATCACTCAGACTCCAGTAAAAAGTTTCACAATTTTATTGAAAAGACAAAACAGGAAATAAAGTGCAAAACTAAAGAAAGCAAAACACAAAGACACCAGCTTAGATTTCTGCCAAGATGGGTGCTTCCTGGAGCACACGTAGCCTATGGGAGAGAGCTGACAGAGGTGATGAGGGACAGATTCTCCGAAGGGAGAATAATGCAGGAAAGCGCACTTACTGCTTGAGCCGTGGAGTCCGGCAGGAAATTCCAACACGGAACAGGGAAAGGTGGAAGGCAGGACCTGGGTGGACGTGATGGTCTTCCTGGTGAGGTGAGTGTGATCAGCTCCAGGAAACACACCTGCGGGTGGCAGCAGCCTGAGAAACAGGAGACACAGGGAATAAATTCAGGAGAACAAGATAACGGGACAAAGCTTGACATAAAATCGTGGTTGCAAATCCAGACGATCCAGCAATGAGCTCCCCTCACGCTGGGCCCTAAATACACCAGCTCATCGGGAGCAGCAGGTGGATAATCACACAGGTGTGCTCATCACCGGAGTGGGACAGCAGGAACAGGAGGGGAGGGGGAGCACGCTTGCCAGACCATCACAGTGCCCCCCCTCAAGGGACACCCCCCAGCGTCCCACTGGGCTGACACTGACGGGTGCGATGAAAAGCCTGGATCATCCGCTTATCCAAGATGTATGATCCCAGGACCCACAACCTCTCCTCCAGATCATATCCTTCCCAGTTGATGAGGTATTGACAGTTAAAGAGTTAATGGCCAACAGTTCATGGTCCCCAACAGCATAATTCCTCTCAGCTGGCATTAACGGGCAAGAGAAATATGCGCACAGATGGACCTTCTGATCGGAGGAGGAGTGCTTGGAGAGGACAGCACCCATCCCTGAATCAGAAGCATCCACCTCGACCACAAACTGCACCGCGGGATTCATCTGCACCAAGACACGCACGTTGGTTAGTAGGCCTTTTAGGGTCACAAAAGTTTGTTCAGCAGCTTCGGACCACTTGAACGCACTTTTGGTCGACGTCAACTGCGTAAGCAGCTGCACCACCCTACTGTGATCCCAGATAAAACAGCGGTAGAAGTTGGCAAAGCCCAGGAAGCGCTGAAGATCCTTCTTGGACTGGGGGGTAGGCCAGTCTACTACCGCTTTAATTTTTGCGGGATCGGCCTTTACCGTGCCCTCGGCAATGATGAACCCCAAAAACGAAGTTGAGTGAGTGGAAAATTCACACTTCTCAGCTTTTACAAAAAGCTGTTTCTCCAGCAACCGCTCCAGGACAGACTGGACGTGGACTACATGCTCCTCCAGGGTGCAAGAAAAAAATCAAGATATCGTCCAAATACATAAACACAAACTGGTTCACCATGTCTCATAGGACGTCGTTTATTAACCGCTGGTAGACTTCAGGGGCTTTGGTCAGCCCGAATGGCATGACCAGATATTCAAAATGGCCGTCTTCTAGTCATCCCTCTCCCGAATGCGGACTAAATGATATGCATTGCAGAGGTTGAGCTTGGTGAAAAAACGCACCCGTTGAAGTAACTCAAACGCCGAATTGATAAGTGGCAGGGATACTTATCTTTCCAGGTTATCGCATTAAGCTCGCGGTAATCAATGTATGGCCGCAGTGACCCATCCTTTTTTCTTCAAAAAAGAACCCCGTGCTGAGGGGAGCGGACGGTGGACGGATTATGCCGGCACTCAGCGAGTCTTTTATGTCAGTCTTCATCGCCTCCCTGTCCGGCCCAGATAAATTGTAGAGCCGGCTGGATGGCAGCCGCGCACCTGGGAGGAGGTCGATAACACAGTCGTAGCTCCAGTGAGGTGATAGAGATAAGACTCGTGACTTGCTAAAGACCTCCCACAAGTCATGATAAACCTCGGGCATGGAGCTGAGATCCACCGGCTCAGCTGAAGGGGAGGAGAGTGGGAGTGAAGGCGAGCATGCAGCCAACTGGAGACACGACGAAAGACAGAAAGGACTCCAGGACAAAATGGAGCTCTGACTCCAGTTAATGATGGGGTTGTGAATACGAAGCCACGGATACCCCAGGATCACAGTGGTGTTGGATTGGGCCAGAACATAAAACTGAATAACCTTGTGGTGATTACTGGACAGAATGACCGAAATGGGCTCAGTCTGTTCTGTAATTGCCGTGATGGTGCTGCCCAAAACCGCCGAGACTGACAAAGGTGTCAGAACATTCCTGGTGGGTATCTGTAATTTACACACCATGGCCTGTTGAATGAAATTTTGCTCCACTCCTGAATCAATCAGAGCGGAGATTTTGAACTCGGCCCCCAGTAACTGGATGAGGACCGGAAGTTCAAAACGATTAGGGGAATTGTGGTAATGGTAATGGTAATGGCTCTCGTAATGGTGCTGGCAGAACAGCATCCGAGGTGGGGGGAACCGGCCTTGGAGCGGACAGAGGAGCGGTGACCCCCCCGCCCCTTCGTACACTCTCTAAACCGATTATCTAAGGCTACTGCTTTCACAATCATCTCATCCAGAGAGGAGGGAGAAGCGCGGATAGCCATCTCATCACGCAAATGCATATCAAGGCCCCAGAGGAATGCGCTGCATAGAGCAATGTCATTCCATCCGGAGTCGGTGCCGCGACCCGGAACTTGACAGAGAAGTCAGCGACTGATCGACCCCCCCTCCCCCCAACACCGAAGCTGACTAACTATGTTCCCCTCACTCTCCGAATGGTTGAACGCCTCGGAGAATTCCCAGAAAAACCGCTGGTATATGTATAGGGGTCCGTCTGGGCTGCTCAAGACAAACTGTGCCCACTTGAGTGCCCAGTCCTGCAGCAGCAGCAACAAGGCCATGAAATGGATGTTGGCCACATCATCCCGAAACTCCCCCTCCACCCGCTGAAAATAAAGCCGGCAGTGGAGCAGGAACCCTCTGCACCCTCCCACCTCTCCCCCATAGGGGGCAGGTGAAGGAATAGAGATGTTCCTGCAGGTGGCAGACACTGCCGGAGCAGCAGGTGCAGGAGGAGGAGCAACACCAGGAAGCCGACCCAGGTGCTCAGTGATGGTGATCAATTGCTGAGCAACGGTCTCTAACTGTTCAAAAAAACCATGACCCGGCGTTCCGTGGCTTCCAAGTGCCAGAGTGCTGACTGATTGCTCAGCAGATTGCTGAGCCTTGGTCCTTGCTGGATCGTTCTGTCATGATTCAGATCGGGGTTAGGCTCAAACGCAGAGCTGCCAGAACGATCACTCAGACGCCAATAAAAATTTTCACAATTTTATTGAAAAGACAAAACAGGAAATAAAGTGTAAAATCAAAGAAAACGAAACACAAAGATGCCAACTTAGATTTCTGCCAAGACAGGTGCCCCCTGGAGCGCACGTAGCCTACAGGAGAGAGCAGACAGAGGTGATGAAGGACAGATTCTCCGAAGGGAGAATAATGCAGGAAAGCACACTTACTGCTTGAGCCGTGGAGTCCGGCAGGAAACTCCAACACGGACCGGGAACAGGTGGAAGGCAGGACCTGGGTGGACGTGATGGGCTTCCTGGTGAGGTGAGCGTGATCAGCTCCAGGAAACACATCTGCAGTTGGCAGCAACCTGAGGAACAGGAGACACGGAATAAATTCAGGAGAACAAGATAACGGGACAAAGTTTGATATAATGTCATGGCTGCAAACCTAGACGATCCAGCGATGAGCTCCCCTCAAGCTGGGCCTTAAATACACCGGCTCATCAGGAGCAGCAGGTGGATAATCACACAGGTGTGCTCATCACCGGAGCGGGAAACCAGGAACAGGAGGGGAGGGGGAGCACGCTTGCCAGACCATCGAACCATTCAGAAATTACATTTAGACCTACAAGACAAATTAGTGGAGAAATAATAATACATTTATAATTCCTTATTTTCTGTTTTTTCATGATAACGAGCCTCACCTGCCTCCCCTGACCGCACGTCACTGCTGTGTAAAGGGGACATAATGACAATGTCCCCTTTTCAGTGCTTTTGTGCATCTTTTAGGGTATGTAGAGTGGCCACCAATGGAAAATTCTAAAAAACACAACCTTGACCACTTTGTTAGTGTCAACCATTGTCTCAGTACCTCTCTCTAAATGAATGGTTTTGATTTTGCTCCAATAGTAACGTGGGAACCAGTGCTCATCATAATGACACCACCCTCTCAGCTTCATCTTAAACCACGTTAATAACAGTAGGAGGATCCCTGTGTACTTTGGAACCCACACTGACAGGGCAGCTATGGCTGCTGGGTGTTACAAAGTTAGCTTGGTGACAGCAGTTTATATTACTATTTTCCTTAAATTCTAGTCACTCCACTAGAAATCCCTGTTCCTTCTTAGTTCACTAATCCACAGTCAGTAATATATCCCCTCTCAGAACTCAGAAAAGATTTATTGCCAAGTACATTAACAGATACTGATAACAGATCACTGATAACATACGAAGGATTTGACTTGACACAGAAAATGAACCTGCATTTCCGGTGACACGGCTGCATCTGAAACGCGCCTGCCAACAGGAGGGTACAGGTAGCATAGGAAATAATACAATAGGAAGGAGCAAAAAAATCATTGATTTCATAATAGTGGTCATATATGATCAATATTATGATTACAAAGGAAAAAAAAAGCCCTCAATGCACAATCAGCAGACCAAAAAAGTTCACAGGACACAAATATATCCTGCATCATTCTAGCTTATTTGTTTTACTTTGGACATAATAGGCCGGCACATAGGCCTGCTAGCACCTTGGCTAGCCAACCAAGGTTGATCCGTCTACCGTCTTGAAGATTGCCTTGGAGCAGAGTGGGCAGTATATTAGCCTGCCTAACGTTAGCAGTTACCCATTTACTCATTCTGGGTTCTTTGAGTGCTTATTGTATGCTGGGGACTGGTCACTTTGATGACTCACCCCACACACCTCATCCTCAAATAAAACATTATCAGATTAGCTGTTAGCTCTGGATGATACAGGCATCCGGAGGTAATAGCTAGTCAGCTAACGCTAGCCTCAAAATGGCGCCTGCCCCTCCTCAACAAAACTTCTGGGGGTAAGGAAAGAGTTAGGGTGAGGTGAACTGGGTGTGGTGTATGTAAAATGGTGCAACGCACTACTCTGCAGTAGCACTCACACACGAGTGACATCAGGGTGGCTCAGGGTATATTAGGTGACAGCCCAGCAGCTGTTGGCCGCTTCCTACATCTACCTGCTTCCAGCCACACGCTGTTCTGCACGCTGAAACTTCAATAAAGCTAGCTGTAGTGTTGTCCGTGGGACATGTTATGGTGTTACACAGGTGGTGACGTCGCCCAGGGTATAAGAGGGCTGTGTGGTAGAAGGGTGGTCTCTTGACCACCTCTCTGCCTAACTGGAGCGTCTGATTGCTGTGAGCGTATAATAAAGTCCTGTGCAGTTTACCACTTGCCTCGTTATTGGTGTACGTTTTACAGATATAACATTTGGTGACGAGGATAAAGTATGCTGGCGTGTCTTCTTTTTGGCTGTTTTTGGAGTCTCTGGGAGAGCCTTCAGTGCCTTGGGCGAAGTGGTTCACCGCTTTTCAGAATTACTTAGTGGCACTGAACCTCAACAAATTGAAGAAGGTACAAGCACAGGTGATCTTAGTCCACAATTTAGGTATGGAAGGACAGCATATCCTTGTTACCTTGGGGGCTAGCAATAGCTTCGCGGACATGGTTGAGTTAATGGCACAACATTTTTGCGCGTCTGTAAACGTCATCGTCAGGATCCAGTTTCGGCAGCGCCATCAGCGGATTGGCGAGTCAGTGCAGCACTATGTTGCGGACCTACGGAAGGTGGCTGGAGACTATCAGTTTGTTGATTTAGAGGAAGAAATGGTCCGCGACCAGTTGGCGGAGCACACGCTGTGCTCGTCAGCACAGTCGAGATTATTAACACACTCTGGCAAATTGACTTTAGCCACAGCTGTGGAAATAGCTCAACAGTGTGAAGCAGTGGAGAAGCTATCACACGACCTCAGCGAAAGAGCTACGCTACACTGCTATGACTCACAATCGACGGCACAGACTGTGGATCTGGACAGCGAAGTTAGCGGGCATGAGGAATGCACTGCAGCTGTGAAGATGAGGTCCGCCCCAGGATCACCCAAATGTTCGGGTTGTGGGTCCACTAAGTACCGTTATCAGGCTAGAGAGGGTTCAGCAAGAGAGCGACCCTGTAGCACGTGCGGATTCTTGCATCATTTCACCAGGGCATGTTACAATTTCGAGCGAGGGGAGTCAAAGCACATAGAGGATCTCCCCATTTCACCTCTCACGGTTGTTTGTGGTGTATCCCCAAGTCACAATGACTGTTTTTCCTGTATGGTGGACCTGGACAGAGTGACGGTGCTGTTGCTGGTTGCCATGGAAGTGGTGAGATCGGTGTTGGATGGGAAAACCATGTGGAGGTAGGAGAAGAGTGGTCGGCTGTAATCTGTGGGACTGGCTTGTTCCGCGACCAATGGACGGAGCTGTGTGAGATGAACTTTTGCCTAGTAATCTGGACAATGAGCAGGACAAATTCCATCCAGGGCCATCGTGGGAGGGTTCCGATGTCAGCACCCAAGTAACCCTAGGTGAGGGAACTGGGCGACGCAGCGGGACACCTGTGATGGCGGGTGGCGCTGAGTGGAGGGCCCATTCTGCTTCTGGAGTTCAGCTGGGAGGTACCAAGAAGTGAGGGGTCACAACGGCTTCACTGGGGGTGAAAATGAAGTTGAGGGGGGCAGGACCGGCTGGCATGGTAAGACGACGTGCCACTGGAAGCCGAGTCGGGCTCCTCTGAGGGTCACTGATGTGGTCCGGCCCAGGGAGAGGACCTGGTTGAGAGGGGTTCACAAGAAGCGGAGACAGCAGGAGGACCAGGGGTGGCTGCAAGTGGGGGCTGTTCGGGAGAACAGTTACCTTCGGCTGTCTGATGGTACATGGAGACACCCCAACGAGCTGCGGCATGACACTGATGAAGGAGAGGTATCTCGGCGCCAATGTGGGTTGCCTCTGGGCGCCAAGGGAAGACGATGCTCTGGTCGGGACTCGTCTGATGGGTCTCCGGGGGGTGGGTTTGCCACTGTGAGTGACTGATAATGAAGGGGGCAGTGTGTTTAATATATGTTTGTGGTTGTTGATTGCCCAAGCTAACATGGTCTGCATGGTGTTATAATGAGGAATAATCTTTTATATTTGTGTTAAATAATAAGGGGGGTTACTTTGACTTGTTTATCTATTTTAGGAGCACTGCACTTTTGCGGTTGAAAGACTGTGTTTAATAAAGACGGCAGAATAATCCGTCTTGTATGACTGTTTTGTGAATTTTCTGTTTGTTGTAGAGTGTGCTTCAGGTTCCAAATTGGGGAGGGTTTTGATTGTATGTATGTTTTGGAACTTTTTTTGGGGGGGGGGGATGTAGCGTTGTCCGTGCGACATGTTATGGTGTTTGTTAGAAAAATATTTTAATTTTAAATCATCCTTTATTGTCATTCAACCATACAACCAATCATGTACAGTAGAACAAAATAGTGTTTTACCTACCTACAGTATTAATCACACACACCCCATATGTAGAATCAGAGGGTCGCTGCCATGCAAGGTGCCGCCACAGATTTCTCTCCTCCAGTCCATTATTGCTGAGCACCAAGTTGGACGGCAGGAAGTTCCGCTTTTACAGTATATGGTCTTTTTTTTTTTTTTTTTTTTTTTTTTGTTACTTATTTGTACCCGTAGGTAGACTTGGTTTGCAGTCTGGTGACAAGCCACCGGCTGCTGGTCGCTGCGTGCGCGAGCACCCTAAACCTACAGTCTTCGGCATGACCCGGCCAGGATTTGAACCCCTGCCTTCCAGGTGTGGGGCGGATGCTCTACCAACTGAGCCACTACTCCGGTTTTATTTATCTTTGATGAGGGTAGTCAATAAGCCAGGCAGATCTTCAGATATGAGCAGGTTTAATTTGTTGGCCAATGGGGATTGATACAGGAACGGTCTCAGAGCTTCACCATTCGCACGCCAATCTGCCTCTTGCATGAATACACAGTCCTTTTAAGCGAGATGTTATCAAAGAGAAATGGTAGCAAATGTTCCTGGCAGTTTGCTCAGTGTCTTTGGTCACAGCGGGGTATTCTATCACACTTCCCCGAGCGCCGTCTTGTCTCGTCCTGTCTCCAGGGGATATGTCCCACAGGAGACTTCACAGCATGAACCCAGGCAGGCACTAACAATGCAGCTGTATTGCACTTTGTAACAAACACAGTCACTCAAAGCTCTGAGACCCCAGGCCAATATGAGATTAAACAATGATATACAATATAATGATCACAATATGTCACATATGTAATCCCACAACTAGAGCATTAATATGCATTTATTCTTTCAGTGTTACAGAGGTGGTCATTTTGCCCAGGATATAAGAGGGCTGTGCAGTAGGGAGGCGGTCTCTTGACCACCCCTCTGCCTAACAGGAGCATCTGTCTGATTGCTGTGAGCATATAACAAAGTCCTGTGTAGGTTACCACTCGCCTCGTTATTGGTCTGCGTTTTACAGACATAACACTGACCTCAACACGTGGTTGTGTCCGCCCTTATTTCCAGACATAACATTGGCAACGAGGAAAATGGGAACTTTGCTGACACCACCGCCGCCGTTCCTCGCCCTGCCTGATGAGCCACCGATTCCATGGCCTCGCTGGTATGAATCATTTAAAACTTTTATATCCGCCTCCGACCTAGCTAATGTTAGCAAGGCTAGGCTAAGGGCCATATTTCTTCATAAACTTGGCGCTGAGGGACAGCACATCTTTCGGTTGCTTGTACATGCGGACACCTACAACGAGTGTGTAGCTTTATTGACCAGACATTTCACTGCTCCACAGAGCGTAATGGCTCAAAGATTTGTGTTTCACCAGTGCCGACAGTGACCGGACAAGTCGGTCCCACAGTACGTAGCAACATTCCGCTGTTTGGCTAGCACATGTGAATTTGGATACTTGGAAGACGGGTTGATGCAAGGACAGTTGGAGGTGTACACCTTGAATTCAGAGATACAGGGGATGCTGCTGATGGCGCCAGTTGACCTGCCATTGGCAGACACAATGGAAATGCTACGACAGTCACTGCGGATATTGCTGGACAACCTGCCATTGGCAGATGCGCTGGAAATGGTGTCCCAGTTAGAGGTAACATCCCAGTTAACATTGTGGCCAGCAGGCCCCAAACTGTGCTCCCCACACTCAGCTCCACTGGTACAAGCTGTTGCCCCAGCTGCTCAGCCCTTTGACTCCACATCTCCTTGTGAAGGCCCCACATCTCTTTACGATGGCCCCGAGGTAGACGTCACAGCACAGCAAGGCACCACAGCATGCCGAACCTGGGGTAAGCTCAGTTTGACCAACGACGGCCCAAGTCCACTGCACTCAGACGTGGACTTTTTTTTTTTTTTTTTTTTTTTTTTTTTTTTTTGTTACTTATTTGTACCCGTAGGTAGACTTGGTTTGCAGTCTGGTGACAAGCCACTGGCTGCTGGTCGCTGCGTGCGCGAGCGCCCTAAACCTACATGTTTTTGGTATGCGGGAGGAAACCGGAGAAATCCCGGAGTAAACCCGCGCAACACGGGGAGAACATGCAAACTCCACACAGCTCACTGTTGGTCGGGGGCTGGGATCGAACCCACGATCTCATGATCCCCGCGATCCCCCGGCCGAGGGTAAAACTGTGCTGCCACAGTGCTAAACCACTGCGCCACCGTGCAGCCACTCCTTGCTTTGCACTGCACACCGAGCAGAATCTTGTAGAACCAGAGCCGATCCTCATGCAGCACGAGTGTCCTGGAGCTGCCACCTCACCACAGGAGCTCCAGACCACATCTACACAGGACCCGGAGTTGATTCTGACGCAGTACGAGCGTCCTCAAGCTGCTGCCTCACTGCAGGAGCACCGGTCCACAGTCATGCAGGACCCAGAAGAAGGTAGGGCATACCCCATCAGCAGCAAGACTGACCTGCCACCATGTCTTCCCCTGGACCACTCACGTTCTTCACCAGACAACATTCCAATAATGGCGCCTTTCTCCGGCAGTGGGATAGAAGAGCAATGAGAGAAGCATCCCACGCAGCACAAGACTCCTCGAGCTGCCACATCACTGCAGGAGGTGCAAGCTGTAGCTGAACAGGACCAGCCACATCCTCCATCGGATGACACCCCAGCGGTGGTCCTCTTCCCTAACAACAGGGTAGCAGAGCAACAACAGTACGTCATGAAGAAGGATCGCCAAGTGGAGCGCCCTTCACTCACAGTGCTTGACTGGGTCCGGGTACGTCGACCCAATTGCTCGTACAAGCTGCAGTCATTCCAACCAGCACCGACACGGATCCCCGCTCAGCTAGGACCAGCCACCTTCTGTCTGACTGATGGGTCACAATGGCATGTCAGCCACCGCAGAAGGATGACACCACCTCCCACTTCTGACCTAGAGACCGTGACCAAGCCAACTCGCCCAGACTGGGACTTCACCGATGAATGGTCTGCAGCTCCAGCAGGGCGCCCGCCAGACCACCTGAGCAGGTGCAGCCTGAGCCCCACTCAGCATGAGTCCAATGGAGGCCTCTTCATCTTGAGGACTATGTTACTGACTTTAAATACATTGGTAGTTAGGGCATGGTCTGCTGTAATGATCTCCTTTCTGAGGACTGTTTCTTTAAGTGCTTTTGGCAACTACGGCAGCTGATGCACCGTGAGTGTGTGGCTTTTGGATGCAACGAGCAGAGGTTCTTTACACCACGCTGTCTGTATACTGCATCTGGACTCCAAACAGCAAGTTTTTGTATTATCCTTTGCCAGTGTGACTGTAAAGGATGTTTGAGCTCCAATAAACTCCTATAAAGCTAACCTCAACACATGGTCGTGTCCACCCTTATTTCCAGACATAACACTGAGGCTCATGAATGTTTAAAAAAATACAAACCAAAACAAGCCATCCTGAGGAATCTTGGTTCCATGAGTTGAAAATTATGTAGAAATATTTAAAACCTGATGTATTTTGATCAAAGCATGTCAGACATTTCATCAAAGGGGCCATTAATTGCACTCATAACTTCCGGCGCCACACAAGTCGGTTGCCTTTGGACAGCAGCGGCTCAATTCTGAGTTTCTTTCTTGTTTTTTTATTTACTATCTGTTTTTTTTCTTCTTTTTTTTTTCAACTTTCTGATCCGTACGCCAAGGACACATATATTGCCGCACTGGCATTGACATTAGCCATCTTTTGACTCATATCGCCAATGACTCCCGACCCAGTGAGCGAAGGAGTTATTGTTTATAGTAGGAGCCAGCTGTTAGCACTGGGCTGCCCTGCAGTGCTAACACAAAAACTTGATATCCCAAAAGAAATCAGGCTAAAATGTCGGGGATGTCGAGCTGGAGTGAAGCGACACGCGAGGAGAATAAGGTACAGACCCGCCCTTTCATCCATTATTATGGGAAATGTGAGATCGCTGCTTAACAAGACGGATGAACTCACGGCTATGTCCTGGTATGAGAGCATCTTCAGAGAGATTAGCATTATGTTGTTTACTGAAACGTGGCTAACAGAACTAGCAACAGATGCTAACATCGATCTGGAGGGTTTCCACGCAATATGGACAGATCGGACACCAGACAGAGGGAAGAGCAGAGGCAGGGGATGATAATGTATGTGAATAACAGATGGCATAATCCTGGGCACATCACGATTAAAGAACAACACTGCAGCAATGACACTCAATTGCTTGCAGTTAGCATGCAACCCTATACCTCTCCAGGGAGTTCTCACATGTCGTCAGGATTGTTATTGATGCACCCCCTCCGCGAGTGCTGAGGTAGCATGTGACATCATCCACTCAGTCATTAGAAGGCTGCAGACACAACACCCAAATGCTCTCCTCCTCATCTCTAGTGATTTCATCCATACTTCACTGTCTTCCATTCTGCCCACTTTCACCCAGTATGTCACGTGCCACATCAGAGACAATAAAACACTGGACTTATTTTATGCAAACACCAAGGAGGCTGACACCACATGCCACCCCACCCCCCCAGAAGATTGGACCACAACTTGGTTCACCTCCTGCCTGTGTACAAACTCCTGGTACACAGACAACCTCCTGTCACCCGTACAGTGAAAATATGGTCTAAGGAGGTGGAGGACGCTCTGAAGGACTGTTTTGAATCCACTGTATGGGAGCAGTGTTGTGATCCACATGGTGAGGACGTTGACGGCCTCACACACACCATCACAAACTACATCAACTTCTGTGTGGACAACACCGTACCCACCAAGACCATTTTTTTTTTTTTTGTTACTTATTTGTACCCGTAGGTAGATTTGGTTTGCAGTCTGGTGACAAGCCACCGGCTGCCGGTCGCTGCGTGCGCGAGCGCCCTAAACCTACATGTTTTTGATATGCGGGAGGAATCCGGAGAAATCCCGGAGTAAACCCACGCAACACGGGGAGAACATGCGAACTCCACACAGCTCACTGTTGGTCGGGGGCTGGGATCGAACCCACGATCTCATGATCCCCGTGATCCCCCGGCCGAAGGTAAACTGTGCTGCCGCAGTGCTAAACCACTGCACCACCATGCAGCCCATCACGGTGTTTCTCAAACAACAAACCCTGGATCAACACTGAGATAAAGTCACTGCTGAAGAAAAAGAAAAGGATCTTCAGGTCGGGAAACGAGAAGGTGAAGTCCATATAAATGGTGCTAAGGAAAAAGATCAGAGAGGGGAAGAACAGCTACAGGAAAAAGATGGAGGACAAGCTGCAACAGAGCGACATCAGCGGTGTCTGGAGAATCCTCAAAACGATCTCTGGGCACCAGAATACCTTCTCCCAGGCCATGGAGGGTAGGGAATGCCTGAGCGACCGGAACCTGTTTTTTTAACAGGTTTGACCAACTGCCCTCTTCTCCACCTGCTCACCAACCACTGCTGCCTCCACCTTCATCTAGTTCCACTGTCCATGGCCTCCCCCGAACACCTGCCCCCTCCCAGCACACAGCCCCCTGCCCCGACCTGACCAGAATCAGAATCAGAATCAGAATCAGGTTTATTGCCATTGTTCATGTAGTACACAAACTAGGAATTTGTCTCGGTACAATGCTGCAACATTAAACATGATAAGATAAGAGAAATAAACTATACATGTAATAAAGTGTAGGATAAGATTAAGTGATACTGGTCAACAGTTAAAATATATATTAGCCAGCAGCAGATACTGTGGAGAACTATATAGTGCAGTCGGTAATGCAGGAAGAAAACAGTGATGATTGACATGAGTCTGGTTGAGCTGCTGTACATGGTGCACGAGAGTCACTTAGTGTTCAGCAGTCTAATGGCAGAGGGGAAGAAGCTGTTCATGTGACGGGAGGTTTTAGTCTGGATGGACCGAAGTCCATCCAGACTAAAACCCTCACTAAGACCCAGGTGAGAGCTGAGCTGAGGAAGATCAAGCAGAGGAAGGCTGTAGGTCCAGACGGCATCAACTCAAGACTCCTCAAATACTGCACAGACCAGCTGTGTGGGATCGTGGAACACATCTTCAGCCTAAGCCTGAAGCTGGGGAAAGTACCACAGCTGTGGAAAACATCCTGTGTGGTACACATACCAAAGACCCCTCACTCCAAGGACCTGAACAGCTACAGACCAGTGGCCCTCACATCACACCTAATGAAGACCCTGGAGAGGCTGCTCCTCACCCACCTCCATCCCCTGGCAGGACCAGCTATGGATCCACTTCAGCTTGCCTACCAGTTTGGCATCGGGGTAGAGGATGCAGTGATCTCCCTCCTAAACCATTCCCTGTCCCACCTGGAGAAGCCTGGGAGCACTGGGAGGATCATGTTCTTTGATTTCTCCAGTGCTTTCAACACCATCCAACCAGTGATTCTGAGGGACGGGCTGCTGTGCGCAGGGGTGGACCAGCACCTGTCATCGTGGATCCTGGACTACCTCAAAAACTGACCACAGTTTGTGAGAACCCGGGACTCTATGTCTGATACCATCATCTGCAGTACGGGGGCCCCCCAGGGAACAGTTCTGGCTCACTTCCTGTTCACCCTCTACACTGCTGACTTTTCACACAACACAACACGCCACACTGCCATCTACAGAAGTTCTCTGACGACTCTGCGATCGTCGACCTCATCTCTGATGGAGATGATGTGGAGTACAGAGGACTTATCCAGGACTTCGTGGACTGGTGCCAATGGAACTGCCTCCAGATCAGTGCGAGAAAAACTGAGGAACTGGTGGTTCACTGCCACAGGTGAGGACAACTGCCCACAGCACCAGTAAACATCCAGAGAGCAGACATTGAGATGGTGACATCTTACAAGTACCTGGGTGTTCACCTGGACAATAAACTGGACTGGTCAGACAACATCAACACGCTCCACAAGAAGGGGCAGTGCAAACTGTTCCTCTTGAGGAGACTCTGGTCTTTTGGAGTGCAAGGGGCACTTCTGAAGACCTTCTACGATTTGGTGGTGGCATCAGCCATCACATTTGGAGTGGTCTGCTGGAGCAGCGGCATCACGGCAACCGATTGGAAGAGACTGAACAGACTGATCAAAAAAGCTAGCTCTGTTCTGGGGCGACGCCTCGACCCAATGGAGGAGATAGGATAGAGGAGGATGGTGGCTAAGTTGTCATCTCTGCTGGAGTCCGAGTCCCAGCCCATGCAGGACATGCTGAATGTACTGAGGAGCTCATTTCGCTGTAGGCTGTGCCATCATAGGTGCATGACGGAGAGGTTTTGCAGGTCCTTCCTACCTATGGCTGTCAGACTTTATAACCTAACCAGGGCTGCTCATAGAGGTCGTATTAAATGTACTAAACTTAACAACCTTGCGCAATAAATTGTCCCCTCCATTATACAACTAGGACAATATCAATCATTACTGAGGGTGGCAACAACACTGTTGATTAAAATACAAAATATACTGTCTGGGTACATATTCATATTCTGCAGGGTAACTTAGCAAACTGTAATGCTGTTTATTCCATCTAGATGCAATGCTCCTGCACTGTTTTTATATCTGGTTACATTTGTACGTATTGTGGAGGAACAAATAAGTTCAGGCGAGATGCAACGAGCTGGAAGGTTTCAGAGTTTTATTTCCTCCATCATGAGACACACTGTAGCGCTGTGGCTGTGTGCCCTGTGTGTGTTCTATGTGAGGCATGTAAAGTCAGCTCTTTTATACAGATAAGAGAGAATGCATGGCACATTTGCATATTGATATACATATCAGTCAAAACATATCAATCGCGTGATTAACTGGTGCCAGACTTCCTCTCCTTAATCCGGGGATGTATAACAATAGTTATTGTTCTGATTGTCTCCTAGGGGCTCTCTGTCCGTATGCAAATTGTTGTCTGCTTAGTGCAGGCTGGCTGAGTGTGAAGATTGAATGTCCATGTAGATTGTGGTGGGTCACCGCAGGGCTCCCCCCCAGAACACTCAGCAGGGGTTGTGACCCCCCTCCCCTCGTTTGGCTCCAGCTCCGGTAGAACTGTCGGAGGGCATGTCAGTCCATGGGGGGACGGAGGAGGGGTGGAAAAAACAGTGCGCTCCGCTCCGAGTTCCAGCACGTTGAACGGCCGTGGATCGTCGGCGCACGGGCCGGTGTGCAGTCGTGCGTAATGGAACCAGACGGCGATCGGCCGGCTTTAGGGAGTGAGGCGTGGGGTAAGCTCTGTGCAGGAGGAGGGGGAGGGGGGTGGGAGTAAGTGAGTGTCGGCCCGGGATGTCAAAGGTGTCTGGGCCGCACAAAAATTGCGTGTGGAGCCGCAATGGTGAGGGACTTTCCCGTTAAGCCTGGCGGAGATCCACAGCTGCCGTGAAAAAAACATTTTATCTGACTCCTCCCGCGGCTCGATCCAGCGAGAATGTGGGGAAGGAGCGCAGCCAAATTCCCCGAGGATGCATAGTGGCTGTGAAACAACTGCAGCTGTGTGAGGGTGTACGGCGGTTTGGCTTTTAGGTGCGGGAAGCAGCCCTAAAGTTATTGGGGAAAGCAATTGGCAAAATTCCCGTTGTGCGCCGTGGCTGAGAAACCCATACAAAGTCCTGTGTGCGGGCTGCATGTCTGCTCCAGGTGCGCGAGCAGCCCTGAAGTTTCCGAGGGTGGCGATCAGCCGTTTTTCTCGGGCATATGCAGTGGCAGAGGACGATGTATCAGTCTGTGGAGCCGGTTTGTCTCTGTGCATGGTGCACGCTTGGCGCCATGACCACATAACTGGCAGTTGCAATGTCCTTGTAAACCTGCGGTGAGCATGAGGGGCTTCTGTGTGTGGGAGGTCCGCTGTCCCAAGTTTAGTGAGAGTCGGGGAGCTCGGTGGAAATCAGCGCAGTCGGCATCGATGATTGTCCCCATTCAGGCTGCTTCCTTCGTTCGCTCGTGTCGTTCATGGCGCGTTTTGGTCCCAGCGCTGCGCTCCAGTGAGGATGAAGAGGTTGCAGGCATTCTCTGGTCGTCTGGGATCCACAGCGTGGTGAGAGGGAGCAGACAGTCATTCGCCTTCGTCAGGTCCCCAGCGTGGAGGTAAGAGATCAGGCGAGGGGCGCACCATAACGCGTGCTGGGGCTTTCCCGGTTGGGGTCATCTCCGGGGTGTTCGCCTCGTGTTCCATTCTTCGTCAAGGGTCACCAGTGTGGAGGAACAAATAAGTTCAGGTGAGATGCAACGACCTGGAAGGTTTCAGAGTTTTACTTCCTCCATCATGAGACACACTGTAGCGCTGTGCGCTATGTTGTGTGTCCTGTGTGTGTTCTATGTGAGGCATGTAAAGTAAGTTCTTTTATACAGACAAGAGAGAATGCATGGCACATTTGCATATTGATATACATATCAGTCAATACATATCAATCACGTGATTAACTGGCGCCGGACTTCCTCTCCTTAATAAGATAAGATAAGATAAGATAAGCCTTTATTAGTCCCACAATGGGGAAATTCCAGGATTGCAACAGCACAGGGATAGCAACACTCAGAGCAACAATCAGAAGGCAAGAGAAAAACAAGAACATCTAGTAAACATATGTACATATAAATATATATATATAGACACACAGTGCGGAGCATTGTAGCTTGATGGAATGAAACAGCACAACCGTCTACTTAGTTATCCTACGTGGTATGATTATGTACCCATACATATTCTCACCCTCCATAGCAACCGGTATTTTCCTAGTTGTATACTGGAGGGGACCATTGTGTAAGTCTATTGCGTCTTTTGCATTCAATACTATTAGGTTGTCACGTCTTTTTGCTATCTCTGTGAGCAGCCCTGCTTAGGTCCGGGGATGCATAACAATAGTCATTATTCTGATTGTCTCCTAGGGGCTCTCTGTCCGTATGCAAATTGTCGTCTGCTTAGTGCAGGCTGGCTGAGTGTGAAGATTGAATGTCCATGTAGATTGTGGTAGGTCACCACAGTATATTCATTTACTTCTTTGGTTAACCAGTTCTTATAACTTATTAACTATTGCTCTGAGTGTTGCTATCCCTTTGCTGCTGTAATCCTGGAATTTCCTCATTTTGGGACTAATAAAGGCTTATCTTATCTTTTTTCTACATTTTAACAGCTCACACATCTAAATGAAGTGTTTGTGGCATATTTTGTTGAAAGTTTCTTTAATTATTGCAGCAAAGTGTATTGAGGATTTGCAGCAACGTCACAAAATCATCTGATGTTCTGTCTATGCCTTTATGGTAGGCAGAAGAGGTATTGCTGCCAATACATCTGTGCTAGATTACAGCACTTTTTTATACTTTTGACAACTTTTTAATGTAGTCAACAGATTAGAGTGGTATAAATTTAAACTCTGACTATGGTCACTACATGCATTCCAGGAGATTGTCATAATTGGCATACGGGCAGAGATCCCCTCGGGGGACAACCAGTTAATCATGCGATTAATATGTATGGACTGATATCAATATGTAAATGTGCCTTGCATTCTCTTTTGTCCTATTGTTATACATCCCTGGAGCAAAGAGAGGAATTCCGGCGCCAGTAATCAAGCACTTGATATGTGTTGACTGTTATGTAAATGTGCCATGCATTCTCTCTTGTCTGTATAAATGTGCTCACTCACAATGCACTGAAAAAACGCACTCAGGGCTCACTCACAGTGCACAGACAGAGCGCTGAGTGAGTCTCATGATGGAGGAATAAAACACCTTTAACCTTCAGCTTGCCGAGTCCACCGGCAAATTTTTTTTCCTCCACACCGGAGGGAGGGCGCATGATTGGGCGCATGTGCATGCAGCGACCGGTAGCTGGTGAAAAAAAGTCTGTCGTCTGTGTGTCTGTTTTTACGCACTTTAATGTGTTTTAACGAAATTCTCTGTGTCGTTTTTGTCCTGGAATGTTTGTGGACTGTATGGTGAAGAGCTCCCTGGTTCCATCAATATGGATTTCCTCCCCATTTTTGCACTGCTGCTTCTTTCCCATCGGCTCTGTGTCTCTGAGGTAGGCGCGATAGTGATCATGCCGGGGAGAATACAATATTCCAGGGACATGTTACTGCATTTAAACAAGGATAATGCAGCATCTGTGTTTGAGTCTATGCCGCAGCTGCCGGACTTTATTTTAAGAGGCGTTCATGGACACAGCGATGAAAAGAGAGACAAGAGCAGGAAACGCGGAAAGCATGGAGGCGTGAAATTACACCTGAGGAGGCGTCAGTTTAATAGCATTACTCTTCCTTCCATGATTTTGGGGAACGTACAATCTCTGAGGAACAAAGTAGATGCAATTCAAGGGAATGTACGCTACCAGAAGGACTTCAAGAACAGCTGTGTCATGGCTTACACGGAGACGTGGCTTACTGTGCATGACCGGGACGTGGACCTGTGGATTGATGGCTTTGGAGCCCCACTTCGCTCGGATCGGCAGGAAGAGGTAACAGGGAAACATCAGGGGGGCGGCATATGTTTATATATTAATAAACAGTACTGCACATCTGTCACGGTCAGAGAGCGCATCTGTACATCCAATGTGGAGCTGCTGTCCGTATCGCTACGCCCCTTTTATCTGCCTCGCGAGTTCCCCCAACTTTTCATCACGACTGTGTACATTCACCCGAGGGCAAATGCTGACTCCACCTCCAGCACCATCTTTGATGTGGTCCAGCGGCTGCAGTCAATATCCCCAGAGGCGCCAAACTTTATTCTAGGGGATTTTAACCATGTTTCTTTAAAGAAGACACTTAAAAACTTTTATCAGTATGTCTCCTGCCCAACCAGGCGAAAAAAGACATTGGACCTGTGCTATGGATCCATTGAGAGGGCCTATAAATCACTCCCCCTTCCTCCTTTAGGATCCTCAGATTACAACTGTGTACATTTGCTGCCCACATATAAAACTGCTCTCAGAAGAGGCAAGGTGGAGACCAGAGACATAGATGTGTGGACAGAGGATTCAGTGCACTGCCATTGGGAATGCTTTAACTGTACGGACTGGGAGGTTTTCACACTGTCCTGCGGGGATGATTTGGACTCTTTGGTGGACGTCACATGCTCATACATGGCTTTCTGTAAAAATATGATCATTCCACGTAAACGTGTCAAAATATATCCCAACAACAAGCCATGGGTTACAAAATCAGTTAAATCCTGCTTACAGAGGAAAGCACTTGCCTTTAAATAGGGGTCTGTTTCTGAGCTACAGGTTGCCACAAAGGAGCTGAAGGCCGAAATTTTAAGAGCAAAACAGAATTATAAATCAGAGTTGGAAAGCAAGATGGCAACAAAGAAACTTGGTTCAGCCTGGGCCAGTATGAAAACTATTGCAGGCCTTCAGAGCACAGAGTGCAGTAATCGTGTGTTTTTAGATGGTTTTAATTCAGACACAGAGCTGGCTAATGCTCTTAATTGTTTTTATGGTCATTTTGACTCCTTTGATTTTAGCACAGAAACCCAAGATTTGAAACAGAAACTCAAAGACAATCAGCACTTTAATATTGAGGTGCAGGATGTTAAAAGGGAGTTCTGCGCTGTAAAAGTGAACAAAAGTCAGGGTCCTGATAATATATGTGGGCGCTTGGTAAAGTCCTGTGCACATGAACTGAGTCCTGTATTTCATTACATTTTCAATAAGTCCTTACAGACACAACATGTGCCCAAGATCTGGAAAGATGCTGTGGCTGTCCCTGTTCCAAAATCCAGCTGTCCTAAAACGGTAAACGACTTTAGACCAGTTGCTTTGACTTCAATTTTAATGAAAATTTTTGAAAAACTGGTCAGATGTGAGGTCCTAAAGCAGACTGAGCATGCATTGGATCCTTTGCAGTTTGCATATAGGCCTCACAAAGGAGTGGAGGATGCCACTGTCACTCTGTTTAACATGCTTTTTAAACATCTGGATTTTAATGGGACACATGCCAGGCTTTTATTTGTGGACTTTTCTTCCGCCTTTAATACAATCCAACCTCATATCTTAGTTGAAAGGCTCCTGCAACAATTTGATTTGAGCAATAATCTGGTGGGTTGGATTCTGGATTTCTTAACCAACAGGACGCAGAGAGTAAGGGTCAATGGTACATTGTCTGACCTAAAGTGCTCTTCTACTGGCTCTCTTCAGGGGTGTGTGTTGTCACCACTACTCTTCATCCTGTACACAAACGTGTCGAAGCAGACATGACAACAGACACATTATAAAGTATGCTGATGACTCAGTTATTGTCAGTCTCCTCCAGGATGGTGAGAGTGGCCACGGCCCAGTAGTTGATGATTTTGTTCACTGGTGTGAGGATTCCTACCTGCAGCTGAATACGACAAAAACTAAAGACATGATTATTGACTTTAGGAGGAAAACTCCCAGGCACAAAGTCACCGTACTAAAAGGTCAGACCACCGAATGTGTACAATCCTACAAATATCTTGGGACGATTATTGATAGTAATTTAAAGTTTGAAGAGAACTGTAAAAGGGTGTGCAAAAAGGGTCAGCAACATTTGCATTGTTTGAGAAAACTTGCACGCTTCCAAGTTGACCGAACCATAATGACAATGTTTTATCGGGCTTTTATTGAATCTGTTTTATCCTTTTCTTTAGTGTCATGGTTTGGTCAGATAAAAGTGAAACAGAGGAAATCCTTGGATCAGGTAGTTAGATGGTCCAGTCATTTGCTTGGTGAATCACAGCTGAGCCTGACATCCCTGTACACCAGACAGGTACAGAGGATGGCTACCTCCATTTTAAATGATGACTCCCACCCTTTGCACTGCAACTTTCAGCTTCTTCCCTCAAGACGGAGGTTTGCTGTCCCAAAAAGTAAAACCCAGCGCTACAAAAACAGCTTTGTCCCTGCTGCTGTCAAAGAGTTGAACAAGTTGTAACAATATATTGCACATAATTTAGTTACCTATTTATTAAATCCATTTTATATTTACTTATTTTTGTAGGATGTCACTTGGGTTCTAAATCTTTTATTGGGTTTTAGACCTTTGAGTTTTTAACCTCTTTGACTAGTTTTTAACTTTTTAATATGACCCTTCTCTCTTATCTCTGGTTTTTCTCTCATCTCTTTGTCTTTTTATACCCTGATTGATGGAGCCTTGAGTATTTTTATCATGTTTATAGTCAGCTTCATGTGTGCCTGTGTTTGTGTCTATGCTGAATGTAATTTGTGGCTTGTAAATATGGATGTCACCAGACTGCAAAACAAATCTACCTACGGGTATAAATAAAGTAACCTGAACCTGAACCAGAACCTGTGTTCTTAGCACAGTTTCTAAGTATGGGTCTTTAGTTCCCTTTGTTCTATGTGTTCTTAGTTTTATCTTGTATTTTATGTGTTTTAGTTCCAGTGTTTCCTCAGTGGGGCCCCTCATGCCAGATGCTGCCTGGCCCCTCTGTAGGGGTGGTGGTCTCGTGGGTCGTGCTAGCTTGGGTGGGTGGGGTCCTTATACCACTGCCTACAGCTGTGTCCAGCTGTAGGCAGTGGTATAAACACTGCACTACCTGTCCTGGTTGGGGTGGCCTTTGTGGCACCTTCTGTGGTTACAGACTGTGTGGTCTCCCGGCGTGGGGGGGCTGCACAGGATGGCTGCTCCTTCACATGGTGTCTCGGTGCCGAGCAATGTCTCTTTTATTTTATATGTGTGTAAGAGAATTAGGGGGTGATGTATGTGCCTGTGTGTGTTTGCGGGTATGTTTATGGGAGGGTTGGAAGGGGTGGGGATGTATCGTGTAAATTATGTAGCTAAATGTGTCTACTGTTTTTATCTATGTAAAGCATTTTGCGCAGCATCGAACGTTTAAAACTAACGTTAATCTAACGTTTATCGGAGTGGTGGCTCAGTTGATAGAGCATCCGCCCCACACCCTGGAGGCAGGGGTTCAAATCCCGGCCGGGTCATGCCAAAGACCATATAAAAGTGGAACTTCCTGCCATCCAGCTTGGTGCTCAGCAATAATGGAATGGAGGAGGGAAATTTGTGGTGGCACCTTGCATGGCAGCGGCCCTCTGATTCTACACTTGAGGTGTGTGTGATTAACACTGTAGATAGGTAAAACACAATCTTGTTCTACTGTACATGATTGGTTGTACAGTTGAATGACAATAAAGGGTGATTTGATTTGATTTGAAAAAGTGCTATACAAATAAAGTTTGATTGATTGATTGATAAAAGGCAAGATTAACCACAAAGTCTTTTTATCGCTTTCCACTGGATCTACAGTAGTTTGGACAGCCAAGTGTGCAGGCAGATGGAGGGTTGCCAACATGCCACAACACGGGTCAGATCTGGAGTGATCATTTTTAAGGGTACTTATCCATCCATTCATCCATCCATTTTCTACCACTTTTCCGGATGTTCGGGTCACAGATCAAGCAAGGGTGAGTCCAGCAATCCTATGGAGAAAGCTCATTTCAGCCGCTTGTATCCATGAGCTCATTCTTTTGGTCAGTACCCAAAGCTCATGACCATAGGTGAGGGTAGGAACATAGATTGACCGGTAAATCAGCATCTTTGCTTTACGGCTCAGCTCCCTCTTCACCTGCTCCGATCTGTTTGTCAATCTCTCGCTAGATTCTCCCCTCACTCAATGAATAAGAATTCGAGATACTTAAACTCCTCCACTTGGGGCAGGAGGTCATCCCCGACCTGGAGAGGACAATCCAGCTGAGGACCATGAAGTCAGACTTGGAGGTGCTGATTCTCATCCCAGCCGCTTCACACTCAGTAGCAAACCATCCCAGTAAGACCTGTAGGTCATGCTCGATGAAGCCAACAGGACAACATCATCTGCAAACAACAGAGATGAGATCCTGTGGTCACCAAACATGACACTCTCCATGACTTAGCTGTGTCTAAATATTCTGTCCATAAAAATTATGAACAGGATGGGAGACAAAGGGCAGCCCCGGTGGAGTCCAACCCTCATTGGAATTGAGTTTGACTGAGTATTGGCAATAGAATAGAAGAATAGACCTTTATTGTCATTGTTACATAAACAACGAAAATTGGTTTAGCAGCTCTGTTCTGTTTAGCAGCAGATTCTTAAGGTACAGAATAAAAACTATATTCAAACATTACTGTATATAAAAGAACTATCACACAATATAAGTAACACACAAAGATTAAAAACAAGGTGCATGAGTCAGTGAATATTGCATTGCCCATGAGACTGAGCGTGGATGGTTGTTCAGTTAGTGGGGGGGGGGGGGCTGGGGGTAGGGGGGGGATGCATTTAACAGCTTGTGGGCAGAAGCTGTTCTTGAGTCTGTTTGTCTTTGTCCTTAGAATCCTGTATCTTCTACTAGAAGGGAGGGGGGAGAAAAGGGAGTGCCCAGGATGTGAGGGGTCTCTGATTACACTACTGTGGTGACCCACCACGATCTACATGGACATTCAATCCTTCACACTCAGCTAGCCAGCAGGAAGCAGAGGACAATTTGCATATGGACAGAGAGCCCCTAGGAGACAATCAGAACAATGGACTATTGTTATACATCCCCAGATTAAGGAGAGGAAGTCTGGGCACCAGTTGGTCACGCGATTGATATGTATTGACTGATATGTATATCAATATGCAAATGTGCCATGTATTTTCTCTCTTTGTATAACATGTACTGTATAAAAGAGCTTGCTATACATGCCTCAATAGCACACGCAGCACAACACAGCACACAGCACTACAGTGTGTCTCATGATGTTGGAGGAAAATAAAACTCTGCAACCTCACAGCTCATCATACCTCGCCTGAACTTATTTTTCCTCCACACTGGTGACCCTTGACGAAGAATGGAACACAAGGCGAACACCCCGGAGATGACCCCGACTGGGAAAGCCCCGGCATGCATCATGGTGCGAACTTCGCCTGATCTCTTACCTCCACACTGGTGACATGACGAGGGAGAATTACCATCTGCTCCCTCTCACCGCGCTGTGGACACAGAAGACCAGAGAATGCCTGCAACCTCTTCATCCTCACCGGAGCGCAGAGCTGGGACCAAAACGCACCATGAACGACACGAGCGAACGAAGGAAGCAGCCTGAATGGGGACAGTCATCGACGCCGACTGCGTTCATTTCCACCGAGCTCCCCGACTCTGACTAAACTCCGGACAGCGGACCTACCGTGTACAGAAGCCCCACACGCACACTGCAGGATTACAAGGACAGCGAATTTGGCCGCTCGCCTTCCCCACATCCTCACTGGATCGAGCCGTGAGAGAAGTCAGATAAAAATTTTTTTTTTTTTTCACAGCCACTGTGGATCTCCACCAGGTTTACCGGGAAAGTCCCTCACCATTGCGGATCCACACACAATTTTTGCGCGGCCCAGACACCTTTGACGTCCCGGGCCGGCACTCACTTACTCCCACCCCCTCCCCCTCCTCCTGCACAGCGCTTTTCCCACACCTCACTCCCTAAAGCCGGCCGATCGCTGTCTTGTTCCATTACGGAAGAAACACACCGGCCCGTGCGCCCACGATCCACAGCCATTCAACGTGCTGGAACCTGGAGCGGAGCACACTGCTTTTTTTCCACCCCTCCCCGTCCCCCTGACGGACTGACATGCCCTCCGACAGTTCTACCAGAGCTGGAGCCAAAAGACGAGGGGGGGGGGGTCCACAACCCCTGCTGAGTGTTCTGGGGGGAGCCCTGTGGTGACCCACCACAATCTACATGGACATTCAATGATGTTGGAGGAAAATAAAACTCTGCAACCTCACAGCTTGTCGTACCTCGCCTGAACTTATTTTTCCTCCACACTACCGGCTTTCCTCTAGATTCTGCCAGTGTCACTCGCTCTGCTGCTCTCACCATCCGCTGCAGGTCTTTTCTGTCCTCTGCAGTACAGCAGCCGAACCACACTGAACAGCAGTAGGTCAGCAGGCTCTCAATGGTTGTGGTAGATGAGCTTGACCAACCTTCCTGAGGAAGTGCAGTCTTTGTTGTGCCTTCCCCACCTGGTGAGAAATATTTGTGGAACAGGTGAGGTCGGCCGAGATGTGGGCTCCCAGGAACTTGAAGCTCTCTACTCTCTCTACCTCCTCTCTACCAATGTGGGGGTGTGTGTGCTCAGTTTGTTTGGATCTCCTTAAGTCCATTATCATCTCCTTGGTCTTGGATGAGTTCAAGTCCAGGTTATTGTCATCACACCATTGCTGCAGATGCTGGGCCTCTTCCCTATAAGCTGACTCGTTATCCTTAATCAGTTCTATGATGGTGGTGTCATCGGCAAATTTGACGATGGTGTTGCTGATGTGGATTGGGGAACAGTCATGCGTGTAGAGGGAGAAAAGAAAGGTGCTGAGGACACAACCCTGTAGTGTGCCAGTGTTCAGGATAAGAGTGGAGGAGATGTGGTCTCCTATCCGGATGTTCTGGGGTCTATTGCTGAGGAAGTCCAGTATCCAGGTGCACAGTGAACTACTAAGGCCCAAGTTGCCCAACTTCTGAACAAGTTTATCGGTTAGAATAGTATTAAAGGTGGAACTGAAGTCCACAAAGAGCATCCTCACATAGGTGTTGCTGTTATCCAAGTGTGTGAGGGCTGTGTGGAGAGCCGTTGTGATGGCACCGTCTGTGGTTTAAAAAAAAAAAAAAAAACGCTAGCTGGTCTGCGCATGCCTTAAGTATCTTTCCTGTGACTTCGTCTTGACCAGCAGCTTACCTCACACTGATTTTGTGCAGGATGGTTCTGACCTGGTGCTAATCCAGCTGGATGGGGATGTCACTCATCTCCGGAGGAGTAAGACAGGTGCAGGCTTCTCCATTGCGTTGGTCGAAGGGGGCGAAGAACTGGTTCAGAGTGTCTGGTAGGTTACTGTCTGAGGAGTCTGCTGATGTCTTCCTGTCCTTGTAACCAATATGAACTAAAGTCTCACAACCTGATAGCTCATAGCAACAAGCTTGATAAACCATACTCCCACAGCACCTCCCACAAGAGACCACGAGGGACACGGTCGTATGCTTTCTCCAAGTCCACAAAACACATGTGGACTGGTTGGACAAACTCCCACAAATCCTCAAGGATTCTCAAGAGGGTAAAGAGTTGGTCCAACATGGCACACCCAGGGCGAAAACGACATTGCTCCTCCTGAATCCGAGGTTAATTACATGTATGAATGATGACCCGGGGATATCTATGGTGGGTCTCAGTTTCATGTTTTGTGTTTTATTATGCAAGGAAACCCAGTGTCTCCCGATTATACATTCCCTCATTGTTTAGATTTACCTCAAAAAACAAAAGCAAGACTGGCCATGGATATTTTTCATATAGGCACATCAACAAATGGAGAAGATTAGGCTGGTTATTTTATTGTTTTGGAACTGTGGTGGGGGGTAATCGTTTAGGCCAAAGGGGAGAAATATTTTCCCCTCCAGATTAGGTTGTTTTTATTTACACTATGTGCCTATATTTTAAATAAATATTCAACTAAAAAACTGGCAGGGTATTTTTTAATTGCTCTTCACCTCCTGCTGGCTGAGACTGCTTGTGTCTGTTCATTAAATTTAGGATTTTTTCCTAGTGTCACTAGTTGAAGTGGGGATACCCTGCGATGTGCTGGCGATCTGTCCAGGGTGTACCTGTTATGTTGATAACAGGAGCCAAGGACGAGACCGAGCATTGAACTGGACACAACTTTATTTGTCACTCACTCTCACAATGCAAGCGCTGCTGTCAGGCTGAGAGGAGGCCAAAGAGACCGCCCCTCTTCCTCACAGCCCTCTTATGCCCTGGGTGGCAGCGGAACCAGAAAGGTGGAGCAACTACCCATGTCACACAATAATATGTCCCCGTAACAACACAACACTTCCCCCCCCCTTCAAAAATGGACCAAAACACACACATACAATCGAGACCCTCCTCAAT
The DNA here is from genome assembly GCA_020510985.1 of Pholidichthys leucotaenia. Taxonomy (NCBI): domain Eukaryota; kingdom Metazoa; phylum Chordata; class Actinopteri; order Cichliformes; family Pholidichthyidae; genus Pholidichthys; species Pholidichthys leucotaenia. The sequence goes on along the minus strand of CM035844.1, from coordinate 406,200,983 downwards.
TTGAAACCCGAATCACGCGCTAAAAAATTAAACAGAAATATTCAAAGGCCCATCACATTCACTCAAAACAACTAAAGCTAGGGGGGAACAGGTGGACTACCGTCCCACCCCCACACGGCAAGACGGATTATTCTGCCGTCTATATTAAATGAACAGTCCCAAAAAGAAAAACTGCCGTGTTCTTAAAAAAATAATATAAAACACAAAATAATCCCATTTACAGAACTAAATTACATTTTGGTTATCCCCCCTTTCCATCACCATGCATAATACACATCGTCCAACCATCAACTTGCCCCAGGAGAGAAACCACTCCCCAGAAAACCGTCGGACAGCTCCACTCTGATGCACCTTCTCTTCTTTGCTCCTGAGGACAACCCACATCGAGGAACAAACACCTCCTTCTTCTCCTGGCCGCGCCACAGTTCATTGGGATACCTCCACGAGCCATCAGATAGCTGGAGGTAGGCATCATCCCCAACAGCCACCACCTGCAGCCACCCCAGGTCATCCTCTCTCTGGCATTTACCCCAAACACCTCTTGACCGAGCCTTCTCCCTGGGTCAGACCACATCCGCGACCCCCAGAGGGGCCCTACTCAGCTTCCAGTGTTTCTGTTTGGCACATCGTTTCACCATGCCAGCTGGTCCTGCCCCGCTCTCTTTCATTTTCACTGCCGGCATCACCGTTGTGACCCCCTGCTCACCGGTACCTTCCAGCCGAACTCCGGGAGTAGAATGGGTCAGCCACTCTGCGCCACCCATCGTCACAGGCGTCCCACCGCACCGCCCAGTTCCCTCAGTTAGGGTTACCTGGGCACTGGCACCGGGACCCTCCTGCGATGGCCCTGGGTGGGGTTGGTCCTGCTCATCGTCCAGAATACTAGGCAAAGGTTCGTCCCACAGAGCATCGTCCATTGTTCGCAGAACCGGCCAGTCCCACAAACCACAGCCCGACCACTCTTCTCCAATGCTGCTTATGATAGCGAAGCACAATCCATAAAACAAATCACACCCCATAATGTTCTCTCCATGGGCAGTCACTATGAACTTCAAGCTGGACACCTCCGCCGACTTGTACCGAGCCGTCAGTTCCACCAATCCCACCATGGCCAGTCTCTTCCAACACCATATCCACACAGTGGCACTGAATCACTTCTCACTCGATACTGTGGGAAGAAACTTCTCACGGATGGCCAATTTAACACGGATCTCACTGCTCCCGTGTCAGTCAGCAATGGCACCGTTACCCCATCCAGTTCCACCATGCAGTAGGACCAGCCGTTGGTACTTGGGGATAGAGTGTGAATAACTGTGGGAGTTGAAGCAGTGGGGGTGGGGGGGGGGGGTCCTTGTTGCATCTCGGGTCCCCTCGCTCGAACCGGTAACATGCCCTGGCAAAATGATGCAGGAGTGCATCATTTTGCACCTGGGCGATCCTGGGGCAGACCTCATCCTGACAGCATTAGCGCAGCCTCGTTGCTGTCCGGGTCCATTGCCTGCCCCGTTGACTGTGGTTCAAAATGGTGATGTGACGCTCTCTCGCCGAGCTCTCATGATAGCTTGTCTGCTGCTTCAAACTGCTGAGCTAACTCGATGGACTTGGCTAACATCAGCTCACCCGAGTATGTGAGGAATTTCGACCTTGTTGCCGAGCAAACAATATGCTCCACCGACTGGTTGTGGACCATCTCTTCCTCCAACGCTCCAAACTGGCAGTTGTTGGCCAGTTGGCGTAGGTCTGCTACATACTGCTGCACCAACTCGCCAGTCCGCTGGCGATGCTGCCGAAACTGGATCCTCCGGACGATGACGTTTTCCAGGGGCGCGAAAAAGTCACGCCATTAGCTCAACCACTTCCTCAAAGCTATCTCCCTCACCTAAAGTACTAAGGATATGTTGTCCTCCATTCCTAGGTTGTGAACCAACAGTGCCCGTGCCCGCAGCTTCACCAGTCTTCCATGGTCCAATGCCACTAAATACTTTTGAAAGGCAGCGAACCACCTCACCCAAGGGACGGGCGGCTCACTGGGAAGCTCCAAAAACGGCCAAATTGATGAAACCCTCGCATCCATACTTTTCACCCTTGTCGCCAAATGTTATGTCGGTAAAAGGAGCCAAGGATGAGACCGAGCATTGAACTGGACACGACTTTATTTGTGACTCACTCTCACAATGCAAGTGCTGCTGTCAGGCTGAGAGGAGGCCAAAGAGACTGCCCCTCTCCCTCACAGCCCTTTTATACCCCGGGTGGCAGCGGAACTGGAAAGATGGAGCCACCACCTGTGTCACACTATAATATGTCCCCATAACAACATAACAGTACCCTGGACACCTTGGACAAAGACTCTTGCCCAAAGACGCTGGGATAGGCTCCAGCCCTCCCGTGACCCGAAAAGGATTAAGCAGTAGAGTATGGATGGATGGATGGATGGATGGATGGATGGAAACGGGGCTCTGTTGCTGGGAAATGGGCAGACAAGCTGCGGTACTGGTCGATAAGCTCCAGCAGCCCGTGTTTATAGTTTCTCTGCTCACTTGAAAAAAATATTCTAGTAGTACAATATAAATATAATACAATATAATATAAACTTGGAAAGATGAAAAATAAAAAGATGAACAGCACTTGAAGGCTGAATAACGAGATCTGCCTGGAGCTAGTCATCGGTTTCAACTTTTCAGTATAATTTAATTTACAAACTGTCTATTTTATACATATTTTGTTGCCATTCTTTAACTATTGAATGAATGAATGAATCTTTATTTTGGATAGATTAGATTAAAAGATTAAAAGAAAGGAACAGAATAACAAAGGAAAGAAAAAAATCCAACAAGGTCAAATTAAACAATAACTCCTCTGATTATACAGTTCAGCATAAGTTATCCGAAATGAATGATGGCTGAAGCCGCAGCTTATATTGCCCACCCATATTCCATCCAAGAATTCAAAAGGAAAATAAAATAAAAGTGATTACAAATCAGAACAAAGCCAAGACAAAACGTGACAAAAAACTAAGCTACAACACAACACAGGCTGGATATGACAATCCTGATGTGAGTTTACATGTCATCTTGTATATATGTTTGGAATATTTCTTCCTTTAGTTTTTGTTTAAATTGTCCAAGCGTTGTACATGATTTTAATTCAGGTCCAAAATCGTTCCATAATCTGACTCCTTGCACTAAAACACAGTGTTGCTTGGTGGTAGTTCTCACTGAAGGTTTTTGAAATATCCATGTTCCTCTGAAATGATATTGTTTCTCCCTTATTTGGAACAACTTTTAGATATTTGCGGGCAGTGATAGATTCTTCACTTTAAATATTATTACTGCAGTTTTAAAGTCAACTTGAAAGCTTTTAATTTAAGAAAAAGAGGGTTTGTTGGTTCCCTGTAAGCAGCTTTGTTTATTATTCTAATAGCTCTCTTCTGAAGCATAAAGACTGGATATATGTTTGTTTTATATGTATTTCCCCATACTTCAGTACAATATGTCTGGTATGGGAGTATTAATGAATGATACAAAGTATATAGTGTGGGTTGATTGAGCAAATATTTCACTCTGTGTAGTATTGCAATTGATTTGGATATTTTACCTTTAATATAATTAATATGTGACTTCCAACACGGTTTATTATCAATTATTACTCCAAGGAATTTAATTTTGGATACCCTTTCAATCTCTACACCATTTACACTGAGTTTAGATAATGAGTTGTTGTGATGGTTGTTAAAGACTGTAAATTTTGTCTTACTTAAATTGAACGTTAATTTGTTTGAATCAAACCACAGTTTAAGCTTTCCTAATTCCTTTCCAAGTGTATCCAGAAGTTGTTACAAATTGCTTCCACTGCATAATAAATTAGTGTCATCTGCAAATAGTATTAAATCCATTTTTTCCAAAACTTTACATATGTCATTTATATACATATTGAATAACAATGGCCCCAAAACTGGACCCTGTGGGACTCTGCAAGTAACCTTCAGTAACTATAAGTTTTTGCTACCAACACAAACATACTGATATGTTCTTTAAGTAACTACATAACCAGGACAGTGCTACCCCCCTAATACCACAATTTTCTGGTTTCTTTAACAATAATTTATAATCCACTGTATCAAATGCTTTTTTAAGATCCAGGAATACCCCAGCTGAATACTCTTTATTTTCTACAGCAGTTGATATTTTTTCTATAAATTCCATTAGGGCAAATGCAGTTGTCCTCTTGTGTCTGAACCCATATTGCTGCTCACACAATAAATTATTCTTCATTATAAAGTTATCAGTTCTCTCACAGAATATTTTTTCAAGTATCTTGGAAAATTGCGGCAATAGTGAAATAGGCCTATAGTTTGAAAATTCCCCTCTGTCACCCGTCTTGTATATCGGAATTACTTTGGCTAGTTTCATTGCATTGGGAAATATACCTGTTTGGAGAGACAGGTTACAAATATACGTCAGTGGTTTCACTAAGCATTCAATAATAGTTTTGACTAAGAGCATGTCAATACCATCACAGTCCGTAGTTTTGCTTTTAAACGATTTAACAATTTCAATGACCTCTCTCTCGTCTGTGTTCTTTTTGAAAATGGAGTCTTTTATAGCAGTGTTTTTGCTTATTATATCACCTGTAGGCGCCCTAATGGGTATTTCTCATGCCAAATTAGGACCAATGTTAACCAAAAATTTATTAAATTCATCTGCAGGTGAAACTGCATTCACACTCTGAGTTGTTTTTTTGTTTGTTTTTTTTGTGAAAGATTGGTTGGGTAGCTTGTATTTCTGTTTTTATTTCCAAGAATATTGTTAAGTATTGTCCATGTATTTTTAATATTATCTCTGTTTTTCTCCAGCTCTTTACTGTAATAGTCTCTTTTACTACATCTCATTATATATATTAACTTATTTTTGTATGTTTTATACCGCTGCTCTGCTTCTTTTGTCCTTTTCTTTAGAAAAACTTTATAGAGTGAATTTTTCTTTTTACACACTTTTTGTAATCCCTTGGTTAATCATAGCTTATCGACAAATTTACGTTTAAGCTTTTTCTTTACTAATGGACAATTTTTTTCATAAAGAGCAGTTACAATGTTCATGAATGTATCGTAGGCTTCATTTACATCTGATACGTAGACTTTCGTTCAGTCTTGCTTCAGCAGGTCTTCTTTAAAAGAACTGATTGCATTTTCCCCCTCATGGATCGTCACCTTATCGTGGTGGGGGGTTTGGTTGCCCCAGTGATCCCAGGAGCTGTGTTGTCTGGGGCAATTTGCCTCTGATAGGGTCTCCCAAGACAAACTGGTCCTGGGTGAAGGGCCAGACTAAGAACGATCCAACAGACTCTCATGATAAATTGTATATTAAGGATTCAGTGTACCCCGCCCGGTATGGGGTTACCGGGGCCCCACCCTGGAGCCAGTCTTGGGGGAGGGGCTCGAAGGCTAGCATCTGGTGGCTGGGTTTCCACCCATGGGACCCGGCCGGGCTTAGCCCGAAGGAGTTACATGGGTCCGCCCTCCAGTGGGCTCACCACCTGCAGGAGGGATCATGGGGGTCCGGTGCTATGTGGATTAGGTGGAGGTCAAAGGCGGAGACCTTGGCGTACTGATCCCAAGCTTTCTAAACTGGCTTTTGGTATGTGGAATGTCACCTCTCTGGTGGGGAAGGAGCCTGAGCTGGTGTACGAGGTTGAGAGATATCGGCTAGATATAGACGGTCTCACCTCAACACACAGCTCCGGTTCCGGAACCAGTCTCCTGGAGAGGGGCTGGAGCTTGGCCTTTTCTGGAGTTGCCCCGGGCGAGAGGCGACGAGCAGGGGTGGGGATTCTTGTATCGCCCCACCTTGCTGCCCCACCTTACCTCTATATTGGAGTTTTCCCCGGTGGACGAAAGGGTTGCTTCCCTGCACCTTCGGGTTGGGAAACGGGTCCTGACCATCATTTGTGCCTATGCACCAAATGATGTTTCAGAGTACCCACCCTTTTTGGAGTCTGTGACTGGGGTGCTAGAGGGTGCTCCTCTTGGAGACTCCATTGTCCTACTGGGGGACTTCAATGCGCACGTGGGCAACGACAGTGAAACCTGGAGGGGGGTGATTGGGAAGAACGGCCTGCCCGATCTGAACCTGAGTGGTGTTCAGTTATTGGACTTCTGTGCTAACCACAGTTTGTCCATAATGAACACCATGTTCAAGCATAAGGGTGTCCATATATGCACCTGGCACCAGGACACCCTAGGTTGCAGGTCGATGATCAATTTTGTTATCGTATCATCAGACCTGCAACCGTATGTCTTGGACACCCGAGTAAAGAGAGGTGCAGAGCTGTCAACTGACCACCACCTGGTGGTGAGTTGGATCCGATGGCAGGGGAGGAAGCCATTCAGACCTGGTAGACCCAAACGTATAGTGAAGGTGTGCTGGGAGTGTCTGGCTGAGGCCCCTGTCCGGGACGTCTTCAACTCCCACCTCCGGAAGAACTTCAACCACATTCCGAGGGAGTCTGGAGACATGGAATCTGAATGGGCCATGTTCTCCACCTCTGTTGTTGAAGCGGCGGCACAGAGCTGCGGCCACAAGGTGGTCGGTGCATCTCGTGGTGGCAACCCCCGAACCAAGTGGTGGACACCAGTGGTGAGGGGGGCCATTAAGCTGAAGGAGGAGTCCTATCAAGCTTGACTGGCTTGCGGGACTCCTGAAGCAGCTGAGGTGTACCGTCAGGCCAAGCGGAGTGCAACTCGGGTGGTTGCTGAAGCAAAAACCCGGGTATGGGAGGAGTTCGGTGAGGCCATGGAACAAGACTTTCGGTCGGCCTCGAAGAGATTCTGGCAAACTATCCGGCGGCTCAGGAGGGGAAAGCAGCTTCCCGTCCACACTGTGTATGGTGCGGATGGGACACTGTTGACTTCAACTGGGGATATCGTCGGGCGGTGGAAGGAATACTTCGAGGATCTCCTCAATCCCACTGATACGCCTTCCACAGAGGAAGCAGGGTTTGGGGACGAGGGGGATGACTCGCCTATCACAGGGGCTGAGGTTGCCAAGGTGGTTAAAAATCTCCTTGGTGGCCGGGCCCCGGGGGTGGACGAGATTCACCCTGAGTACCTCAAGGCCCTGGATGTTGTTGGGCTGTCATGGTTGACACGCCTCTGCAACATTGCGTGGAGGTCGGGGGCAGTGCCTTTGGCATGGCAAACCGGGGTGGTGGTTCCTCTCTTCAAAAAAGGGGACCGGAGGGTGTGCTCTAACTTTAGAGGGATCACACTCCTCAGCCTCCCTGGGAAGGTCTATGCCAAGGTACTGGAGAGGAGAGTCCGGCCGTTGGTCGAAGCTTGGATTCAGGAGGAGCAATGTGGTTTTCGTCCTGGTCGTGGCACATCGAACCAGCTCTTTACCCTCTCGAGAATTCTTGAGGGTTCGTGGGAGTTTGCCCAACCAGTTTACATGTGTTTTATGGACTTGGAGAAGGCATTTGACCGCGTCCCTCGTGGATTTTTGTGTGGGGTGCTTCGGGAGTAAGGGGTATCGGGCTTGTTGTTACGAGCTATTCGGTCTCTGTACGACCGTTGTGAGAGTTTGGTTCGTATTGTCAACACTCGGTCGGAGTCATTCCCAGTGAGAGTTGGACTCCGTCAGGGCTGCCCTTTGTCACCGATCCTGTTGATAATTTTTATGGACAGGATTTCTAGGCGCAGCCAGGGAATGGAGGGTGTCATGCTTGGTGACCACAGGATCTCATCTCTGTTGTGTGTGTTTAGAGTTTGTATCGGGTTACTAAATTGGGGAGGGCCTGGTTAGTGTGCTTGCAATTTTGTTTGGGGGGGAGGGGTGTTGGATATGAATGTGGTGTGTATAGTTAGGGTGTACCAATATAGCAGTACTCCGGGTGTAGTGGGAGGTGACGCCCTGTCCTTCCGGTGGTGGCGTCACGGGAGTATAAGAGGGCCTAGCGGAAGGGACTCCGTCTCTTTGCTGTGGACTCTCAGGCTTGTCGTGAGTGACTCCTGTGTGTTCCTGTTCGAGTGTTAATAAAACTACAAAACAGTCACCTCCACTCCTCATCATTTATGGACAAAACAGAGAGATTTTGCGTATTCGGATAAAATAATGTCACATGCCATGATAAAATATTTTCTGTCACTGTTCCTTTCACAAAGGTTGCCTCCCACTGTGGTGATCCACGTGTACGTAGGTAGTGGGCCGAGGACGTTTTTCGTGTTATTGATCGATCCACATCAGGATAGTACGCCATTTTTTTTAAATATAGTGTTCTCTATTTTTGGTAAATCTGAGAAAATTTGTTGGCAGCCTCAGTTTGACCACATTTTTTTAATAAACTTACATTTTTTATCGTCAGTCCTCTCCAGCATCTTTCAGAGCAGCACTAGCTGATGAACCAATCAGGTTGCAGTTTTGTCCCCCAGGTGACCACATACACCAATCATGTTTGACTTAATCAGGACCCTGAGTCTTTCTGACAGCTGATTTATTAATAAGAATTCATTTCTAAAAGAAAAACGCACTAAAGACTGTAACAATCTGTACCTCCTTTAAAACTGTTGAATTTTACTTCACTGCTTTTTTTCTACATATTTATTTGATTCTGGTTTATTATTATTTTTATCTGATACCCCCGGACTGTTTTCAGTCTATGTTCCCTGTATTCCATTGTACATATTCTTAACCCATTATGTATATGTACTGATTTTTTGTACTTTGTTTGTTTTTCAATAAAGTTTAAGAAATATAAGAATGTCTTTAATTAGCTAAAAAAAAGTATTACATTGGTTGAAGTAAACAACCAGACAAGTGCAAAATTACAGAACATAATTTATTTATTAATAAACCCTGATTCATTACCTCAGAGCATTACCTAGATTATCCCATTTATTCTATAGAAAAAAACCATTATGCCACAAGACTATTTTAACACAACATCTTTATCAAATTTAATATTGATTCATAGTCAGCTATTACACCAGTATCATTTGTGTATTTAAACCTGATCAGAATGTCAAAATAAACTACTTTGTCTGCTACCCAATTGATGGGGCCTTGGTATGGCTCTATCTTTATTGGTAACGTCTCTTATGTCAAATCAGACCCACATTTTCATTAGTTACTGTGAAAGTCAGCAGGGCCATCTGTGGAGTGCTGCATATGGAAATACAATTCAGTATTCAGGTAGGAGCATTCTCTGGACTTTGTGAATCTTGCTACAAAGGAAAGTAAAATACTGTAACTGAAAAGACGTATAAAAATATAAGCAGCTGGATAGCCACACTTCAGATGTGCCAGTCCACATAGGCTTTCATAGACAATGCTACATCTAGTATCACGATAAAAGAAGTATTGAGAGCCTGAAAAATGAGACAGAAATCAGCTTAAGCGAATGATGAGTAAGCAGCTTTAATCTAATTAACTCCAGCTGAACTGACCATGGACATTAATGACTGTAAACATTAATAGTCAATTTAAGACAAACAAGACAAAGAGACAGTGATGCAGACAGGTCCAGGAGATGCCAGGAATGTCTGAGCATGTGGACTTACCTGGAGACCAGAAGAGAAAATGTTAACACAGTGTAGCTGTTCTCTTGAGAATGAGCATTTCTGCAGTAATGACAGTCCACACTTTGAAGATTCTCAGTCATCCAGGTGGGTCAGTATGCTGCAGGAAAGCTCAGTCTGGTCAACTGGAATCAAGGATTTTTTACTCTGAATGATGAAATGTTAGAGTAAAAAAAAAAAAAATTAAATCCACTTGACTTACCTGAACTTTCATTCAGTGCAGTTGTCCGCAGTTAGGCTTCCCACCCAATTTTGCCTCTCTTACAATATTTTAGATGAGCAGTCACATTATTATTATTAACCTTTATTTATACAGGTGGTCTCACTAAGACACAAGGTCTCATTTTCAAGAGAGATCTGTCACACATACTTCAGATACAAATCCCCAACCAACCGGGGTCTCTGCTCAACAAAAACAGGTTCCAGTCTTCCTAAGAGCACCACATATGAAATAAATGTTAGATCATTATAGTAGATACACATTTTATTTATTTATTTATTTATTTGCTAATCTTATAAAAACAAGAACTAAATCAGAAAAAGACCCTGCTCCAAAACCTAAAACACAGAACAGTTTTCATGCTGGGGCGGCGCGGTGGCGCAGTGGTTAGCACTGCGGCAGCACAGCAACTCACCCTTGGCCGGGGGATCCTGGTTTGATCCCAGCCCCTGACCAACAGTGATCTGTATGGAGTTTGCATGTTCTCCCCGTGTCTGCGTGGGTTTACTCCGGGATTTCTCCGGTTTCCTCCCACATGCCAAAAACATGCAGGTTAGGTTAACTGGCATCAAACTGGGGATTCTAAATTGTCCTTAGGTGTGGATGTGAGAGTGAATGGTTGTCTGTCTGTCTGTGTTGCCCTGCCATGGACTGGCAATCTGTCCAGGGTGGACCCTGCCTCTCACCCAAAGATGCTGGGATAGGCTCCAGCCCCCCCGCGACCCAAAAAGGATTAAGCGGAAGAAGATGAATGAATGAATGAATGAGTTTTCATGCTGGTCTGATGCAGTTGGATGCTGTTTTTCACCAGGGATTCTTTCATATCAGCAGGACAACACCAAAGACATGGAATTACTTTATTTAGCGATATGCTACACAAGACAAGGGATGGGGGGAGCAGCATTTGGTTCTAATATTAACTATGGAGATATGTAACATGAAAAGAAAATACATATAAAAACAGTGGTGTGAAAAAGTGTTTGCCCCCTTCCTGATTTTTAATATTTTTGTATGTTTGTCACACTTAAATGTTTCAGATCATCAAACAAATTTCAATTTTAGACAAAGATAACACAAGTAAACACAAAATGCAGTTTTTAAATAAAGGTGTTTATTATTAAGGGAAACAAAAATCCAAACCTACATGGCCCTGTGTGAAAAAGTGATTGCCCCCTAAACCTAATAACTGGTTGGGCCACCTTTAGCAGCAACAACTGCAATCAAGTGTTTGTGATAACTGGCAATGAGTCTTTTACAGCACTGTGGAGGAATTTTGGCCCACTCATCTTTGCAGAATTGTTGTAATTCAGCCACATTGGAGGGTTTTCGAGCATGAACCACCTTTTTAAGGTCATGCCACAGCATCTCAATTGGATTCAAGTCAGGACTTTGACTAGGCCACTCAAAAGTCTTTGTTTTATTTTTCTTAAGCCATTCAGAGGTGGACTTGCTGTTGTGTTTTGGATCATTGTCCTGCTGCAGAACCCAAGTGCGCTTCAACTTGAGGTCACAAACAGATGGCCGGACATTCTCCTTCAGGATTTTTTGGTAGACAGCAGAATTCATGGGTCCATTTACCACAGCAAGTCTTCCAGGTCCTGAAGCAGCAAAACAGCCCCACACCATTACACTACCACCACCATATTTTACTGTTGGTATGATGTTCCTTTTCTGAAATGCTGTGTTACTTTCATGCTGGATGTAATGGGACACATATAATGTAATGGGTAGCACGGTGGTGCAGTGGCTAGCACTGTTGCCTTACAGCTAGAAGGTTCCTGGTTCGAATCCCCAGGCTGGCAGGGGTTGGAACCTTTCTGTGTGGAGTTTACATGTTCTCCCTGTGCTGCATGTTTTTACTCCAGGGGCTCCGGTTTCCTCCCACAATCCAAAGACATGCATGTTAGGTTAATTGGCTGTTCTAAATTGTCCCTAGATATCTGTTTCCTATAGGCCCTTAGAATAGAGGGTTAGTACTAGTGAAAGCGCTTTGAGTGGTCTTTGTGACCTGAAAAGCGCTATATAAGTGCAGGTTAGTTAGTTAGTTAGTACATACCTTCCAAAAAGTTCAACTTTCGTCTCGTCAATCCACAGAACATTTTCCCAAAAGTCTTGGGGATCATCAGGATGTTTTCTGGCAAAACCAAGAAGAGCCTTTATGTTCTTTTTGCTCAGCAGTGGTTTTCATCTTGGAAGTCTGCCATGCAGGCCATTTTTGCCCAGTGTCTTTCTTATGGTGGAGTCATGAACACTGACCTTAACTGAGGCAAGTGAGGCCTGCAGTTCTTTGGATGTTGTTGTGGGGTCTTTTGTGACCTCTTGGATGAGTCATCGCTGCGCTCTTGGGGTAATTTTGGTTGGCTGGCCACTCCTGGGAAGGTTCACCACTGTTTACCTTGTGTTCTTATTAAAGACAAAAATAGAAAGGAGATGTTTTTACCTTCTTTGCATGTTTCGACTGTTCACTGCAGCCTTCGTCAGAAGTGTCAGCTGATTACTGTGAGGTGTCATTTTATCATCTGACTTTCGTAGGCAGGGCCAGCCCAGCAGACCTGTCAGATCAAGCGAGCCGGTCCCGCTTTTCGCCGTCCGATGGTCTCTGGAGAATGTGGTCCCAGGTGTGGGAAAGCATAAAGGCCCCCTCATCTCGGTTCATGCTATCTTTTCCCCGCTTCCTGATTTCTATGGCCTCCTTGATCCAGCGTTTGTGTCTGTTGTTCTCCGATCCAATAATTTTTGCATTGTCCCGGTCCATGATGTGATCATTTCTTTTGCAGTGATCTGATATTGCTGATTTTAATGTTTCTTGTTCTGCCTTTTCTTTCTGTGATCTTGTGAGTCGTCCTTGTGTTTCCTTCTCACATTCCTTCTGGTGTTCTTTTTTCCTTGTGGTGAATGATCTTCCGGTTTCTCCAATGTAGGTTTTGTTGCATGATCTGCATGATATTTCATATATTACATTGCATTTTTTGTCTTGTTCTGTTTTGTCCTTGGGGTGTACTAATAACTGTCTTAATGGGGGCAGCAGTGGCTCAGGAGGTAGAGCAGGTCGTCCAATAACCACATGGTTGGCGGTTCAAATCCCGCTCTCCCCAGGCAAGACACTTCACCCCCAATTGCTCCTGGTGGGTCTGGAAGCGCCATGTTAGGCAGCATGCCACCATCAGTGTGTGAATGGGTGGATAGCAGGATCTGTAAAGTGCTTTGGTCATCAAGAAATGAGAATAAAAGCGCTATATAAGTGAATACCATTTACCATTTTTAATTTTTTGTGTGGTTTTACTGCTGTGTTTATTTTGTATTTTTTCATGATCCTTTGAATTGGTTCTGTTATCCCTTGGATGTATGGTATAGTTATGGTGTCCTTGTTTTTGATTTCGGCTTTTGTTCTGTGTCTTGTTTCCTGTTTGTTTTCTTTGTTTTTGATTTGCTGTCAAGAGCAAGTCAAAAACATTTAGCATGAACCGGGATGAGGGGGCCTTTATGCTTTCCCACACCTGGGACCACATAATCCAGAGACTTCTCACACAACACAACACACTGCCATCTACAGAAGTTCTCTGATGACTCTGCGATCGTTGGCCTCATCTCCAATGGAGATGAAGCTGAGTACAGAGGGCTTATCCAGGACTTTGTGGACTGGTGCCATCGGAACTGCCTCCAGATCAACGCGAGGAAAACTAAGGAGCTGGTGGTGGACTGCCGCAGGCAAGGACAACCCCTCACAGCACCAGTAAATATACAGGGAACAGACATCGAGATGGTGACATCCTATAAGTACCTGGGTGTTCATCTGAACAATAAACTAGACTGGTCACACAATACTGACACACTCTACAAGAAGGGACAGCGCAGGCTGTTCCTGCTGAGGAGACTCAGGTCTTTTGGTGTACAAGGGGCGCTGCTGAAGACATTCTATGACACGGTGGTGGCATCAGCCATCACTTTTGGAGTGGTCTGCTGGGGCAGTGGCATTACTGCAGCCGATAGGAAGAGACTGAACAAACTGATCAAGAAAGCTAGCTCTGTCCTGGGGCAGCGCCTTGACCCAGTGGAGGAGGTAGGAGAGAGAAGGACGGTGGCTAAACTGTCATCTCTGCTGGAGTCCGAGTTCCACCCTATGCAGGACATACTGAATGCACTGAGGAGCTCATTTAGCAGCAGACTACATCATCCCAGGTGCACAACCGAGAGGTTTCGCAGGTCCTTCCTACCAACGACTGTCAGACTGTACAACCTAAGCAGGGCTGCTCGCAGAGATAGCAAAAAGACGTAACAAACTAATAGTTTTTTGAATGCAAAAGATGCAATAGACTTACACAATGGTCCCCTCCGGCATACAACTAGGAAAATACCGGTCGCTATGGAGGGTGAGAATATGTATGGGCACATAATCATACCATGTAGGATTACTAAGTAGACGGTTATGCTGTTTCATCCCATCTAGCAACAATGCTCTGCACTGTGTGTGTTTATATATTTACATATTTATTCCATCTAGCTACAATGCTCTACACTGTCTGTGTGTGTGTATATATATATTTTATAGTAATATGTACATATGTATATTAGCTGCTCTTGCTTGCTTGTTTTTTTCTTGCCTTCTGATTGTTGCTCTGAGTGTTGCTATCCCTGTGCTGTTGCAATCCTGGAATTTCCCCGTTGTGGGACTAATAAAGGCTTATCTTATCTTATAAGATAAGATAAGATAAGATATATATTAGATATACTGTATATATATATATATATAAGATATATATATATATTATTAGGTTTATAACCTTTTCCAGACGGATAGATCTCAATTACTTTGTTTCTCATTTGTTCCTGAATTTCTTTGGATTACAGCATGATGTCTAGCTTTTCAGGATCTTTTGGTCTACTTCACTTTGTCAGGCAGGTCCCATTTAAGGGATTTCCTGATTGAGAACAGGTGTGGCAGTAAATTATCTTATCTTATCTTATCAGACAGCGGAAAGCAGGACCGGCTCGGTGGATCTGACAGGTCTGCTGGGCTGGCCCTGCCTAAGAAAGTCAGCTGATAACATGACACCTTGCAGCAATCAGCTGACACTTCTGGCAAAGGCTGCAGTGAACAGTTGAAACATGAAAAGAAGGTAAAACATCTCCTTTCTATTTTTGTCTTTAATAAGAACAAAAGGTAAATAATTAAAAGAAGACAAAATAAACCTACTTGAGCTAGGTTCACCACTGTTCCGTTTTCGCCATTTGTGGATAATGGCTCTCACTGTGGTTCGCTGGAGTACCAAAGCTTTAGAAATGGCTTTATAACCTTTTCCAGACGGATAGATCTCAATTACTTTGTTTCTCATTTGTTCCTGAATTTCTTTGGATTACAGCATGATGTCTAGCTTTTCAGGATCTTTTGGTCTACTTCACTTTGTCAGGCAGGTCCCATTTAAGGGATTTCTTGATTGAGAACAGGTGTGGCAGTAATCAGGCCTGGGTGTGGCTAGAGAAATTGAACGCAACTTTCCAAAGATGTGATAAACCACAGTTAATTTATGTTTTAACAAGGTGGCACATTCTTTCACACAGGGCCATGTAGGTTTGGATTTTTTTTTACCCTTAATAATAAACATCTTCATTTTGTGTTTACTTGTGTTATATTTGTCTAATATTTAAATTTGTTTGAGCTGAAACATTTGTGTGACAAATACACAAAAAAATGAGAAATTGGGAAGGGGCAAACACTTTTTCACACCACTGTATAGCGTTATTATGCTTACCTAGCAGCCTTGTCAGCCCATCTTTCGTTCACATTTACTTCCGACAATGACACAGCTCATTGGTCGAATTCAAGTCAGGTGACCAAGGAGCACTGTTTTGATTGGTTAAGCATATAGCAGTCAGGTTTTGTAAATAAAGTTTATTTTTCATAAAAAAATACACACATACTTAGCCTGCCAACAAACAAATTCATGTTTTGAAAAATATGCATTAGCACATCGGTGAAAATCAGCTACTCTCTGGCTGGGGATCGATCATCTCAAAAACTAAAGCCGATAGATCCACTTGGCCCATTGTTTAGTGACCATCACTTGCAAATCCTCAATATACAGTACCTTTAAATCTTCAGTCTGGATTCAACTCTGCCCTCCCGCTTACATCACTGTAACTAGCATTGACTGGCTAGTTCCTAGCCTTTAGCTCATATGTATCCTGAGCTCAGTGTGGGTCAGGTTGGCCCCAGGATCTTTTGTGGCATGGGAGGAGAATTTCCGTAAATATCCTTACATTTGTCGGTGACTGAGAAAAGTCCTTACAGTTTTGTGGGGGTTCTCTGCTTGCACCTGTGGGGATTCTGAGTCCCGACTTCACCTGTTACCCTTGAGCCAGCTAAGGTTTTATGAATGAAAAAATGCGTCAGTGGTTTACAGGGGTGTGTGGTTTCAGTGGTTGATCTGACTGGGGTACAATAAACACAGAAACTTTCACAAAAGGAGTGGCTAAATTGCTAGTTATAAGGTGGCTAACTGACATTAGCTAGCTGGTCAAGATGATGCCTAAGAACAATGCATATGGTCAGATGTTGGTAGATGAACAAGGATTCCACTGGGGGTGAATAGTATTTATAGAAAATAGTGATCTAAACCAGCTGGGTCAACAATTAAGCTAATGCTAGGCGGCCTATCAGTCAGATGACCAATACTGACCGACCAGCTAGCCAAGTTAATGCTGAAAGAGCTCGATGTAGCAGCACAGTGAAAATATAATAAGCCAGAATGGCATGAGATCTAATATCGACTGGATTAGTGAACCAGGTGGAAACATGTTAGCATGGAAATGTGCTAGCTTACTGCTTTCCACATGATTGACAGCTAGGATGGCCAATAATCGAGCAGTGGGCAGTTATCAAGGGCTGGGTTTACTATGTAAATGACGTCCTATGACAAATCCAGAACAGACAATTTTGCTTTTTGGAGTGAAAAAAATGACACTGTGTGTGTGTGTGTGTGTGTGTGTGTGTGTGTGTGTGTGTGTGTGTGTTTAAGACAAGTGAGCTTTTTGATATTTTTTCAATAATTATGTGACCAACAGACCCCTTTCATAAGGTTAAAACCTAAAAACCCACAAATTTTCAACCAATGACCCCCTTAAGACCTCTAGAAACAATGTCAACGTGTGGAAAAACTGCATCATATGCCTCCTTTAAACTGGTTCCAGGAATGTCTGAAGAAGGAGGACACCCAGGTGGAACAGCTGGGCTCAGACCTGCAGGTCCAGGTGACAAAGCTGGTGATGGCACTGAGGGAGATCACCAAGATGGAGAGACGGCAGGTGATAGAGCGCGGACAGCAAGACTGCTCCATAGTGAGGGACCACATGAGCCAGACACTGAGAATCCAACACTACCTGGCCTCACTGCTGGCTGAGAAAGACCCCTTCCTGCTCGTCTGGGTGAGACCTGGTTTTAACAGAAACTAGCAGACACTCCAATTATTGTGGAACAATTAACTATCATTGACACAAAAGCTGTGTTCCCATTGCTAAAATTTTCCAGGAATGGGTAGTAGCTATAGTTACATTTACTCAAATAACTTTTTCACATAGAAAGAAATGTACTTTTCTGAGCAGTTTTATTGCCGGATATTTTTCACTCGTGATTTCTTGAAGAAAAAAAAATATTCTTTTACTCATTTGGTTATACATAATTTCACTGATTTGATGACTGCCAGTCGAGTTTTTTTTTCAGTTTTTCTTCTAATCAAATTTGAAAACACTGGCCTTTTATTCTAGCTGGGGAAATAATTGATATATTCTTCTTCTTTCTTTGGCTGCTCCCTTCAGGGGTCTCCACAGTGATCATCTTCCTCCATCTCACCCTCTCCCTGCATCTTCCTCTGTAACACCAACCCTCTCCATGTCCTCCTTCACTACATCCATGAATCTTTTCTGTGGTTTTTGACTTTTCTTCCTGCCTGGTAGCTCCATCTTCAACATCCTTTGTCCAATATCTCCACTATCCCTCCTCTGCACATGTCCAAACCATCTCAGCCTTGCCTCTCTGACTTTGTCTCCAAACAGTTCAACTTGAGGTGTCCCTCTGATATACTCATTTCTAATACTGTCCCTCCTAGTCACTCCCAATGAAAATCTTAGCATCTTCACCTCTGCCACCTCCAGCTCCATTTCCTGTCTTTTTGTGAGCTCCACCATCTCCAGACCATACACCATAGCAGGTCTTACTACAAATCTTCCCTTTGACTCTTGCTGTTACCCTTCTGTCACAAATCACCCCTGACACACTGTCTCCATCCACTCCACCCTGCCTGCACTCTCTTCTTCACCTCTCTTGTGCATTTTCCATTACATGGCAGCACAGCAACTCACCCTTGGCCGAGGGATCCTGGGTTCAATCCCAGCCCCCAACCAATAGTGATCTGTGTGGAGTTTGCATGTTCTCCCCGTGTCTGCATGGGTTTACTCCTGGATTTCTCCGGTTTCCTCCCACATGCCAAAAACATGCAAGTTAGGTTAATTGGCATCAAAACTGGGGATTCTAAGTTGTCCTTAGGAATGACTGTGAGAGTGAATGGTTGTCTGTTTCTCTGTGTTGGCCCTGCGATGGACTGGCAATCTGTCCAGGGTGTACACTGCCTCTCGCCCAAAGATGCTGGGATAGGCTCCAGCCCCCCTGCGACCCGAAAAGGACTAAGCGGAAGAAGATGAATGAATGGATGGTTAACCCCAAGTATTTAAACTCATCTACTTTCACCACCTCTTCTCCTTCAATCTTCACCGTTGCACCTGCCTCCCTCTCATTCACACTCATGTATTCTGTCTTTCTTCTATTGACTTTCATTCCTCTTCTCTCCAGAGCATACCTCCACCTCTCCTGGTTCTCTTCCATCTGCTCCCTACTCTCTCTGCAGATCACAATGTTGTCTGCAAACATCGTGGTCCGTGGAGACTCCTGCCTGACCTCATCTGTCAGCCTGTCCATCACCATGGTAAACAAAAAGGGTCTCAGAGTTGAACCCTGATGTAACCCCACCCCCACTTTGAAACCATCTGTCACTCCTACAGCACACCTCACCACCATCTCGCTGTCCTCATCCATGTCCTTGGCAGCACAGTGGTGCAGTGGTTAGCACTGTTGCCTTACAGCTAGAAGGTTCCTGGTTCGAATCCCCAGGCTGGCAGGGGTTGGAACCTTTCTGTGTGGAGTTTGCATGTTCTCCCTGTGCTGCGTGGGTTTACTCCGGGGGCTCCGGTTTCCTCCCACAATCCAAAGACATGCATGTTAGGTTAATTGGTTGTTCTAAATTGTCCCTAGATATCTGTCTCCTATAGGCCCTTAGAATAGAGGGTTAGTACTAGTGAAAGCGCTTTGAGTGGTCTTTGTGACTAGAAAAGCGCTATATAAGTGTAGGTTAGTTAGTTAGTTAGTTAGTCCTGCACCACCCTCACATACTTCTCTGCCACTCCTGACTTTCTTATACAGTACCCCACTTCCTCTCTTGGCACCCTATCATATGTTTTCTCTAGATCCACAAAGACACTGTGCAACTCCGCCTGACCTTCTCTGTACTTCTCCATCAATGCTCTTTGAGCAAACATTGCATCTGTAGTACTCTTTCTTGGCATGAAACTGTGCTCATTGATTGTCACCTCTCCTCTTAACCTGGCTTCAACAACTCTTTCCCATATCTTCATAATGTGGCTGATCAACTTTATGCCTCTGTAGTTACTACAGCTCTGAGCATCACCTTTTTCTTGAAATTTGGTACCAAAACACTTCTTCTCCACTCATCAGGCATCCTCTCACTCTCCAAGATTGTGTTAAACAATCTGGTTAAAAAGACTGCTGCCATCTCTCCTAAACATCTCCATACCTCCACAGGTATGTCATCTGGACCAACCGCCTTTACATTCTTCATCCTCGTCAAAGTTAACCCGAACCCATCAGTCACCCTTCTGTGGGGAGTTTGCATGTTCTCCCCGTGTCTGCGTGGGTTTATCCTGGGTACTCCAGTTTCCTCTCACAGGCCAAAAGCATACAAGTTAGGTTAATTGGAGACTCTAAAGTGGCCCTAGGTGTGAATGTGTGTGTGAATGGCGAAGGGATTGGCACTGTATCGTGGCTGCCTCATCCATCCAAATGGATGCCCTGAATTTCCCTCTGGGGATTAATAAAAAGTATTCAAAAAAAGCTACCCTCACTTCTGCCTTGCTAATGCTTGGGACTTCTTTGTTCACTGTCTTCCCTTCATCCATCCTCCTCTCTCTTATTTTCTTTATTCATCAGCTCTTCAAAGCACTCCTTCCACCTTCTCAACACGCTCTCATCACTTGTTAGTGCATTACCATTTCTGTCCTTAATCAACCTAACCTGCTGCACATCTTTTCTAGCTCAGTCTCTCTGTCTAGTCAATTGATACAAGTCCTTTTCTTCTTCCTTAGTGTCCAGCCTCTCATACAACTCACTATATGCCTTTTCCTTTTCCTGTGCCACCTCTCTCTTTGCCATGTGCTGAGATTCCAAATACTCCTGTCTAGTTTTTGCATCTCCCTGACTATCCTGATTTTTGTTTGCTAACCTCTTCCTTTGAATACTTTCCTGTACGTCCTCATTCCACCACCAAGTCTCCTTGTTTTCCTTTCTCTGTCCACTGGATAAACCACATACCTTTCTACCCGTTTCCCTCAATACTTCTGCTGTACTTTCCCAGTCATCTGGTAATTTTTCCCTACCACCCAGAGCCTTTATCAACTCCTTCCTGAACTCTGTGTGACCTTCTTCCTTCTGTAACTTCCACCACTTCATCTTTGGCTCTGCCTTCAGTTTCCCTCTTCTTTCTTTCCAAAGTCATCCTGCAGACTACCATCCGATGCTGTCTAGCTAAATTCTCCCCTTCCACCACCTTGCAGTCTCCTATCTCTTTCGGATTTAACCTTCTGCACAAGATGTAGTCCACCTGTGTGCACCTTCCTCCACTCTTGTAAGTCACCCTATGTTCCACTCTCTTCTTAAAGTATGCATTCACCATAGCCATTTCCATCCTTTTAGCAAAATCCACAACCATCTGTCCTTCCACATTTCTCTCCTTAAGACCATACTGTTATATAGTCATTTATATGGTTCATATTATATGTATATGTTTTGAGCTCTTATTTGTGTGGCACAGGGTGGTGGCTTCGCCTCCCAGTTCCTCCAGCCCCAAGGCTATAAGAAGGGCTGCAGGTGGGAAGGCGATCTCTTGGCCATCTCCTCTGCATAGTGGTTTGGTGTGGTTAAGTTACGGTGCCCTTTAATAAATGTGTGTTCAGTTCAGCACCTGGTTTGGCTCCAGTCACTGACATAACATTTTGGCAACGAGGATCGAAGTGAATAAAACTAGAGGTATGGAAGTGTGTGGCCCCCCCATTCAGCTGGTTTTGGAGCTCCCGGGCGAGCCACCTGTTCCCTGGCCTGGGTGGTACGATGCCTTCCGGAAGTATATGGTGGCGCTGGACCTGGGAAAGATGAAGAAATTAAGGGCACGTGCGTTGCTTGTGCATAACCTGAGAATGGAGGGACAACGGCTCTTGGGCACCCTTGGTTACGCGGATGATTATGAAGAGGTGGTTGAGCTAATGGCACACCATTTCCGAACACCGGACAACGTCATCGTCCAGAGAATTAAGTTCCGACAGCGCCACCTACAGGTGGGCAAATCCATCCAACGGCTTGTGTTGGACTTGAGGCACCTGGCCACCGAGTGTCGGTTTGGCCCATTGGAGGAAGAAATGGTTCACGACCAGTTGGTGGAACATACCAACTGTGCTGCGGTCCAGTCGAATTTGCTCACATTTCCGGGTTAATTGACTTTGTCTAGGGTTGTCGAGTTGACTCTCCAGCTGGAAGCAGTGGATCAGCTAACTTGGGAGCTGAGTGAGCTTCTGTCACCATGAGAGTCGGTATCCCCCATGGCTACACAAGTAGTGGACCCAGACAGTGATGGGAGCATTGAGGATGACGTGGGAGGTGCCAACACTGTGAGGATGAGGTCTGCCCCTGGGAAGCCCAGATGTATGGGCTGCGGGCCCACGAAGCACCGCTACAAAGCCAAAGATTGTTCAGCAAGATGGAAGTGCTGCGGCAGGTGTGGCTGTTTACATCACTACGCGAGGGTGTGCCAGTTGGCTGAGCAAGGAATTCAACCCCCCTGCCCCGACTGTGTCCCTGAGCACCAGTGGGTACACATATTGCATGGTGGAGTTGGATGGAATGGAGGTGCAGATGCTGATTGACACAGGGGCGGAGAGTTCCTTGCTGAACTGGGCTACAATGAGGCAATTCTTTCCACACTACAGGATTGGAGGTGACTCATCCCCACTTTGCAGCTATGGAGGAGGACAGTTGGCCACGGTGGGAACAATCAGATTGACTGCTTGGTACAAGTAGGCAGAGATGGCTGATGTTGAAATTGTCGTGATGGCCCGTGGCGCAAACATCATGGTCTACAACCTCTTCTATGGCCTCGGCTTCGCCATTAAGAGTAGTGCTGGGAAAGAGTGGTCGGGCTGTGGATTGTGGGACCGACCGGTTCCAAGAGTACAGGACGATGCTGTATGGGATGAAAAGTTGATTGGCACCTTGGAGAGTGGACAGGCTTTGTCTCACTCAGGGTCCCGGCAGGAGGGCCCCAGTGCCAAAACCCAAGTCACCCTGGACGAGGGTACTGGGCGGCACAGGGGAGCGCCTGCACCATCAAGCGATGCCGAAGGGATGGTCCCAGGTGTTCCCAGAGCCCGGCTGAAGTGGGCTGGTGGACATGGGGCCACATCGGTGAGACCCGCAGTGGACTTGGAAGAGGTCGGGGCAAGACTGATTGGCACTAAGAAGACAAGTGCCAGGCAGAGACCCTGCAAGCCGAGCAGAGCCCCGCAGGGAGTCACGGACTGGGTTCGGGCTCGAGCAGAGGCGAAGTCACGATGGGTACGGGCCAAACGGCAGGTGGCGGACCACCAGGGCTGGCTGAGGGTGGTGGCCGGGTGGAACAACGCTTACCTCCAGCTGTCGGATGGCTTGTGGCGGCACCCAAATGAGCTATGGCGTGCCCTGGAAAAGACCAAGAGACGTGGCCCTGGACGAGTGAAGCATTCGGCTGTGTGGAGGAGGAGGTGCACCAGGGCTGAGATGACCAGCTGTGGCCCGGGAGGTGAGCCACCTCCAGGGCCGGACTGATTAAAGAAAAGTCCAGGGGGGCCACGGGGTCATCTTCCCCAAGCCGTGTGCATATAGGTTCTAGTAGTATGTGTGTTCTAAGTGTTTTGGTGTATATATTTATATTTCTGAGTGTTGTTTTGTGCTTTGTTTAGATTAGGAAACACGGCAATCATTTTTTTTAGTTTATACATCCGCCTTGCCATGTGGGGGGTAGGACTGCAGTCCACCCATCCTCCCTAATTTTAGTTGTTTTGTGTGAGTGTGTTAGGCCCCATTTGGTGATTTCAGTTTTGTTTGCTCAGTGAGTGGTTTGGGTTCCAAATTGGGGAGGGTTTTGATTGTATGTGTGTTTTGGACTTTTCTGTGGTGGTGGGGGGGGGGGTTATATAGTCATTTTTATGTCATTTATATGGTTCATATTATATTCTCTGGTATCACCGCAAATAAAGTTTCAGCTAAGGATCCAGCTAGAAGCCAACGCAAAAAAAGGTCAAGTGAGCCATATTCCTTTGTTTCATCTGCTGAGTAATGCAATGTCTTATCACCTTAAAGTATGTCATAATTTGTCTCAGGTTTAAAACTAGTTCATAACTCTGATCGGCGCTATAGAATTAAAGAGAAATAATATTCCTCTTTTCATTAAATTCCATTTTTATTTTTAGAGTAACTCAGAATTTCTTTTCCATATAATTAGCTTTTATAATTTTCTTCATCAAATTTGTGTCCAATTTTCTTCATCTTTTGGTTACAGTTATTTCAGTCTCCATTTTCATCACAGTTACAAATTCATACTAAGGTTGCCTTGGTTCCACAAATGTGATTATACTCTTTTGCTCAATAATCAGTTACAAGTTGAATGTAATGCTTGATACTTGATCATTTCACTTTGAATGTTGAATGTAATGTCATTTAATCTGATTCTGATCATTAAAACTGTAAACAGTATATGGAAGTTTCTGTTGATTTCTTTTCCTGTGTTTGTTTTTGAAGTCACCCAGGAGAAGTCATGAAAATTTGAGACTAATTGATTGAATTATTAATTGATTGTATAAAGATTAGTTATTATTAAATTGTCCAAGTTTTTGGACTGGTTCCTCTTTACGAGTGTTTTCCTGTTGTTTGTGAGTGTTGGCAGTAATGCAGTAAACCTCCTTTTCCACATACACCTCTAAGTCTAAATTAAATAATCTTTGTACCTTATAACCAACTAATTGTTCCTACAGAGCTTTTTTTTCACAGATGAGGCTTTTTTTTTTTTTTTTTACAAAATTGAGTAGCAAATTTACTAATCATTTACTAATCATACCCCCTGCTGCTACATGAGAAAGCCCATGTAGCAGAACAGCAGTCTGGTGGAATAATTTATGTAGCAAAATGGGTTTGTTATTGCATCATTTGTAGAATCTTGAAGTGTTGTCAAATGTTGCCCCACTTTTTTTTTCTATTTTTTTTTTTAATCCATCGGTAAATTTCAGCTTGTGGTGATGTTTCCTGGGCGTTAGTGAGCATGTCATGTGATAGTTGTTCTGTCAGTGTTAAAAGAAGAGATGCTGTGGTGTGGTGTCCTATTGTCTGCAAGTTGTTTTCCTTAGAGATTCGATCTGTGCCATTAGTGTGTGCAGCACATTTGCATATGGCTAATTTTGAGATCTTTGTGTTAGATTGGCTTTCCTGTTGATGTAATCATGCCTGTTTTTTTCCACTTTTGTGCAAAATGATGGATAGTAGAAAAAGCATATTGGCTGTCCGTGTACATTATGAGTGCTTTTCTCTGACTTGATTTACAAATTAATTTAATTTTGTTACTTTGCAAAGTTCAATGGTTAGATGAGGCTGTGATAATAACACTGTCATGCATGCAAGGTGTCTGGATGGTGAGAGGACCGATATTTTACTTTGTGACAAGATGACTGATATTGCATGTGTGACCTTTAGGGTCAAGGGATAAAAATGAATGAGCCCTGCTGAGGCCTGCACAGCCATAGAGGCAGCTATAACAGCCTGCACACATGGTGGCAATGCCCTTGCAACAGGGTCAAGTCTTGTGGAGTAATATGCTACCGGATGCATTCTGTGCCATTTGGCTGAAGGAGGACTGACGTCATGTGCCCCTCTCTACAATCAACCATTTCCACAAATGGTTTTTTGCAGTTGGGGAGTGCCAGAATGTCAGTGCTGACCAAAAGTTTTTCATTTTAAGAAATGCCTCTTCTGCCTCAGGTGTCCATTCAATATTGTCCACCTGAGCCACGGGTGTTTAGTAGATGAGATCAGATAAGGGTTGTACCTCAAATGGATAATTTGCAATCCAAGAGCGACAATAATTTAGAGTACCCAAAAATGACATCATGTCCCTTTTTGTGATGGGTTCTGGTGCTTACAAAATGTGGCCTAGATATTTGACTTGTTTTTTCCACAACTGTAATTTTTCCTTGTTGACTTTGTGGCCTTGTTCTGCTAAAAATTGCAGTAAGACAAATGAATGAATGTGTGCCTCTTGTGTACTGCTTGTTTTCAAGTATGACTGCAAACCAAAACTGATGATCTGGATGTATTGGTGGCCAATACAGAGTTTTAATGACCAGTCTGGAGGATGGATTTGCAAGGAATGTTTTTTCATAATTTGGATCTGGGCCACTCAAATGTCTGTCATACATACTGCAATGATATTGGTCTGTGGCCTGCTGTGTAGTAGGGATATTGGACTCAAAATATTGCATAGCTTTTGTGTGCAAATCTGATGTCACTGAGCCTGGCCTGGCCGAAACTAAACGCAGTGAGTAGCAGTGCCTTGGCCCACTGACATCCTGCAATACATTTACTCCTGTCACA
This sequence comes from Pholidichthys leucotaenia, assembly GCA_020510985.1. NCBI lineage: Eukaryota > Metazoa > Chordata > Actinopteri > Cichliformes > Pholidichthyidae > Pholidichthys > Pholidichthys leucotaenia. Next base: position 406,175,186 of record CM035844.1, on the reverse strand, counting down.
TGTGGAAGATGTGATGCTTTCATACCATTCTCCGTTGGGAAAATTTATTGTAATGTCCTGAACCTGCAACGTCACTTCAGGTAAACACTGCATTGTCAACGTCAGAGCAAAGTCAGGTAAATGAATGTCTGTTATGTCAGTGTTAACGTCAACAGTTTCACTTATCTTTGGTGCGGTCAGTCAGGCATTCAGCCTGCGAGGTACCTCCACCCCTTCTCCTCCACTGCTGGCATTTAGGACATTGCCTCCCCCAGTGGCCCTTTTGTCCACATTGATGACAAACGTCACGTTCCCCTTGCCACGGCCAGCCTGCCCCATGCCTCCTCCCGCCTCCCTTCCACCACTGAGGTCCAGTTCCGGTGCCACCCTGAAAAATAAAATTGGGGGGAAGCTCTGCCCCCCCCCCACACACACACACACCCACTTTGTGTCAGCAATTACGCAAACAGGAGTTAGTTTTTCTTTCAGGTTTTTTCCTTTTTTCTTTCCTTTCCTCCTCTATCATCTCTGCATTATAGCGTGTAGCAATTGATTATAGGTGTGATAAGGTACAAGGATTTTTTAAATTTATATTTAGAATTGTGTGTGTGGAGACGGAGGCTCACTTCAAGTCCATGCACACACTGGAAAAACTCGTTTTTGGGGTACCAGTCAAACTTGGACAATTTATTAATAAATAATCCTTGAACCTGTCCTTAACCAGTCTCAATATTCGTGAATTTTTCTGCCATGACCCAGAAATATTGAGACTTCAGACACATAAGAAATCAAGCAGAAACTTCTCTATACCATTAACAGTTTTAATAATCAGACTCAGGTTAAATGACATTACATTCAATTGATTTGTAAGCAGGCGAAATGATCAACAAGTGTCCAATATCATATTAACTGGTAATGGATTCCTGAGCATAAAGTCTATAGTTAAACCTTTGTGTATACAAGAGAAACCAGATTTTGAATTTGTGACTGTAATGCAATGGGAGACTATGGAATAACTGTAACAGAAATATGGATAAAATTGGACGCAATTCTATGGGAAAATGATAAAAGTTGATTATATGGAAAAGAAAACTTTGAGTTACTCTACAAAAAGGACAGAGGTTATTGAAAAGGGAATTTTAATTTTCCTTCAGCTTACAGCTCCTATCATAGCTTATGGACTAACTTTAACATGAAAAATTGGTCATATTCAATTATAATTAGACATCACATTTAGCCCAGCAGATAGGAAGTGGAAGTCTGGCTTACAAACAGCTGTGTCTTCAGAGTCCAGCAGTGATCTTGAACTCCAGCAGACGGCACAAAGAAGGAAAGACTGCTAGCAGTCCTTTCAGTTACAGCGGTGATGGCACAGACTTAGCAGCAGGGCGACCATAGAGTGTAGCCAGCAGGAGAGTGGACGGCTGGCCCCGGGGCAGGTGTGATGTCTTTCTTGAGCAACAGATCCTTTCCTGGCCCACAAATTTAGAATGTCCACCAGCTGATAAGAACACACACAGGCTGAAGGAAAATGGATATAAACAGTTCCACCCACGAAATCCTAGTTCTCCTGACGTCGTGGTACATGGGTGAGGCAGTTTCGAGGGAAAAAGTTCAAAAACTCAGTATCAGTCCATGTTACGTCTGTAAATGACCAGGCAGGAGGCGAGTCTTCATGCAGCTAACAACTAACTTTATTACACAGAACTGGGGTTTATATACAGAGTGGGCCGTACCTGCCAGGTGTCATCCTGGTGGTGGGCATGGCATCTCACATACACACATTCATACCCAACATTCTCCCCCCTTTAGAAAAAATGCAAAACCACACACACAATTGAACCTCGCAAATTTGAAACCCGAATCACGCACTAAGCAGAGAAAAACGAACAGTAATAACATGTGGTCTATCACATTCACTCAAAGAACAACTAAAATGGACTTTGTCTCTTGAAAATACAAAATAATCCCATATCACTCACATGCACACCACCAAACTGTACATACAAAACACATATACAGTATATATATATATATATATATATATATATATATATATATATATATATATATATATATATATATATATATATATATATATATATATATATGCCAACACTCGGTCGGAGTCATTCCCAGTGAGAGTTGGACTCCGCCAGGGCTGCCCTTTGTCACCGGTCCTGTTCATAATTTTTATGGACAGGATTTCTAGGCGCAGCCAGGGAATGGAGGGTGTCATGCTTGGTGACCACAGGATCTCATCTCTGTTGTTTGCAGATGATGTTGTCCTGTTGGCTTCATCCAGCAATGACCTACAGCTCTTGCTGGGACGGTTTGCCGCTGAGTGTGAAGCGGCTGGGATGAGAATCAGCACCTCCAAGTCCGAGTCCATGGTCCTCAGCCGGAAAAAGGTGGATTGTCCTCTCCGGGTTGGGGACAGGCTCCTGCCCCAAGTGGAGGAGTTTAAGTATCTTGGGGTCTTGTTCACGAGTGAGGGGAAAATGGAGCGAGAGATCGACAGACGGATTGGAGCAGCATCTGCAGTGATGCGGACGTTGTACCGGTCTGTTGTGGTGAAGAGGGAGCTTAGTTCTAAGGCAAAGCTGTCGATTTACCAGTCAATCTACGTTCCTACTCTCACCTATGGTCACGAGCTTTGGGTAATGACCGAAAGAACGAGATCGCGGATACAAGCGGCTGAAATGAGCTTTCTCCGTAGGATTGCTGGACTCACCCTCAGAGATAGGGTGAGGAGCTCAGTCATCCGGGAGAGGCTCAGAGTAGAACCGCTGCTCCTCCACATTGAAAGGAGTCAGTTGAGGTGGTATGGGCATCTGATTAGGATGCCTCCTGGACGCCTCCCACTTGAGGTGTTTCAGGCACGTCCCACTGGGAGGAGACCCCGGGGCAGACCCAGGACTCGGTGGAGAGACTATGTCTCCCAGCTAGTCTGGGAACGCCTTGGTATCCCCTCTGAAGAGCTGGAGCAGGTGGCTGGGGAGAGGGAAGTCTGGGCTTCTCTGCTTGAACTGCTGCCTCCGCGACCCGGACCTCCGGAAAAGCGGTAGAAGATGGATGGATGGATGGATGGATATATATATATATATATATATATATATATATATATATATATATATATATATATATATATATATATATATATATATGTACAGTGGGGTAAAAAAGTATTTAGTCAGCCACCAATTGTGCAAGTTCTCCCACTTAAAAGATGAGAGAGGTCTCCAATTTTCATCATAGGTATACCTCAACTATGAGAGACAAAATGAGAAAAAAAATCCAGAAAATCACATTGCCTGATTTTTAAAGAATTTATTTGCAAATTATGGTGGAAAATAAGTATTTGGTCAGTAACAAAAGTTCATCTCAATACTTTGTTATATACCCTTTGTTGGCAATGACAGAGGTCAAACGTTTTCTGTAAGTCTTCACAAGGTTTTCACACACTGTTGCTGGTATTTTGGCCCATTCCTCCATGCAGATCTCCTCTAGAGCAGTGATCTAGAGGCAATTTTTTTTTTTTTTTTTTTGTTACTTATTTGTACCCATAGGTAGATTTTGGTTTGCAGTCTGGTGACAAGCCACCGGCTGCTGGTCGCTGCGTGCGCGAGCGCCCTAAACCTACATGTTTTTTTTTTGTTTTTTTTTTGGTATGCGGGAGGAAACCGGAGAAATCCCGGAGTAAGCCCACGCAACACGGGGAGAACATGCAAACTCCACACAGCTCACTGTTGGTCGGGGGCTGGAATCGAACCCACGATCTCATGATCCCCGCGATCCCCCAGCCAAGGGTAAAACTGTGCTGCCACAGTGCTAAACCACTGCGCCACCGTGCATTGCTCCGCACTGTGTGTTTACATATTCATATATTTATTCCATCCAGCTACAATGCTTTGCATTGTGTGTCTGTGTGTGTGTATATATATATTTTATAGTAATATGTACATATGTATATTAGCTGCTCTTGCTTGCTTGTTTTTTTTTTTCTTGCCTTCTGATTGTTGCTCTGAGTGTTGCTATCCCTGTGCTGTTGCAATCCTGGAATTTCCCCGTTGTGGGACTAATAAAGGCTTATCTTATCTTATCTTTTGGGGCTGTCACTGGGCAACACAGACTTTCAACTCCCTCCAAAGATTTTCTATGGGGTTGAGATCTGGAGACTGGCTAGGCCACTCCAGGACCTTGAAATGCTTCTTACAAAGCCACTCCTTCGTTGCCCGGGCGGTGTGTTTGGGATTATTGTCATGCTGAAAGGCCCAGCCACGTTTCATCTTCAATGCCCTTGCTGATGGAAGGAGGTTTTCACTCAAAATCTCACGATACATGGCCCCATTCATTCTTTTCTTTACACGGATCAGTCGCCCTGGTCCCTTTGCAGAAAAACAGCCCCAAAGCATAATGTTTCCACCCCCATGCTTCACAGTAGGTATGGTGTTCTTTCTCCTCCAAACACGACAAGTTGAGTTTTTACCAAAAAGTTCTATTTTGGTTTCATCTGACCATATGACATTCTCCCAATCCTTTTCTGGCTCATCCAAATGCTCTCTAGCAAACTTCAGACGGGCCTGGACATGTACTGGCTTAAGCAGGGGGACACGTCTGGCACTGCATGATTTGAGTCCCTGGCAGCGTAGTGTGTTTCTGATGGTAGCCTTTGTTACTTTGGTCCCAGCTCTCTGCAGGTCATTCACTAGGTCCCCCCGTGTGGTTCTGGGATTTTTGCTCACAGTTCTCGTGATCATTTTGACCCCACGGGGTGAGATCTTGCGTGGAGCCCCAGATCGAGGGAGATTATCAGTGGTCTTGTATGTCTTCCATTTTCTAATAATTGCTCCCACAGTTGATTTCTTCACACCAAGCTGCTTACCTATTGCAGATTCAGTCTTCCCAGCCTGGTGCAGGTCTACAATTTTGTTTCTGGTGTCCTTTGACAGCTCTTTGGTCTTGGCCATAGTGGAGTTTGGATTCTGACTGTTTGAGGTTGTGGACAGGTGTCTTTTATACTGATGACGAGTTCAAACAGGTGCAGTGCACCCAGTTGCTATCTACCCCCAGGGTCAAGGCCCCCCTCGCTGGCAAAAATGTCTCTACCCATCAATCGGTGCTTCTTCCCTCTGGGCCCGCCATGCTGACGTTCGGTGCACCACCTCTCCGTGCCTGATGAGCCGCTCCCGACTGCCTTACGCACGTCATGGCCCGTCATGGATCCAGACACTCCGACACCCAGTGGCCAAACCTCGGGGAGAAATGAAGCCTGTTCGGCAGCATCATCCGCCACCTCAGGTGCCTCGCTGTACTGCCCAGCACCCTCATCCAAGGCGCATTGCTGCCTGCAAGCTGTTGCTGCTCAACTCCGGGGCTCATGACGTCACCCTTGCCGGTCTCGTCCTCTGACCCCGGCTCCTCGCCGCTGCCTCCAGCACTCATGGTCCTGGTGCTCCACTGTGCCATCACCACGTCCTGCTGCAGCTGTTCCCCTTCTGGGCATTCAGCATCATTCCCGTCGACACCACTGTCTGACCCAGGCACCTCGACACTATTCCTGGCACCCTCGCTCCAGGTGTCCCGCTGCGTCACTTCAGCGTCATGCAGCTGCTGACCTTCCCTGGAACCCTTGGCCTGCTTGGTCCCACTCTCCTGCTGTTTAGCTTCCAACAGCGGGACTGATTCTTGTTTCACCTCCCTCTGCTGTCTTCGCACACCATGATGTCCGACCTGTCAGCACTGTGGTCCCACACCAGATTGCGCTCCACAGCTGGCTTGTTCTCCTCAGTGACTGGGGACTTGCCCACGCTTTGTCCTGGCCCCTCTTCCTGGCAGTTCTCTCCCTGAAAGCGCGGAGCGGGCGCTCCAATGTTGGTGCTTTCCATAAAAGCCTTGCCGGTGTTAGTCTCACTCAGCTTGGCCTCTTTCTCCACCTGCTCCAGTTCTGGCTGGTTGATGGGTGGAGGCCATATCGGTCCCTGCTCTTCCTCCATTTCGTCATTGCTCTCTGGGTCCCCTTCACTCTCAGTGTCACTCTCACTGTCAGTGTCGTATTCACAGTCCCTGTCAGAGCCATATTCACTCTCACTGTCCACAAAGCCCATGTGAACTTGTTCTGGGCCACTGACCGTCTGTCCGCTGATTTGAAGGGTGAATCCCAGCTCTTCGATCAAGTCCCACCCCATGACATTTTCACCCTGGCATGCCACCAGGAACGGGAATGCTGGAAGTATTTTCTTGCCATACTGCACTGCCAACATGATGGTCCTGCTGGTACCAGAGTTCCCATCGTCCAACAGTTCCACTGCATCCGGGCACCGGGGGGTGAGCCTCCGAACCCAGGCCTCACTCACGAAGGACTGCATGGTGGCGGTGGCTAACAACATGGGCACCCTCATGCCATCCAGCTACATCACCCGTTGTGGTCCTGACCAACCTTCAGGGCGCGTGATGTTTGCACCGTCTCCGCTGTCGTCAGTGGCCAGGGACTCCTCCACACGTGGCCCCAGTTCTCCCTCAAGGTCCAGCTTGGTGCCCAAAGCCTTGTTTCAGCATGAAACTAGCCTGTCAGCTAGCCTGTCCGTTGACTGTGACTGAGTCTTTAGGTTTCCCAAGCTAACTAGCTCCATCGACCCTAATGCCAAAAGTTCCTTCACCCGCAGCTCCCTGGCCCTCATCTGCTCCATGAAGTGTGCTGTCATGTGCGCAATGGCATCTTTGTAGCACTCTTCCGCCCCCAGTGAGTCGAGAATCCTTTGGCCCTCTGTGCCAAGGTTATGGACCAGGACCCTCCAGCGCTGCTTCCCGTTAAACCAAGAGAAAACCAGCTTTCTGATGTAGTCTTTGAACTCCTGTCTCCACACCGGCCATGAATCAGAATCAGAATCAGAATCAGAATCAGAATCAGGTTTATTGCCATTGTTCATGTAGTACACAAACTAGGAATTTGTCTCGGAATTTGTCTCATGAGGTCACTGGCTCACCTGGGCTCTCCAGAAATGGCAGTAAATTTTGAGGTATCCAGCATGCACCCATTTTTCACCTCACTGCCAAATGTTACATCTGTAAATGACCAGACAGGAGGCGAGTCTTCATGCAGCAACTAACTTTATTACACAGAACTGGGGTTTACAGACAGAGTGGGCCGTGCCCGCCTGGCGTCACCCTGGGGGTGGGCACAGCATCTCACACACACACATTCATACCCAACAGTCCACTTTAATGGTGAGTTAAAGAAAATCAATAGAAAAAGTTCAGCAGTATAAAGATGGCTTCTGAGGAGAGGGAAAAGGGCATTTTGGAGTTTAACTCCAAGTAAAAGGTTTGAGCTCAACACCAAAAGATGATCTCTTCTCAGATGCCAGAAAAAACAGAAAAAGACTTAACAAAAGACAACTTTAAGAACTTTAGAAAACTCGACAAAGATTAAAACAAAGACTGAACTGAAACAGAAATTTAACTGAAGTGCTAGGGCATTTCCTCTATTTAACAGAGCACGCTCCTTGGATCATAAAATAGGACTGGCAGCAGGAAGAGCCAATTATCGTCCATCGCGGGAGAGTCGAATGGGCTATGGTCCAATAAGAAAGCAGTCCTTTGTCTGTAATCGACCAATAGAATGAAAGGGGTGTCATCTCGGTGCACAACCGAGAGGTTTCGTAGGTCCTTCCTACCAACGGCTGTCAGACTGTACAACCTAAGCAGGGCTGCTCGCAGAGATAGCAAAAAGACGTAACAAACTAATAGTTTTTTTTTTTTGAATGCAAAAGATGCAATAGACTTACACAATGGTCCCCTCCGGCATACAACTAGGAACATACCGGTCGCTATGGAGGGTGAGAATATGTATGGGCACATAATCATACCATGTAGGATAACTAAGTAGACGGTTATGCTGTTTCATCCCATCTAGCAACAATGCTCTGCACTGTGTGTGTTTATATATTTACATATTTATTCCATCTAGCTACAATGCTCAGCACTGGGTGTGTTTATATTTATATATCTATATATTTATTCCATCTAGCTACAATGCTCCGCACTGTGTTTTTATATATCTACATATTATTCCATCTAGCTACATTGCTCCGCACTGTGTGTGTTTATATACTTGCATATTTATTCCACCTAGCTGCAATGCTCCGTACTGTGGGTGTTTATATATTTACATATTTATTCCATCTAGCTACAATGCTCTGCACTGTGTGTTCATATATTCATATATTTATTCCATCCAGCTACAATGCTCTGCATTGTGTGTCTGTGTGTATATATATATATTTTATAGTAATATGTACATATGTATATTAGCTGCTCTTGCTTGCTTGTCTTTTTTCTTGCCTTCTGATTGTTGCTCTGAGTGTTGCTATCCCTGTGCTGTTGCAATCCTGGAATTTCCCCGTTGTGGGACTAATAAAGGCTTATCTTATCTTATCTTATCTTATCCAACAGAGACGGCCTGCGGATTGGTTGGTATCAGTCAGATGACTGGCATAAGTTTCAGAAGGCATATACACATTTTAACTGTGAAATTCATTATATACTTAATATGAAATCTAAGCTAACTTCAATGATTCATGACTAACTTTCTGTGAGCATGCACTTTTATAAACTTGTCCTTCTATTATTATCATGCATTAGAATAAGGTTCATTTAAGCATTTTCAAACATGCAACACATTTAAAATCAATGATTAATGAAACATTTTGAACCCATCATTGTCCAACAGAGGCGGTCATCTTCAACAGTGTTCTGAGCAGTATTAACTGGAAAAATAAAGTCTTGAGGAAAAAGGATTATTTCAGCAGATAAAACCCCAAATTCCAATGTTGATTAAATCCAACATGTCCCTGAGTTGACAGGAGGCAGCAACATTGAGCTGTGGATAATTCCTTGCGACTTGTGGAATGCAGTCAAGGGATCTGGAGTATCTCACAGAGTACTCTAAGCATAAAACTGCCTGTTTGGGGAGGAAGCTTCGGGATTTATGACTCGTAAAAGGGGCTGCACGGTGGCGCAGTGGTTAGCACTGCGGCAGCACAGTTTACCCTTGGCCGGGGGATTGTGGGGATCGTGGGATCGTGGGTTCGATCCCAGCCCCCGACCAACAGTGATCTGTGTGGAGTTTGCATGTTCTCCCCGTGTTGCGTGGGTTTACTCCGGGATTTCTCCAGTTTCCTCCCACATGCCAAAAACATGCATGTTAGGTTAATTGGCTGTTCTAAATTGTCCCTAGATATTTGTTTCCTATAGGCCCTTAGAATAGAGGGTTAGTATTAATGAAAGCGCTTTGAGTGGTCTTTGTGACTAGAAAAGCGCTATATAAGTGCAGGTTAGTTAGTTAGTTAGTTAGTAAAAGAATCCATTCCTGGCACGAAATGTGATCTTTATCGGCCCTTTTACCATGGAATGTGTTTTCAAACTGTGGTCCTTAGGTGAAGGAAACAATTCTTGACCAGACTTTTGGGTGAAACAATTTCTTTAAGGTGAAGAGTGATTTTCTAGATTGTAGCCACATGGATTGATACTACATATCCCCCCTTTGTATCATTGGTGAGCTTCGGTCAGCATTGGTACACATCCTTGGCAGCTGATTCCAATTGGTGACTCTTGACCAAAATGCTGGGCTAATGGTTTTGATGTCCATAAGCACTAGCTTGTAAACACAATCTATTCCCGAGTATAGATCTTTGGGTTTGTTTTACTAAAAAAAAAAAAAAAAAAAAAAAAAAAAAAACTTCTAGGAATCTTCAAAAAAGATTGAATAAGGACAAAAATAAAATTGCAAAATTGTCTAAAATATACTAAAATACTGTATATGCCTGTAAAGACTCAAAATTCTGGGTACTAAAGTACAAAAATTCAAAAAAAAATGTTTTACATACCTGAGGTAAATGTTTTGGTTTTAGTTTGAATGTGCACAAAAATCAAAATAGAGTGCAAGGAATTTATATATATATATATATATATATATATATATATATATATATATATATATATATATATATATATATATATTTGTATATAAGCATGAATGTAACTCAAAAATTCTAGGAGTAAAGATCAAAAAGAAAGGTACAACAAAAATTATTACTTATATTTGAGGGAGAGGTTTAGGCTAAGCAATATTGAGGTAACTCAAGGATGTTCAAACTGGATTTGTTTAGCTGGACTAAACCATGGTTCCACAGATGTCTGAGTCATAGGGTGTTTGAGGCCTTTATTCTGAAAAACTGAGCAAACGTAGAATGTCATCCTTGTTCTTTGACTGGCAATGAGGAGTAAATATGTGACTACTGAAAAAGGGACAAGATGAGGTGAAAACAGGCTCATTGCTAAAGTGTTAACTGAAAGTTTCTAGCTACCTCTGGGAGTAACAAAGACACCAGCTGTGTGTGAGCATAGTCAACCTTTAACAAGAAGTGCAACAAGATCAAGACCTTGTTGAGTTTGACTGAAGCTTCGGAGCAAACATTCAAAACCAACACAGTATCTTGCAAAGTTTTGGTAATGGTTTGTGGTTCAACTACCTAGCGTTTCGGGGTAGCGGTGTTGACCGAGTTAATGGTGGATGTGCTAAAGCTAACAAGAAGCCCTAACGATGAGGCTGTTACTGAGAATCCACCTAAGGATTGTTGACTTTTTGTCTTGGCTCTGCCCACTTCTGACTGGGTGACTGTAGGTGTGATTGCTAGGTAGAGGGCTAAACTGAAAAAAAGGAGGGCCATCATCCTGGCAAACAAATAGGAGTGAGTGATTTTAATCTCAACCTTCTTGTTGGTTTTCTTTAGAAACCTGAGTGGCAGATGAAAATTATTCTCAGAGGTGGAGTAACTTTTGTTAGAGATTGAGCTCTAGGCTTTTAGTGTTTCATCACCTTTAAAGTGAATTTTGATGTCAGCGCAGGCTAATGGTATTGGAGGTTTTGTGTGTACTATTTTGAAATAGTAAGTTGATGACACTGAATGAAACTTTGCAGGGTCTTTTGAGGTTAGCTTTTTAATGAAGTCAGTTAGTTTTGGGTTAACTCTTTCCTTTTGGAGGCCCTGGTGCAGTTAACTGATCGGGATAGAGACGTGCGACCGAGTATACCTGAGGCTGATAGTTGGCTAACAGTTATCTATCGGGCGCAGGCTGGATTTTAAGCTTATTTATTGACTTAATGGGACAGTGTTGTCCCTGACAAGTCCCATGGGGGTTTTGTGAGCTTTGATCTGATTGCAATGGACCCATTTGGAGATGGGGTCCTGGCGACCTTTACGTATCTTGATTTGGTACATGTCCGGCGAGAGTTTATCTGTGATCGTGTATGGACCTGTCCACCTGGGGAGGAATTTCTGAGCGAGTTTTCCTGCCCTTGAGTTAGTCTGTCCTGTTTGAGAGATGAAGGAGTAGTAGAAAACTGTGTCTCCCACTTGGAGATCATCATGGGAGGCTTTCTGGTTGTAGTACGCTTTGCGTCCTTCAGCCGATCGGTCCAGATGTTTTGGGGCAAATGCAAAAGTCTGTTGGAGATGTTTGATCAGGTCAGTCATGTATTGGTGGGTAGTGTAGGCTGTGGCAACACTGGCTTCTCCAGGTTGGTAGAGCAAATACAGGGACAAAGTCATTTGCCGGACTGTCATCATTTCGAAAAGTGAGACCCCAGTAGCTTCGTGGGGTGTGGCTTGGATGGCCATCAAGACCAGGGGGAGTTTTACATCCCAGTCTTTTTGGTGTGGTGAAACATACTTCTTCAGTATGTTGATCACAGTTTGGTGGGCTCTTTCAACCTGTCCAGAGGATTGTGGGTGGTAGCTAATATGGAAGATAGCTTTAACTCCCCAGGTTTTCCACAGCTGTTGCATGACCTTAGCTGTGAAATGGGTGCCGTGGTCAGAGTTGATTTGGATTGTTCATCAACAAGTAGGCCATGGTTTCTACCATGTCATTAGGAGCAGGCAAACACTCGACCCATTTGGTGAAGGCACATGTGACTGTGAGGAAGTGTTTGTTACCTCTGGCTGACCATGGAAGGGGACCTACCCAGTCAATTTGGTAGTCAGACCATGGGAATGAGATGCCTCTTTTCTGTAGGGGTGCTCGATGAATTGGGTTGGTTGGTTGGTTGGTTGAAACTGGCAGCAGACAAGACATCCATTGATGTAGTCCGCTACATCCCTTCGCATGTATGGCCAATATGCCACTTGTTTGAAAGCCTTGTCCTTCGCTTTGATGCCTTTGTGTCCTGCAGCTGGGAGATCGTGGGTATGAACAATCATCACCCCCCTCTGGTTGCAAGGGACCACAAGCACAGGCACAGGGAGTTCATTGGAAACATGAACCAGAATGCAATGGTGCAGCTGCAGAGAAGTTCGTGTGGCATAAAGCGGCTTCAATCCCACAATGTCAGCGAAATCTGAGTCGGATGGTGCATGGAGTACAGGATCCAAGAGATATTGTATCATTTTGTGGCTCGCAGGGTCAAGGGCCTGAAGAGAGATAAGGTCAGCGTCAGAGAAAGCAGAGTCAACCGCTAGAGGGCCTGTGGGTTGTGTCGGGTCCTGGGCCTTGTTTGTCTGGGCCCTGGTGACTGTACAAACCGTAGGGGTGGGCGGGTGGGACTCTGCAGTCAGCACCAGAGTAGGATCAAAGGACCAGGGGGTGCTTTGTATGGCTCCTTGTTTCGCAAGTGAGTCCACAAGGTTGTTCCATTCTTTGTCCTGACCTGGTGTACGCGAGTGACCTCTGATCTTTTTCCAGTACACTTGGAGGTTGTTGGAGGTGATCAGATGATCACATGCTCTGAAAAGGTCTTGATGTTTAACCGGTTTGTGATTGGAGGTTACAAAACCTTTGGCCTTCCAGAGTGCCAGATGACACGTGAAACTGAGGCATGCGTAGTTAGTTGGTGCAGATGACCAATGTGCGAATGCCATGGTCTCCAGCAAGTTGCAGTGTAATGAGCACACCTGTGATTTCTGCATACTGGGATGATTGGGACCCCATTTGAAAGCTGTGGGGTTAACAAAGCTGATTGTTTAACCATGCCACGCCTACTCCAGGACGGATGTGGGTTTCATGTTGGAAAGAACAACCACTGACATAAACGGTGACCATATCTTGACAGATGTTCTGGTCGAAGTAGTGATGGTTAGGATCTTCACTGACTGTAGGTGGCTCTGCATGAATGGATGGTCCTGGAGTGTCCTCAGAGCACTGTTGGCAGGCTGCCAAGTCTGTGCCGAGAGGGCTCCTTAATTTCTGTGTGTAGCGGACCTCAACATCAAAGCTTTGTAGAGTCATCAACCAGGAAGCTATTCTGGCATTCTTCACAACACCTTCTCTGATGTGTTGACTATTAAGAAAAACCACTGGGTGATGGTGAGTCTCCACCCTGATTCTCTGGCCACCCATATAGTTGGAGAAATGTTTGATTGCCAATATGGTAGCCAGAAGGGCTTTTTCACAGTCCAACTATTTCAATTCTGGACCAGAGAGGTCGTGGCATAAGCCACGACTCGTTTGCCATGGTCGTAGATTTGGTATAATCCAGCACTTAAGAACCCCACTTGTAGGAAGAATGGCTGGTCACAATTGGGATAGGCCAGACAGGGTGCTGTGCATAACTTTTGCTTTAAAGCTAGCATAGCCTGTTCTTGAGCCTCAGACCAGATAAAAGGGGTACATTTCTTAGGAGGTCTGTCAGGGGTTTTGCCAAGTCTGCATAATCCTCAGTGAACTGGCGTGAGTAGTTGCATACGCCTAGAAAGCTCCAGAGTTTGGAGATGTTAGTAGGGGTCTTGATGTTTAGAATGCCTTGGATTTGTGACGTTTGTGGTAGGACCCCGTTGGATCCCACCAAGAGACCAACATAGTTGACTTTGGTTTTGTACCATTGGCACTTGAAAACAGAAATTTTGGCTCCTGCTCGTGTGAGCTGGCCAAGAACATGGTTGATTTCAGTCTGGTGGGCATCCAGAGTTGGACTCTGAATGAGAATGTCGTTCACATAGATGAGATTGCCTCTGTCTCTGGTGTCTGGACATGCCTTATTCAAGAAGATGTTGAACTCTGCAGGAGAGTTAGCAAACCCAAAGATTTTCTATGGGGTTGACATCTGGAGACTGGCTAGGCCACTCCAGGACCTTGAAATGCTTCTTATGAAGCCACTCCTTCGTTGCCCGGGCGGTATGTTTGGGATCATTGTCATGCTGAAAGACCCAGCCACGTTTCATCTTCAATGCCCTTGCTGATGGAAGGAGGTTTTCACTCAAAATCTCACGATACATGGCCCCATTCATTCTTTCCTTTACACAGATCAGTCGTCCTGGTCCCTTTGCAGAAAAATAGCCCCAAAGCATAATGTTTCCACAACCATGCTTCACAGTAGGTATAGTGTTCTTTCTCCTCCAAACACGACAAGTTGAGTTTTTACCAAAAAGTTCTATTTTGGTTTCATCTGACCATATGACATTCTCCCAATCCTCTTCTGGATCATCCAAATGTTCTCTAGCAAACTTCAGACGGGCCTGGACATGTACTGGCTTAAGCAGGGGGACACGTCTGGCACTGCAGGATTTGAGTCCCTGGCGGCGTAGTGTGTTTCTGATGTAGCCTTTGTTACTTTGGTCCCAGCTCTCTGCAGGTCATTCACTAGGTCCCCCCATGTGGTTCTGGGATTTTTGCTCACCGTTCTCGTGATCATTTTGACCCCACGGGGTGAGAGCTTGCGTGGAGTCCCAGATTGAGGGAAATTATCAGTGGTCTTGTATGTCTTCCATTTTCTAATAATTGCTCCCACAGTTGATTTTTTCACACCAAGCTGCTTACCTATTGCAGATTCAGTCTTCCCAGCCTGGTGCAGGTTTACAATTTTGTTTCTGGTGTCCTTTGACAGCTCTTTGGTCTTGGCCATAGTGGAGTTTGGAGTCTGACTGTTTGAGGTTGTGGACAGGTGTCTTTTATACTGATAATGAGTTCAAACAGGTGCCATTAATACAGGTAACAAGTGGAGGAAAGAGGAGCCTCTTAAAGAAGAAGTTACAGGTCTGTGAGAGCCAGAAATCTTGCTTGTTTGTAGGTGACCAAATACTTATTTTCCACCATAACTTGCAAATGAATTCTTTAAAAATCAGACAATGGGATTTTCTCGATTTTTTTTTCTCATTTTGTCTCTCATAGTTGAGGTATACCTATGATGAAAATTGGAGACCTCTCTCATCTTTTAAGTGGGAGAACTTGCACATTTGGTGGCTGACTAAATACTTTTTTGCCTCACTGTAGATGTACTTTATTGATCCCAAACTGGGAAATTACAGTGTAACAGCAGCATGACAGTTGACAGCCAAACAACAGAAGCACACACAACAGACAAAGGGATTACCCATGGAAAGTAAAAAAGAAACTAACACGACTATAGAACCTATATACATCATAGCTTAATATATGACGATGACCATGACCTAAACACATGAATCATCCCATTGCATAAAGGAGGACTATCAGGAGCAGAGTGAAATGTGAGGTACCAGTTAGTCTGTAAGGTGCAGTGTGGCAGCATAGCTATGACCAGAATACAACATCATAGTAAGTTATTGTACAGTGAAATTGCATGTGGCAGGAAAGATTTCCTGTACCTGGCCATTCGACAATGAAGCTGTAGTAGTCTTAAGCTGTAGTAGTCTTAAGTAGCTTAATCAAATAGATGCGATCGCCGACCATAGCATCAGGGTATTTACGCAAGTAGTAGTCAATGTCTTGTAAATAAGCCCTGGTATCAGGTGACCCACTGGTCGAGGGGTCAAATTTGGTGATGTGGCGAGCAATCTTATCGAGGTCTCTGTTGGATGGGATTTGCAGACGTCTTTCACGTCGTCATCCGAGATTGCGAAACGGGTCGGGCGAGCACACTCCGTGAGAGTCCCCGTCCGATTAGTGGATACCTTCCTTTGTCGGCGAAACCGCCCTGTTCATGGTTCCTGGCCTTGGTTCTCTTTAACGGTAACCTTCTAGCTCTTCTTTGATGTCCTAAAGGCCTTCTTGTGCTTCTGGTAGGAGCAGTTGACATTTCTTGTAGTCAGATTCTGTGTCGTTTAGTTGACCTTCAACTCTTCTGAGTTTGTTCTCGGTGTCCTGAAGGGCAGTTCCTAATTCCTTGTTTTCTCGCCGAAATGAGGTATTGTTGTCCTCCAGTCGTTGCTTTTCTTGCTTTACCAGGTTCAAATCTAGTAATGCGTTATCAAGTTCAGCTTGGGTATCTTCATGTTCTCTGTGAGCTTGTTTCTGCTTTTTCATTAGTGATTTGTTAGCTTCCTGGAGAGAGAAGATTGTTGATTGTTGTTTCACCAGTTCCTTTTCAGCATATCATGCTTTAGATTTGGCTACTCTTAACCTCGCGACTAATGCTAGTGTGAACGTCCTTAACACACTGTGGAGTTCCTTTGCTTTTGGTGGGTTATTAGTGCATTCATCCAAAAGTTTTTCAGTGATTTGCTTCAAATCTTTGGGGGGCGGACTTCCAGGATTTCCAGGACTTCCGACCTTATAAAAAATAAGGTCGGAAGTCAGTCCTTCCAATGTTGCTTGAGGGTCATCCAGTTTGGTAAGTGGATCCGAAATGTTTTACTGTTTGTTTAACAGTTAGCTTGAAATCAATTTGTTGATCATAGCTAAAGTTGTGAGTCAAGAATTAAACTTGAGTGTTATCTTATAGTGATGGTAGTTATAAGCTCCTTTTTAGAACTTGTTCCAACTTACAGGCTTGTAAGAAGGGAGGTAGAATTTTGGAATTATTGTAGAAATATGGGAGATGTGTTAATTTAATTGTGGAGACTGTATTTTGGTTTGCAGCTTAACATTTGTGTTGTTTGACTTCTTTATTTAAATTTTCAAAGCCTAGTATTGGAATTGTCATCAATAACTAGCTTTTGAGTTCTGTGGAGTGGCACTTTAAAGTGATGATTTTATTTACACAAAAACAAAAAACATATTAAATGGTTTAGAGATTTAAGGTTATGTTTTTTTTTTCTTTCTTTTAAAGTCACAACTGAATTCTGCCTTTATTGTTAAAGCCTATTCTAATTTAAAGCTTTTAAATGTTTAATATTTACATATTAGGAAACACAAGTGAATTGCTTTTGTGTATTGTCACCAAGGCTTTCTTAGGATTAAAGTTAATGGTGATTTGTTTGATTGTTGTCTATAAAGTTTTTATTGACAGACTAATCAATGTTTTCACCTTTTGACTTTCCTATTTTAAATCCTGGTGAGAAATAGTGAGTTGGTTACCATTTTCCTTTTCCTGTGGAGAAAAACATTAACCAGGAATAACACAATAACTTTAAATAACACCTGACTTTGAGCGTCAATTGATTAATGTGGTTTTCTGATCTTGGAAACTTTTGGTAAATATTCAGTGACTCGCTAAATCCTTTACCAGCATTCACAGGGTTAACACTTTTGAATAAACATTGTCATTTATTCAAATCCTTAAGATGAATGGCTTCCCGTGAAAGAAATCACACAATGTAGCATTTAAAAAAAGCACACAAACATATATAGCTTCAACAGTTTGCAATTGTTGCATAAAATGTGTAAATATATGTGCTTTTAACTTTAAAGATTAAAATGTGTGGTTAACCCCTTGCACTCCGGTCAATTGCCCTAAAAACGCCAAAAAATAATGTGCCCAAAGTAAATCGGAAGCTGTTCTTCAACCCTTTGCAGCATCTTCATGGGGTTGATCTCATTTAAAAGAAAACACTTGCAATTTTTTGACAAAACAGTCATAATCTCTCTAAGTGCTCCGGCCACTGAGTTACAGTCATCTAAACATACTGAACTTGAAGAAAATAAATTTGGCCTGGGTGTTTTTTTGGATACAAATGCTTGCAAATAACACACAGCTTCAGATCCGGGCTGGAAAATGCAACAGAAATGTAGAACCAAGTGTTATCCAGCTGAGGTCAAAATTTTGTAACAATACCACAAAAAATGAATATATTACACAGCTTTTTCCTCAGGTAGTTCCCAGGCGTTTTTGAACTGTGCCAAATTGTGCCAAATGGCACAGTTTGGAAAAACATCTGTAACTTTTGAATGATTCAATATAGAAGCTTCATCTTAGGCTCTAATGAAAGGTGACACTCAGGGCTGTGTGTGTGTGGGGGGGGGGGGGGTTGGCCCCCCCCTCGCTACAGAGGATGGACATCGACCATCGCTACATGATGGAATAGACTCATGTGGCGACCGCGGCGCAGTGACCGCGGCTCCCCCCCCCCCTCGCTACAGAAGAGTAGCGGGTGGGGGCGTTCACGGTCCGGACGCGGCGCACAAACTGTGTACCGCGGCGCATGCACTTCGGACTTCGTGCGCCGCACAGTTGTAATTTAGCGATCGGTCAAAAGTCATTTTGATTACAATTTTCAGGGATAAAGAATAATTTAGCTTATAACACTTACCTCTTCACAGCAACAGTGTCCTGGCGAACTTCTCTTCCTCATTGTCAGACGAACGCGACGCTGGTCCACTCATGGTTCCCGGTAAAAACATAATTCCATTATTGCGGTTTTGTGCTTCCATGATTGCGGTTTTGGCGAATGATTTATGACCTTCGTCGTCGGCCTCCATCGGTCTATGATGACCATGGAAGAGAATCCTAAACGTCTATTCTGCTGGAATAAGTGCAGGTCGCACTTGTGGGTGGTCTCCGTGCTGCTGGGTCTGTGGCAGGTTCTTCCTGCGGGTCCTTTTTTTCATCTGCTGCAGCAGTCAGTCTCTCTTCACCCAGCCTTACACAAAACAGTTTGCGAACTTCTGTGCTTCAATTGGCTCGCTGCATTCACAGCGTTGGTAGGCGGGTCCTTCTTGCTAGGGTTTCAGTCATTGGTTCTTCAAGGTTTCAGAAACCCAATTCAAGGCTCTTATTAGTCGAATGAGAGGTCAATCATATCTGATCTGTTTGCAGCTGTGTCTGCAGTGGAAGAACTTTTTTTTTTCAGTGCGCGCTTGGACACAGCACCCTCGTGCATCCTAGAGCACACGAGGGTGCTCTCGTACGCCCTCGTGCGCTCTGGGACGCAGAGACGTGCCCGTCTGCTGTACACCGGAGTGCAAGAGGTTAACATAAGTGATTAAATACAAAGTGTATGCTTTTATGCCCTTCTACTGTGTATATAAGCAGTAGAAGCTATTCCACCCATGCGAACAACCCCAACAGCCAACAAGTTTCTCTTTGCCGTCTGTTCGTGGCATAGAAACTTTAAATTGGTTTTAAATTTAGGTTATTCTGAATAATATGGATTGCTTTAAAGTTCATTTGGAAGCTTGATTTGATTATAAATCGGCTTAATAGATTCCCACTTTGTTTTAATCTGGGTGAAACTTCATGAAAGGAATGCAATTCTTATAGTTGACCACAAGATGGAGGCAGTTCCTTCTGCACTCTAGGAGGAGGAGACACAGTGATGTCACTCTGAGGCGGTCTATCGGTCTCAGCTCTAAAATGGCATCTGGGGTGACTCACCCTAGCGGCTTTCAAAATGGCATCTGCACTGCTTAATCTGCATATGCGCAGTTCTCGTGCACATAACCATTTCGATCATGCGCAAATGTGAGCACGCACGTGTCCTGTGAATGCGGATGCGGTCTATCAACCAACAGCCACACCTTGTTTTTCTCCAAACTGGAGAGTTAATCTCCTAATTTGTTTTATTCAGATGTGGAGGAGTATGCTGAAACGGTCACCAGCTACATCGCGAAGTGCACAGAGGATGTCACTACAGTGAAGACCATCACTATGCGGGGTAACCATAAGCCCTGGATGACTGCAGAGGTGCGCTCGCTGCTTACAGCCAGGGATGCAGCCTTCAGAGCGAAGGACAGGATCGCCCTCCGCTCAGCCATGTGTGCGCTCTCAAAGGGAATTAAGGCGGCAAAGCGCGTCTATGCGGAGAAAATCCAGGGACACCTCTGTGACACTTGGAACACCAAGCAGATGTGGCAGGGAGTTCGGACACTGACAGGCTATAAGTCTAGGCAGGGGGTCAATGATGATGACGCTTCGCTTCCAGACAGGCTTAACAACTTCTTTGCACATTTTGAAGCATCAAACTCGACAATCAGAGGGAGGGCTGGCCCACCCCCACCATCGGTCGGACCAGCTTTTACCATCAACACAGCAGACACACGGAGGACCCTAACCAGAGTCAACCCACGTAAAGCTGCAGGTCCGGACAACATCCCGGGTCGTGTGCTCCGAGACTGCACGAGCGAGTTGGCGGATGTCCTGACTGACATTTATAACATCTCCCTGAGTCAGGCCATCGTTCCCAGATGCTTCAAGACCTCTATCATTGTACCGGTGGCAAAGAAACCAGTTGTGTCCTGTTTGAATGACTATCATCCTGTTGCACTGACACCAATTGTGATGAAGTGTTTTGAACGGCTTGTCAAACCACACATTACAACCTGTCTCCCTGCATCACACGACCCACTCCAGTTTGCATATCGTTCAAACCGCTCCACGGAGGATGCTATAGTCACCACCCTACACTCTGTCATCACCCACCTGGACCAGAAAGACACCTACGCCAGACTCCTGTACATTGATTTCAGTTCAGCATTCAACTCCATTATTCCCCAGAGACTGATGGAGAAATTACTCCTTCTCGGTCTGAACACCGCCACATGTCTCTGGATCCTGGATTTCCTGACTGAGAGACCTCAGTCTGTCCGGGTTGGAAACAACATCTCCAACTCTGTCACGCTGAGCACCGGATCCCCTCAAGGTTGTGTACTCAGTCCACTGTTGTTTACACTTCTAACACATGACTATGTATCCAGACACGAGGGGAACCAGATTATTAAGTTTGCAGACGACACCACGGTGGTGGGACTTATTCAGAGGGATGAGGAATCAATGTACAGGGAAGAAGTGAGAGACCTGGAGGGCTGGTGCAGGGAGAACAATCTGGTGCTCAACGTGGACAAAATGAAGGAGATGATTATCGACTTCCGGCGGTCACAGCCTGAGCACGTCCCCCTCAGCATCGGTGGCCGTTTAGTGGAGAGAGTGGAGAACATCAAGTTCCTTGGAGTGCGGATCTCGCAGGACCTGACCTGGAGCAAGAATTCCTTGGGGATCAGGAAGCGGGCTCAGCAGAGACTACACTTCTTGAGGAAACTCAGACAGGCCTCTCTCCCCATCTGCATCCTCAGGACCTTCTACAGAGGTGTGGTGGAGAGTGTTCTGATGTTTCTGCATTGCTACATGGTACTCCAGCTGCAGTATGTCAGACAAAAAAGCCCTGCAGAGGATAGTCAAGGGGGCTGAGAGGGTAATTGGAGTCTCCCCTCTGTCCAAGAACTTTTTCAGAACCGTTGTAGGAGCAGGGCACTGAACATTGTCAAGGACCGGTCTCACCCTCTGCATAAACACTTTGAACTTCTTCCATCTGGTAAACGATTCCGGAGCATCAGAGGCAGAACCACCAGACTGATCAACAGCTTCCTTCCACAAGCTGTCAGGATGCTGAACAGTTGACCCGGAATCTCTCATACACACTACTGCACCTACGGACATTTTGTATATTATTTGTATATTATAGTTAGTTAGTTTTTTCCCCAAGTATGTCTCAGGGATGTGTGAATGGATGGAGGGGTTGGGGGGTGAATCTATGTGCGAGTGTGTCTTAAATCATGCTGCTTCTATTTATATGGATGCCAAGAGAAATGCAATTTCATCTTGCCTGCACTACAGTTGTATGTACAGCAACATGACAATAAAGTTTGATTTGATTTGATATTCATGCAAGAATAATCTTACAACTTTAACCCCGGGTACAATTAAGTGCTGTTACCTCAAACAGTTTACTCTCAGTAACTTATCAAGCTGCATATCTAGTGTGCTTTAAATTTGTCACTGAAAACTTGAGAAAAAAAAATAGTTAATTAAATTTACCCCACCGGGAATTTTCACCGGTGGATTGAATCAACAAGGGACAAACTGGATTTCTTCATGGTTTTGCATCTCCAGGCCTTTATCTTAATTAATTCAGCGTATGATCACGCTTTTGGAACTTTCCAGCATGCTTTAACACAGATTTCTCACCTCAGGGGAGTGAGGTGAATCAATTCCCTCTTCCCCCTCATGTTATCAGAAAGACAAACACACACAGCCACTGGCCCTGCTCCCTGGGGCTTCCCTGGAGTGCAGCAGACAAAGAAGCTCACCATATAAATTGGATCAAATTTGAGCAAAAAAACCCACACACAGCTTATGGTTTAATATTCTTTTTTGCATCTGCTTTTCGGGTGCACACAGACTCACGCCGGGGGACCAATATAAAGCGTTTAACAATTGATTATAAGTGTGATAAGGTACTGTGGTGACCCACCACAATCTACAGGGACATTCATCCTCACACTCAAAAGGTCCGGAACACAATTTGCATACAGAGGACAATGCACAGATGGACAAAATGCCAACCAATGTCATGCTAATCATGTGTATTGATTGTTATGCTAATGTGCCATGCATTCTCTCTTCCTGTATCACTGATAAAAGAGCAAAACACAGCACACACAGCACAGCACTGTAGCGCACAGCGCTACAAGTGCATCTCATTTTGATGGAGGAAAAAAAACGCTGCAACCTTCCAGCTCATCTTACCTTGCCTGAATTTATTCCTCCACAGTACAAGGATTATTTAATTTATATTTAGAGTTGTATGTGTGGAGACGGAGGTTCACTTCGAGTCCACGCATACACCGGAAAAATTCGTTTTTGGGGTACCAGCCAAACTTGGACAATTTATTAATAAATAATCCTTGAACCTGTCCTTAACCAGTCTCAATATTCGTGAATTCTGCTGCCTTGACCCAGAAAAGCACACACACAAAAGAAAGCAAGCAGAAACTTCTCTATACTGTTAACCGTTTTAATAATCAGGCTCAGGTTAAATGACATTACATTCAATTGATTTGTAAGCAGGTGAAATGATCAACAAGTGTCCAATATCATATTAACTGGTAATGGATTCCTGAGCATAAAGTCTATAGTTAAGCCTTTGTGTAAACAAGAGAAACCAGATTTTGAATTTGAGACTGTAAAAAAAATGCATAAAACTGGACGCAATTCTATGGGAAAATGATAAAAGCTGATTACATGGAAAAGAAAATTCTGAGTTACCCTACAAAAAGGACGGAGGTTATTGAAAAGAGAAAATTAATTTTCCTTCGGCTTATAACTCTTATCGTAGCTTAAGGACTAACAACATAAAAAATTGGTCATATTCAATTATAATTAGACATCACATTTAGCCCAGCAGATAGGAAGTGGAACTCTGGCTTACGAACAGCTGTGTCTTCAGAGTCCAGCCGTGATCTTGAACGCCAGCAGATGGCACAAAGAAGGAAAGACTGCCAGCAGTCCTTTCAGTTACAGCAGTGATGGCACAGACTTAGCAGTAGGGCGACCATAGAGTGTAGCCAGCAGGAGAGTGGATGGCTCGCCCCGGGGCAGATGTGACATCTTTCTTGAGCAACGGATTCTTTCCTGGCCCATAAATTTAGACTGTCCATCAGCCGATAAGAAAACACACAGACTGAAGGAAAATGGATGTAAATAGTTCCACCCATGAAATCCTAGTTCTCCTGACATCATGGTACGTGGGTGAGGCAGTTTCAAGGGAAAAGTTCAAAAATTACTGTGTCCACTTTAACGGAGAGTTAAAGAAAATCAATAGAAAAGGTTCAGCAGAATAAACATGGCTTCTGAGGAAAAGGGCATTTTGGAGTTTCACTCCAAGTAAGAAGGTTTGAGCTCAACAAGAAAAGATGATATCATCTCAGATGCCAGAAAAACAGAAAAAGACAACAGAAGACATCTTTAAGAACTTTAGAGAACACGATAAAGACTAAAACAAAGGCTGAACTGAAACAAAAACTTAACTGAACTGCTAGGGAGTTTCCTTTGTTTAACAGAGCACACTCCTTGGATCATAAAATATGACTGACAGCAGGAAGAACCAATTATCAGCCATTGCGGGAGATTCAAATGGGCTTATTATTTTAAGGCTATTTCTTATTATAACTATTTTTCTTGTATTATTTTTTCTATATATATATATTTTTTCTAGTTTATTTTGGCTGTTAATGTCACTTCACGGGTACTGTGCCTTCCACCGCTACTGTAACCTTCCACACTGATATCGCCCCACGATGTGCACTCCACCCTGGTATCACTCTATGGGTACGGTACCTTCCACCACTGATACCACTCCACAGTCTGCACTTCCACACCGACATCACTCCACGGTACTATGTATCCTTCCGTGCGCCTATTTCCCAATTTTAGACTCGAACTAAAATCCAGTAAAAACGCATTTATTACTGAGCGGTTCCGTTTAACTGGGGTACTTTTCCAGACCAGACTCGAAACCGTTGGTACCAAATCCTACGCGTAATCCCACGGTCGGACTGAAACTGCCGCACCAGATGTCTGAATAATTAAATTTATTTATTCTGAATAATTAAATTTATTTATAATTTAGATATTTATTATTTAAATTTAAGATAAGATAAGATAAGCCTTTATTAGTCCCACAATGGGGAAATTCCAGGATTGCAACAGCACAGGGATAGCAACACTCAGCGCAATAATTTAGAAGATAAGAAAATAAGAGCAGTGAATATACATTTCTTCTGGCATCCGTCAGTCTCGGGAGAATATGGAGTTGCGCTCTGGGTGGTTTTGATGCAGCGTTGGTGTCGGGTGTGACTGAAAAGTCCGATGCGGGAGTGGCAATCCTTGCCGCACTGGACACAGGTGAAGTCCGTTGCTGGTTGGTCTGCCTGGCCTCGGGGCTTTCTCCTCTGTCGCTTCGCCTCAGCTTGCTGTATAAGTGACTGTTCAATGCTGGACAGGCCTTTCTGCACAATGTGCCTCCAGGCCGTCCGGTCTGAGGCTACAGCTTCCCACGTGGTGAGGTCGACATCCATGGCCATCAAGTCCCTTTTGCAGACATCCTTGTAATGCAGTTGGGGTCTGCCTGACGGACGTTTGCCTTGAGCTAGGATACCATAGAGGAGATCCTTGAGGATCCTGCCATCGTCCATGTGTATCATATGCTCCAGCCAGTGCATGCGTCTCTGCTTCAGCAGTGTGTACATGCTGGGGATTCCAGCTCACTCCAGGACGCTGTTGTTTGTGACTTTGTCCTGCCAGGTAATGTGTAGGATGCGACGGAGACAGCGCATGTGAAATGCATTGAGCTTCTTTTCCTGTCGGGCTCGCAGGGTCCAGGACTCACTGCCATACAGGAGGGTGCTGAGGACGCAAGCTCTGTAGACCTGGATTTTGGTATGCTCTGTCAGCTTGCCATTGGTCCACGCTCTTTTTGTCAGTCTGGACATGGTCGTAGCTGCTTTGCCAATGCGCTTATTGAGCTCCGTGTCGAGAGAGAGAGGGAGTCATTGATAGTGGATCCCAGGTAGACGAAGTCATGGACAACATCTAGTTCATGATCAAAGACACTGATGCTGGGTGGAGAATCCACGCCTTGTCCCATGACCTGTGTTTTCTTCAGGCTGATGGTGAGTCCGAAGTCGCGACAAGCCTCGCTGAAATGCTGGCTAAAAGTAACTGTAAATATTCCACAATTGTTATTCACGCCGGCATTAATGACATCCGTCTCCGGCAGTCGGAAGTCATGAAACTTAATATAGAATCGGTGTGTGACTTTGCAAAAACGATGTCTGCCACTGTAGTATTCTCTGGGCCCCTCCCCAATCTGACCAGTGATGACATGTTTAGCCGCTCGTCATCCTTGAACCGCTGGCTGTCTGTGTGGTGTCCTGCAAATAACGTGGGCTACATTGACAATTGGAGCTCTTTTTGGGGAAAACCTGGTCTTATGAGACGAGACAGCATTCATCCCACTTTGGATGGTGCTTCTCATTTATCTAACAATCTGGCATCTTTTTTATCCAAATTTCCAAAACCATGACTACTCAGAGTTGGGACCAGGAAGCAGAGTCGCAGTCTTACACGCCTCTCTGCATCTCCTCTTCATCCGCCACCCCTCAGCTTAGCCCCTGTC
Organism: Pholidichthys leucotaenia; assembly: GCA_020510985.1. Taxonomy (NCBI): domain Eukaryota; kingdom Metazoa; phylum Chordata; class Actinopteri; order Cichliformes; family Pholidichthyidae; genus Pholidichthys; species Pholidichthys leucotaenia. The sequence continues at coordinate 406,149,123 of CM035844.1, read as the reverse complement.
TTCCCCATCAGAGAATCGTTGTCTGCTCCCTCCAAAGTGAATAAAAATATAATGTATAAGCATCCCAAAGTGATAAAGCAAAATATTGGTAAAACTCAAATTAAACATAAAGCCTCTAAATTGAATGATTTGGCCTCTGTTCCTCCTCATAATTTAAAAATTAAATGTGGTTTATTAAATATTAGGTCTCTAACTCCCAAGTCTCTGTTAGTCCATGATTTGTTAATTGATCATCAGATTGATTTAATTTCCCTTACAGAGACTTGGTTAGGACAAGAGGATTATGTTGGTTTAAATGAATCAACTCCCTCGGGTTATTTAAACTGCCAAAATCCCAGAAGTTCTGGTCGTGGAGGAGGAGTAGCAACAATTTACCATTCCAAATTACTAGTTAATGTAAAGCAAAAAACATGTTATAATTCCTTTGAGGGCCTGGTCCTCAGTATTGGGCACTTTAGCAATTTTAGGTTAAACCCAATTTTATTTGCCATAGTTTATCGTCCCCCATCAACCTACTCAGAATTTTTATCCGAATTTGCTGATTTCTTAGCTGATTTAGTGCTGAAATCTGATAGAATAATTATAGTAGGGGACTTTAATATACATGTGGATGTAGATAGTGACTGCCTTAATGTGGCATTCAATTCAATATTAGATTCGATTGGGTTTTCTCAGAAAGTAGGAAATTCTACTCATTACCTCCACCATACATTGGACCTTGTTTTGACATATGGCATAGAAATAGAAAATCTTGTAGTGTCTCCTCATAACCCTGTACTGTCAGACCATTGTCTGTTAACCTTTGATTTTACTATTTCTGACTATTTGGCTCCTAAAGAAAAATATTATTACAGTAGATGCCTCTCAGATGATGCTGTTTCCAAATTTATGCAGATTGTTTCCTCTATGCCATGTGTCAACACAACGGAAATAAGCTATAGACAGCTTGCTTCTTCTGTAATTGATAACATGGTGGATAGTGTTACAGCTTCTCTGCATCAGGCTCTAGACTTGGTGGCCCCCTTAAAAAAAGAAAAAGTCTAATCAGAGATTTCTAACTCTTTGGTTCAACACAGAAACTCGTAGCTTAAAACAGAAGACTCATCAATTAGAAAGAAAATGGTGCTCTGCTAATTTAGATGAAATCTATTTAGCTTGGAGAAATCATCTTTTAATTTATAAAAAATCTCTTAGAAAAGCTAGAACGAGTTATTACTCTGCATTAATAGAAGAGAACAAGAATAATCCCAGGTTTCTTTTCAGTACTGTAGCCAGGTTGACAAAGAGTCAGGACTCTGTCAATCCTAGCATTCCCTTAGAGCTTACTAGTCAGGACTTTATGAACTTTTTCAATAATAAAATTTCATCCATCAGAGATAAAATCAATCAGATTCTTCCCACAGTTAACTTAAATACTGTAACTACTACAACTCCTTCTATTGATGTCTGTCTTGATGAGTTTACTCCAATCAACCTTTGTGAGTTAGACAAAATAGTTTCCTCATCCAAACCTTCAACTTGTCTTTTAGACCCTATTCCTACCAGATTATTTAAAGAAGTCTTCCCACTTATTGGTAGCTTTATTCTTCATATAATCAATTCTTCATTAACTTTAGGCCATGTACCGCAGGCTTTTAAAATGGCTGTAATTAAACCCTTACTCAAAAAGCCAACGCTAGATCCAGGAGCTTTAGCTAACTATAGACCAATCTCTCATCTCCCTTTCATTTCAAAAATCTTAGAAAGAGTTGTTGCTACGCAATTATTTGACCACCTGCAGGGAAATGATTTACTTGAAGAGTTTCAATCTGGGTTTAGAATCCATCATAGTACTGAAACAGCCTTAGCGAAGGTCACTAACGACCTCCTCATTGCATCTGATAATGGACTAGTTTCTGCACTTGTCCTTTTAGACCTTAGTGCAGCTTTTGATACTATCGATCATAATATTCTACTTGATAGATTAGAACACTATGTTGGACTTAATGGAAATTCGTTGCAATGGTTTAGATCTTATTTATCTGATAGGTTCCAGTTTGTTCATGTAAATAATGAGTTTTCTTTCAACTCAAAGCTTAGTCATGGAGTTCCACAGGCATCTGTGCTAGGCCCTACTCTTTTTAGTTTATATATGCTTCCGTTAGGCAACATTATTAGAAAGCACTGTATACATTTTCATTGTTATGCAGATGACACACAATTATACCTGTCAATGAAGCCAGATGATAGTAATCAATTAGCCAAGTTAGAAGCCTGTCTTAAGGAAATCAAAGCTTGGATGACTTGTAATTTCCTGCTATTAAATTCAGATAAGACTGAAGTCATTCTTGTTGGTCCAAAAAACCTTAGAAATTCCTTTCCAAATCAAACTTTCAGTTTGGATGCGGTTACTCTTTCTCTTAATAGCTCTGTGAGGAACCTTGGAGTTATTTTTGATCAGGATTTGTCCTTCAATTCACATATTAAATTTGTTTCTAAGTCTGCCTTCTATCATTTGCGTAATATTGCCAAGATTAGGAGCATCTTGTCTCAGAGTGATGCTAAGAAACTGATCCATGCTTTTGTTAGCTCGAGATTAGATTATTGTAATTCTTTATTATCAGGCTGTCCTAAAACATCTTTAAAAAGTCTTCAGCTGATCCAAAATGCTGCAGCAAGAGTTTTAACAGGTACTAGAAAGAGAGATCATATCTCTCCGGTTCTGGCCTCCCTTCATTGGCTTCCCATAGAGTTTAGAATTAAGTTTAAAATCCTTCTTCTTACTTACAAAGCTCTAAACAATCAGGCTCCTTTTTATTTAAAAGATCTGATACTACCGTATTATCCTAACAGAGCACTACGCTCCCAAAATGCAGGATTACTTGTAATACCTAGAATCTCCAAAAGTACAATGGGAGGCAGAGCCTTCAGTTATCAAGCTCCTCTCCTGTGGAATCAGCTGCCAATCTGGATTCGGGAGTCAGACTCGATCTCTGTTTTTAAGAATAGGAATAAAACCTACCTTTTTGATATAGCCTACAATTAGGGAGGGATCATGTGTTTCTGAACCCTCCCTTAGTTATGCTGCTAATAGGTTTAGTCAGCCGGGGGACCTCCAGTAATGCACTGGGCCTCACTCCTTTCCTCACTCTCTACGAAATTTTTTTTTTTTTTTTTTTTTTTTTTTTTTGCTGGTCATTAACATCTGTTTGTTCTCTCCCATAGATTGAGTCCCCATCGTGCTGTTTGCTCTCTACATGTCTGTCCTTTTCTTCTTCTCTATCCCCTCACCCCCCAGCCAGTCGCAGCAGATGACTGCCCCTCCCTGAGCCTGGTTCTGCTGGAGGTTTCTTCCTGTTAAAAGGGAGTTTTTCCTCTCCACCGTCGCCAAGTGCTTGCTCACAGGGGATCGCCTGATTGCTGGGGTCTTTCTGCAACTGTGGGGGTTCCCCCTACAGTTGATAGTGCTATGAGATGACTGTTGTTGTGAAATGGCGCTATATAAATAATAAAGTTTAGTCATGAGCTGCTGAAGGTCCTCGGCTGAGTGGGTGGTGATTGCTGCATCATCTGCGAAGAGGAAGTCACGCAGACATTTTAGCTGGACCTTGGACTTTGCTCTTAGTCTGGAGAGGTTGAAGAGCTTTCCATCCAATCTGGTTCTAAGGTAGATGCCCTCTTTGGCAGAACCAAAGGCGTGTTTCAGCATGACGGCAAAGAAGATTCCGAACAGTCGGTGCGAGAATGCATCCCTGTTTCACTCCACTTCTAATATCGAAGGCAGATGAAGTTGAGCCGTCAAAGACGACTGTGCCCTTCATGTCATTGTGAAATGATCGGATGATGCTGAGCAACATGGGCGGACATCCGATCTTGGAGAGGTTTTTGAAGAGGCCATCCCTACTAACAAGGTCGAAAGCCTTCGTCAGGTCAATGAAGGCTACGAAGAGTGGCTGCCTCTGTTCCCTGCATTTCTCCTGCAGCTGTCTGAGAGAGAACACCATGTCAACTGTAGACCTGTTGGCTCGGAACCCGCACTGCGATTCGGGGTAGACTCTCTCTGCCAGAACTTGAAGCCTCTTGAGGATAACACGAGCGAACAGCTTCCCAACGATGCTGAAGAGAGAGATGCCACGGTAGTTATTGCAGTTGCTCCTGTCACCTTTGTTCTTATATAGTGTGACGATGTTGGCGTCCCTCATGTCCTGCAGCACTTCGCCTTCTCTCCAGCACAGACACAGGATTTCATGCAGCTCCGTGATCAGTGACCCTTTGCAGCACTTCAGAACCTTGGCAGGGATGTCGTCCTTCCCGGGGGCTTTGCCGGTGGCAAGGGAGTCAAGGGCCTCACTCAGTTCATCGATGGTCGGTTCTCCATCAAACTCCCCCAGTACAGGCATACACTCGATGTCATTCAGGGCATCGTCAGTGACTATGTTCTCCCTGGCATACAGTTCAGAGTAGTGCTGTACCCAGCGCTCCATCTGTTGTACCCGATCCTGGATTACCTCCCCTGTGGCAGACTTTAAGGGAGCAATTTTCTTATGTATAGGGCCCAAGGCCAGCTTGATTCCATCGTACATCCCCTTGATGTTGCCCGTGTCTGCAGCCAGCTGTATCTGGGAGCAGACCTGAAGCCAGTAGTCGTTGGCACATCGCCTGGCACACTGCTGGACTTTGCTATGGGTGGCCCAGAGGACTTGCAGGTTGCGTTTTCTGGGGCAGGCTTTATAAGCTACCAAGGCGTAGCTTATAAAGCTTATAGCTTATAGCTTCTCCACGATTACTGGGATCATTTCATCGAAGTGACCCTCGAACCAGTCTGCTGACCTGCTGGTTTTCTTGCCAAAGGTGGTAATGGCAGCCTTGTGCATGGCATCTCTGAAGTGCTGCCACCATTCTTGGGCACTAGAGCTGGAATGGCCTGGGAGAGATTCCCCAAGCACGCGTGCAAATTCCTTCACTTTCTCCTGGTCGTGTGTCTTACTTGTATCAATGCGAGGCCTGCCTTCCTTTATCATGCGGTGCACTTTCTTGGTTCGCAGTTTGACCTTGCACATACTAGGGAGTGATCTGTATCACAGTCAGCACTCTGGTAGCTTTGTGTGATCTGGACGCTGGGTAGACAGCTGTGTCTAGTGAGAATCAAATCAAGCTGGTGCCAGTGCTTGGATCTTGGATGTCTCCAGGAGACTCTGTGTTGGGGCTTCGTGTTAAAGAATGTATTTGTGATGTAGAGACCTTGATGGCAACAGAGTTCCAGTAGGCGTTGTCCATTTTCGTTCATCCTTCCTATGCCAAACTGGCCCAAATAGGTAGGCCAAGAGTTGTAATCGGCACCAACTCTAGCGTTAAAGTCGCCGAGGATGAACAATGGCTCCTGTTTTGGGATTTTCTCTATGGCGGTACTGAGGACGTCGTAGAATTTGTCTTTAGCTTCCGCCGTAGACATCAGTGTTGGTGCATAGGCACTGATTAAACTGACTGACCCCTCCGAGGAGTGAAGCTGAAGGGACAGAATGTGTTTGCTTCCCTCTGTGGGTGGAATAATGGATCCCAGGAAGGTGTTCCTAACCGCAAATCCAACTCCATGTTCCCTGGTCTCGTCAGGTGGTTTCCCCTGCCGGAAGAAGGAGTAGTCCCTCTCTCTCACAGATCCTGACCCTGCGAGCCTGGTCTCTTGGAGAGTGACGATGTCCATCTGCAGTCTGCTCAGTTTCATGTCGATGACTGCTGTCTTGCGAGCATCGCTGATTTCCTGAAGATTGTCAGAGAAACCGGTGTCATTATTCTGACGTTCCATGTGCCCATCTTTAGGGAGGGTGTTTTCTTCTTTCTGTTCTTGTTGCTTGGTGCGAGGTTATTGAACCGCTTGTCGGTTTTCACCCTAGACCCCACACACCCAGTGAGGTTAACGGTCCGTGGCGAAGCAGCACCTTATTGGCTGGGGGCTGCTGGTTGTGGACAGGTGTCTTTTATACTGATAACGAGTTCAAACAGGTGCAATTAATACAGGTAACGAGTGGAGAACAGAGGAGCCTCTTAATGAAGAAGTTACAGGTCTGTGAGAGCCAGAAATCTTGCTTGTTTGTAGGTGACCAAATACTTATTTTCCACCATAATTTGCAAATAAATTCTTTAAAAATCAGACATTGTGATTTTCTGGATTTTTTTTCCTCATTTTGTCTCTCATAGTTGAGATATATCTATGATGAAAATTGGAGACCTCTCTCATCTTTTAAGTGGGAGAACTTGCACAATTGGTGACTGACTAAATACTTTTTTACCCCACTGCAAGTTGATATGGAGGAGAAGCTGTTACCCATGCAGCAGGTCCCCCCTCTCCACGTCACTGAAATGATCCAATGGAAAGGCAAAAGCCAGTACACATGGTTCCAGCGCTGTCGCAGGAGCTGCCAGAGTGACGTTGTAGACAACGACGAACTGCCTTAGGGGCTCCGACTCCGGATTTTTCTTCAGGGTTGACTCCCGAAGCCTTTCCCGTGAGCAGGTATACCGCAAGGCAGTGGAGGTTTGAAATCAGGGTTTTCCTTCCCCCAGGTGAGCTGTCTTCCCGGCTGTCGAGCCCCACCTACCCGAAGCAATCTGGTTTTAAGGCGCCAGAAACCCGCCTTCACCCCTTCTCCTGTCAGTAGAAGCAGTCCCGCGACAAGCACACCAGGAGCGGGACTTAGTTGTCAGAGGCTGTAAGAGACGCATGCCATATGCTTCCCCATTTGTGACTCATTCGTAATTTCTTTTTTTTTCTTTTTTTTAACTTTACAGTTTCTGTGTTTTTTGTTTGTTTGTTTCCCTACATTGCTGGACCTGGATACTAATATTTTTGTTCATTTTACTGGTGGTGTGGACACTTACCTGCAAGACGATCTCGGCTGTCAACTTCACCCACCGGGCTGACTCAAGTGCCACTCTGGTCACAAACTGTTCTGTTGTCCTGTCATGGTTTGGATTGTCTTCATCTGCCTCTCTACTCTCCATCTCTGGAACATCTACCCGCGACTTACTGGTGGCCTTGGCCTGCGGGAAAGCGGGCTAGCGGGAAACTGGCTGTTAGCCAGCCAGTTGACGGCTGGCCGACCGCTACCTGTCCGTGCTTTGGCTGTCATCTGTCTGGGACTCCCTGCTAACATCACTGGGCCATCAGCTAGCTCACTACCAAGCTCGCTACCGGGTGTCTCGATACAAGCTGGCGGGTCAACGGCTAACTGGCTGCTGCCTGGTGCTAGCGCTGCTCGGCTAGAAATCAGAGAGGCTGGGAAGCGTCCTTCCATGGTCGACACGTTCTGTCACTTCATCCTGCAACTCTGCCGACTCATTGGTTTTAACGCCTGCAACAAACTTGGACCTCCATCACCCACCTCTGGCACCGGCATAGCCCCAGTTATGGCGCTATGCTACACATCCGCGCAACTTCTCCGGCTAAACCACCAGACCTCTCCCTCCTTGGAACTCATTGCCTCACTAAAAAGCTCCAGACTTCTCCTCCGGCCCTGATATATCCACTGAAGTTCACGCCACAAGTTTAATTACCACTTCACCACAACAAACTGTATCCCCGTTCTTTGGTCAAATCGCTGCATGGACACCGGCTTCCGCACTTCCGCGTTGCATCATCACAACAATGTGACACGTCATCAGAACAACCCCTACGTGAATCCTTTCAACCTCCGCCCTATCCCAACATCTGCACCCACATTTTCAAAACAAAAGCACCTGAAACTTGCCCTCTTCAACACACAATCCCTTAACAATAAAAGCCTCATTCTAAACAAATTCATCACTGATAATAAACTGGATCTCCTCTGTCTCACTGAAACTTGGCAAAAACCCCTGGATTACATTGCACTTAACCAAACCACCCCTGCTGGATATTCATACCTGGACAACCCACGCCCTGAAGGCCGTGGAGGAGGCATTGCTGCTATTCATCTTCATGACCTCAATCCATGACCTCTCTCCATACCCGTTGTTTCCTCTTTTGAACACCTGACTTTTAAACTCCCCGGCCCAAAACCTCTCCTCATTGCAATTATCTACCGCCCTCCCAAACCAAATTCATCTTTCTTATCAGATCTTTCAGAACTCATTACAGTACTGTCTGCAACCTCACCATCTGTCCTACTGCTTGGCGATTTCAACCTCTACATTGATTCCCCTGACTGCAAATACGCAAACGATTTTCTGGACTTACTCAAGTGTCTCAACTTCACCCAACACATAACTTTCCCCACCCACAGACGTGGACATATCCTGGATCTGGTTTGCTCCACTGGTCTCCACATTCACAACATCTCCAGCACTGACCTCACCATCTCGGATCATCTCGCCATCACACTGGACATTGACATCCCGGCCCCTCAACCCAAACAAGACCGAACAATAACCTTCAGGAATCTTAAGTCCATCTGCTCAGTTTCTCTCTCCACATGCATATCTAACACTCTCTCCAACCTCACCTTCCCTGTAAACCCAACCCCTACGGACTTAGTAAACATCTACAACAACACATTGTCTACCTCCCTCAACAAACTGGCCCCCATGAAAACAAAAACCGTCACTTTCACTCATTTGGCCCCCTGGTACACCTTAGAACTTCACAAACTCAAAAAGCAACTGTGACAGCTTGAACGCCTGAGTTGCAAAACTGGTCTGACTGTACACACCCTCGCTTACATAGAACTGGTGCACCTATACCAATCCTCACTCAATAAAGCTCGCTCTGCCTACTACTCCAGCATCATTCACTCTGGATCCTCCAACCCCCGCACTCTGTTCTCCACATCAACAAACTCCTCAAACCCCAGGACATCATTTCATCATCCTTCACCCCTGAAAAATGCAATAGCTTTCTATTATTTTTCCATTCCAAAATTGACAATATTCACAACCAGCTTGCCTCCTCCTCGGCCATCACCCCCGACTCAGAACCCACTTGTAACCCTGTAACCATGTGACACTGTAATATACAGTAATACAATGGAGTAATACAGGGTATAATATCACTGGGTAATTGGGTGACAGGGTAACACCCACTAACACCTGTGCTCACCAGATTTTTGTGTGTAACCCTTATTAACTAACACCTACTCACTTTAGGTGTAGTACCCTTTTTGGTAGTGGTGTGTTATGGCAATGTATTTACCTTAACTTTACTACCTGAGGGAAAAGGGATAATTGGGCCAGGTCAGACCGACTCTGGGTTTGTAGGAGCCTGGGAGGTGCAGCAACAGACGACACATACACAGCCGTATAGAACTTGCAACTATGTATATTATTTACAAATATGTGCACAAAAATAAATACATAGCGCAATAAAATAGGAAAAAAAATAATCCATAAACCCAAACTTATATTTACAAAATTCGCAGTTCTGTTTTGGTCCTTTCCAGGTGACTAGTGGAGCCACCTTTAGCAGTTCATAGGGTTTGGGCTTCGGCTCGCCATCCAGATCTGGAGATCCACACTCTGGTCAAACCAGTCCAAAGGGAAGAAAAAAAAAGAAAAGAACCTGACCATGCCAAGTGGCTCGTGCTTCAATGGAGTTCCCGCGCTCAACGGCGTTGACAACCTTTGGATCCCAATCAATTTCAGGGGTTTTATCCAGGTAAAGGCTGCTACCAGCACGCTAGCGTCGCCATATCACCAAGGACAGTCTCTGTCTCTGATCTGTGTCTTTCGGCGTCTGGCGTGACTGAGCCAAAAATGCAAGTCATCCCAGGCCCAGGGAGAGAGCGCTTAACCCACTGGGTGGCGGGACCCAGCAACGGCGCAGCCATTGGTTACTCGAAATATCAACGCACAATACTAGGAACTTTATCAGAATATTCTAGAAAACGTTCCTAACTATTTATGAATATATATTTATTTAAATATTCATATTTAAATCATTTACTCCCATTGTGAAATGGGTGTTTTTCTTTTTAAAAGCGGTATCAATATTTATAATTTAATTCACGTTAAACTATCTACTCCCATTGTGAAATGAATGTCCCCCCTTCTTCTTAAAGCGGTATCGACATTCATATTTTTAATCATATTTTTAACACTGGGTTACACACTTTTTCTCCACCCATAGATGAACAGCTCTCCCTTTTCTCACCCATAACCACTGATGAACTTTCCGAAATACTCTCCAGCATGAAATCATCTACATGCCCCCTGGACCCCGTCCCCTCCCCCCTTATCAAAGCCTGTCTCACCCCTCTTGCCCCCCTTATCATCGACACCATCAACTCCTCCCTCACCACTGGCACTGTCCCCCCATCACTTAAGATTGCTGCCATCACCCCCCTCCTTAAGAAACCTGGCCTGGACTCTGACGACCCCAACAATTTCAGACCCATCTCGAACCTCCCATTTCTGGCTAAAATATTGGAAAAAGCTGTCGCCACCCAACTCAAAAAACACCTACTCTTCAACAATCTCTACGAAACATTTCAATCTGGATTCCGTTCTCACCACAGCACTGAAACCGCCTTCCTCAGGGTCACCAATGACCTCCTGCTCGCCTCTGACTCTGGCTCCCTCACCATTCTTCTCCTCCTCGATCTCAGCGCTGCTTTCGATACCATCAATCATTCCATCCTGCTCCGTCGTCTGCTTTCTATTGGCATCACTGACTCCGCCCTCTCTTGGTTCACCTCCTACCTGTCTGACAGATTCTAGTACATCTCCATCAACAATCACAAATCACACACCACCCCCATATCACACGGTGTCCCTCAAGGCTCTGTGCTCGGTCCAACCCTTTTCACTCTCTACATGCTTCCGCTTGGTCACATCATCCGTCAACAAGGTCTTCACTTTCACTGCTACGCCGACGACACCCAGCTGTACATCTCCTCTAAATCCATCACCCCCACCATTCTCTCCACCATCACCAACTGCCTCACAGACATAAAAACCTGGATGACTAACAACTTTCTCAAGCTAAACAGCAATAAAACAGAAATCATCATTTTTGGACCAAAATCTCTTTTCCCCTCTTCCCAGAACTTTTCATTCCAAATCAATGGTCACTCAGTCACCCCCTCCCCGCTGGCCAGAAACGTCGGCATTATCATGGACCCCACCCTCTCCTTCAAATTTCACATCAACCATATCACCAAAACATCATTTTTTCATCTTCGTAATATTGCACGCCTCAGTCCCAACCTCTCCCCCTCTGCTGCTGAAATACTCATCCATGCCTTCATCACCTCCAGACTTGATTACTGTAACAGCATTCTGTATGGACTTCCTTCCACCATCCTCCAAAAACTACAGTATGTCCAAAACTCAGCCGCCCGCCTACTTACTCACTCCCGCTCCAGAGACCACATCACTCCTCTCCTCCGTCAGCTCCACTGGCTCCCCATTCAACAGCGCATCAACTTCAAGATCCTCCTCATCACCTATAAAGCTCTTCATAACCTCGCCCCCTCATACCTAACTGACCTTCTGTCTCGTCATTCCCCCACTCGTCTCCTCCGCTCTGCTGACACTCACCTTCTTACCCCCATCACCAAGACAAAATTCCGCACCCTGGGTGATAGATCATTCGCCATCGCCACACCAACCCTCTGGAATTCCTTGCCCCTTCACATCCGGTCTGCCAACACACTTGCTTCTTTCAAAAGTCAACTCAAAACCCATCTTTTCAAATCTACCTATGAAAACTGATTGCCTCTTCTACCTATGTGTACCTACCTTGTCTGTTTACCCGTTCTCTGTATGTTTGTCCCTATGCTGCTTTATAAAGCGTCTTTGAGTATTTAGAAAAGCACTATATATGTCATGTGGTGATCCTCGCGGATCACCAAGAGACGCCACAGAGTTCACCAGAGAGTTTGGCTGAGATGTTTTTTATTACAGACGTGACAAAACACAACTATGAACCCATAAGGGCAAACAAACACATGACTGAGACTTGGGCTCGTAGGGCTAACCCAGCCGCTACGAGCTAACTGTGACATAACTAAGATGACAGACCTGACATGAAGGTCTCACGGCACTCTCAAACATGACGAGGCGTAGACCCAGACTTGACAAGGAAGACGAGACGTTGACAGAATGTCGACTGATACTCCTCCGTCTTACCGTCGTCAGTGCCGGGCTTAAAAAGGGCGAAGCGCTAACGACGGTAATGACAATCAGCTGACCGGCCGTTGACAGGCGGAAGCCCCACCGAGCACTTTCACAATAAGAGCCCGGTGAGGCCAGAATACAGCCCGCAACTGTCAAGGCCGGCAGCGAGAAATAACTTAGCCCGAGCGCGATCAGAACCGGCGCTCGGGTCATAACAATATAAGACTGATGTATTATTATTATTATTATTATTATTATTATTATTATTATTATTATTATATGGGAGCACTTTATAGATAGTGGGAGCTTATCCCCACTTCCACCCCCGGCTATGACAACCTTGGGAATATACATATGTACACATAAATATATAAATATATATACACAGTGCGGAGCATTGTACCTAGATGGAATAAACAGCATAACAGTCTATTTAGTTACCCCACATAGTATGCATATGTACCCATACATATTGTCACCCTCCGTAGCAATTGATATTGTCCTAGCTGTATACTGGAGGGGGACAATTTTGTATAAGTTTGTTGCATCTTTTGCATTCAATACCATTAGGTTGTAACATTTTTTTTTACTATCTCTGCGAGCAGCCCTGCTTAGGTTGTAAAGTCTGACAGCCGTAGGTAGGAAGGACCTGCGAAACCTCTCGATCGCGCACCTAGGATGATGTAGCCTACTGTTAAATGAGCTCCTCAGTGCATTCAGTATGTCCAGCATAGGGTGGGACTCAGATTCCAGCAGAGAGGACAGCTTAGCCACCATCCTCCTCTCTCCTATCTCCTCCACTGGGTCAAGGCGCTGCCCCAGGACAGAGCTAGCTTTCTTGATCAGTTTGTTCAGTCTCTTCCTGTCAGCTGCTGTGATGCCGCTGCCCTAGCAGACCACTCCAAAAGTGATGGCTGATGCCACCACCGTGTCATAGAACATCTTCAGGAGCACCCCTTGTACACCAAAAGACTAGAGCCTCCTCAGTAGGAACAGCCTGCGCTGTCCCTTCTTGTAGAGTGCGTCGGTATTGTGTGACCAGTCTAGTTTATTGTTCAAATGAACACCCAGGTACTTATAGGATGTCACCATCTCAATGTCTGTTCCCTGGATGTTTACTGGTGCTGTGAGGGGTTATCCTTGCCTGGGGCAGTCCACCACCAATTCCTTAGTTTTTCTCGCATTGATCTGGAGGCAGTTCCGATGGCACCAGTCCACAAAGTCCAGCATAAGTCCTCTGTACTCAGCTTCATCTCCGTTGGAGACGAGGCCGACAATCGCAGAATCGTCAGTGAACTTCTGTAGATGGCAGTGTGTTGTGTTGTGTGAGAAGTCCGCAGTATAAAGGGTGAACAGGAAGGGAGCCAAAACCATTCCCTGGGGGGCCCCCGTACTGTCGATGATCGTGTCGGACTCACAATCCTGGGTTCTCACAAACTGTGGCCGGTTTGTGAGGTAGTCCAGGATCCAAGATGACAGATGTTGGTCCACCCCTGCGCACAGCAGCTTGTCCCTCAGGATCACCGGTTGGATGGTGTTGAAAGCACTGGAGAAGTCAAAGAACATGATCCTCACCATGTTCCCAGGCTTCTCCAGGTGGAACAGGGAATGGTGAAGGAGGAAGATCACTGCATCCTCCACCCCAATGCCATGCTGGTAGGCGAACTGGAGTGGATCCATCGCTGGTCCCACCAGGGGGTGGAGGTGAGCAAGTAGCAGTCTTTCCAGGATCTTCATCAGGTGAGACGTCAGGGCCACTGGTCTGTAGCTGTCTCTGGGGTGGGAAGTCTTTGGTACAGGTACCACACAAGATGTTTTCCACAACTGTGGTACCCTCACCAGCTTCAGGCTCAGGTTGAAGATGTGATCCACAATCCCACACAGCTGGTCTGCGCAGGACTTGAGGAGCTTCGCGCCGATGCACTCTGGACCCGAGGCCTTCCTCGCCTTGATCTTCCTCAGTTCCGCCCTCAACTGGGTCTTAGTGAGGGTCAGGTTGGGGCTGGGGGGCTGTGTGCTGGGAGTGGAGGGGTGTTGGTGGGGGGGGGGGGGTGGACAGCAGGTCTCGATGACGGTAGAGGCAGTAGTGGTTGTTGTGTAGGCGGAGGGGAGGGTGGTTGGTCAAACCTATTAAAAAACAGGTTCAGATTGTTCACCCACTCCCTGCCCCCCCATGGCCTGGGAGGAGGTATTCTGGAGCCAAGAGATGGTTTTGAGGTTTCTCCAGACCCGCCGATGTCGCTCTGTTGCAGCTTGCCTTGCCTTCTCTGATCTTCCTCCTTAGCCCCCTCTGTACGGACTTCAGCATCTCCCTGTTCCCCAACCTGAAGATCCTTTTCTTCTCTCTCAGTAGTGATTTTATCTCAGGGTTGATCCAGGGTTTGTTGTTCGAGCAACACCGTATGGTCTTGGTGGGTATGGTGTTGCTGTTGTCCACACAGAAGCTGATGTAGTCCGTGATGGTGTGAGTGAGACCGTCGATGTCCTCACCATGTGGATCGCAGAGCTGCTTCCAGGCAGTGATTTCAAAACAGTCCTTTAGAGCGTCCATTGTCTCCTCAGACCATATCTTCACCGTGCGCGTAACCGGAGGTTGTCTGTGTACTAGGGGTTTGTACACCGGCAGGAGATGAACCAAGTTGTGATCCGATCTCCTGAGTGGGGGGAGTGACGATGAGGTGTACGCCTCCTTAGTGTTAGCATAGAATAAGTCCAGTGTTTTATTGTCTCTGGTGTTGCATGTGACATATTGGGTGAACGTGGGCAGAATGGGGGACAGTGAGATGTGGTTAAAATCACCTGAGATGAGGAGGAGAGCACTTGGGTGTTCTGTCAGAAGCCTGCCAGTGACTGAGTGGATGGCGTCACGCGCTGCCCCAGCGTTCGCTGTCGGATTTGCATAAATAACAATGCAGATCACGTGTGAGTATTCCCTCGGGAGATAAACAGGCCACATGCTAACAGCTAGCAACTCCATGTCTTTGCTGCAGTGTTGCTCTTTAACCATGATGTGACCGGTTTACATCAGCTGTTATTAACATACATTATCACTCCTCCGCCCTTTGCCTTCCCACTGTCTGGTGTCCGGCCTGCCCATATTGTGTGGAAACCCTCCAGTTCCGCCTCGCTTCTGTCCGTCACTCTTCTCTGCCCCTGTGCTCCACACCACCTCTCGCTGACGCCTCACTTCAGCCAACCGCTTCCAATGGGGAGGCGAGCAGAAGGTCTTTTCCAGCAGAGAGAACGGTCCAAAGCGCCGCATGTCTGGAGAAAAGATGTCTGGAGTCACTGTTTGGTGCTCCAAATATGTTGGAAAAATTCTCTTTGACCAGTAGTCAAAGAATCAGGCTGGATCATAGTTTCAGTAAATTTACTTGCACTGATCAGTGGAGAACAATAAGTGGCACACTCAGAGCCGCCTATCAAAATTGTTCTGAATCACATACACAACTTTCAGTCTTTAAGCTTCCTGTTATCTCAAAACTGAAAGACTCTCTGGTTCACTCTGGTTCTTCCAAGCTGTCTCCTTTCTCAGACATTACAGAATATGTGTATGTAAACAAAGATAAAATGTCATGCTGCCACAACCTTGTGCACTTCACACAGACTCTGAGGTACCAAAAGACATAGGATACAGAATTATTCTATCATACTTTTAAAAAAGGTTCCTGTCCACTGTAGTGGGATCAAGGTTAATGTTCTGTGATGTGGAATCTTTGCTACATTTTGGCTACTGGTCTGATAAGTAGAACATCAATTGGTACACTTTTAGTTTAGTCCCATCATTCCTGGCAAAGCTGTTGCACAAAAATAAGCATTATTCAGTGCAGAGATTCAAATCCACATTTGTACATCAACAGACCATTGTTTGACATGTTTTTCTCTTATTCTTCAGGCCTTTCAATCAGATGACACAAAGTAAGCTGAGAATCAATGAGACTGATAGGTCAAGTCCTAAAATGTGTTTGTGTGTAGATGTTTATTTTAGAATGTTTTTATGCTGTGGCAAACAATTGATATTTTAGGTCAATTTTTGAAGCAAATTCCAATTTATGCTTTATTTCTTTAAATTGTAGGTTGTTAGCCGAATTGCACAGCCCACTCTTCATCCCCGATCCTATCAGTGTGGACAGGAAACACATTCTGGAGGACATAGAGAGCAAGTATCGAGAGTTCATCACCTCCACCCTCCGCTGCCTGGGTGAATTCAAGAGGGAGCTGTGTGAGTGGCTAATGTGGTGCCTTCCTTTACTCTGACCAACTCCTGCTTTGGTGTGTGCTCAACAATGGCTGGGAAGTTGTGTTTATGCTGCTGAGGTCAGGCAAACCTTTTCAAAACTGAGATCAAGTGCAGCATTCTTAATGTCGAAATCCATCAAGGCTGATTCAATTCAACTTTATTTATATAGCGCCATTTCACAACAACAGTCATCTCATAGCACTTTCAACTGTAGGGGGAAACCCCTACAATTGCAGAAAGACCCCAACAATCAGGTGATCCCCCTGTGAGCAAGCACTTGGTGACTGTGGAGAAGAAAAACTCCCTTTTAGCAGGAAGACACCTCCAGCAGAACCAGGCTCAGGGAGGGGCAGCCATCTGATGTGACTGGCTAGGGGGTGAGGGGATAGAGAGGAAGAAAAGAACAGACATGTAGAGAGCAAACAGACGGGGACTCAATCTATGGGAGAGAACAAACAGATGTTAATGACCAGCAAAAATATTTCATTGAGAGTGAAGAAAGGAGTGAAGCCCAGTACATTGTTGGAGGTCCCCCGGCTGTCTAAACCTATTAGCAGTATAACTAAGGGAGAGTTCAGGGGCACCTGATCCCACCCTAACCATAGGCTATATCAAAAAGGAAGGTTTTAACTCTATTCTTAAAAGACAGAGATCGAGTCTGACTCCTGAATCCAGATTGGCAGATGGTTCCCAAAGAGAGGAGCTTGATAACTGAAGACTCTGCCTCCCATTGTACTGGTGGAGATTCTAGGTATTACAAGTAATCTTGCATTTTGGGAGCATAGTGCTCTGTTAGGATGATAGGGTAGTTATCAGATCTTTTAATAAATAAAAAGGGGCCTGATTATTTAGAGCTTTGTAAGTGAGAAGAAGGATTTTAAACTTAATTCTAAATTCTATGGGAAGCCAATGAAGGGAGGCCAGAACTAGGGAGATGAGATCTCTCTTTCTTGTACCTGTTAAAATTCTTGCTGCAGCATTTTGGATCAGTTGAAGACTTTTAAAGATGTTTTTGGACAGCCTGATAATAAAGAGTTATAATATTCTTATCTAGAGCCAACAAAAGCGTGAATTAGTTTCTCAGCATCACTCTGAGGCAAGATGCTCCTAATCTTGGCAATAGTACGCAAATGATAGAAGGCAGTTTTGGAAACAAGTTTAATATGTGAATTAAAGAACAGATCTTGATCAAAAATAACTCCAAGGTTCCTCACAGAACTATTAAGAGAAAGAGTAACCGCATCCAAACTAAGAGTTTGATTTGGAAAGGTATTTCTAAGGTTTTTTGGACCAACTAGAAAGACTTCAGTCTTATCTGAGTTTAACAGCAAGAAATTACAAGTCATCCAAGCTTCGATTTCCTTAAGACAATGTCATCTGTATAACAGTGAAAATGTACGCAGTGCTTTCTAATAATGTTGCCTAACAGAAGCCTATATAAACTAAATAGAATAGGGCCTAGCACAGATCCCTGTGTAACTCCGTGACTGAGCTTTGAGTTGGAAGAAAACTCATTATTGACATGAACAAACTGGAACCTATCAGATAAATAAGAGTTAAACCACTGCTACAAAGTTCCATTAAGTCCAACAAGGTGTTCTAATCTATCAAGTAAAACACTATGATCGATAGTATCAAAAGCTGCACTAAGGTCCAAATGGACAAGTACAGAAACAAGTCCATTATCAGATGTGATAAGGAGGTCATTAGTGACCTTCACTAAAGCTGTTTCAGTACTATGATGGATTCTAAACCCAGATTGAAACTCTTCAAATAAACCATTTCCCTGCAAGTGGTCAAATAATTGCGCAGCAACAACTCTTTCTAAGATTTTTGAAATGAAAGGCAGATTAGAGATTGGTCTATAGTTAGCTAAAAGTCCTGAATCCAGTGTTGGCTTTTAAGTAAGGATTTAATTACAGCAGTTTTAAAAGCCTGCGGTACATGGCCTAATGTTAATGAAGAACTGATTATTTGAAGAATAGAGCTACCAATAAATGGAAAGACTTCTTTAAATAACCTGGTAGGAATAGGGTCTAATAGACAAGTTGAAGGCTTGGATGAGGAAATTATTTTATCTAACTCTGAAAGGTCAATTGGAATAAACTGATCCAAATAGATAACAATTGAAGGAGTTGTAGAAGTTATTGTATTTAAGTTAACAGTGGGAAAAATCTGACTGATTTTATTTCTGATAGATGAAATTTTATTATTGAAAAAGTTCATAAAGTCCTGACTAGTAAGCTCTAAGGGAATGCTAGGATTGACAGAGTCCTGATTCTTTGTCAACCTGGCTACAGTACTGAAAAGAAACCTGGGATTATTCTTGTTCTCTTCTTTTAATGCAGAATAATAACTTGTTCTAGCTTTCCTAAGAGATTTTTTTTATAAATTAGAAGTTGATTTCTCCAAGCTAAATAGATTTCATCTAATTTAGTGGAGCGCCATTTTCTTTCTAATTGACGAGTCTTCTGTTTTAAGCTACAAGTTTCTGTGTTGAACCAAGGCGTTAGAAATCTCTGATTAATTCAATTCAATTCAATTCAATTCAACTTTATTTATATAGCGCCATTTCACAACAACAGTCATCTCATAGCACTATCAACTGAAGGGAGGACCCCCACAGTTGCAGAAAGACCCCAGCAATCAGGCGATCCCCTGTGAGCAAGCACTTGGCGACGGTGGAGAGGAAAAACTCCCTTTTAACAGGAAGAAACCTCCAGCAGAACCAGGCTCAGGGAGGGGCAGTCATCTGCTGCGACTGGCTGGGGGGTGAGGGGATAGAGAAGAAGAAAAGAACAGACATGTAGAGAGCAAACAGCACGATGGGGACTCAATCTATGGGAGAGAACAAACAAATGTTAATGACCAGCAAAAAAAAAATATTTCATAGAGAGTGAGGAAAGGAGTGAGGCCCAGTGCATTACTGGAGGTCCCCCGGCTGACTAAACCTATTAGCAGCATAACTAAGGGAGGGTTCAGAAACACATGATCCCTCCCTAATTGTAGGCTATATCAAAAAGGTAGGTTTTAGCCCTATTCTTAAAAACAGAGATCGAGTCTGACTCCCGAATCCAGATTGGCAGCTGATTCCACAGGAGAGGAGCTTGATAACTGAAGGCTCTGCCTCCCATTGTACTTTTGGAGATTCTAGGTATTACAAGTAAACCTGCATTTTGGGAGTGTAGTGCTCTGTTAGGATGATACGGTAGTATCAGATCTTTTAAATAAAAAGGAGCCTGATTGTTTAGAGCTTTGTAAGTAAGAAGAAGGATTTTAAACTTAATTCTAAACTCTATGGGAAGCCAATGAAGGGAGGCCAGAACCGGAGAGATATGATCTCTCTTTCTAGTACCTGTTAAAACTCTTGCTGCAGCATTTTGGATCAGCTGAAGACTTTTTAAAGATGTTTTAGGACAGCCTGATAATAAAGAATTACAATAATCTAATCTCGAGCTAACAAAAGCGTGGATCAGCTTCTCAGCATCACTCTGAGACAAGATGCTCCTAATCTTGGCAATATTATGCAAATGATAGAAGGCAGTCTTAGAAACAAATTTAATATGTGAATTGAAGGACAAATCCTGATCAAAAATAACTCCAAGGTTCCTCACAGAGCTATTAAGAGAAAGAGTAACTGCATCCAAACTGAAAGTTTGATTTGGAAAGGAATTTCTAAGGTTTTTTGGACCAACAAGAATGACTTCAGTCTTATCTGAATTTAATAGCAGGAAATTACAAGTCATCCAAACTTTGATTTCCTTAAGACAGGCTTCTAACTTGGCTAATTGATTAGTATCATCTGGCTTCATTGACAGGTATAATTGTGTGTCATCTGCATAACAGTGAAAATGTATACAGTGCTTTCTAATAATGTTGCCTAACGGAAGCATATATAAACTAAAAAGAGTAGGGCCAAGCACAGATCCCTGTGGAACTCCATGACTAAGCTTTGAGCTGAGAGAAAACTCATCATTTACATGAACAAACTGGAACCTATCAGATAAATAAGATCTAAACCACTGCAACGAAGTTCCATTAAGTCCAACATAGTGTTCTTAATCTATCAAGTAGAATATTATGATCAATAGTATCAAAAGCTGCACTAAGATCTAAAAGGACAAGTACAGAAACTAGTCCATTATCAGATGCAATGAGGAGGTCGTTAGTGACCTTCGCTAAGGCTGTTTCAGTGCTATGATGGATTCTAAACCCAGATTGAAACTCCTCAAATAAACCATTTCCCTGCAGGTGGTCAAATAATTGCATAGCAACAACTCTTTCTAAGATTTTTGAAATGAAAGGGAGATTAGAGATTGGTCTATAGTTAGCTAAAGCTCCTTGATCTAGCGTTGGCTTTTTGAGTAAGGGTTTAATTACAGCCGTTTTAAAAACATGGCCTAAAGTTCATGAAGAATTGATTATATGAAGAATAAAGCTACCAATAAGTGGGAAGACTTCTTTAAATAACCTGGTAGGAATAGGGTCTAAAAGACAAGTTGAAGGTTTGGATGAGGAAACTATTTTGTCTAACTCACAAAGGTCGATTGGAGTAAACTCATCAAGACAGACATCAATAGAAGGAGTTGTAGTAGTTACAGTATTTAAGTTAACTGTGGGAAGAATCTGATTGATTTTATCTCTGATGGATGAAATTTTATTATTGAAAAAGTTCATAAAGTCCTGACTAGTAAGCTCTAAGGGGATGCTAGGATTGACAGAGTCCTGACTCTTTGTCAACCTGGCTACAGTACTGAAAAGAAACCTGGGATTATTCTTGTTCTCTTCTATTAATGCAGAGTAATAACTCGTTCTAGCTTTTCTAAGAGATTTTTTATAAATTAAAAGATGATTTCTCCAAGCTAAATAGATTTCATCTAAATTAGTAGAGCGCCATTTTCTTTCTAATTGACGAGACTTTTTCTTTTTTAAAAGGACCACCATGTCTAGAGTCTGATGCAGAGAAGCTGTAACACTATCTACCATGCTATCAATTACAGAAGGAGAAAGCGTTCCATAGCTAATCTCATTTTTTTTTTTTTTTTTTTTTCTCTCGGCGCCACACGAGTCGGCTGCCTTTTGCAACAGCGGCTCGATTCCGAGTCTTTTTCCCTTCCTCTCTCTTTTGATCCGTCTTTTTTTTTCACCCCACTTATATCACGGACACACAGATCGTCCTAAATGTCTCCTGAGCCGGTGGACGGAGCCACTGTCTATAGCAGGATACGATACAGCAGAGAACAGCTGCTAGCATTCAACCGCCACCCGGTCCCATTGGAAAAACTCGACATACCGAGAGAACTGAGGCGAAAACGCCGCGGCTGCCGGGCTGGAGTAAGGCGGAGGACAAAAAATATAAGGTACAGACCCTCCCTTCCATCTGTTGTCATGGGAAATGTACGGTCGATACTGGGAAAGTTAGATGAGCTAGCGGCTATCTCCCGTTATGATAGCACATACCGGGAGTGCTCTCTCCTTTTGTTTACTGAGACGTGGCTAACTGAACTAGCAGCAGATGCTAACATTGAGCTGGAGGGTTTTCACATGATACGAGCTGACCGAACACCAGACAGTGGCAAGGCTAGGGGCGGTGGAGTGATAATGTATGTTAACAACAACTGGTGCAGACCGGGACATATCACTGTTAAACAACGACACTGCAGCAAAGACATTGAGTTGCTAGCTGTTAGCATGAGGCCTACATATCTCCCGAGAGAACACTCACACGTGATCTGCATTGTTGTTTATGCAAATCCGACGGCGAACGCTGGGACAGCACGTGACGTCATCCATTCAGTAACCAGCAGGCTGCAGACAGAACACCCAGATGCTCTTCTCCTCATCTCAGGCGATTTCAACCATGTTTCACTGTCTCCCATTCTACCCACGTTCACCCAGTATGTCACATGCCACACTAGAGACAATAAAACACTGGATTTATTCTACGCAAACACTAAGGAGGCGTACACCTCATCACAACTCCCCCCACTCGGGAGATCGGATCACAACTTGGTTCATCTCCGGCCGGTGTACAAACCCCTAGTGCACAGACAACCTCCGGCCATGCACACTGTGGAGTTATGGTCTGAGGAGACAATGGACACCCTAAAGGGCTGTTTTGAAGCCACCGCCTGGAAGCAGCTCTGCGATCCACATGGTGAGGACATCGATGGCCTCATTCAGACCTTCACGGGCTACCTCAGCTTCTGTGTGGACAAATCCGTTCCCACCAAGACCATACAGCGTCACTCAAACAACAAACCCTGGATCAACCCTGAGATAAAAACACTTCTGAGAGAGAAGAAGAGGATCTTCAGGTCAGGGAACAGGGAGATGCTGAAGTCCGTACAGAGGGAGCTGAGGAGAAAGATCAGAGAAGGCAAGGACAGCTTCAGGAAGAAGATGGAGGACAAGCTGCAACAGAGCGACATCAGCGGGGTCTGGAGAAACCTCAAAACCATCTCGGGGCTCCAGAATACCTCCCCCCAGGCCACAGGGGGCAGGGAGTGGGCGAACAACCTGAATCTGTTTTTCAATAGATTTGACCAACCGCCCTCCCCCCTGACTGCACAACAACCACTGCTGCCTCTAAAGAAATCAAGTCCTGCTGCCCACTCCCCACTCCACCAACACCCCCCCACTCCCAACACACAGCCCCCCATCCTGACCCTGACCAGGACCCAGGTGAGGACGGAGCTGAGGAAGATCAAGGCGAGGAAGGCGCCGGGACCGGACGGCATCAGCGCAAAGCTCCTCAAGTCCTGTGCAGACCAGCTGTGTGGGATTGTGACGTATATCTTCAACATGAGCCTGAAACTGGGGAGGGTACCACAGCTGTGGAAAACATCTTGTGTGGTACCTGTACCAAAAACTTCCCACCCCAAAGACCTGAACAGCTACAGACCGGTGGCCTTGACGTCCCACTTGATGAAGACCCTGGAGAGACTGCTCCTTGCTCACCTCCGCCCCCTGGTGGAACCAGCGATGGATCCACTCCAGTTCGCCTACCAGCATGGCATTGGGGTGGAGGATGCGGTGATCTTCCTCCTTCACCGTTCTCTGTCCCACCTGGAGAAGCCCGGGAATATGGTGAGGATCATGTTCTTTGACTTCTCCAGTGCTTTCAACACCATCCAACCGATGATCCTGAAGGACAAGCTGCTGCGCGCAGGGGTGGACCAGCACCTGTCATCATGGATCCTGGACTACCTCACGAACCGGCCTCAGTTTGTGAGAACCCGGGACTGTGTGTCCGACACGATCATCAGTAGCACGGGGGCCCCCCAGGGAACGGTGCTGGCTCCCTTCCTGTTCACTCTTTATACTGCGGACTTCTCACACAACACAACACACTGCCATCTACAGAAGTTCTCTGATGACTCTGCGATCGTTGGCCTCATCTCCAATGGAGATGAAGCTGAGTACAGAGGGCTTATCCAGGACTTCGTGGACTGGTGCCATCGGAACTGCCTCCAGATCAACGCGAGGAAAACTAAGGAGCTGGTGGTGGACTGCCGCAGGCATGGGCAGCCCCTCACAGCACCAGTAAATATACAGGGAACAGACATCGAGATGGTGACATCCTATAAGTACCTGGGTATTCATCTGAACAATAAACTAGACTGGTCACACAATACTGATGCACTCTACAAGAAGGGACAGCGCAGGCTGTTCCTGCTGAGGAGACTCAGGTCTTTTGGTGTACAAGGGGCGCTGCTGAAGTCATTCTATGACACGGTGGTGGCATCAGCCATCACTTTTGGAGTGGTCTGCTGGGGCAGTGGCATTACTGCAGCCGATAGGAAGAGACTGAACAAACTGATTAAGAAAGCTAGCTCTGTCCTGGGGCAGCGCCTTGATCCGATGGAGGAGATAGGAGAGAGAAGGACAGCGGCTAAACTGTCATCTCTGCTGGAGTCCGAGTTCCACCCTATGCAGGACATACTGAATGCACTGAGGAGCTCATTTAGCAGCAGACTACATCATCCCAGGTGCACAACCGAGAGGTTTCGTAGGTCCTTCCTACCAACGGCTGTCAGACTGTACAACCTAAGCAGGGCTGCTCGCAGAGATAGCAAAAAGACGTAACAAACTAATAGTTTTTTGAATGCAAAAGATGCAATAGACTTACACAATGGTCCCCTCCGGCATACAACTAGGAACATACCGGTCGCTATGGAGGGTGAGAATATGTATGGGCACATAATCATACCATGTAGGATAACTAAGTAGACGGTTATGCTGTTTCATTCCATCTAGCAACAATGCTCTGCACTGTGTGTGTTTATATATTTGCATATTTATTCCATCTAGCTACAATGCTCAGCACTGGGTGTGTTTATATATTTATATATCTACATATTATTCCATCTAGCTACATTGCTCCGCACTGTGTGTGTTTATATACTTGCATATTTATTCCACCTAGCTGCAATGCTCCGTACTGTGGGTGTTTATATATTTACATATTTATTCCATCTAGCTACAATGCTCTGCACTGTGTGTTCATATATTCATATATTTATTCCATCCAGCTACAATGCTCTGCACTGTGTGTCTGTGTGTGTGTGTATATATATATATTTTATAGTAATACGTACATATGTTTATTAGCTGCTCTTGCTTGCTTGTTTTTTTTTCTTGCCTTCTGATTGTTGCTCTGAGTGTTGCTATCCCTGTGCTGTTGCAATCCTGGAATTTCCCCGTTGTGGGACTAATAAAGGCTTATCTTATCTTATCTTATCTTATCTTATTTGTGTTGACACATGGCATTGAGGAAACAATCTGCATAAATTTGGTAACAGCATCATCTGAGAGGCATCTACTGTAATAATATTTTTCTTTAGGAGCCAAATAGTCATAAATAGTAAAATCAAAAATTAACAGATAATGGTCTCAAAATATTCTTAGACAAATAAATACACATGAAAAACAAATATATCTTTGGCACTTTATTTTTCCTCATCATTTTCTGCAAATGGTAAATGGTATTCACTTATATAGCACTTTTCTCATCTCTAGGCGACCAAAATGCTTTACAGATCCTGCTATTCACCCATTCATGCCGGCGGAGCTGCCATACAGCGATGCTGGCCTGACCTAACAGGAGCAACTGGAGGTTCAGTGTCTTGCTCAAGGACTCTTCGACATGCAGACTGCAGACAGAGCAAGAATTGAACCCCTGACCCTCCAATCAGTAGTCAGCCACACTACACCTGTGCCACAGCCACCCCCTACAAATGATAGAATAGAATAGGATAGAATAGAATAGGCTAGGCTAGGCTTTATTGTCATTGTACAGCTGTAAAGTACAACAAAATTGTGGGTGATCCACCAAGCTACTACGCAGTAAGGGGCGGATTTACTAAGGCAATGCAAATTAGACAGAGCACCTAAGGGAGTGGCCAGTTTTTGCCAGTGATCTTCTAACAACACGCAAAATTATGAACACAGACGCAATCACTTCATTTCAATAATGCCCACCCATCCACCAAGAGCACCCCAAAATTGCGCACAGGCACATCTGATGAGGTTATCAACACAGGCACAGCCAGTTCAGAGGACCATAATATATATTTTTAAGCTTTTTTTAAGCTTTTGTTTAAGTGCAACCCCAATAAAATAGTTTATTTTTGTTCATCATATATCAAAGTTTCGATTTTCATTTCACTTGGTAGGCTCCTTTGTTTAATATGTATAAATTAAGGACTACTCATGAATAAATTGATTATTGACCAACGTGTTTATTTTATTAACACAAGAACCATCAAGCTGGTCTGTTGGAGACTCTGGGGTTTTATTATGTGAATGATTTTGTTTTAACAAAATCTACAGGTCTCCCAGTCCATGACTTCTCATAAATACTGTATGTACGTTTTATCTTTTCTGAAGTCTGGAATATAATAAAATTAAACACACATGACTTCACTTATGCCTCAGGCAGCCACAGCAGCAAGTGAAAGCAATTCTCACCAGGGATGTCCTGGTGTGTCATCGTATGTACTTTTCACTTCCGCTTCTGAGAGAGAGTAGACGCTTTTCTTCCCTCTCCCTCCTAATCCTCTCCCTTCTGATCCCAGCTTGCAATGTCGCTCTTCTCCTGGCTGAATCTTAATCCAAATGGAAATTATGGATCTGGAAATCGGCTTATATGCGATTGTCACCACTTTAAAAGAAGAAGATCGGGTCAGGGGGAACCCAAGGAAGACTCATGGCATTGGAATTCATGTGTCTGTGTGATTCGACTGAGATTGAACTGATCACAGGATCTTCTGTTTGGCCCCTGGAGTTTTCCTAGTGTATCGAAATTATCTGGGTGAGCTAATCAAATGCGGACCCCGGCTTAGCTCCCTCAACAAATTCAACAATTCGTCCAGCTGGGGGGAGCACTGACTGTCAGCGGCAGGATTAACATGGAATTTACCACCTGGCATGCATTGAAGAGAGAACGGACTCTCTTGGACAAGTTTACCTATGTTTCGGTAGGTGGATAACATCTGTGGATCACTGAGTGCTCTCCAGAGAATGATCTAAAGCATGATTCAAGCCTGTATGAAATTTGAAGCACAGAATCGAAGAGAGGGAAATTTTTTTTATTCTCTGAGTGCACTGTGCATATTTGACCTTGTGTTTTGGTGCCCTTGTTTACATTCCTCCTCGATGAAGATAACGCTGGAGAAGTGGCTTAACCCAAACATCGACAAACAATGGCTGTTGTTCTGCAGATCGAGCTTCTCAAGGACAGCGCTATCATGTGTTTACAGAACTTGCCACCTGCATGAGAATGGACATGCCGAGTAGAACACATGACTATCCGTTGCCAGGGGGTGCCCTCTGCTGTTCACCAGCAATTGACACACCTCCACACTGCATCACACACTGATCATATGCTGACTACATACACTGGTCTCTCTCGCTTTGTCGTTTGTCAACGTCTGCTAATTGTGCATAGAGGGTTTTTTTCTGTGTGATCAAAATTTGGCTCATTTGAGCTTTATATGAGCTTATACGAGCGTTATTCTGATAACTATGTTTTTTCTCTCTACCTATTGTGTTTTCCTCTCCCCCCCCCCTTCCCCTCTTTACCCTCACTGTTCGACTGGCGCCTTCGGGCTGCCCCGGCTATGGGATGCGCTTACTGAGCGCGCCCAATGTCAAGTCAAATTTCAATTCTCCTGTATGTATTACGTATGGTAGTATTGACAATAAACCTTATTCATTCATTCATATTCATTCATTCATTATTCATAATGTTTGCTTTTATTCTTGTTTTTAATCCTATTTGTGTATAGAGTTTGCCCCGAGATGTAAAGTGCGTTATAAATGAAATAAATTATTATTATTATTATTATTATTATTAAGATAAGATAAGATAAGCCTTTATTAGTCCCACAACGGGGAAATTCCAGGATTGCAACAGCACAGGGATAGCAACACTCAGAGCAACAATCAGAAGGCAAGAAAAAAAACAAGCAAGCAAGAGCAGCTAATATACATATGTACATATTACTATAAAATATATATATACATACACACACAGACACACAGTGCAGAGCATTGTAGCTGGATGGAATAAATATATGAATATATGAACACACAGTGCAGAGCATTGTAGCTAGATGGAATAAATATGTAAATATATAAACATCCACAGTACGGAGCATTGCAGCTAGGTGGAATAAATATGCAAGTATATAAACACACACAGTGCGGAGCAATGTAGCTAGATGGAATAATATGTAGATATATAAAAACACAGTGCGGAGCATTGTAGCTAGATGGAATAAATATATAGATATATGAATATAAACACACCCAGTGCTGAGCATTGTAGCTAGATGGAATAAATATGTAAATATATAAACACACACAGTGCAGAGCATTGTTGCTAGGTGGGATGAAACAGCATAACCGTCTATTTAGTTATCCTACATGGTATGATTATGTGCCCATACATATTCTCACCCTCCATAGCGACCGGTATGTTCCTAGTTGTATGCCGGAGAGGACCATTGTGTAAGTCTATTGCATCTTTTGCATTCAAAAAAACTATTAGTTTGTTACGTCTTTTTGCTATCTCTGCGAGCAGCCCTGCTTAGGTTGTACAGTCTGACAGCCGTTGGTAGGAAGGACCTACGAAACCTCTCGGTTGTGCACCTGGGATGATGTAGTCTGCTGCTAAATGAGCTCCTCAGTGCATCCAGTATGTCCTGCATAGGGTGGAACTCGGACTCCAGCAGAGATGACAGTTTAGCCACCGTCCTTCTCTCTCCTATCTCCTCCATCGGATCAAGGCGCTGCCCCAGGACAGAGCTAGCTTTCTTAATCAGTTTGTTCAGTCTCTTCCTATCGGCTGCAGTAATGCCACTGCCCCAGCAGACCACTCCAAAAGTGATGGCTGATGCCACCACCGTGTCATAGAATGACTTCAGCAGCGCCCCTTGTACACCAAAAGACCTGAGTCTCCTCAGCAGGAACAGCCTGCGCTGTCCCTTCTTGTAGAGTGCGTCAGTATTGTGTGACCAGTCTAGTTTATTGTTCAGATGAATACCCAGGTACTTATAGGATGTCACCATCTCGATGTCTGTTCCCTGTATATTTACTGGTGCTGTGAGGGGCTGCCCATGCCTGCGGCAGTCCACCACCAGCTCCTTAGTTTTCCTCACGTTGATCTGGAGGCAGTTCCGATGGCACCAGTCCACAAAGTCCTGGATAAGCCCTCTGTACTCAGCTTCATCTCCGTTGGAGATGAGACCAACGATCGCAGAGTCATCAGAGAACTTCTGTAGATGGCAATGTGTTGTGTTGTGTGAGAAGTCCGCAGTATAAAGAGTGAACAGGAAGGGAGCCAGCACTTTTTGTGCACTTTTTGAGCCAGCACTTTATTATGCTATATATAAACAAATGAAATTTTTTAAAAATCCTCTGCCAGCTGATGTCCAGTTCAACACAACACTGATCTCTGTAAGATCGTTTCTGTTCATATAATCTGTTCTGTCATGCCAAATAAAGTCACACTCGGGGAGAAGCTGCCTCTTTGGCCATGCGCCCTTGGTTCTTGCCAGTGTCTACTCCTGGCATCAGTGATCATGATCCTCAGGCGCAGATGAATTAAGACAAGCTTTTTTGGGGCGTTAAATCCTGGCGCATTTAGCAGAAGATTGACAAGTGCAAACCTTAATGAATCACCTTGCACCAGTCATTTCAATACTCCCTGTGGTGTATGGATATGTGTATCTGGGATGCTGTGCCCACCCACAGGGTGACGTCAGGCGGGCACGGTCCATTCTGTATATAAACCCTGTTCTGTAATAAAGTTGGAGAGTTGTTTGCTGCATGAAGCCTTGCCTCGCTCTCTGTCATTTTACAGACATAACATTTGGCGATGAGGAGCAAAATGGGTGCGTGCTGGTGTGAGCAGTGATTGTGGCCGTTTCTAGAGGACGCGGGTGAGCCATTGATTTCGTGGCCACATTGGAGACGGGACTTCGAGCGGTACGTCTCCTCGTTGGGTTTCCCTCGGTTTGACGGGAGACAATGGCGGGCCCTCCTAGCTTGTAACCTCAGCGCGGAGGGCCGAAGGAGTCTCGACTTGCTGGGCACGAGTGAGAGCTACGTGGAGGCTGTTGGGCTCATGGAGGCGCACTTCACGGGGCAGTCAAGGGCCAGAGAGTTGCGGGCGAAGAGGCTGATGGAGTTGGTCGAGCAGGAGCTAGCTAGCTTTGGAGGGCTAACAGCTCAGTCAGAGCCTATGGACAGGCTAGCTGACAAGCTAGTTTCACACCGAAACGAAACTAATGGCATGAAACTGGGCCTCGAGGCAGAACCAGGACCACATGTGGAGGAGCCCCTGTCCACTGACGCAGTAACAGTACAGAGGAGCACCGAGACCGGGGGTGCTGGAAAAGACGACCAGGAGCCGGTGTCGGAGGACGTGACTGGTGAGGGTGATGTCAAGAGCCCCGGAGACGTGATGCAGCAGGACGGAGAGGCGATGCAGCAGGAGTCGGCCCCGCTGTTGGAAGCTGTACAGAGGGCGAGCGGGACAGTGCAGGCCGAGGACTTCGGGGAAAAGCCGCAGCCGGACATGATGGCAGCATAGCAGGGCACCAACGCCGAAAGCAATGGATGCAGTGGTGAGGAGCCCAGGTCGGTGAGCGAGCCCAACGACGGTGATGGTGCGGACCCCGGAGGTGAGCGACAGCAGCCGCAAGACACGGTGGCAGCGAGTGGCACCAAAGAGTGGGTTTCAGTGGTCCCTGGAGCACGACCACGGGAGTTCAGAGTGTTCGAGGCCAAAAGAAAAGAAAGCAGAGCGGGACATTTTGGCGCGGTTTTGCTGAGCGGCAAAAGCCATCTTCGGAGCGGGAGTTTGGACCAGGTCGGCGGGAAGGCACGACGCAGAATGAGGGTCCGAAGATGACGTGGCAGACACGGGAGATCGGGTCAGGTTTCTCTGCAGGTCGAAAGCGGGGTTCAGCCCAGAGAGAAGAAGACAATTTGGAGAGGTGGAGACAGCCTGGCCGGAAAGGAGTGTTTCAACCCTGGGGGGCATTGACCGAACTTGTGGATGCCGTGGGGGTGCCCAGGCCCTCTGTGGCTGCTGTGTGAATGGTGGCTGCTCAGAGACTATGGTGTCACTTAATTATTTATTTGTGTAAATAATTATATATATATATATATATATATATATATATATATATATATATATATATACACTACCGTTCAAAAGTTTGGGGTCACCTAGACAATTATTTTGTGTTTTCCATGAAAAGTCACACTTATTTACCACCATGAGTTGTAAAATGAATAGAAAATATAGTCAAGACATTGACAAGGTTAGAAATAATGATTTGTATTTGAAATAATAATTTTTTCCAGATACTCAACCTGCTCAAAGGAAGGTCAGTTTTATAGCTTCTCTAACCAGCTAAACTGTTTTCAGCTGTGCTAACATGATTGCACAAGGGTTTTCTAATCATCCATTAGCCTTCTGACGCAATGAGCAAACACATTGTACCATTAGAACACTGGAGTGATAGTTGCTGGAAATGGGCCTCTACACACCTATGTAGATATTGCACCAAAAACCAGACATTTGCAGCTAGAATAGTCATTTACCACATTAGCAATGTATATTAGATAGAGTGTATTTCTGATTAGTTTAAAGTTATCTTCATTGAAAAAAAAACAGTGTTTTTCTTTCAAAAATAAGGAAATTTCTAAGTGACCCCAAACTTTTGAACGGTAGTGTATATATATATATATATATATATACAGTATATGATGCTGGTGTGCATGTGAGTGGGTGACTGAGAATATGGGATTAATTTTATTTTTCAGAGAGTAGGTCCAGTTTTATTGTTTGTGTGAGTGTGATAGATTGCTTTATTACTGTTTTTCTCCCTTTTCTTAATGTGTGGGTCGGGTTACCAGATTTGGGTGGGTTCCCTGTGAACTTCATTTTTTTTTTTTTTTTGAGGGGGGTGGAAATGTGGTGTATGGATATGTGTATCTGGGATGCCGTGCCCACTCATAGGGTGATGTCAGGCGGGCACGGCCCATTCTGTATATAAACGCTGTTCTGTAATAAAGTTAGAGAGTTGTTTGCTGCATGAAGCCTCGCCTCGCTCTCCGTCATTTTACAGACATAACACTCCCCTCCCTTAAATTTGCACTTTGACATGACACCTTCCACAAATACATATGCAATGAGACCAGGCGCAAAATTAACATAGTCCACACCTTTCCACCGCTAATTTTGCCCTGCGCTCTTCAGTAAATCTCAACAGTAGTTTTTTTAATGCCAAAACAGGGTTTTGTGATGGAGCAGCACGTTAGTAAATCTGCCCCTAAGTATGAAAAAAAAAACATATAAATAAAACACAGTTGCAAAACACACATTTGAATAAAATAGCCCAGGACGGCTGGATCAATGTGCATGAAAAGTGCAGAGTGCAAAGACAGGTGAGGTTTTTTATGATAATTAAAAGGTCCTCAGTTCAGTGCATGTGAGCGTTTAGAGGGAGGGGGGTGGGGACTCTGACTGCAGTTTGGATGGCCTAGGGGAAGAAACTGCTTGTCAGTCTGGAGGTGTGGGACCTGATCGATCTGAACCATCGTCCAGAGGGAAGCAGGTCAAACAGGTGGTGGGCAGGATGTGAGGGGTCTCTTGTAATGGCCTGGATCCTTCTGAGACCTGAGGCTCTGGAGATGTCTTCCAGGGAGGGCCGAGGGCTGCCGATGACTTTTTTGGGGTGGTGTTGATGACCCTCTGCACAGCCTTCCTGTTCTCGGCCGTGGAGCCGGCGTACCACACACCCAGACAGTAGGTGAGCACGCCCTCCACTGAGCAGCAGAAGAAGGCCAGCAACAGCTTCTGGTTCAGGTTGTTCTTCCTAAGGACACGGAGGAAGTGTAGCTGTTGCTGGGCTTTCTTCACCAGGGCCTTGGTGTTGACAGTCCAGGAGAGGTCAGAGGAGATGTGGGTGCCCAGGAACCTGAAGATCAGATTGGCTTTGTGTTTGTTTGCAATTTGTAAGAGTTAAAACGAGAGCGGCTTTCATAGAATAATCCATCAGCCAATATACCGCATGATGAGACTTAACCATCCCAATGATTTTTTGAAGATAATATAATTTATAATATTTAATTTAATGATTCTTTGCAATTTGTTTTTTGCCATTATGAACAACACAATAAGACTGGTGGTATTTTTTCTGTGTTTTGACCATTAAATATGTAGCTAACAGTCACTGATAGGTAGCTTGGCAATAAGTGTGCCGAAAAATGGAGTGAAACAGCTAACCGCTCTTCTCCTCAGCTTCATACAAACACTATATTTTTTTATTTTGGTCTAGAGGGACAGCATCCGCCCCACAGCTGGGAGGTCCTGGGTTCAAGCCCTGGGCGGGTGATACCAAAGACTATAAAGATTGTACTTCCTGCCTTCTAGCTTGGTCCTCAGCATAATAGAATGAGGGAAGGAAGGTTGGTTACCCAGTCACAGAGGGAACGCAAGCCAATGTACTACTCCCTGTATCCAAAAATCCAGACCAAACAGGTGAGGTGTCAAAGCCCCCTTAGATACAACTATAGTATGGATTTGAAAAGCCTACATAATTTCTTTCCGTAGTTATGGCGTTTACAAGAATTAGGGAAGATCTGACCTCTGACCTTGACCTTGACCTCAAGGACATCTGGTCAGAGACAAATTGCAATATATGCGTCATCAGAGTATACCAAACCATGGTACCAAGTTTCAAAGTAATCGCAGCAAAACTGTAGGAAGAGTTGATTTCACAAAAGTTGAACAGATGGACGGATGGACTGCCCCATAACAGTCTGTCTGTTTGACTAACAGTCCATCCATCCAACCAAAGGATCAAAGACCTCTTAGGATGAAGACTGGTGGGGGATAAAAAGGACCATTGCTGAATCAAAGATATAGAGTTTGGCCCATGGTAACAAGTTATTAAAGAGAAGAGCCTTCATCTGAAATATGTTTCAGATATTTTAAAAACTTCCTTTAAAACTAACTGAAATATTTTCAAAGTTTTCTACAAGTACTATACATTTACTTTCCACACTACAATGCAGAGTAACCAGTGGTGAATAACACAAGTGGCACAGCTCACCCTGTCCCAGAGTAATTTAGCTTCTCTCTCCCTTTGCAGTAACATGCCCTTTAACTCTGGACACAAATACCGCCCATCCTCTGCTGAGCATCTCTGACGATCTGTGTTCTGTTACTCGGGTTAAAAGCCGCCTGCCCTGCTCTGCTCATCTGGAACGTTTTGACCACTGGCCGCAGGTCCTCACAGTTCAGACCTTCTCATCTGGGACTCACTACTGGGAGCTGGAGGCTGAGGGATTCTGGGACATTGGTGTCTGCTACCGAAGCATTGGACGAAAAGGAAAAGAGGGCAATGCCTTTGGGAACAACAAGGTATCCATGCTGTTTATATAGCTGATCAATATGAGGGCCATCTGTGATGTGAAACTTCAAACATGATTAAAATGTAAAACAGTTATAATGTTGTTGTTTTTTTTATCACATGTACCTGAGCTGCTATTTTTCCCCATGCATGCACACTTGACTAATTTTCACCTCAGAAAAACTCACAAAATTGAGCTAAAATTGGTAGGTCAATGAAGCTTTCAGTGAAAGATGAGCAATTATTCAATCCAATTTGTACCAAAGTGACAGAATAATAACAAAATCACAGGATTTATGCACGTGAACTATATGGGATTACTAACTGTTTAACGGCTGACTTCATGATCATGTGATAAAGGTTTTATGGAGGTGCTGCACAGTGTGTCGGTGGGAACAAGCAGGATGAAACTAACTAGTTAGCGTATATGTCGGCATTAAGATTAGAATACGTAAATGTCAGAGAAAATTATCACACACTCATGTTATATAAATCTAGGACTCTGGATTTATTTTGGTTGCAGTTTTAACTGTAAAGAAACATGTTTTTTGATTTAAACTAAAACTTGGTCAACCTTTCAGGTGTCATGGAGCCTGACGCAGCAACATGACAAAAAACTCGCCGCCTGGCACAACCGCAGAAAAACACGCCTCTCATACCAAATGGCTGGGAACAGAGTCGCCGTTGCCATGGACTACTGCGCAGGTACCATCACCTTCTCCGAGGTGGGACCGTCTAACAACCTGACCCACCTCCACACATTCTCCACCAGCTTCATTCAGCCGGTGTGCTTGGGCTTCGGACTCTACAAAGCCAACCTCAACAGCTGCATCTCCATAGTCAAAGTGTGACGTGACAGAAAGGATGAAGGAAGAGTACTACTGTGGTGAAAGTATTGGTTTGACTTCATTTGACTGCCAAGATAAAGTGGAGTTCAGTTTTTTCTTTTTCCTCCACATATATGTGTGCTGCGGCCTTCTGCTATAAGCTGCTGTTTCCCTGAAATCTGCTCTCAGGATGAACGTGACTTCTTCCACCATAAGAGGCCAAACTATTATGTATTTCCGACAACTGTATTCTGGTGATGTTTCTAGAAGAGAGATTGATTGATTTTTGTAAATGAACATGTCTTGTGTAAAAGCACCCTTTGAACGACAGGACACAGTCTTCTGTTTGGCAACTTTATTATTTCTGGTTCTGCATTTTTTTTTAATAATCATTTGTCTGAGCAGCCGGGTCTGAAAGATGGTGACCACACATTTTCATTCACCAGAAGAGAAGATACAGAACAGTAGCACAGCGATGACATGTTGTGTCTACAGTGGATATAAAAGGTCTACACACCCCTGTTCAAATGCCAGGTTTTTGTGATGTAAAAAAATAAGACCAAGATAAATCATTTTAAAACTTCTTCCACCATTAATGTGACCTATAACCTGTACATGTCATGTATGTGTGCCGCAGCGCACAGGTGGAAAGGATACAAGCCCAAAATGC
The DNA here is from genome assembly GCA_020510985.1 of Pholidichthys leucotaenia. Classification (NCBI taxonomy): domain Eukaryota; kingdom Metazoa; phylum Chordata; class Actinopteri; order Cichliformes; family Pholidichthyidae; genus Pholidichthys; species Pholidichthys leucotaenia. The sequence goes on along the minus strand of CM035844.1, from coordinate 406,113,384 downwards.
AGGTGAAGTGAACATGTTTATTGAACAGAAAAACATACATACAAGGTGTCCATGAAAACAGTCAAAAAATTAATAATAATGATAAGATGACTGGCTACAAACTCTGCTGGTTGGAGGAGAGATGCCCCACGTGCTCCTAGGCGGGACTGGAGTGGAGAGGAAGGGCAGTAATTAATAACAAGGAGGAAGACTTACATGTAGGGTCGGCGCAAACTGGCTCTGGAAACAACAACTCCATACATAGTCCAGGAAAAGAGGAGAAAACCAACTTGGAGTGAGTCTGGACATCGAATATAGACTATTGACCAGTTGACCATTGACTAATGCCATCACACCGAGTGCTCCCACTATCACCCATAAATACCCCGTAGACTAATGAGTGACAAGTAGAAGCAGGTGTGCGACGGCAGCCGGTGGAACTAATGAGAGTGAATGAGAGTGACAGGTGTGTGTATGTGCTGAGTGAGGCAAGAGAGTCTGAGTGCATGCATGAGTGTGTGCATGTGCTGAGTGAAGCAAGGTATGTGAGTGAGAATGAATGTGTGTGTATGTGCATGTATGAGTATGTGTGGAAACACAAGAAGTGATGGCAATGGCTGGTGAATGCCTGGCAAGGAGAGGAGGAGGTGTGGCTGTAGACTGGCAAGGAGCCCAAGCTCAGAGGCTCCAATAACCTGCCAGCTGGGAATAATTAACAACAATCAGGAACCTACAACCACAGATCATGGAACGGGGTTGAGACATCAACCCCCTTCATGACAGAGCCGCCCCCCCCCAAGGGGTGGGTTACAGACATCCACGTACCATCAAACACAAAAGAAAAACCCGCCCCCCCACCCCACCCCAAGAATCAACACAACCTGCCAGGGTGGGAGGTGGGGGAACACAGGTCAGGAGGGAATTAACAGACAGAAAAATAACACTACAGAACAAAGCAAAATAGAAGAACACCCAAACCTAGGACTAGAGCCCCCCCCCCCCCCGAAGACCCGAGAGTCCCAAAGTTCAGGGTGCCGGCCCAAGTCCCAGGACCAACAGGCAGCCCACAATACAGCGTCAGGTGGCCTGCCAGAGAAAAAGGGCCACCTGACCCAGGAACCCAGTCCTTCAGGCGGCCAGCCCGCATAGTTGAGCCACCAAGGCTGGAGGGGTGGATGAGGTGGCGGCCTACCCACCAGAAGGCTTAATGGTGAATGGCTGAACCAGAGAAGGGGAACCCCAGTGGCTTCTGGTGGCGGGAACTTTTGGGCCACGGCGGTGCCCGGCGAAGGAGGAAAGGACACCCCAAGGACGTCTGGAAAGGGAGAAGAGGCCCGGTGTCCTCAGACTGGTCAGCACCCCCGGTGGTCCCGGCTTGCTGCTCAGTTGCACCCTCGGTGGACCCAGCCTGGGCCATGGCTCCTTCCGCGGTGGTCCTGGCCTTAGGCCTCATTGCTCCCATGGTGGGCCCTGGCTGGACCCATGTAGCACCCCCGGAGGACCCCAACCAGGCCATGGTTGCACCCATGATGGAGCCCGGCTGAGCCCCTGCCGCACCTACGGTAGAACCCGGCTGGGTCACTACTGCACTCTCGGTGGGCCCTGGCTGGGCCAACGCAGTGCCCTCGGTGGACCTCGGGCTGACGCATGATGCCCATGGCGGACCAAGGCTGGAGTGTAGCACCTACGTGGGACTGACGCTGGAAAGCAGCGCCCACGATGGTCCCCGGCCAGGACAGAGCACCAACGGAGGCTCGGGCTGAGGAGGAACCCAGTGATGGCCTCAGGCAGGAGGTGAGCGGCACCCATGAGTTCCTCTGCGAAGGCTGGACCTCCAGCTCCCGTAGGTGGGGAGCCCAAACTTATGGAGACCTCTGGCACATCTGGAACCTCTCCAGTGACACTGTAATTCAGCTCAGAAATAGAGAGAGAAGACGGATCAGGGTCACCGGCAGCAGCGGAGCCCAGCGGGGTGAGCTCAGATGCAGCAGGTGGCTGCACCTGGCTCTCCTCATCAAGAGTCAGGCAAGATTGCTCTAATACAGAGAAGGAGAAAGAAAACATAGAGCACTTGCCTGAGCTCAAGCTCCACCACCATCCAGGACTCCGATGAACTTGATGAGGATGTCCCAGGCCTGGCCTCTAGGAAGTCCAGCTCTGGTGCTGAGTCTGCTGCGGCGGCCTCCGCAGCAGGCATGATGGTCTCTACAGTCTCATCTGTCCCAGCTATCGTGCTCCACACAAGGAATTTCTCCAGCATGATGGCTGGGTTCTGGCTCACCATTGCTGCGGGGGGAGGATCCTCCCAGACCTCAGACTCCTCCTGGTCCCGGTGGTTCAGCTCCAGCACCGGGGAGTATTCAAAAGAGAAAGGAGAGAGCATGGAAAGGGCTGGTGAGCTGTTCATGGCTGCAGCAGGTGGAGAGGTCCCTGGGCACTGCATTCCCAGAGACTCTCTATCAGGGATCAGGCAAGAATTTTCAACAATTTTAGAAATCAATGGGGAGTTTGCTTGCCTGTTCTCCTGGTTTAAGATGTCCCCTGCTGCAGCTGGCGAGGCGAAATTCCTCACTATGGCTGTGGCAGGGACTCCTCCGTAGGCTGCGGAGAAACCTTCCAGAATGGTGCTGGAGAGGAAGAGGTGGCCACCAATTTCTCCTCCTCCAGACGGCGATCTATTTTCGCCAACAAAGCCAGTTTGTGTTTCTTCCAATTACCCGCAGAAGGAGTGGACACGAGCTCCGGAGGCGAGGGCAGGGCTGGAGCAGGAGAACTGAGGGAGGAGGAAGGCTTCTTCCGACGCGAGCGCCTCTTCCGTGTCGAGGACAGCTCCAATGCTGGCAATACCCCCCCAGGCTCCTCTCCACATAGTCCAAGAATGAAATGGAGGATATCGGACGACTCTGGAAAAAACAAGAGGTCACGACACTCCTCCAACATCTCCGCTGCAGTGTCCTGAGCGGCACGAACAGCCTCGGAGGAATATTGCCCCTGTATCTAAGAAAAGGCGTCCTCCAAACGGGCCAGTCCATGCAGCTCTGCATTGCTGCAGTAAACCATCATGGTTCCAGCAGCAGGTAGGAGAAAAACACACAAAAGATTGATGAAAAAACAACACGCACTTCACCGTTGGGCTCTTTGTTGGTGAGGGCATACTGTCATGTACGTGCACCACAGCGAACAGGTGGAAAGGATATGAGCCCAAAATGCAAGTGAAGTGAACATGTTTATTGAACAGAAAAACATACAAAGTGTCAATGAAAACAGTCAAAAAATGAATAATAATGATAAGCTGACCGGCTACAAACTCCGTTTGTTGGAGGAGAGATGCCCCATGCACTCCCAGGCGGGACTGGAGTGGAGAGGAAGGGCAGTAATTAATAACGAGGAGGAAGATTTACATGTAGGGTCGGAGCAAACTGGCTCTGGAAACAACAACTCCATACATAGTCCAGGAAAAGAGGAGAAAACCAACTTGGAGTGAGTCTGGACATCGAATGTGGACTATTGACAAGTTGACCATTGACTAACACCGTCACACCGAGTGCTCCCACTGTCACCCAAAAATACCACGTAGACTAATGAGTGACAAGTAGAAGCAGGTGTGCAACGGCAGCCGGTGGAACTAATAGAATGCGTGAGAGTGACAGGTATGTGCTGAGTGAGGCAAGAGAGTCTGAGAGCGTGCTTGAGTGTGTGCGTGTGCTGAATGAAGCAAGGTATGTGAGTGAGAATGAATGTGAGAATGAATGTGTGTGTATGTGCATGTATGAGTATGTGTAGAAACAAGAGGTGATGGCAACGGCTGGTGAATGCCTGGCAAGGAGAGGAGGAAGCGTGGCTGTAGACTGGCAAGGAGCCCAAGCTCAGAGGCTCCAATAACCTGCCAGCTGGGAATAATTAACATCAATCAGGAACCTACAGCCACAGATCATGGAACAGGGTTGAGACATCAACCCCATTCATGATAGTACAACCCGACTGAAAAACAAACAAATCTTTTCGTGTTGGCCCTGCGATGGACTGGCGATCTGTCCAGGGTGTACCCTGCCTCTCGCCCAAAGATGCTGGGATAGGCTCCAGCCCCCCGCAACCCAAAAAGGATTAAGCGGAAGAAGATGAATGAATGAAATCTTTTAATGGGAAAAATAAAAAAAACTTACAATAACTTGCTTGCATAAATATGCACACCCTTGAACTAATACTTTGTTGCAGCACCTTTGGCTTTTAATACAGCACTCAGTCTTTTTGGGTAGGAGTCTATCAGCGTGGCACATCTTGATGTGGCAGTATTTGCCCACTCTTATTTGCAAAAATGCTTCAAATCTGTCAGACTGTGAGGGCATTGCCTGTGCACAGCCCTCGTCAGATCACCCCACAGATGTTTGATCAGATCCAGGTCTGGATTCTGCCTGGGCCATTCCAAAACCTTAATCTTCTTCTGGTGAAGCCATTCTTTTGATGATTTGGCTGTGTGCTTTGGGTCATTGTTGTGCTGAAAGATGAAGTTCCTCTTCATCTTCAGCTTTCTAGCAGAAGCCTGAAGGTTTTGTGCCAACACTGCCTGGTATTTGGAACTGTTCATAATTTCCTCCACCTTAACTAAGGCCCCAGTTCCAGCTGAAGAAAGACAGCCCCAAAGTATGATGCTGCCACCACCAAGCTTCACTGTAGGTATGGTGTTCTTTTGGTGATGAGCAGTGTTGTGTTTGCGCTGCAGCTGCAGCAGCTGCTGAACCCCCCCCCCCCCCGCCCCCCGAGGGGTTGAGGATCTCACTGGCGGCTATGGAATTCCCTGCCTCAATAACCTGTGGGGTTGAGGACACTTTTGGAATTCCCTCCTTCACCAACCGGTGGGGTTGAGAATGCTGGCTAGCACCTTTTCCAACTTCCTCCTCAATAGGTTTTCAGATATTTATCTGCAAATTATCAGGTGATTTTTATGATATATTTATTCACTTTTACCGAGGTATTTGAATGAATTTATTCAGAATCAGAATCAGAATCAGCTTTATTGGCCAAGTATGCACAACACATACAAGGAATTTGACTTTGGCTAAAAACTTGCTCTCGTTGTTCAGGTGGAGGATTTAAATAAGGATTCAATGACAACAGAGTATGTACAGTAAATTACAGTCTGTCCACGTTTCTATAAAAGGATGCAAATATATACAGGAATATATGCAGTTATTTACTCAGACTAACCACACTTTGCAGAAATATATGAAAAAATATACAGTCACACAGTATTTCAATGTGAACTCAGATTCAGTGATATAATGTGAATGAAGTAAAAAGCAGTGTGAGAGTTATGTGCAATGTAATAATGGATGAAAAGTCATGAGTACAGCAACAGGTAGGACTAGGTGAATGTTAGGAGTTCATCAGAGTGATGGCTTGAGGAAAGAAACTGTTCCTGTGATGGGTGGTTTTGACCTTCAGTGATCTGTAACGACGACCAGAAGATAGAAGATCAAACAGTTTGTGGCCGGGGTGTGATGGGTCAGCACAGATGTTTCCCGCCCGTTTCCTGGTTATGGACCGATATAAGTTCTCAATGGAGGGTAGGTCGGTACCAATGATCCTCTCCGCAGACTTAATGATCCGCTGCAGTCTGGTCTTGTCCTGTTTAGTGGCAGATCCAAACCAGACAGTGATGGAAAAGCAGAGGACAGATTGGATGATGGCGGTGTAGAAGACAACCAGCAGCTCCTGAGGCAAATCAAACTTCTTGAGCTGACGCAGAAAAAACAACCTCTGCTGGGCCTTTTTTCGGACAGTGTCTATATGGGAGGACCACTTTAGGTTCCGGGAGATTGTGGTACCCAGAAACTTGAAGGAGTCCACAGTGGACACTGTGCTGTTGAGGATGGTGAGTGGGGGGAATGAAGGGAGGTGTTGCCTGAAATCCACAGTCATCTCCACCGTTTTGGCTGGGTTAAGTTCAAGATGGTTCTGGCTGCACCAGAGGATCAGCTGCTCCACCTCCCGCCTGTATGCAGACTCATCATCATCCCGGATCAAACCGATGACTGTAGTGTCATCCGCAAACTTCAGGAGCTTCACCAAAGGGTCCTCTGAGGTGCAGTCGTTGGAGTAGAGGGAGAAGAGCAGTGGGGAAAGGACACATCCTTGGGGGGCGCCAGTACTAATTTTTTGGGAGCTGGATGTAAATCTCCCTAGCTTCACCTGTTGCCACCTGTCAGTCAGAAAGCTGGAGATCCACTGGCAGGTAGAGGGGGGCACCTTGAGCTGGAGGAGTTTCTGATGAAGAATGCCTGGGATGATGGTGTTGAACGCTGAGCTGAAGTCGACAAACAGGATCCTGGCGTACGTCCCTGGGGAGTCGAGGTGTTGCAGGATGTAGTGTAGTCCCATATTCACTGCATCATCCACTGACCTGTTTGACCGGTAGGCAAACTGCAGTGGGTCCATCAGGGGGCCTGTGATGACTTTCAGGTGGTTCAGCACCAATCTCTCCACGGATTTCATGACCACAGAGGTCAGGGCAACAGGTCTGTAGTCGTTTAATCCTGTAACAGAGGGTTTCTTGGGAACTGGAATGATGATGGAGCATTTGAAGCAGGAAGGCACTTCACGCAGCTCCAGTGATCTGTTAAAGATCCCGGTGAAGATGGGGGCCAACTCGTTGGAGCAGACTCTCAGGCAGGACGGAGACACACCATCAGGTCCTGCAGCCTTCTTGATCTTTTGTCTCTGAAAGACCCGGCGCACCTCCTCTTCACAGATCGTTAGTGCTGGTGGGAGGTCAGAGTGGAGGAGGGATGGAGTTCCTGGGGCTGCAGATAATCTTTTTGTGTGGGTGGGAGGTGAGAACTGTAGGTTCTTTTCAAACCTGCAGTAAAAGCTGTTTAGGTCGTTAGCCAGCTGGAGGTTTTCCACAGGGTGGGGGGATGGTCTCCTGTAGTTGGTGATATTCTGCAGGCCTCTCCAGACAGAAGCAGAGTTGTTGGCTGAGAAGTTTTTTTGTAACTTCACACTGTAGCTCCTCTTAGCAAGCCTGATCTCCTTCGTCAGCATGTTTCTGGCCCGCTTGTACAGAGTCCAGTCACCAGTCCTGTAGGCCTCCTCCTTGGTCTGACGTAGCTGCTTCAGTTTAGGAATGAACCAGGGTTTATTGTTGTTGTATGTGCAGAAGGTCTTGGTCTGCACACACATGTCCTCGCAGAAACAGATGTATGACGTCACAGTGTCAGTGAGTTCATTTAGGTTAATGGCTGCAGCTTCAAAAACACTCCAATCTGTGCAGTCAAAGCAGGCTTGTAACTCCAGCTTTGATTCCTCAGTCCATTTCTTCACAGTCCTTACAACAGACTTGGAAGTTTTTAGTTTCTGTCTGTATGTTGGAATAAGATGGAGCAGACAGTGGTCAGAAAAACCCAGAGCTGCACGGGGGACAGCATGATAGGCGTTTCTTAAAACTGTGTAACAGTGGTCAAGTGTGTTTGTGTCCCTGGTGGGACATTTAATATGCTGTCTGTATTTAGGAAGCTCATTTGTGAGATTAGCTCTACTGAAATCACCCAGAATGATAAGCAGAGAGTCTGGATGTTTTTCCTCCACGTCTGCTATCTGGTCAGCGAGGTGCTGCAGTGCCTCCGTTGTACCAGCAGCAGGCAGGATATAAATTCCGACCAGAATAAATGAGGAGAACTCTCGCGGTGAATAAAAGGGTTCGGTATAGGAAGGAAGGAATTTGGTAATAAAATAAACATACATACAATAAGAACACACAAAAGAACAACCTAAAGGGTGTAGGCTGAAGCTTGTGCTTATAAAGTGCCTACCCCATTACAATTTTAAAATCAATAACATAAAAGTTTAAGTCATACCCAAAATCAACAAAGAAAATCAAATAGAACAAGTAGACAAAAAAAACCCCAAACAAACAAAAACCTTTAAGTTATTACAAATTTATCTCCCAGCATTTACAGTGAGATACTGGGAGATTTTCTCATCTTTGTACAATTTTGTGAATTGCTTCAGAGTTGAACATGTTTTAATATTTTCAGAGCAACAGTTCCACAGATTAACTCCAGTGACAGACATACAATGATACTTTGTATTTGTTCTAACCTTTGGCTTATTAAAAACAGTTACCTCTTAGCTCATATTTGCTTTCCCTTTTTTTAAACAGTCTCTGAATATTTACAGGTAATTGGTTATTATTTGCTTTGTACATGATTTGAATGACATTATAATCTACTAGATTTCTAAATTTAAGAGTATGTAATTGAATGAATATTGGATTTGTTGGTTCACAGTATCAATCCACCAAGGTCTCCACCTTTGACCGCCACCTAATCCACATAGCACTGGACCCCCATGATCCCTCCTGCAGGTGGTGAGCCCACTGGCAGGCAGACCCATGTAACTCCTTTGGGCTGAGCCCGGCTGGGTCCCATGGGTGGAAACCCAGCCAACAAACGCTAGCCATCGAGCCCCTCCCCCAGGCCTGGCTCCAGGGTGGGGCCCCGGTAACCCCATACCGGGTGGGGTACACTGAATCCTTGATCTAGAATTTATCTTGAGAGTCTGTTGGATCGTTCTTAGTTTGGCCCTTCACCCAGGACCAGTTTGTCTTGGGTGACCCTATCAGAGGCAAATTTCCCCGGACAACATAGCTCCTGGGATCACTGGGGCACGCAAACCCCCCCACCACGATAAGGTGACGATCCATGAGGGGGATCCTCCTCCACATTGAAAGGAGTCAGTTGAGGTGGTATGGGCATCTGATCAGGATGCCTCCTGGACGCCTCCCACTTGAGGTGTTTCGGGCACGTCCCACTGGGAGGAGACCCCGGGGCAGACCCAGGACTCGGTGGAGAGACTATGTCTCCCAGCTGGTCTGGGAACGCCTTGGTATCCTCTCTGAAGAGCTGGAGCAGGTGGCTGGGGAGAGGGAGGTCTGGGCTTCTCTGCTTGAACTGCTGCCTTCGCGACCCAGACCTCCGGAAAAGTGGTAGAAGATGGATGGATGGATGGATGGATGGTTCACAGTAAGGTTTCTTTGATATTAGGCGTACGGCTTTTTTCTGTAGTAAAAAGATTAAGTTTGTGTTTGTTTTATATGTGCTTCCCCAGATCTCCATCCATCCATCCATCTTCTTCCGCTTAATCCTCTTGGGGTTGTGGGGGGGCTGGAGCCTATCCCAGCATCTCTGGGCGAGAGGCAGGGTACACCCTGGACAGATCGCCAGTCCATCGCAGGGCCAACACAGAAATACAGACAACCATTCACTCTCACAGTCAGACCTAAGGACAATTTAGAATCCCCAGATTTGATGCCAATTAACCTAACTTGCATGTTTTTGGCATGTGGAAGGAAACCGGAGAAATCCCGGAGTAAACCCACGCAGACACGGGGAGAACATGCAAACTCCACACAGATCACTGTTGGTCGGGAGCTGGGATCGAACTCAGGATCCCCCGGCCAAGGGTGAGTTGCTGTGCTGCCACAGTGCTAACCACTTGGCCACCGCGCTGCCCCAAGGAACTATCAGTGAATTATACACTACCGTTCAAAAGTTTGGGGTCACCCAAACAATTATTTTGTGTTTTCCTAGAAAAGTCACACTTATTTACCACCATGAGTTGTAAAATGAATAGAAAATATAGTCAAGACATTGACAAGGTTAGAAATAATGATTTGTATTTGAAATAATAATTTTTTCCTTCAAACTTTGCTTTCGTCAAAGAATCCTCCATTTGCAGCAATTACAGCATTGCAGACCTATCATGATTGCACAAGGGTTTTCTAATCATCCATTAGCCTTCTGATGCAATGAGCAAACACATTGTACCATTAGAACACTGGAGTGATAGTTGCTGGAAATGGGCCTCTATACACCTATGTAGATATTGCACCAAAAACCAGACATTTGCAGCTAGAATAGTCATTTACCACATTAGCAATGTATAGAGTGTATTTCTGATTAGTTTAAAGTTATCTTCATTGAAAAAAAGTGCTTTTCTTTCAAAAATAAGGAAATTTCTAAGTGACCCCAAACTTTTGAACGGTAGTGTATAAACTGCAAGGAGATTTCTGACACAAGAGATCCTTAACTTTATACAGTACGGCAATGGATTTAGACATTTTAGTTTTGACATAATTTATGTGTGATTTCCAGTTTAGTTTATAATCAACAATGACCCCCTAGGAACTTGGTTTCAAAAACTATGTCAGTTTCAACATTGTTTATTTTAATTTTTCTGTGATTACATAATTTGCGGTTTCCAAATATTATACATTTTGTTTTTCCAAGGTGAATAGATAATTTATTGGCAGTGAACCATTGAGTGATTTGTTTAAGTTCATTTTCTACTGAATCCAGAAGCTGCTTAAGATTTTCTCCACTACAAAAAAAAAGTTGTGTCATCTGCAAATAAAATACACTTGAACAATTTAGACACTGAACACATAAATCATTAATATACAAAATAAACAGCAATGGACCAAGCACAGAACCCTGTGGTACCCCACACGTCATCTTCAGCAACTCAGAGTCTGTATTATTCACATGAACATATTGATATCTGTCTTCTAAATAGCTGTGTAACCAGTCAAAAGCAATTCCTCTGATGCCATACTTATGTAATTTACTGAGGAGTAATTTCTGGTCAACTGTATCAAATGCCTTTTGTAAGTCCAGAAATATTCCAACTGTATATTCTCTTCTATCTGTTGCATCCATAATCTGTTCAACAAAGTCCATGAGCACCAGTGAGGTGGTCCGGTTCTTCCTGAATCCATACTGTTGTTCACAGAGTATATTGTGCTTATCAGTGAAATCATTTAGTCTCTTAACAAATATTTTTTCCAGTATTTTGGAGAACCGAGGTAACAAGAAGATGGGTCTGTAGTTTGACGATAAGTGTTTGTCACCAGTCCTATACAGAGGAACGACTCTTGCTATTTTCATTTTCTTTGGAAATTTACCAGCAGTAAGTGACATGTTGCATATGAAAGTGAAGTGTTTAACAATACAATCAATAATACATTTAACCAAGAACATACTGAAATCATTACAATCAATTGATTTTTTGTCTTTGAATTTGTTAACAATGTCAAGAATTTCTTTTTCATCTGTTTCTTTCATAAACATTGAGTAAGCGTTTATGTTGATGACATTGTCAGCGCCGCTTGTATTTGCTGATGATACAGTGGAGTTGGTGATCTTTTTTCCTATATTAACAAAATATTCATTAAACGTGTTGGAGTTCAAGCTATTTTCATTTATTATTCCATTATCTGAATTTAAATAAGAGATGTGGTTGGAATCTAGTTTTCCTCTCTTTGTTATATTATTTAACACCTTCCATATATTACATGTATTAGTTTTGTTATTTTCCAATTTATTTATTTAGCGAATGCAAAGTCCTTAAGCCAAGCAGTTGCCTCCTGGTTTGCTGTATGGAGGGTGTGTAATCCTCCTTCCAGTCTTTGGAGCGGGCAAGCCTCTATGATGTGTTCCATAGTTTGCTCCTCTCCACATGCGCACAGTGGGCTAGGGCTACTGCCCCATCTGTGAAGGCTGGCCAAGCAGGGGCCATGTCCAGTCCTGAAGCGATTGAGTGTAGACCACTGTCTCCTTGGGAGGTTGGTGCCCGGGACCTGTTGGTTGGGGTTTATCACCAGCTGTTTGTTTGGGACCTCCTTGGTTTCCCATTCCTCTTGCCAAGCTGTCTGGATGGTAAAGTCAGCTGGGGGAGGGTTTTTCCAAATCGGCCGTCTGGATGAAAGTCGGGCAGTGGGTGGGGTGTAGATATCTGCATGGATTGGTAAGTGAGGAAAATCTTTAACTTTTTGGAGCATCCTTTGAGTTAATGCTGCTCGCCGGATGTGTGGAGGGGCTATGTTTGACAGTACAGAGAGCCAGGGGAGTGGTGTTGAGCGGATTGTTCCAGTTATAGTTCTCATGGTTGAGTTGAGCTGGGTGTCTACATGGTGTGTGTAAGATGACCTGGACCAGACAGGGGCACAATATTCTGCTACAGAGTATGAAAGGGCCAGTGCTGAGGTGCGCAGGGTGGAGACTGCCGCCCCCCATTTTGCACCAGCGAGCTTGCAGAGCAGGTTGTTTCGTACTTTCACCTTAGCAGCCGTCCCCTTTAGATGTTCCTTGAAGGATAAGGTCCTATCAAGGGTCACTCCAAGATAAGTTGGATTTGGGGCATGCTTAAGCTTGAGTCCGCTCAGGTGGATGTTTAGTTCTCTGGCAGCTTTTGCATTGTGGAGATGAAATACACTGGAGACGGTTTTTGCTGGGCTTGGTTTTAGGCGCCAGATTTTGCAGAACTGGTCCAGTTTAGCAAGATCTTCCGTGAGCACCCGTTCCAGTGGTTCAAAGTCTGGTGCTTGGAATGCCAAACAGATGTCGTCTGCATAGATGAATTTGCGGGATTTTGTAGTAAGCAGGTCGTTTATGTAGAGGTTGAACAGAGTTGGAGCTAGAACTGAGCCTTGTGGGAGTCCGTTTTTCTGCATTCTCCATGCACTTGTGTTCTGACTGAGGTGGACTCTGAACCTTCGGTTGGTCAGCAGGGTTTTTATAATTGCTGTTGCCCAAGCAGGGATCGCCTTTATAAGTTTCAGGAGGAGGCCTTTGTGCCAGACCGCATCATAGGCGGCTGTAAGATCGAGAAACACAGCCCCTGTCTTCAGTCTGCTCTCGAAGCCATTTTCAATGAAGGTGGTTAGGGCCAGTACTTGTTCTCCTGTACTGCGGTCCTTGCGGAAACCTGCTTGATCCACACTTAGAATATCCTCTATTTCTGGGGAAATGCGTTGCAGTATTAGGCGCTCCATGATTTTGTAAGGAACGCTGAGTAGGGAGATTGGGCGGTAGCTTGCTGGTAGTTTGTGGTCTTTGCCAGGTTTTGGGATGGCAATGACCTTTGCTGTCCGCCATTTCTTTGGGATCGAGTTCGTTTGTGTGATCCTTGTGTAGAATTGTGTCAACCAGGTTAGGGCTCGGGGGCCAAGATTCTTCATGAATTCTGGGAAGATGTTATCGTATCCTGCTGCCTTTCCACATTTCAGGCCCTGTAGGACTTTCTCCAGTTCAGCAGCCTCGAAGGGTTCAGGGTTCGTTTCCTCTACAGGCATTTTTTGGTGTTTTTTTAGCTCAGTTGTAACTGCTCTTCTGGTGTCTTTGTCTTGGGGTGCTTTGGCGATAGTCAGTAGGTGGGATGCAACTTGGTTGGGTGTGACGGATGCTCGGCTTTGGCTAGGGGGCTTCTGTGCAGCTCCTAGGCGACGGATGAGGCTCCAACATTTCCTGTTAGAGTGGGTAAAGCTCCGGTCAGCAACTGTCTCCTCCCATTTCTTTCGCCGGGCTGTATTTAGCGATTCAATGAGATGGTCTGCTATCTCTGGGTCCCCTGATGTTTGATAGGATTGTAGGAGGGCAGCACTTTCTCCGTCCAAACATGGGACATAGAGGGGTCGGTAGCCTCGTGGGATTGCAGTATGGGCAGCCTTGAAGATTGCGCTGCAGAAGCGGTTGTATGCTTCATCTACAGTGATGGTGTGGAGTGGGATGGTAACAATGCTCCGGTCCAGAGTTTCACTGAATTTCTTCCAGTTGGCTTTGCGGAAGTTCCAGCGCATCTTCCTTGGGCTGTATATGACTGGAAGTTGTAGGCCAATGTGTACAAGCAGGGGCCGGTGTTGGCTGTGTGGAAAATCATCAAGAATGAGGATCTGTGTAGGATATGGCTCCCCATTCAAAGAGCTGACCCAACACAGGTCAGGAGAATAGTCCTTCTTCCACCTAGCAGAGTGGAAGGTTCCTCTTTGTTTGGGGTCGTATATCAAAGCGAGGTCATTTCTGGATGCCCAGTCTGAAAGTGCCTCCCCATCACTGTCCACTGCTGGGTACCCCCAGTCAGGGTGATGGCTGTTAAAGTCCCCCACATAGATGGCAGGGTGGGGTAGGGTGGGTAAGACCTGCAGATCCCAGTTGGCATTAGGGGGCTTGTACACATTGACAATATGGAAGCCACCAATGATTATGGTGTCTGAGAAATGTGTTGTTATCAGGTGATTTGCTTCAACTATGTCAGAACGCACATAGGTGGCACGTCCATGTTTAGCATGTAGAACATAGCACAGGAGGTCAAAGCCTTTGATGGTGAAGCGGCCAGCTTCCTCTGTGCCAATATGAGTCTCTTGGAGGCAGATTACATCAATCGAATGTTGGAAGGCGAGGACTTCGATAAGGCTTCGCTTGGCTGCAGATAGGCCTTCAACGTTTAGTTGTAATATGCGAAGGGCAGATCCTACCACAAAGTGCTCTTGGGGCTGTTTGCTTTCGGCTTTAGGACTGTGACTAGGATTCTTCTTTGACTTGGCACAGAGGCGTCGTCTCTTTGAATTTAGTCTGCTGGTAGGATCATTAGCTTCCCCAGGCAAGCCCGGGTACTGGCGGAGGGCGCGACGAGAACGCTGATCCATTGCCCCGCAATGGATCAGCGCTGATCAATAATCAATAATTGATCAACGCTGATCAATTATTTTCCAATAATTTACTGTAACATGTTTTTTACTCGATCTTAAAATACTAATGAGTTTATTTTTTATAAGTCTTGTGTTTCTTTTCAGCTTCCACAGTTCTTAATTTCAGAAGCGTTTTGTATAGCAAGTTTTTTTTTCTTTTTAAAAGCATTTTGCAGGCCCTTGGTGATCCAAGGCTTATCTCTGTATTTAACTTTAGTTTCCTTTACCACTAGAGGGCAGTGTTTATTATATAGTTGTGATAAAATAGAGACAAATTCTCCATGGGCGGCACGGTGGCGGAGTGGTTAGCACTGCGGCAGCACAGCAACTCACCCTTGGCCGGGGGATCCTGAGTTCGATCCCAGCCCCCGACCAACAGTGATCTGTGTGGAGTTTGCATGTTCTCCCCGTGTCTGCGTGGGTTTACTCTGGGATTTCTCCGGTTTCCTCCCACATGCCAAAAACATGCAAGTTAGGTTAATTGGCATCAAACTGGGGATTCTAGCTTGTCCTTAGGTATGACTGTGAGAGTGAAAGGTTGTCTGTCTCTCTGTGTTGGCCCTGTTATGGACTGGCGATCTGTCCAGGGTTTACCCTGCCTCTCGCCCAGAGATGCTGGGATAGGCTCCAGCCCCACCGCGACCCGAAAAGGATTAGCCCCTTGACGCCTGTCATCGCGAATTCGCATCAAACCGCTTCTGCTCCAAATGCAACCAAAATACCGTCTGTATTCCTTCACTTCCGGTTGGAGCACTTCCAACACATACCTAGGAACCTTTTGCAAGCATTAGTTTCTCGTAGGAATGGTCAGAGACGGAGCACCGTCCATTTCCTGATTGCTAGGGTTAGGGTTAGGGTTAGAGTTAGGGTTATAGTTTGGCAGTCATGAGAGTTGAAAATACTGAAAATAACTTTGTTGCATAAATAAAAGACTCTTCATACTTGAGATAGGAACAGATGCTTTTTTACCATTTTTTACCATAGATGCCTGTTGTCGCTAATTTGCATCATACCTAAAATTATATCTATTTTATGTGCTATAGTCAAATTAACTTTCTCAACTTAATTTAGCATCTACTTGAAAGCAAAAACACAAGTGAAATTTTTTTTTCATAATTGGAAATAAATTCAGGCATTAAGGGGCGGAAGAAGATGAATGAAAAAAATTCTCCATATGCTGTGTCAACGTCGTCAACATAAACACCGCTCCAGTCTTGCATTTTTAGATCATTTCTAAGATTGTTGATTGCAGTTTCTGTTACAAGTCGTTTAAAAACCTGATCTATTTCAACGTTCTGTGTTCCACCAGTGTGTGAAGAAACAAAAACAGACAGATGGTCTGTCACATCATTGACAATAAGGCCAGCAGTTACATTCCCCTCAGTGACATTTGTGAAAATGTTATCAATAAGCGTTGCTGAATGTGTTGTTATTCTAGTGGGGTATGTTATTGAAGAGTAGAAACCCAGACAAAACATGGAATTTATGAATTCACTTATTTGGATATGGTCATTTGGATTTAATAAATCAATACTGAAGTCTCCACAAATAAATACCAGCTTCTTATTACCTACTGCACTGAAAAGCTCAGACAATTTTTCTTTGAAAATGTCAATATCGGTACCCGGTGCTCTATAAATACAACTTATTATGATGTTTTTTGTAGTTGTTATTAATTCCACAGTTACACACTCCATGATGTTTTCCATTTCCATCCATCCATCCATCCATCCATCGTCTACCGCTTTTCCGGAGGTCCGGGTCGCGGAGGCAGCAGTTCAAGCAGAGAAGCCCAGACTTCCCTCTCCCCAGCCACCTGCTCCAGCTCTTCAGAGGGGATACCAAGGCGTTCCCAGACTAGCTGGGAGACATAGTCTCTCCACCGAGTCCTGGGTCTGCCCCGGGGTCTCCTCCCAGTGGGACGTGCCTGGAACACCTCAAGTGGGAGGCG
The DNA here is from genome assembly GCA_020510985.1 of Pholidichthys leucotaenia. Taxonomy (NCBI): domain Eukaryota; kingdom Metazoa; phylum Chordata; class Actinopteri; order Cichliformes; family Pholidichthyidae; genus Pholidichthys; species Pholidichthys leucotaenia. The sequence continues at coordinate 406,096,933 of CM035844.1, read as the reverse complement.
TCCAGGAGGCATCCTAATCAGATGCCCATACCACCTCAACTGACTCCTTTCAATGTGGAGGAGCAGCGGTTCTACTCTGAGCCTCTCCCGGATGACTGAGCTCCTCACCCTATCTCTGAGGGTGAGTCCAGCAATCCTACGGAGAAAGCTCATTTCAGCCGCTTGTATCCGCGATCTCGTCTAGATAATATGTCTTTTGAAATGGAAAACATCCTCGATCGCGGAGATCGCGGATGTTTTCCATTTCAAAAGACATATTATCTACAACTTGGCTTTGGTAGCAGGACCTGATATATAAAGCAACACCACCCTTTTTTTTTTTGACCTGCTTGTGGTATATAAATCATAGCCTCTCATTTGCACTGTATGAAGTTGGTCATTTTTTAGCCAAGTCTCAGAAATTGCAACAGCTGAAAAATTTGTTTTATATCGCAACAAACTGTCCTGGATTTTGGAAAAATTTATGTTGAGACTTCTACCTATTAAAGTGTATTATTGACAATGATTGGTCAGAATCATTGGTCTGAGCTAAAGTATTTACACTGATGTTTTATACTGTTGAAAAAGTGATTTTCTGGATCGGTTTCATATTCAACACTGTGTGGCTTATGCTCAGTATATTCATACCCTTTAAAAATGAGGTTGTTTCCTATAAAGGTTTGCATCTTAATTATCCCAGTCAATGGAAACAAATGCACAGTTTATATCTCTTAGATAATAATGAAATGTCAGTCATTTCTGGTTGATATTTGGCTCCATTGATTTTGGTGTACTGTTACAGGGATGGCGTGGGTGAATAATGAGTCTGTCATACCTTAAGTAGGCTATGTCCCCCCCGTGCTCTTGCGGCTTTCAGCTCGGGCATTAATTCTTTTCTCTTCCTTCTTACCAAATCAGTGAAATCCTCACTGATGAAGATTTTTGTTCCTTTGAGGGACTTCGCTCTTTGAAGAATGGTCATTCTGTCCTTGTGCCGCAGGAACTTGACCACAATGGGCCTCGGTCTTTCTCCTCCAGGTTTCCCCATGCGGTGGGCTCTCTCCATCTCGATCCCTGGTGGTAACTGTAGTTTCTCCATGAGAATATTTTTAATCTCCTCCATGTCGGCCCAGGTCTCTCCTGGTGCCTCCACAACACCATCAAAGACTAGATTATTTCTCCGGGATTGTCCTTCCAGGTATTCAAATTTGTCGGTGATAGTCAACAGACTGTCACACACTTTAAAAAACATCTGATTGCAGCACATTGTTGCAGTATACTTGTTTAGACAAATCAGCTTTTATGTCATCTACGTCTTTCTGGGTGAACTGTAGACTGGTTTTAATGTCCTGCAACTCTCTCGTCATCGTGTCCACTCTTGCATTAGCTGAGTCCATGATCACTTTGATAAGGCTTTTGAAAGTTTCCTGTTGTTGGTTTAACAATGCAGAAAACAATAATTTTTGCTGTTGCAGTAAGTCATTTACCTGTGCGAGGGACACATATTCCTCCCGGATTTGGCCTCTGCTTTTGGCTTAGGTGTCATTTTGCCGCAGTTTTGCGATAATTTGCAGTGGACAAGGAGACAAGAGTCTGTTTCCAAGAATATTTCAGTGTTGATGAAAAATTCAAGCATCATCATCATCATCATCATCATAGCAGTCTGTCGTGGGCGACAATGACTGTTTCATTTAGGTCTGATCAAATTCCTCCACACAGCTCTGTCCTTAGCCTTCCGCTGCCAGGAACTCCTGTCTATGTCCAACTTCTTCAAGTTTCTTTTTACAGTGTCTTTAAATCTGAGCCTTGGTCAACCCTGATTGCGTTTGCCCTCGCATAACTGTGAGTAGAGTAACTGCCGAGGGAGACGCTGGTGGTCCATCCTCTCAACGTGTCCGAGCCATCTCAGGTTCATCTGTATTAGCATGTCCTCTGCTGATGGTAGACCAGCTCGTTTCAACACTTTTATGTTGGTTATCTTGTCTTTCCATGAGATGTTCATTATGGCTCAAAGGTGTCTCATCACATATGCGTGGAGTTTCTTCACCTGCACTCTGTAGACAGTCCAAGTTTCAGCACCGTACAATAGAGTAGCCAGTACTATCGCTCTGTACACTTTGCAGACACATGTCGATTGTTCCACAGTCTCTCCCTCAAGTTTCCAAACACAGTGCTCGCTCTTCCCATTCTGAGAGATAGTTCATCCTCCAGCCTAGCATTCTCTGAAGCAGTACTCCCTAGGTACTTGAAAGTCTTGCACTTGACTAGTGGCTCTGTACCAAAGCTGATCTCTTCTGGTAGTGATGTTGATAATTGGAACTTTGGTGGTTCATAAAGGCACTCTGTCTTCTTGATGTTGATTTGGAGGCTCAATTGGCTAGCTGCTCTTGCAAATTTCTCCACTAAAGATTGCATATCCTCCACGCTGTGTGCAACTAGAGCACTGTCGTCGGCAAAGAGCATTTCTCTTACTACCTTCATCGATGTCTTACTCTTGGCTTTAAACTCTGCCACATTGAACAAGTCTGCTTCTTTCCTTGTTTGAATGTATACTCCTTCTGAAGTGTATTTGAAGGCAGCCACCTCAAGCATGGCTGCCAGATATAGCGAGAAGAGTGTAGGTGCCAGCACACACCCTTGTTTCACCCCGTTGCTTACTGAAAAGTCTTTAGATACTGAACCACTCATTGCCACGTTTGCTTGCATACCTGTATGGAGTGCCTTGATCAGGCTGACAAACTTCTCTGTACAACCATATTTCTTGAGTACCTGCCAAAGTCCTTGTCGCGAAAGAGTATCGAAGGCTTTACTGAAGTCTATGAAGACTACATAAAGCGGCATGTTCTGTTCAATACACTTTTCTTGAACCTGTTTCAAGCAGAAAATCATGTCCATTGTGTTTCTTCCACTTCTACAGCCGCATTGGGTTTCCGGTAGTACATTCTGCGAGATGTGTTCACTGAGTCTGTTAAGTAGTACACGTGAGAGAATCTTACCAACAGTGGCTAGCAATGATATACCTCGGTAATTTCCACAATCCTTCCTGTCACCTTTCTTGAACAAAGGCACAATACTTGCATCCTTCCAGTCTTGAGGTACTTTCTGGGCATCCCATATCTCTTGGATGAGCTTGTGCAGGCAGTTGGTCAGCTGAACACCACCAAATTTCCACACTTCTGCTGGAATTCCATCCCTTCCTGGAGCTTTACCATTCTGTGTTGTCCTGATAGCTGCCATTAGTTCATCAAAATTTGGTGGTTCATCCAGATTTGATACAGCTGGTCGCTGCACTAGAGCTTCTTTAGCCTCTTCAGTGAGATCTCCAGGGTTGTTTAGTAGTTTGTCAAAGTGGTCTGCAAATCTGTCCAGGATCTTGTCATTCTCCTGCAAACCCATTTCACCATCCATAGCCTTTAGTTGAATCAATCCTCTTGGTTTAGGGCCGTAGATTTCTCTCAAACCTGTGAAGAATGTTTTCATGTCCTTCCTGTCTGCTGCAGTTTGAAGTTTCTCTGCTTTTTCATCCCACCAGTTGGACTTCATCTCTCTGGTGTACTTCTGTAGCTCACTCTGAGGCTTTGAGTATTTCATCTTCTTCGACCTTGTGTTACACTGTAGGTTTTCCTGCCTAGTTGTATTCCTCGCTTCTAGTAGTTTATTCAGGTGTTCATCATGCTCATCAAACCAATCTTGATTTTTCCTCTCAGGGTAGCCTAATATATCACTCGCAGTCTGATACACCATATCCTTCAGTGTAGCCCATTTCTCTTCTATGTCATTTTCCGAGTTGTTGCTGTCCCAGTCTTTCAAGTTTTAATCCATTTCCTGTGCAAGTTCTTCCTGCTTCTTTTGGCCTTTCAGTGCACTAATGTTTAGCTTCCGTGGTGGCTTCGCACCCGTCCTGCAGTGCTGTTTTCGTCTCCAAATCCTTAATCTAGATCTCAGCATAACATGATCAGTGCCACAGTCCGCGCCTCTCATTGCTCTGCTGTCCAATACATCAATACGACAATACATGTCTCGTGTCTCATGAAACTGCTTGCAAAGTATTTGAGTACTGCTAGCTTTTGCTGGACTAGCAGCACATTCTTGGCAGATAAAGGTATTATCAGTGGCAAGGACAAGCCAAGACAAACTGACTCCAGTATCATGTTGCAGTGACTGACCAGATGATAGGTTTGTTTATCTCTGCTTTTTGTGTAGTGCATGTCACAATGCACCAACTGGCACAGGCCACCACAGACCTTGCAACAGATGTGTTTATCTGCCAGGATGTCCAGTCTCACCCTGTGTAACTGGGAGTGGTCCACCACAGACCTGTGGCAGATATTGTTTTTAGTTCTGCCAGGATGCCCTGTTTCACCCTCCATGCCCTCGGAAGGGCGGGGATGCCGGTTGAGTCGCCGATGGCCTGACCCATGAGACAGGTAGTACCAGTTTTCATGGTTATCCGGTAGCAAGCAAGCCAATGCTTGACCTGACACAAAAAAGGGGATGTAAGTCTCAGTTAAAAGCTGCCAATTTCTGACCAAAAAAAAGATGGAATTTTATGGGTAAAAAGCTGCAACTTCAGTGAAAAGACAAAAAAAAAAAGGTATAAATTTCCAACTGTTTACTACCTAAAAATGCTGCAGATGTAAGATTTGAGTAAAATGCTGCGAGTTTAAGCTTTTTTTTTTTTAAACTGCAAATTCAAGAGTAGTTGTTGGGGGCTCATCTGGGATTGATTAATTAATCAATTAATTACCCAGGATAGGTCATGACACCATCAGGGTATACCTCCACTCCTAGCCAAGTTGCTAAGGAGGAATTCCTCTTTGGCTCAGTGGTAGAGCAGGAGGTGGTTGGGATCCTGGTGTCATGAGTTCAATTCCCAGCCTGGGACATGAGGTGTGGTCTATCTTACCTAAGGGTGAAAGTGACTTGGGAGGTGTGGTCTACCTTGCCTAAGGGCGAAAGTGATGAGGTCAGTCCACCTTGACATAAGGGTCAAAATGGACTTTGAAATCCCGGGATAGTATATAGGAAATTCTGGCCTTGGCTCAGAAAGTGGGTCGTAACAGAAATTGTTGTTGTTGTCAAGCAGCAACAACAACAGAAATGCGTGTAAGGCCTGGTGCCAGGCCTGAAGCCTAATGGAAGTGGCTGCAGGGCCTGGTGGTGGTAACTGCCTGTGAAGCCTGGTGGTCATGGCTGCTGGCCTGGTGATGGTGGCTGCCTGTGGAGCCTGATGGTCATGGCTGCTGGCCTGGTGATGGTGGCTGCCTGTGAGGCCTGGTAGTAATGGCTGCCAGTCTGCTTCTAAGGCAGAAAGGCCCAATTCTAAATCCTACCAGAATCTTCCCCCAAGCCACCAATCCACTGCCAAGTGTCAACCAAATCACCTTCAAAAGTCCAGAACTAGCCACAGGTGAAGAATTGAAGTTCTATTACCTCTTGAACAGGTAGTATTTAATCCTGCTGCTCAGTGCTGCTGCCAATACATCTCCTACATCTCCAATACTGCACATCGCATCTGTCAGATCCTCATGTATTACCCAATATACAGTATATTGGGTAATACGTGATTTATGGTTGACTTGGTCAATTGATTTTTAAGTTTAACATTTTTTCTGTGCTTTGCAAGCTTTAATAAAATCTACAACAAATTAAAAGACAAGAAAAGGGAGTCTGTGATCTCTGATTCAGAGTCCTTCTTCTGACATTTATAACATCTCCCTGAGCCAGGCCATCGTTCCCAGATGCTTTAAGACCTCTATCATTGTACCAGTGGCAAAGAAATCAGTGGTGTCCTGTTTGAATGACTATCGTCCTGTTGCACTGACACCAATTGTGATGAAGTGTTTTGAGCGGTTTGTCAAACCACACATTACAGCCTGCTTCCCTGCATCACACGACCCGCTCCAGTTTGCATATCGTTCAAACTGCTCCACGGAGGATGCTATAGTCACCACCCTACACTCGGTCATCACCCACCTGGACCAGAAAGACACCTATGCCAGACTCCTGTACATTGATTTCAGTTCAGTATTCAACACCATTATTCCCCAGAGACTGATGGAGAAATTACTCCTTCTCGGTCTGAACACCGCCACATGTCTCTGGATCCTGGATTTCCTGACTGAGAGACCTCAGTCTGTCCGGGTTGGAAACAACATCTCCAAGTCTGTCACGCTGAGTACCGGATCCCCTCAAGGCTGTGTACTCAGTCCACTGTTGTTTACACTTCTAACACATGACTGTGTATCCAGACACGAGGGGAACCAGATTATTAAGTTTGCAGATGACACCACGGTGGTGGGACTTATCCAGAGGGATGAGGAATCAATGTACAGGGAAGAAGTGAGAGACCTGGAGGGCTGGTGCAAGGAGAACAATCTGGTGCTCAACGTGGACAAAACGAAGGAGATGATTATCGGGTATCGGGCTTGTTGTTACGAGCTATTCGGTCTCTGTACGACCGTTGTGAGAGTTTAGTTCGCATTGCCAACACTCGGTCGGAGTCATTCCCAGTGAGAGTTGGACTCCGCCAGGGCTGCCCTTTGTCACCGGTCCTGTTCATAATTTTTATGGACAGGATTTCTAGGCGCAGCCAGGGAATGGAGGGTGTCATGCTTGGTGACCACAGGATCTCATCTCTGTTGTTTGCAGATGATGTTGTCCTGTTGGCTTCATCCAGCAATGACCTACAGCTCTTGCTGGGACGGTTTGCCGCTGAGTGTGAAGCGGCTGGGATGAGAATCAGCACCTCCAAGTCCGAGTCCATGGTCCTCAGCCGGAAAAAGGTGGATTGTCCTCTCCGGGTTGGGGACAGGCTCCTGCCCCAAGTGGAGGAGTTTAAGTATCTTGGGGTCTTGTTCACGAGTGAGGGGAAAATGGAGCGAGAGATCGACAGACGGATTGGAGCAGCATCTGCAGTGATGCGGACGTTGTACCGGTCTGTTGTGGTGAAGAGGGAGCTTAGTTCTAAGGCAAAGCTGTCGATTTACCAGTCAATCTACGTTCCTACTCTCACCTATGGTCACGAGCTTTGGGTAATGACCGAAAGAACGAGATCGCGGATACAAGCGGCTGAAATGAGCTTTCTCCGTAGGATTGCTGGACTCACCCTCAGAGATAGGGTGAGGAGCTCAGTCATCCGGGAGAGGCTCAGAGTAGAACCGCTGCTCCTCCACATTGAAAGGAGTCAGTTGAGGTGGTATGGGCATCTGATTAGGATGCCTCCTGGACGCCTCCCACTTGAGGTGTTTCAGGCACGTCCCACTGGGAGGAGACCCCGGGGCAGACCCAGGACTCGGTGGAGAGACTATGTCTCCCAGCTAGTCTGGGAACGCCTTGGTATCCCCTCTGAAGAGCTGGAGCAGGTGGCTGGGGAGAGGGAAGTCTGGGCTTCTCTGCTTGAACTGCTGCCTCCGCGACCCGGACCTCCGGAAAAGCGGTAGAAGATGGATGGATGGATGGATGGATGATTATCGACTTCCGGCGGTCGCAGCCTGAGCACGCCCCCCTCAGCATCGGCGGCCGTTTAGTGGCGAGAGAAGAGAACATCAAGTTCCTCAGAGTGCAGACCTCGCAGGACCTGACCTGGAGCAAGAATTCCTTGGAGATCAGGAAGCGGGCTCAGCAGAGACTGCACTTCTTGAGGAAACTCAAATAGGCCTCTCTCCCCATCTGCATCCTCAGGACCTTCTACAGAGGTGTGGTGGAGAGTGTTCTGACGTACTGCATTGCTACATGGTACTCCAGCTGCAGTATGTCAGACAAAAAAGCCCTGCAGAGGATAGTCAAGGGGGCGGAGAGGGTAATTGGCGTCTCCCTCCCCTCTGTCCAAGAACTTTTTCAGAACCGTTGTAGGAGCAGGGCACTAAACATTGTCACGGACCGTTCTCACCCTCTGCATAAACACTTTGAACTTCTTCCATCTGGTAAATGATTCCGGAGCATCAGAGGCAGAACCACCAGACTGATCAACTGCTTCCTTCCACAAGCTGTCAGGATGCTGAACAGTTGACCCGGAATCTCTCATACACACTACTGCACCAACGGACATTTTGTATATTATAGTTAGTTATTCTTTTTTTTCCCCCAAGTATGTCTCAGGGATGTGTGAATGGATGGGGGGGGGGGAGCTATATGGGAGTGTGTCTTAAATCATGCTGTTTCTTATATGGATGCCGAGAGAAACGCAATTTCATCTTGCCTGCACTACAGTTGTATGTACAGCAATATGACAATAAAGTTTGATTTGATTTGATTTGATTTGATTTTTGTGGTCACAAGAGAGTATTTTTTAGAGGTGTAACTGTTTTTAAGAGTTCTTAATGGTTACTCTTGAAGATTATTTAAACGGGTCTCCTATAGATCAATTTTCCTGACCTTAAACAATTACCCAGATTACCAAGAGCAATTAGACCATGAAGGAGCTGTCATTAATATAAGAGAGGGTCTAGGGTTGCTGGCTGGGCAGGTCACTCAGCCAGAGCTCTGGGCTCAGGTAAGCAGAGATCACCTTGCACAGACGTGGACAAAATTGTTGGTACCCCTCTGTTAATGAAAGAAAAACCCACAATGGTCACAGAAATAATTTGAATCTGACAAAAGTCTATGAAAATTAGTCAATGAAAATCAGACAATGCTTTTGGATTGTGGTTCAACAGAATTATTTTAAAAAACAAACTCATGAAACAGGCCTGGACAAAAATGATGGTACCCTTAACTTAATATTTTGTTGCACAACCTTTTGAGGCAATCACTGCAATCAAACAATTTCTGTAACTGTCAGTGAGACTTCTGCACCTCTCAGCAGGTATTTTGGCCCACTCCTCATGAGCAAACTGCTCCAGTTGTCTCAGGTTTGAAGGGTGCCTTCTCCAGACGGCATGTTTCAGCTCCTTCCACAGATGTTCAATAGGATTTACATCAGGGCTCATAGAAGGCCACTTTAGAATAGTCCAATGTTTCACTCTTAGCCATTCTTGGGTGTTTTTAGCTGTGTGTTTTAGGTCATTATCCGGTTGCAAGACCCATGACCTGCGACTGAGACCAAGCTGTCTGACACTGGGCAGCACATTTCTCTCTAGAATACCTTGATAGTCTTGAGATTTCATTGTACCCTGTACAGATTCAAGACACCCTGTGCCAGATGCAGCAAAGCAGCCCCAGAACATAACAAAACTTCCTCCATGTTTCACAGTAGGGACAGTGTTCTTTTCTTAGTATGCTTCATTTTTGTGTCTGTGAACACAGAGCTGATGTGCCTTGGCAAAAAGTTCCAGTTTTGTCTTGTCTGTCCATAGGACATTCTCCCAGAAGCTTTGTGGCTTGTCAACATGCAGTTTGGCAAATTCCAGTCTGGCTTTTTTATGATTTGTTTTCAACAGTGGTGTCCTCCTTGGTCGTCTCCCATGAAGTCCACTTTGGCTCAAACAACGACGGATGGTGCGATCTGACATTGATGTACCTTGACCTTGGAGTTCACCATGAATGTGTTTAGAGGTTGTTCTGGGCTCTTTTGTTACCATTCATATTATCCGTCTCCTCCTCCGGCCACGTCCAGGGAGGTTGGCTACAGTCCCATGGATCTTAACCTGTTGCACTCCGGGATACCGCGGGCGGTCACGTCTCTGCGTCCTAGTGCGTCTCAGTGCGCACTGAAAAAAAAAAGCTGCATTTCCGTTCTTCCAGTACAGACACAGCCGTGAACAGAAAGCCAAAGGAGTGTTTTGATTGGTTTAGATTTGATTGACCTCTCATTCGACTAATAAGAGCCTTGAATTGGGTTTCTGAAAACTTGAAGAACCAATGACCGAAAACCTAGCAAGAAGGACCTGCCTACCAACGACCGCAAATACAACGAGCCAATTGAAGCAGAGAAGTTCGACGATTGAAACGCGTGCGTCCCGTGCGTAAAATCTGGTTCATCTAAGCCGCTGGGTGACACACATTGAGACCTGTGTGTAACAGTAGCGTTAGCCAGTCTTTTTTTATTACTACTGTTCTTATTTGTAAATGTGCTTGACAATAAACTTATTCTGATTCTGATTCTGATTTGTTTTGAAAAATCGTTCTTCAAAACCACAATCATGGAAGCGTAAAACCACAATAATGGAATCATGGTTTGACCGGGTCGGGTGACCAGAACCACAAGTCTGTAACAAGCGGACCAGCTTCATGTTCGTCTGACAATGAGGAACAGATGTTCGCCAATGACACTGCTGTTGTGGACATTTAAGTGTTATAAGCTAAATGAAAATAGTAATAAAAATGACTTTTGACCGATCGGTAATTACAAAGGTGCGTCATGGCCACATGACGGACCGTTGACGGACCGTTTTTTGTGCACCGAGCTCCTCTGTAGCGGGGGGGGGGGGGGAGTTGTTATCCTCTACATTGCAGATATTTTAGTATAATTTTTATTGCACTGTAGGTTATTTTTTCTTGTTAAAAAAAGGCCACACATTTTTTACGTGGCATGCTTCTTTGTGTGGGGGGGGGGGGGGGCTTGTTTGTTCATTCATTCATTCATGAATGAACAAACAACCCCCCCACACACACACACAGACACACACAGCCCTGAGTGTCACTTTTCATTAGAGTCCAAGATGAAGCTTCTATGTTGAAGCATTCAAAAGTTATAGACGTTTTTCCAAACTGTGCCATTTGGCACAATTTGGCACAGTTCAAAAACGCCTGGGAACAACCTGAGAAAAAAGCTGTGTAATATATTCATTTTTTGTGGTATTGTAAAAAAAAATTTGACCTCAGCTTGATAACACTTGGTTCTACATTTCTGTTGCATTTTCCAGCCAGTATCTGACAGCTGTGTGTTATTTGCAAGCATTTGTATCTAAAAAAAACACCCAGGCGAACTTTATTTTCTTCAGATTCAGTATGTTTAGATGACTGTTAGTCAGTGGCAGGAGAACTTAGAGAGATTATGACTGTTTTGCCAAAAATTTCAACGTGTTTTCTTTTAAATGAGACCAACCCCATGAGGATGCTGCAAAGGGTTGAAGAACAGCTTTTGATTTACTTTGGGTATGTTATTTTTAGGCGTTTTTAGGGAAATTGACCAGAGTGCAAGGGGTTAAATTTCTGAATAATATGTGCATCTGTAGTCACAGGAACATCAAGCTGCTTGGAGATGGTCTTATAGCCTTTACCTTTAACATGCTTGTTTATAATTTTCTTTCTAATCTCCTGAGACACCTCTCTTCTTTGCTTCCTCTGGTCCATGTTTAGTGTGGTACACACCATGTCAAACCCAGCAGCACGGAGACCACCCACAAGTGCAACCTGTGTGACAGGGACTGCCATTCGCGCATCGGCCTGTTCAGCCACAGGTGGTGCTGTTCCAGCAGAGTAGACGTTTAGGATTCTCTTCCATGGTCATCATAGACCGACGGAGGCCGACACCATGTCACCAAACAGCACAGTGACTACTTGTCACCCTTTATATAGGTCGACTGACTGATTACAAGTTTGTACACACCTGTGATGTTAATTAGAGGACACATCTTGGTTGAACATGTCCCTATGGTCACATTATTTTCAATCTTTTCTAGGGGTACCATCATTTTTCTCCAGGCCTGTTTCATGAGTTTGTTTTTTAAAATAATTCTGTTGAACCACAATTCAAAAGCATTGTCTGATTTTCATTGGTTAATTTTCATAGAATTTTTATTTATTACCACTTTTGTCAGATTCAAGTTATTTCTGTGACCATTGTGGGTTTTTCTTTCATTAACAGAGGGGTACCAACAATTTTGTCCACGTCTGTAGATGGAGACAGTGGAGCTGGGTTAATAAATACCACAAATTGTGACAGAAATCTCTATGAAGTAAACCTTCTAGGGACTGCACCTGGTAAACTTCACTCCAAACTCCAGCCTATGCCACAACTTAGGAAAGAACTTAGTACAGTAAATGTAAAATTAGGGAAATTTAAGGAGCTGCTTGCAAAGAAGCAGAAACAAGGAAAAAAAAAAAAAAAAACAGCCCAGAACTTGCTGGGGCTTCTTCAAAAATTTACTGGAACAGCAGCAACATACTGGTTGGTATATCCCTCCCCGTCCTCACCAAGGTGAGGACCTGAGAGGGTCTCTAGGGCCGTTTTCTGGAGAAATACCGACCACATCGGCGACAGCAGTGAGAGGTAAACTAACTGCATCAAGGCAAAATGGAGCTGCCAAGAATACAGGCCCAAGAACAGGCCAACAACATCAGGCCATGGGTATTGACACAAATGCAGGCGGGAGTAGGAAGTATGAGGGAGACTCCCCCAACAGAATTAGTTCCTTTTTAGACAGCATAAAACACTGCTCCCACCTGTCCCCAGTGAAGCCTGTTGATTCCCTGGTGAGGGATCAGTTAGGGCTTACCAAATGGTGGGTAGACCCTGGAGCTTGGAAGCCGACACCCTAGTAGTGTTTGCAGATCATGATCTGAAAATTAGAAATGCAGGGTTCAGAAAAGAGCTAAACATAAGAGCTGGGGTTGATTACCACAACGAGCTTCAGGAGAAAAGAAACGCTTTTGGGAAAACATGATGAAAATGCTATAGCAATAATAAATGGGGGGAGGGATCTCCTGTATCACATGATAGTGTTAGTCCCAATCGTAGAATACAAAAAAGGGAAAAGTGTGGAGTTTTATCATGCACACATGACCAAGAGGTTCACTGTGGCTTTCACCCAAGCCTGCCAGCTTGAACAGAGAAGAGTGGTTGTGGTATTAAGAGGGCTGCTTACTGGGCCCCTCCACTGGTATGAGGTGGAGCACGCAGTAACAGCAGCCATGAAATACCAAATGAACCTGTCGGCAAGCTGGAACACATTGAAAGATTGTCATGATATTCTCACCAGAACAGGAATAAGAATGACAGCCACGTGGTGCCACGAAGCCTAAGACAGGTATAACATCTAGCAGTAAGAGTACTCAGTCAACACCAACTCAACCAGAGAAAGGGAAAGAGGTAACAGCATGGGGTGGCACGAAAAGTCATCCAGGTTACATTCAACTCCTTCCCCTACCTAGGGAAACTAATAAAGGGGACATGGAAAGCAGGAACTATGAACAATTACGCCGGGCAGCACTGCCACCTGATAACAGGAGATTGCATCAAAACCTCCAGTCAGCATTGAATGAAGGATCCCCAACCCGCATGCTTCAGGTAAAAGAGCTTGTCAGGTCAGGGGGTGAAGAACTCCCAGCCTGAGAAGCGAACCCCTTCGACATGCTCTGGTAGGGGTGTGGAGGGAACACAGCCCCAAAATCAACTCTGACGATGCTCAAGGGTGCCCCGACGAAGCTTATGTTGAGGTGCCTTACCAAGGGGGGTAGGTGAGAGATTATGCATGGACTCTAAAGAAGAGCCCACAACTCAGAGCGAAGAAGAAGATATACCGCTTGGGCAAACTCACCAAGAAAGTGACAATGAAAGTTTGATATCTGAGGAGCACCCACTCCAGCCTTTACAGGTTTTAAGGGTTGGGCAGCATAGAGGTGAGAAGAAAGAGAACCCCTGCGTGGATATAGAGAAGGTCTCAGAGAAAATGGTCCATGACATTAGCTTTGGCCCTAGAGAAACAAAAGATCATCAGAAAGCATGCATGCCAAAAGTGGGCCAAGCGGATTTTGACATTCCAGCTTGTTGGGGCGAACAATGGGAAGCATTGAAAACCGCGCCAATGACAACTACCTATGGTGAGTGGTCAAATTTATTAATGATGCCATCCTATGCAAAAGTAGATAAAGCTAAAGAATTAACTAAGCCTTTTAGAGTTTTTTTTTTTTAAATAACACATGATGTTATGATGAGAAGAATGAAAAAAGCAGCGCATAAATATGCAAAGGAAGTATTAGCTGAGAAAGAAATCTCTGCTGATGGTGAAGAAGAAGTCCCTCCAGTGAGGCAGAAACAGCTGATAAAATGTGAAAAGGAACCACAAAAATTAGGTTCAGCAGTTGGGATAGTACCCCAACTGCCAAGGGATGGAACATATCAGGACATTAAAGTTCTGAACACTATGGCACCACCACCAAAGGCAGGGCAGGCAACAATAGACTACCTAAAAAGAATCTGGGATGTGGTGGAAGGCACCACTCAAAATGAGTTAGCCAAGAAAATATGGCCTGGCTGTGTAACTAACAGCAGAGTGCCTTTAGATGACTCAGAACCAGCTAAAACCTATTACCTGTGAATGGTATTAGAGGATGATGGTGATGAGGATGGCATGGTGGCAAAAATAAAACGGATATAAAATGGATACAGAAGTACCCTGACACATGTTTGGCATTTGGTAAAGAAAGATGCACCACAAAGCAGGTGGGTACAGATTTTGAGGAAAATAATTTACGGCAGGAGAGGAGAGGTGACTTTCCAAAGAATATTTCCCTCTGCAGCAAGTGAGACAGAATTAGATAAGCAAGTGACACAGTGGGATTTGGAAAACAAGTTTTTTGAAAACAAAAGGAAGCAGGGTGAGCAGCAACAAAAAGCTAGAAGCAAACCGATAGAAAAACCTCCCCCAACTCCACAGGCCCAAGGGGCCAGATCCAAACCTGCTATGGCAGGCCAGGGATCATCTACTACAAATACTAAAAGTGAGACAAAGAAAAAAGGAGGCTACTTACCTCCAGAAGAATACCAAAAGCTAGCCTCTGAACAAAAAAAGGCTCACCGAGAGAAGCACCAGTAGGCCCTCTTGGGGGGCAAAAACTATTGGCAGTTCGGGGGCAGGTCATTTTGAAGGATGTCTACCAAGAAGAAGAAATGTTCTATAAAAACATAGATGGGGTCTGCTACTTGGTGGATACAGGAGCAGAGGTGTCGATGACCTACAAACCCCTAGAAACAAAAGGGCACCTAAACATACAAGTTGCCGATGGAAGGACCACAAGAATGTCTTTCGGTGTGTAGAAAGACATAGTGTTTGTAAAAGGGTGCATAGCCTGACCTCTCACAAGGATTTGAGAAACTTACAAGATCCTAAGGGTCAAAAGAAGAGCTTAAGAGTGAGAATACAACACTTACAGTCAGTAAAGGTACAGCTAGACCTGAGTCACCTCTTGTTGTACTTGGGTTCTCTGAGTGATGAAAAATGGTATAAGCCAGTAAATGTACCCGTTGCACAAGAACAAAAGGTCAACGAGGGTGATCTCTCCCCAGAAGGGAAAGAAAGATTGAAGCAAATGATCCAATCTGCAAATGTAGCTATGTTCAAAAATGATTGTGGGGATTTGGGCACAAAATATGTACATATCATGGGGGGGTGGGGATACACCCTGCTGTCAAACAGTATTTTCTGAATCCAGAGACTGTTGAGGAAATGGACAAAATTGTGAGAGAACTACATGCCTTAGGCATAATAAGGAAAGAAACAAATCCCCCAATGAACATCCGATTCAAGCAGTAAGGAAATCTGAATCAGCAGGAGGAGGTTGAAGGTCTGTAATAAACTTCAAGGCCCTCAACAGAAGGACAGTGGCTAATAAAGCCAATTTGATCAATCCACAAGGAACCCTAAAAACCCTACAGGTGAGGAAATACAAGTCTTGTATAGACTTAGCAAATGGATTTTTCTCACTGAGATTGGCAAAAGAGTCGCAGCATAAAACTGCATTTGCTCACAAAGGACAATCCTACATTTGGCAAAGACTTCCACAGGGCTATAAAAGCTCACCAAATGTGTTTCAGGCAGCAGTAATGGATGTACTACAGGGCCGAGAGGCCACAATCTACATTGATCATGTATTCATCGCAGATGACACAGAGGAAGAACACTTGAGAAAACTGCAAACCGTCATTGACAGACTAACAGCGGCCACTTTAAAACTTAACTTTAAGAAGTGTCAGTTTGCTTGCTTCCAGGTGGACTATCTGGGGTTCCAAATTTCATCGGAGCTGGGACTCTCAGGTGTCTACCTGGAAAAGTTAGAGCAAATTAGACCTCCCACATCAGAGAATGAATTGCAGAAGATACTGGGATTGTGTAACTATGTCAGGGATCATGTCCCAGGGTACCAAAAATAAGCCAGGCCTCTGTATGCTAAATTAAAAAAGACAGAAAAACCTCCAGCTGACAAGAAGAAATAGGAATGGTCAGCTACAGATCAACAAAACTTGGAAGGCTTGATGAAGGCTATCCAAAATGCAGTTACTTTGGAACTCCGTAGCCTAACCACTCGCTTAGTGGCAGATGTAAGCTGTGATGAGAATGATGTTATTGTCAAAGTGACAAATTAAAATGGCGGGTTGGTAGCCCTCTGGAGTTACACTCTGTCCTCAGTGGAAAAGAAATATCCACTTGAGGAAAAAGAGCTGGCAGTTTTGGCCAAATACTGGAGTCATCTGAAAGAGTTGGCCCAGGGGCAGGGTATCAAGGTCATCACTCAGAGTCAGCTGCACAGATACTTGACAAAGCTACGGTAGAAAGTACCAAAACTACTCATGCGAGATGGGGGTGATGGGAAGATATTCTACAGGACCCCGACCTAGAAATAGGTCCAGCTAGACCAGTCAGTTAGAAAACAACAAAACCTGCTAACAACAAAGAACATCCACCTAGATGGACATTGTACACCAGTGGGTCAAAGAAAGGGCCTGAGGACAAAGCATACTGGGGCTTTATCCTTAAAGAGGGGGAGAAAAAAAGATTGAGAAGAAAAGGTAAAGTACTCAGTACAACACAAACAGGAGAAGTGACAGCAGTCCTGGAAGGACTGCTGGAGTTAGAGAAAAGAAAGATCAAAAGGGCTAAACTATTCACAGGCAGTGATTACTGTGCTCGAGCGCTCCAAAAAGATCTAACTATTTGGCAAGAAAATGTTTTCAAAGGAGCAAAAGGTAAGCCTGTGGCACACCAAGACATGTGGAAAAAAGTTGCAGAGATTAGGCTCACACAAAAGAGGGTCCTCACTGGCAGGCAAATAACAAGGTTGATCGTTATGTACAGATAAGGAAAGTCATCCTTGTAGGTCAGAAAAGCTGGGACGCCACACTGAAGGGAAGGGTTATCCCAGAAGGTTCCGTGCAGGGAGTAGTGAACGCATTGCATGAGTCACTGGGTCACGCAGGTACAGTCCCTACATGAAGAGAGTTGGTGAAATTGCATCTCTGGGTTCCTACACATTGCATCCGTCAGATCCTCAAAAGCTGTGAAGTATGTGGGAAATACAATGCAGGAAGAAGAGGACAGGTTGACAATAAAAAGCATTGTACCATGGGGTTCAGTATGTATGTATGTGGCCGGACCAATGACAGTAAATGGCAAGAAGGGTGAAAAATACATCCTAGTCTTGGTTGACTCCATGTCCGGCTACATGACTGCAAAGCCAGTGCGGAAAACAAATGGTAACAGTGTGGTTGCTATGTTGGAAGAAACATGCAAATGCTTAGGGGTGCCGAAAGAACTGAGGACAGAAAATGGCACTCACTTTTGCAATGTATAGGTGGATCAGTGGTGTCAGTGGTCGGGGTAATAAGTTTAGTTTAGTTTATTGGTTTATTTGTCAGGGACCATCCATCCATCCATCCATCCATCTTCTTCCGCTTAATCCTTTTCGGGTCGCGGGGGGCCTGGAGCCTATCCCAGCATCTTTGGGCGAGAGGCAGGGTAAACCCTGGACAGATCGCCAGTCCATCGCAGGGTCAACACAGAGAGACAGACAACCATTCACTCTCACATCCATACCTAAGGACAATTTAGAATCCCCAGTTTGGTGCCAATTAACCTAACCTGCATGTCTTTGGCATGTGGGAGGAAACCGGAGCACCCGGAGTAAACCCATGCAGACACGGGGAGAACATGCAAACTCCACACAGAAGGGTCACCAATGGTCTGGGGGTGGGATCGAACCCACGATGTTGTCAGGGACCAGATTATAGCATTCTCACTAATTTCCATCTGTAGTCCCTGGGGCAGGCAGGAAGATATTAAATGAAAAACAGCACATATAGAAAGCAATTCGGGTCGGGTTTCAGAAACTGTTGACCCTGAAACAAGTAAGGAGTAAGTTTAAAGGTAAAAAGATAACAGAGATGGCACACATAAAAAAAATTTAAGAGTGCAATTTCATAATCCCATTTAAGGGAGAGAGTCAATAAGAGTTTATTCTCCTATATACACCCCTCAAGCAAATGGGGTGGTGGAAAGGACAATTGGGTTTGTCATGATGCGGAGCACGGTGGGAGAACTACTTATTTTCTGTACTTTTCCATCTCAGTTTTATTATTGAATTTGAGTTTGGTCTTGTCTGTATTTTATTTGAGTTTGTCATTTGTTTCTGGTTGTTTGAGAGTTCCTGGTATCTTAGTGTAGTTTTTATAGTCTTGTTTATTAATATTATGCATCTGTGGTCATTATAGGCTTGTTTATTATTATTATGTGTTTGTAGTTGTGTTTATGTTGACAATTTATGTTGACAAGAGCTTGAAATACAAGGTTGTTGAAAATCTGACAGTAACTGTGGATGATTTATTTGAATGTATTACAATAGAAATCTTTATGGACAATGTGAAGAATGTAGTAGTGAACTGTGTATATAGAACACCTGGATCAAACATTGACTTATTTAAGGACTGGATGGAAAAAATGTATGCAAAACTAACTCATAAAGTTATGTTCATCTGTGGGGATTTCAATATAGATCTGATGAACTCAAAACAACATAGTTTGACAGAAGAATTTATCAACACAATGTACAGCATGGGCTTAAATCCAATAATTACTGGACCTAGCAGAATCACGTCACACAGTGCCACACTAATAGATAACATATTCACAAACATTATGGAAAATAATATCAGGAGTGGGCTTTTATTGAATGATATCAGTGACCACCTGCCGATTTTTGTTGTCTATCAATGTGATTATAGGAAGAAAAAGTATACCAAAAATATTAAATATAAAAGAATAAGAACCGAAGAATCAATGTATTTACTGACAAAGGAATTATTAATACAAGATTGGAAGATAGTTTATGATGAAAATGACATAAATAGAGCATATGATAAATTTTTACAAATATTTCAATCATTGTACAATAAATACTGTCCTATAAAACAATACAGTGACAGACAACAACAAAAAAAATATTCCTTGGGTCACCAAGGGGTTAATAAATGCATGTAAAAAGAAGAATACATTATATAAACAATTCATTAAATGCAGAACAGTGGAAGCTGAGATCAAATATAAAAGATATAAAAATAAGCTTACTACTATAATGAGGACCTGTAAGAAAGAATATTACAACAGAATACTAGAGGATAACAAAAATAACATAAGAGGAATATGGCAAGTACTCAATGGGATTATTAGTAATCGTCCTAAGAATGCAAATTATCCAGAATATTTTATCGAAAATGGCAATTTGATAAATAATATGGAAGATGTGGTCAGTGGTTTCAATAAATTTTTTGTAAACGTTGGTCCTGAATTAGCAAAATCAATAGTGACACCAGAAACAAACAACAGTGGTTCTGTGAATGAAATAGAAGATAGAAATCCAAACACAATCTTTTTGGGTGCAGTTACTGAAAAGGAAATTATCGAGACTGTGAGTAAATTTAAGAACAAAAAATCAACGGACTGGAATGAAATTGACATGACAATAGTGAAAAAGTAATTGAGGGAATTGTTAAGCCACTCACCCACATCTGTAACCTGTCATTTCAAACTGGTACATGTCCAGACAAAATGAAAATAGCAAAAGTAATACCTCTATACAAAACAGGAGACAGTCATTGCTCCACAAATTACAGGCCAGTCTCTTTACTCTCACAATTCTCCAAAATACTTGAAAAAATCTTCACTAAGAGACTGGATGATTTCATTGAAAAACACAACCTCCTTACAGACAGCCAGTATGGTTTTAGAGCAGATAAATCTACATCTTTGGCACTGATCAAACTTATAGAAGAAATTACTAGTTGTATAGATAAAAAAAAGGTTGCTGTAGGAGTATTTATAGATTTAAAGAAAGCTTTTGACACCATTGACCACAGAATACTACTAAGGAAACTGGAAAGGTATGGGATAAGAAGGGTAGGACTGAGTTGGGTGGAAAGTTATTTAAGTAACAGACAACAATTTGTACAAATTGGAGAGCACAAATCACCCTTCATGGACATCACTTGTGGTGTGCCCCAGGGGTCAGTTTGGGGACCCAAACTCTTCATTTTGTATATAAATGACATATGCCAAGTATCAAAAATTCTGAAATTTATTTTGTTTGCGGATGACACAAATATCTTTTGCACTGGTGAGAATTTGCAGCAGGTTTTAGAGGTGGTCACAACTGAAATGGAAAAATTAACGCAGTGGTTCAACAAAAATAAATTATCTCTAAATCTAAAAAAAACAAAGATTATGGTGTTTGGAAATTATAAAATAAATCATGAAATAATGGTAACGATAGATGATACCAGAATAGAAACAGTTCAGGAAAATAAGTTTCTGGGAGTGACGCTAGACAATAAAATCTGCTGGAAACCTCACATCAGTCACATCCGGGCCAAATTAGCAAAATGTATAGGCATACTGGGGAAGACAATTCAATTCAATTCAATTCAATTCAACTTTATTTATATAGCGCCATTTCACAACAACAGTCATCTCATAGCACTATCAACTGTAGGGAGGACCCCCACAGTTGCAGAAAGACCCCAGCAATCAGGCGATCCCCTGTGAGCAAGCACTTGGCGACGGTGGAGAGGAAAAACTCCCTTTTAACAGGAAGAAACCTCCAGCAGAACCAGGCTCAGGGAGGGGCAGTCATCTGCTGCGACTGGCTGGGGGGTGAGGGGATAGAGAAGAAGAAAAGAACAGACATGTAGAGAGCAAACAGCACGATGGGGACTCAATCTATGGGAGAGAACAAACAAATGTTAATGACCAGCAAAAAAAAAATATTTCATAGAGAGTGAGGAAAGGAGTGAGGCCCAGTGCATTACTGGAGGTCCCCCGGCTGACTAAACCTATTAGCAGCATAACTAAGGGAGGGTTCAGAAAACACATGATCCCTCCCTAATTGTAGGCTATATCAAAAAGGTAGGTTTTAGCCCTATTCTTAAAAACAGAGACCGAGTCTGACTCCCGAATCCAGATTGGCAGCTGATTCCACAGGAGAGGAGCATGATAACTGAAGGCTCTGCCTCCCATTGTACTTTTGGAGATTCTAGGTATTACAAGTAAACCTGCATTTTGGGAGCGTAGTGTTCTGTTAGGATGATACGGTAGTATCAGATCTTTTAAATAAAAAGGAGCCTGATTGTTTAGAGCTTTGTAAGTAAGAAGAAGGATTTTAAACTTAATTCTAAACTCTATGGGAAGCCAATGAAGGGAGGCCAGAACCGGAGAGATATGATCTCTCTTTCTAGTACCTGTTAAAACTCTTGCTGCAGCATTTTGGATCAGCTGAAGACTTTTTAAAGATGTTTTAGGACAACCTGATAATAAAGAATTACAATAATCTAATCTCGAGCTAACAAAAGCGTGGATCAGCTTCTCAGCATCACTCTGAGACAAGATGCTCCTAATCTTGGCAATATTACGCAAATGATAGAAGGCAGTCTTAGAAACAAATTTAATATGTGAATTGAAGGACAAATCCTGATCAAAAATAACTCCAAGGTTCCTCACAGAGCTATTAAGAGAAAGAGTAACTGCATCCAAACTGAAAGTTTGATTTGGAAAGGAATTTCTAAGGTTTTTTGGACCAACAAGAATGACTTCAGTCTTATCTGAATTTAATAGCAGGAAATTACAAGTCATCCAAACTTTGATTTCCTTAAGACAGGCTTCTAACTTGGCTAATTGATTAGTATCATCTGGCTTCATTGACAGGTATAATTGTGTGTCATCTGCATAACAGTGAAAATGTATACAGTGCTTTCTAATAATGTTGCCTAACGGAAGCATATATAAACTAAAAAGAGTAGGGCCAAGCACAGATCCCTGTGGAACTCCATGACTAAGCTTTGAGCTGAGAGAAAACTCATCATTTACATGAACAAACTGGAACCTATCAGATAAATAAGATCTAAACCACTGCAACGAAGTTCCATTAAGTCCAACATAGTGTTCTAATCTATCAAGTAGAATATTATGATCAATAGTATCAAAAGCTGCACTAAGATCTAAAAGGACAAGTACAGAAACTAGTCCATTATCAGATGCAATGAGGAGGTCGTTAGTGACCTTCGCTAAGGCTGTTTCAGTGCTATGATGGATTCTAAACCCAGATTGAAACTCCTCAAATAAACCATTTCCCTGCAGGTGGTCAAATAATTGCGTAGCAACAACTCTTTCTAAGATTTTTGAAATGAAAGGGAGATTAGAGATTGGTCTATAGTTAGCTAAAGCTCCTGGATCTAGCGTTGGCTTTTTGAGTAAGGGTTTAATTACAGCCGTTTTAAAAGCCTGCGGTACATGGCCTGAAGTTAATGAAGAATTGATTATATGAAGAATAAAGCTACCAATAAGTGGGAAGACTTCTTTAAATAACCTGGTAGGAATAGGGTCTAAAAGACAAGTTGAAGGTTTGGATGAGGAAACTATTTTGTCTAACTCACAAAGGTCGATTGGAGTAAACTCATCAAGACAGACATCAATAGAAGGAGTTGTAGTAGTTACAGTATTTAAGTTAACTGTGGGAAGAATCTGATTGATTTTATCTCTGATGGATGAAATTTTATTATTGAAAAAGTTCATAAAGTCCTGACTAGTAAGCTCTAAGGGGATGCTAGGATTGACAGAGTCCTGACTCTTTGTCAACCTGGCTACAGTACTGAAAAGAAACCTGGGATTATTCTTGTTCTCTTCTATTAATGCAGAGTAATAACTCGTTCTAGCTTTTCTAAGAGATTTTTTATAAATTAAAAGATGATTTCTCCAAGCTAAATAGATTTCATCTAAATTAGTAGAGCGCCATTTTCTTTCTAATTGACGAGTCTTCTGTTTTAAGCTACGAGTTTCTGTGTTGAACCAAGGAGTTAAAAATCTCTGATTAGACTTTTTCTTTTTTAAGGGGGCCACCAAGTCTAGAGCCTGATGCAGAGAAGCTGAAACACTATCCACCATGTTATCAATTACAGAAGGAGCAAGCTGTCTATAGCTTATTTCCGTTGTGTTGACACATGGCATAGAGGAAACAATCTGCATAAATTTGGAAACAGCATCATCTGAGAGGCATCTACTGTGATAATATTTTTCTTTAGGAGCCAAATAGTCAGAAATAGTAAAATCAAAGGTTAACAGACAATGGTCTGACAGTACAGGGTTATGAGGAGACACTACCAGATTTTCTATTTCTATGCCATATGTCAGAATAAGGTCCAATGTATGGTGGAGGTAATGAGTAGAATTTCCTACTTTCTGAGAAAACCCAATCGAGTCTAATATTGAATTAAAAGCCACATTAAGGCAGTCACTATCTACATCCACATGTATATTAAAGTCCCCTACTATAATTATTCTATCAGATTTCAGCACTAAATCAGCTAAGAAATCAGGAAATTCGGATAAAAATTCTGAATAGGTTGATGGGGGACGATAAACTATGGCAAATAAAATTGGGTTTAACCTGGAATTGCTAAAGTGCCCAATACTGAGGACCAGGCCCTCAAAGGAATTATAACATGTTTTTTGCTTTACATTAACTAATAATTTGGAATGGTAAATTGATGCTACTCCTCCTCCACGACCAGAACTTCTGGGATTTTGACAGTTTAAATAACCAGAGGGAGTTGATTCATTTAAACCAACATAATCCTCTTGCCCTAACCAAGTCTCTGTAAGGGAAATTAAATCAATCTGATGATCAATTAACAGATCATGGACTAACAGAGACTTGGGAGTTAGAGACCTAATATTTAATAAACCACATTTAATTTTTAAATTATGAGGAGGAACAGAGGCCAAATCATTCAATTTAGAGGCTTTATGTTTAATTTGAGTTTTACCAATATTTTGCTTTATCACTTTGGGATGCTTATACATTATATTTTTATTCACTTTGGAGGGAGCAGACAACGATTCTCTGATGGGGAAGACAGGGGCTAAGTTGAGGGGTGGCGGATGAAGAGGAGCTGCAGAGAGGCGTGTAAGACTGCGACGCTGCTTCCTGGTCCCAACTCTGAGTTGTCAGGGTTTTGGAAATTTGGATAAAAAAGATGCCAGATTGTTAGATAAATGAGAAGCACCATCCAAAGTGGGATGAATGCTGTCTCGTCTCATAAGACCAGGTTTTCCCCAAAAAGAGCTCCAATTGTCAATGTAGCCCACGTCATTTTTAGGACACCACACAGACAGCCAGCGGTTCAAGGATGACGAACGACTAAACATGTCATCACTGGTCAGATTGGGGAGGGGCCCAGAGAATACTACAGTGGCAGACATCGTTTTGGCAAAGTCACACACCGATTCTACATTAAGTTTCGTGACTTCCGACTGCCGGAGACGGATGTCATTAATGCCGGCGTGAATAACAATTGTGGAATATTTACAGTTACTTTTAGCCAGCATTTTCAAATTTGACTCGATGTCGCCTGCTCTGGCCCCAGGAATGCATGTGACTATGGCCGCTGGAGTCTCTAGGTTCACGTTTCTGACTACAGAGTCGCCAATGATCAGAGTTTTTTCCTCAGCGGGTGTGTCGCTGAGCGGGGAAAAACGATTAGAAACGTGAACAGGTTGGTGGTGAACCGGGGCTTTGCGACTAGGCTTCCTTCTCACCGTCACCCACCCAGTCTCCTCGCTGCTGAGGAGAGCCGGGGAACCGGTGACAGGGGGGCCTAAGCTAGCTAGCTCCGCTGCAGCTAAGGGGCGTCCGTCGAGATTAACTGGCGCAGACGGTGTTTCAATGCAACGGAGCCGGGATTCCAAATCAGACAACCTCGCCTCGAGCGCCTCAAAAAGACAACATTTATTACATTTACCGTTATCACTAAAAGAGGCAGAGGTGTAGCTAAACATCTGACAGAGAGAGCACACCAGAGGAGGAGGGGAAAGAGAGCTAGTAGCCATAGCTAGTGGCTCGAGAGCTGGAGAGCAAACCACACAGGCAGACAGCAAAACAGGAAGTGACGATACGTTACCACAAGGAAGTGATGATCTGGTCAAACAGCCAAAGCACAAGAAGACAAGACACATCTTGGACTATAAATCATTGGTCTTACTGTACAATTCACTGTTTCTACCTTATCTTAACTACTGTGTAGAAGTCTGGGGAAACACCTACAAAACCAACCTACAGTCAATATGCACATTACAAAAAAGAGCTATAAGGATAATAAACAATGCAGGATATAGAGACCATACCAATTCGTTGTTCTTAAAGTCACATGTCATAAAGTTCATCGATTTAGTTAAATTTAAGACAGCACAAGTAATGTACAGGGCAATTAACAATCAACTCCCAACTAATATACAAATAATATTTAAAAAAAGAGACAATGATCATAATTTGAGAGGAGACTTAAACTTTACAAAACCCAAGATACGTACTACCAAGAAAAGTCTGTGCATATCTGTCTGTGGGGTGGATTTGTGGAACAGTCTGGAGCCGGAACTGAAACTATGTACAAACAGAAATCAATTTAAAAAGAGGTATAAGCACCATTTGTTGAAAGGATATATGTTAGAAGGGTAGAATTTATATGTACGATTCATTATGTTCACTCTGGAACATTATGGGACACTATGGAATGGTGGGTGGGACAGCACTGTGTATATCTGTGTTGTTTGAGACTGGTTTTGATGTATGGACTTCATTGTATGTTAGAATGGATGGGTGTTAATGTTGATTTGTAAAAAATACAGTAAATTGTTTACTTGGGATCTTATAGGTGGAAATTTGTATAAAATTCACATGGGTGTATCGATGGAAAAGAGGAGTTGGAATTAATGTGTTCACTTCTTCCTTCTCCCTTTCGAACAATGTATACTGTAACTTTATTGCATTTACCATTTGCTTGTTTTTTGTTATATTTTTGTGTTCGAAATAAACTATCTATCTATCTATCCATCTATCTAGATCATTTTGTATTTCAAATTATAGCTTCCTGTTTTTGAACATGAGCCTACCCTCGCCTTCGCCCTCACTTCACTTTTTGTATATTGGTAATCATGAGTACTATATTATTAGTATCTCTGTGGTGTGCGTGGAGAGAGCGTGGGCCACTCAGTATTCTCCCTTTTTCTCCCTCCTTATTTCTGGGTAATTATTGGTTCTTCCAGGGCTTTTACTGTGGCAGCGCCGCGGCCAGACTTCCGGCTGTCAAAGTCTAGCCGGCACTGTCACGGCTGATCTTGGTTTGCAATTACGTTTCCTTCTCTCCTGTTTGTTTCATGTCCTTTTGCCTTCCGTATTTAAGGGAGCAGCTGAGGCTCAGTCCTCACTGCGACCTACATCCACGTAGACTGGAGTCCCTACGCCCGGCTCCAGTTTCCTTCCTCGCTCTTAAGTACCTGTTGTAGTGACCAAGCACAATGCAGACTGATACTATTCACGCTCAACAGGGATTGCATATGGACAGAGAACCCCTGGAGGGACAACCAGAACAATGGACTATTGTTATACATCCCTGGATTAAGGAGAGGATGTCTGGGTGCCAGTTGGTCACGCAATTGATATGTATTGACTGATATGTATACCAATATGCTAATGTACCATGCATTCTCTCTGTCTGTATAAAAGAGCTTACAATACATGCCTCAAGTATCACACACAGCACAGCACAGCACAGCACACACAGTACGACACAGCGCACAGCGCTGCAGTGTGTCTCATGATGTTGGAGGAAATAAAACTCTGAAACCTTCCAGCTCGTCGCATCTCGCCTGAACTTATTTGTTCCTCCACACTGTAAGTGTTTATTCCATAGCATCAGGTTCCGCCCTCGCTACTTTCTTGTTTCAGTGTTTGTATTCTTTATTTGTGCCCAAGTTAGTGTCTGTGTTTTGACCCACGTGGCTCTTTATTTTGTATCTCCTTTAATAAAGATAAGATAAGATAAGATAAGCCTTTATTAGTCCCACAATGGGGAAATTCCAGGATTGCAACAGCACAGGGATAGCAACACTCAGAGCAACAATCAGAAGGCAAGAAAAAAACAAAAAAAAAAAAGCAAGAGCAGCTAATATACATATGTACATATTACTATAAATATATATATATATATATACACAGACACACAGTGCAGAGCATTGTAGCTGGATGGAATAAATATGTAGATATATAAACACCCACAGTACGGAGCATTGCAGTTAGATGGAATAAATATGTAAATATATAAACACACACAGTGCGGAGCATTGTAGATAGATGGAATAAATATGTAAATATATAAGCACTTTGGTTCCAAGGTTGTCATAGCCAGGAGCGGCACTGGGGTTAAGCTCCCAGTGCTCATAAAATGCTCCTTATGGCGTGCGTCTCGAAAAGCCTCTGACAACTAAGTCCAACTCCTAGCCTGCCCGTGTGGTTTACTCTCTAAGCCCAGCGGAACTGCTTTTACTAATAGGAGAAGGGGCAAGGGCGGATCTCTGGCGCCTTAAAACCAGATGCTTGGGGTAGATGGTGGCTCGTCAACCTGGGAAGGTAGCCCATCTAGGGGAAGGTAAACCCTGATTTCAAACCTCCGCTGCCTTGCGGCATACCCGGTCAGGGGAAAGGCTTCGGGAGTCAACCCTGAGGAAAAATCCGGAGTTGGAACCCCTAAGGCAGTTCTATGTTGTGCTCAACATCGTTCTGGCAGCTCCTGCAACGGCGCTGGTGCCAAACTGTAGCAGCCCTGCTGTTCCTTTGGATTCACCAGTGACGTGGAGAGGGGGGACATGCTGCATGGGCAACATCTTGTCCTCCATATCTTCCTGCCCAGGCTTGAATCCTACCAACGCCCAACGCTGGAAGGTAGAACATCGGATCACTGGAGAGGACACTCCAGCTTCGCCTTTGGCGTAGATAAAACACAGGGAATGACAGTTACCGGTTATAAGCCACCGCTCAATTGGCGTAGAGCGCGGTGTCAGGGGTTGTTCCTGACAGTGGGAGGGATCATCGGATCTCACTGGACAGCTACCGCCCGCCTCAAGCTGGGCAGCCCCCAGCCAATAAGGTGTTGTCCCGCCACAGCTTGCTTTCCTCATTGGGTGCATGGGGATGAGGAGAAGTCTGAACAGCAGGCTGAGAACCTTCGCACCAGGCAAGACAATAAAACAAAAGAGACCAACTCTAAAACTGGGAACTTGGAATGTCCGCACTATGATGACAGGACTCGCTGCTAACCTCAAGGACATCAACGACACCAGGAAGACTGCCATCATCAATAATGAGCTGAAGAGACTGGGAGTGGATATCGCCACTCTCCAGGAAACACGGTTGGCTGACGCAGGCACACTGAGAGAGAAGGACTACACGTTCTACTGGCAGGGAAAGGGCAGTGACGAACACAGGGAACACGGAGTGGGCTTCGCAGTGAAGAACACCTTGCTGAAGATGGTGGAACCGGGCAGCACTGGCTCAGCACGACTCCTCACCCTCCGCCTGAACACCACTCAAGGCCCAGTTACCCTCATCAGTGTGTATGCCCCAACACTGACAGCCACACCAGAGGCAAAAGATGAGTTCTACAAGAATCTCGCAACAACTGTCAGGATCATCCCCAACTCTGAACAATTCATTCTCCTTGGAGACTTCAATGCCAGAGTGGGTGCTGACCACGACTCCTGGCCCTCCTGTCTTGGACCTTTTGGTGTGGGCAGAATGAACAACAACGGACAGCGGCTGCTCGAGTTCTGCACATATCACAATCTGTGCATCACAAACTCGTTCTTCAAGACCAAGCCCCAACACAAGGTTTCCTGGCAACATCCGCACTCAAAGCACTGGCACCAGCTGGACTTGATCCTGACCAGGCACACCTCACTGAAGAACGTGCTAATCACCCGTTCGTTCCAGAGTGCAGATTGCGATACAGACCATTCATTGGTGTGTTGCAAGGTCAAGCTGCAGCTGAAGAAATTCCATCGTGCTAGACAGCCTGGAAAGGCACGGATTGACACCAGCAAGATGGCTCAACCAGAACTTGTTGAGCAGTTTGCCTCCACCTTTGAGAAGGAACTTGGTGTACCACAAGAAGGAGAATCTGCAAAGCAGAAGTGGGAAGAGCTGCGAAACACCATCCACCGCACAGCCTTGGCTACCTTTGGGAGGAAGACCTCGAAGTCACAGGACTGGTTTGATGCCAAATTGACCGAGATGACCCCCGTCATTGAAGCCAAGAGCTCAGCACTTGCTAAGTACAAGAAGTACCCAAACGAGAAGAATCTCCAGATTCTCAGGGCTGCGAGAAGCAAACTTCAGCAGACTGCTCGGCGCTGTGCCAACGAGTACTGGACTCAGCTCAGCCAAGACATTCAAACCGCTGCCATAACAGGGAACATCCATGGTATGTACGATAGCATCAAGAAAGCACTTGGTCCGGCTCAGAGCAAGACGGCCCCCCTCAAATCCTCCACTGGGGAGATGATCACAGAAAAGAACAAGCAGATGGAGAGATGGGTGGAACACTACTCCAACCTCTACTCCAGACAGAACACCGTGACACCATCAGCCCTTAATGCCATCGACTGCCTGCCATCCATGGACGAACTTGACGCCGAGCCAACCATCGACGAACTCAGCAAGGCCATTGATAGCTTGGCCGCTGGCAAGGCACCCGGCAACGACGGCATACCCCCTGACCTGATCAAGCACTGCAAGACCGCCCTACTGCTGCCATTGCATGACGTCCTCTGCCAGTGTTGGAAGGAAGGTGCCGTACCACAGGAGATGAGGGACGCCAAGATCATCACCCTCTACAAAAACAAAGGGGAGAGAAGCGACTGCAACAACTACAGGGGCATCTCCCTCCTCAGCGTTGTTGGCAAAGTCTACGCACGAGTTGTTCTCGTTTGTCTACAGAAGCTTGCCGAATGCGTCTACCCCGAGTATCAGTGTGGCTTCCACGCTGAGCGATCGACGGTAGACATGATATTCTCCATCCGCCAACTCCAGGAGAAATGCAGAGAACAGAACATGCCCCTGTACGTCGCCTTCATCGACCTCACCAAAGCGTTCGATCTGGTCAGTAGAGAGGGCCTTTTCAAGATCCTGCCAAAGATAGGATGCCCACCAAAGTTGCAAAGCCTCATCGAATCATTTCACACCAACATGCAGGGGATAGTGCAGCACAATGGCAATGTCTCAGATCCATTCAACATACGCAGCGGAGTGAAACAGGGCTGTGTACTTGCGCCAACCCTCTTTGGGAGTTTCTTTGCTATGCTCCTGAGGCATGCCTTCAGCACAGCAACAGAGGGAATCTACCTGCACACAAGATCTGACGGCAGGCTTTTCAACCTCGCCCGCCTGAAAGCCAGAACCAAAGTACGCGAGGCTCTAATCAGAGACATGCTGTTCACAGACGACGCTGCAGTCGCAACCTACACACAGCAGGAGCTTCAGACCCTGATGGACCACTTCTCCCAGGCATGCAAGGACTCCGGGTTTAACATCAGCCTGAAGAAGACTAACATCTTGGCGCAAGGCACGGAAACACCACCAACCATCACCATCGACGACTACGAGCTGGAGGTCATGAATCAGTTCATGTACCTGGGGTCCATGATCAGCAACAACCTCTCCCTTGATACAGAGATCAACAAGAGGATTGGAAAATCAGCCTTCACACTCGCTCGCCTCACCACACGAGTGTGGGAGAATCCCAAACTCTCTGTCGAGACGAAGATGGCAGTGTACAACGCCTGCGTCATCAGCACACTGCTCTATGGGAGTGAGACGTGGACAACATACGCCGGGCAGGAAAAGAGACTGAACTCCTTCCACTTGCGCTGCATTCGCCACATCCTGGACATATCCTGGCAGGACAAAGTGCCCAACACAGAAGTTCTGTCCCGCGCCGGCCTTCCCTCCATGTTCACTCTACTCAGGCAGCGCAGGCTCCGCTGGCTAGGCCACATTCACCGTATGGAGGATGGCAGAATCCCCAAAGACGTCCTCTACGGAGAACTGGCAACTGGCAGGAGAGACGTTGGCCGCCCACAGCTGCGCTTTAGAGACGTCTGCAAGAGAGACATGAAGGCACTGGAGATCAACACAGAGCGCTGGGAGGACCTTGCAACGGACCGCTCCAAATGGAGAAGCACCCTGACCAGACAGCTCAAGGTGAGTGAAGAGAGACTGACTGCTGCAGCAGATGAAAAAAGGACCCGCAGGAAGAACCACCACAGACCCAGCAGCACAGAGACCACCCACAGGTGCAACCTGTGTGACAGGGACTGCCATTCGCGCATCGGCCTGTTCAGCCACAGGCGGTGCTGTTCCAGCAGAGTAGACGTTTAGGATTCTCTTCCATGGTCATCATAGACCGACGGAGGCCGACGATATAAACACACACAGTGCGGAGCATTGTAGCTAGATGGAATAGTATGTAGATATATAAACACACAGTGCGGAGCATTGTAGCTAGATGGAATAAATATATAGATATATAAATATAAACACACCCAGTGCGGAGCATTGTAGCTAGATGGAATAAATATGTAAATATATAAACACACACAGTGCAGAGCATTGTTGCTAGATGGGATGAAACAGCACAACCGTCTACTTAGTTATCCTACATGGTATGATTATGTACCCATACATATTCTCACCCTCCATAGCGACCGGTATTTTCCTAGTTGTATGACGGAGGGGACCATTGTGTAAGTCTATTCCATCTTTTGCATTCAAAACTATTAGGTTGTTACGTCTTTTTGCTATCTCTGCAAGCAGCCCTGCTTAGGTTGTACAGTCTGACAGCCGTTGGTAGGAAGGACCTGCGAAACCTCTCGGTTGTGCACCTGGGATGATGTAATCTGCTGCTAAATGAGCTCCTCAGTGCATTCAGTATGTCCTGCATAGGGTGGAACTTGGACTCCAGCAGAGATGACAGTTTAGCCACCGTCCTTCTCTCTCCTATCTCCTCCACTGGGTCAAGGCGCTGCCCCAGGACAGAGCTAGCTTTCTTGATCAGTTTGTTGAGGCTCTTCCTGTCAGTTGCTGTAATGCCACTGCCCCAGCAGACCACTCCAAAAGTGATGGCTGATGCCACCACCGTGTCATAGAATGTCTTCAGCAGTGCCCCTTGTACACCAAAAGACCTGAGTCTCCTCAGTAGGAACAGCCTGCGCTGTCCCTTCTGGTTGGTGGATGCGCAGCAGAAAGTCTAAGCTCTCTCTCCGTGGATGCGGCGGGCCAGCTGGATGTCTTTGGGCATGATGGTGACCCTCTTGGCATGGATGGCGCACAGGTTGGTGTCCTCGAAGAGACCCACCAGGTAGGCCTCGCTGGCGTCCTGCAGAGCCATGACGGTGGAGCTCTGGAAGCACAGGTCGGTCTTGAAGTCCTGAGCGATCTCCCTCACCAGGCGCTGGAAGGGCAGCTTACGGATGAGCAGCTCCGTGGATTTCTGGTAGCGACGGATCTCTCTCAGAGCCACGGTACCGGGCCTGTAACGGTGAGGCTTCTTCACTCCGCCAGTAGCCGGAGCGCTTTTCCAAACAGCCTTGGTGGCCAGCTGCTTCCTGGGGGCTTTTCCTCCAGTAGATTTACGGACGGTCTGCTTGGTTCTCGCCATCGCTCTTTATTCTTCTGTCTGTGAGCAGCAGAACAAGTGGACTTGGTGGACTTGAACAAGTCCACCAAGTAAACAACTCTCTGTTGGCATCTGGCGCCTCATTAATGCCCTGAAAGGGGCAAACATGACGATCACTTGGGTTTATATTCCTTCTTATCCTTACACTGGTGGGTTATTATTATTAGTCTCTCTGTGTGTACTATTTTGTCTGGATCTCATTTTGTATTCATATTCCCCTGTGCTTTTATTTTGACAGTCGTCTTTGTTTACTTCCTGCTCAAGTTCAGTTCGCGGGTTGACCCAGCTATTTATGATTCAAATTATTATCCTCGCTCCTGTGACCCACACCTGTTAACCATTTGTTTAATCTCTTTGTCCTACTTAAGGGACGCTGCCCCACAGTTTGGTGTGGCATCCTTCACCATTGTTACCTGGCGTGTGTCCCACGCTTCTTTCTCTCGTTCCTCCAGATGTGTGTCCCACGTCTTAGCCATTTGGCTATTCATCCTCTTGATTTCCCAGCCTTGTAGGTTTTTGTTCATGCTTAGTTGGACTTTGTGTTTTGATTAAACGTTTCGCAAACTCACAGTTCAGTATTTGGGTCTCCATTCCTGCCCCACCTGGGCGATTCTTGTCAGAAGGACGCCGCCAGTTTAGACCCTACTGCTGTGAGTTTGCCCTTTTTATTTTTTACCCTTACCTGCTTTTTTTTCTGTGCTACTGGGGGGAGAACCTGACAGCTTTACCTCTCCAATGAAGGGCCCGGTTGGCAAGCGTTCAGTTAGTGTAAGCATGGGGTGGGAACTGTGCTGTGCAGCAATCAAAACTGATCAGCTCATAGCAGGGGCTTCCTCAGCTCTCATCCCTCAGTCCACTTTGTGGTATTTGGGGGTCACGGAGGCAGCCATCCACTGTCACCTGCGGCTAGGGGCGCACGCCGATGGGAAGGAACTAATTTCCTCAGTGGCCAACTTGCAGCAGGAATACCATTTGGTGTGGAGGTCGCAGACGAGGCCGAAGCCTGCACCGACAAAGAAGCATCCCCAGGCTCTGGCACCACCTTTTCCTCACCACCTTCTGGTTTCTGATCTAGCCTCTTCCTCTCCTCCCGTTGCAGCCCGCGGAGCTCACTTAAGCCTGCCTCCGCTCCACACTGTTCACTGCCTGTTCCTGAGCCAACGAGAAGGCGTCCCCTGGAATAAACGCGCCCAGCCTCTCACCGCCACCCAGCTGTGTCACATGAAAAGAATTCCTCCGCCGCAGTTGCTGTTTCGACCAGTGACATGCTTGCAGTGCCGGCTCCTCCTGTGTCTACATTGGTGCCCTTGCCCACTGCAGCCATGGAGAGGGATTCATCTGGGCCTTCTGTAGCAGCTACTATCACACCATGGGAATTAAGGCAAGTACATTTTCATTCTCTAACGCCTGATGATGAAATGCCTTGTCTTATTGCTGGTGGGAGGGCTCAGCAGCAGCTGCACACTTTGGCTGAGCTCTCACCACCTGCTGCTGCAGTCATTCATGTTTCCTCACCTGCTTCTCTCGTGTCCCCCTCTGTGCCTTTTGTGTTTCCGCCTGTCCGGGGAAGGAGCCACCAGACTATGGAGGGGCCAAGTGTTCCGGAGGTTCCTGTTCCAGCCCCATAGCTACATCTTGGACCGGAGAGGTGCGCCCCCTGCATCCCGAAGCTTGAGCCAACAACGGAGTGTCATTTTGGCATCACAGGACCCAGCACCATTGGTGAGACGTTCCCCAGTGTCAACCACCATGTTTGGGGTTCCACCAGCTTCAGCCGCCACGTCTGGGGTTCCATCAGCTCCTGCCGCTACGTCTGGGGTTCCGCCAGCTTCAGTCACCACATCTGGGGTTCCGCCAGCTTCAGCCGCCATGACTGGGGTTCCGCCAGCTCCCGCCGCCATGTCTGGGGTTCCACCAGTCTTTGCCATCATTCCTACTGCTTTGGTTGCAGCAGTAGAGTCACTGGAGTCATGGTCAGCAGTGGAGTTAGAGTTAAGGTAAGCGCTCTTTTTCGTCTTTACATTATTAGTATTAGAGAGAGCTTGTCTTGCTCATGGTGGGGAGAACCAGTTGCAGCTGCCATCTGCTCCTGAGTTTTCCCCATCGGGCTCCACTGCTGCCAGTGACAGTGACCCGGTGTTTGTCTCTTCATCCCCGTCTGAGGTGGCTATGTTGGGAATGGATTTCCAGGCAACTGGACTCGAGTCATCCCAGAGTCACCTGGTTTCGCCATTGGTTAGCAGTCTTCGCCTGAGGTCGCCGCTGGTCAACAGTCCTCTTCATCTGGTTTCAACGCTGGTCAGCAGTCTGTACCTGAAGCCACTGCTGGTCAGCAGTCCTCTTCATCTGGTTTCATCTTTGGTCAGCAGTCTGCGCCTGAGGTTGCCGCTGGTCAACTGTCTTTTCCTGAAATTGCTGCTGGTCAACACTCCTCTTCATCTGGTTTCGCTGCTGGTCAGCAATCTGCACCTGAGGTTGCTGCTGGTCAACCATCTTCGTCTGAGGTCGTTGCTGATCAGTAGCCTTCATCTGGTTTCGTCGATGGTCATCAGTCCACTTTGTCTGGCTTCGCCGAAGATCAGCAGCCCTTTTCGTCTGGCTTCGCCAAGGGTCAGCAGTGCTTATCGTCTGGTTTCCCCACTGGTCAGCTGTCTTCATCGTCTGGGTTCTCCACTGGTCAGCTGTCATCGGCGTCTGGGGTCGCCGCTGGTCAGCAGCCATCGTCGGGTGTCAACTCTCCTCAGCTACTGGCTCATCTGATCCACGCTGCAGTCTCTACAGTCCATAGGAAGCACAGGTTCCAACTGCCGTCTCCAGGAGGGGGGCGCATCGTGCCCCACGGCCCATTGGCTCAGGGATGCTGGGAGATCTCCCAACAGATCGTGTTTCTTGGTCTGTTGGGTTTGGAATGCTGGGAGACCACCCGACTTATTCCACCACGTGATCTGGTGGTCTTGAGACTCTGATAGACCACCTGAACTGCCTTTTCTTTTTGCTCCGCAGTCCCAGGGTTTCCGTAGGCCACCTGATTTGTCCTGTTTTGTGGGTCTTTTAAGCCAGTGTTTTGTTTTGTCCCACCTAGCCTTGTTTCCCCCATCACCCTCTCTGGTTGGGTGAATTTTTTTTCCTGTTCCTGTTGTTTGTTTTGTTTGTTTGTTTGTTTGTTTGTTTGGTGTGTTTTTTCTTTTCTTTGTGATGTTATGGTGGGGTGTCTGGAATTCACCCCTTGGACTTGGGGCTCTGTCATGATGCAGAGCACAGTGGGAGAACCGTGCTCACGCTTGCAGTTATTTCTACTTATTTTCTGTACTTTTCGATCTCAGTTTTATTGTGGAGTTTGAGTTTGGTTTTGTCTGTATTTTGTTATTTGAGTTTGCCATTGGTTTCTGGTTGTTTGAGAGTTCCTGGTATCTTAGTTTAGTTTTTATAGTCCTGTTTATTAATATTATGCATCCGTGGTCATTATAGGCTTGTTTATTATTATCATGTGTTTGTGGATCATTTTGTATTTCAAATTATATCTTCCTGTTTTTGGACATGAGCCTACCCTTCACTGCTCTTTTTGTATATTGGTATTCATGAGTATTATATTATTAGTATCTCTTGGGTTTATATTCCTTCTTGTCCTTACACTGGTGGGTTATTATTGTTAGTCTCTCCATGTGTACTATTTGTCTGGATCTCATTTTGTATTCATGTTCTCCTGTGCTTTTATTTTGACAGTCATCTTTGTTTACTTCCTGTTCAAGTTCAGTTCACAGGTTGACCCAGCTGTTCATGATTCAAATTATTATCCTCGGTCCTGTGACCCACATCTGTTAACCATTTGTTTAATCTCTTTATTCTACTTAAGGGACACTGCCCCGCAGTTTGGTGTGGCATCCTTCACCATTGTTACCTGGCGTGTGTCCCATGCTTCTTTCTCTCGTTCCTCCAGACGTGTGTCCCACGTCTTAGCCATTGGGCTATTCAACCTCCTGACTTCCCAACCTTGTAAGTTTTTGTTTGTGGTTTTTTGGGCTTTGTGCTTTGATTAAACATTTTGCAAACTCACAGTTCAGCATTTGGGTCTTCATTCCTGCCCCACCTGGGCAATTCTTGACAGAGTTGGTGAAAAGTTGGACTGGGAAAAATCAAAATACCAGAGAATGGAGTGCAAAACTGTTGGAAATGGCCCAACAATTGAATGACAGGCATCATGCAGGAAGGCCCTTCCCATCTCAGGAGCTAAACCAATGCCCCTTCACATCACAGGAAGTGGGGCGGAGCCCTGAAGATAAAAAAAAAGGAGCCACTGGAGCCTAAGACATAGGGTTTCTCCAGGTTTGGGTAAGCCATGATAGGAGGGTTTGTCAGTTGGTCAACTATATTGTTAAGTATTCGTTGGTGGACCCCATTCCACTGAACTGGGTAGGATGGTGGCAACTGAGTGGGATGATGACCATTCCGCTTTCTCTTTTGATTGTTCTTCTGAGCTGACTTTGGTTTGGATAGTAGCTTATACAGGGGTTTGGCCATATGGGAAAAGTCTGGTATGTAGGGTCTGTAATATCTGAGAAAACTCATCAACTTTCTCACCTCCTGAACAGTGGTTGACACCTAGTGTCTCAGGGCCTGCACTGCCTCAACTTCTTTGAGGTTCATTGTGTATCTGTGTGTGTGTGTGTATATATATATATTTTATAGTAATATGTACATATGTATATTAGCTGCTCTTGCTTGCTTGTTTTTTCTTGCCTTCTGATTGTTGCTCTGAGTGTTGCTATCCCTGTGCTGTTGCAATCCTGGAATTTCCCCGTTGTGGGACTAATAAAGGCTTATCTTATCTTATCTTATCTTATCTTATCCCTCCTCAGATATTATGCGGCCCACATAACACACCTCCCATTTGAAGAAGTCACACTTCTTTGGTCTTAACTTCATGCTACATTGTTTTTGTCACTGTAACATCTGCCTCACATTTTGGATGTGTTGTTCAAAGCTATGACTAAATAACAGTACATTATCCAAATGTGGCACACAAGTTTCATCCCTGAGATCCCCCAGGCATCCCTCTATGTAGTGCTGAAAAGTGGCCGGGGCATTGGTCGGTCCAAAAAGGATTCTGTGCCATGAATTCGCCCCTGCGGGGCAGAAAGGAAAGCCCAAGCACTGGACTGCAGTTTGTGGTGTTTAATAAAGAAAAACAAATTCCAAATAGTGTACCAAAATGAACTTACAAACAAGGTGAGCATGTAGACGGCAAGATGAAAAAAGCAGGAATACACACCAGAACAGGGTGAGGGTTCTGGTGGGGATGAGTAGATACTTGAGGCTCTGACAAGGAGTGAAGACAGAGCCAAACTATAAATAGGGCAAGCAATCAATCACGACAAATGACAGCAGGTGTAGAACACGTGAGCGGGAAGGTGGCCTGATTACTAGGCAGGAATACACACACAAGATGATGACAAGGTGGGAGTGTCTGGAAGAAGAGGTGGAGAGCTCATGTCACACAAAAACAAAATATAAACACTAGGGACTAAATGGGAAAAGATGTCTAAAGAAACTGGCATAATAATAATAATAATAATAATAATAAGGACATGAATACATAACAGAACAACTGACAACTAAGAACACATCCTAAAGCAACATACAATAAGATAAGCAAACACTGGAAAAATGCTGGAAATACTCAAAAATAAATTAAGAGCATGAGCATGGTGACATACCACGCTCAGCCTAGTGACAGAGCCCCCCCCCACCCCAAAAGGTGGATCCAGACACCCCAGGGTAACATCAAAGAAAAAGGAACACCCCCCCCCCCCCCCCCCAGGAGTGGAACAATAACCCTGGGGGGAAGAGGCTAGGAGGGAACAAAGCGAAAAACCCTCTCAGGACTTGTTATGATCTGAGCACAGAGGATTCCGCCATGCTCAGTCTCATGGTATTTTTCTATATTTGTATATTTGTTATATTTTGTGTTCCTTGGTTCCTGTCATTTTATCCATGGTTGGTTCCCGCATACCTTGTATTGTTTCTTATTCTTCTCATCCCCTTGTTTATGTCATTGTAGTTTGCTACGATGCTACTCGGTACTTTGCTACTCGGTTCCAAGGTTGTCATAGCCAAAAGCGGCACTTGGGTTAAGCTCCCAGTGCTCATAAAATGCTCCTTACAGCGTGTGTCTCGAAAAGCCTCTGACAACTAAGTCCAACTCCTAGCCTGCCCGTGTGGTTTAGGCTCTAAGCCCGGCGGAACTGCTTTTACTAATAGGAGAAGGGGCGAGGGCGGATCTCTGGCGCCTTAAAACCAGATGCTTGGGGTAGATGGTGGCTCGTCAACCTGGGAAGGTAGCCCATCTAGGGGAAGGTAAACCCTGATTTCAAACCTCCGCTGCCTTGCGGCACATCCGGTCACGGGAAAGGCTTCGGGAGTCAACCCTGAGGAAAAATCCGGAGTCGGAGCCCCTAAGGCAGTTCTATGTTGTGATCAACATCGTTCTGGCAGCTCCTGCGATGGCGCTGGTGCCAAACTATAGCAGCCCTGCTGTTCCTTTGGATTCATCAGTGACGTGGAGAGGGGGGACATGCTGCATGGGTAACATCTTGTCCTCCATATCTTCCTGCCCAGGCTTGAATCCTACCAACGCCCAACGCTGGAAGGTAGAACACCAGTGCGCATCGGCCTGTTCAGCCACAGGTGGTGCTGTTCCAGCAGAGTAGACGTTTAGGATTCTCTTCCATGGTCATCATAGACCGACAGAGGCCGACGACAACGACGAGTTTGCTACTCATTTATTTGGTGTTCAATTCAATTCAATTCAATTCAACTTTATTTATATAGCGCCATTTCACAACAACAGTCATCTCATAGCACTATCAACTGTAGGGGGGACCCCCACAGTTGCAGAAAGACCCCAGCAATCAGGCGATCCCCTGTGAGCAAGCACTTGGCGACGGTGGAGAGGAAAAACTCCCTTTTAACAGGAAGAAACCTCCAGCAGAACCAGGCTCAGGGAGGGGCAGTCATCTGCTGCGACTGGCTGGGGGGTGAGGGGATAGAGAAGAAGAAAAGAACAGACATGTAGAGAGCAAACAGCACGATGGGGACTCAATCTATGGGAGAGAACAAACAGATGTTAATGACCAGCAAAAAAAAATATTTCATTGAGAGTGAGGAAAGGAGCGAGGCCCAGTGCATTACTGGAGGTCCCCCGGCTGACTAAACCTATTAGCAGCATAACTAAGGGAGGGTTCAGAAACACATGATCCCTCCCTAATTGTAGGCTATATCAAAAAGGTAGGTTTTAGCCCTATTCTTAAAAACAGAGATCGAGTCTGACTCCCGAATCCAGATTGGCAGCTGATTCCACAGGAGAGGAGCTTGATAACTGAAGGCTCTGCCTCCCATTGTACTTTTGGAGATTCTAGGTATTACAAGTAATCCTGCATTTTGGGAGCGTAGTGCTCTGTTAGGATAATACGGTAGTATCAGATCTTTTAAATAAAAAGGAGCCTGATTGTTTAGAGCTTTGTAAGTAAGAAGAAGGATTTTAAACTTAATTCTAAACTCTATGGGAAGCCAATGAAGGGAGGCCAGAACCGGAGAGATATGATCTCTCTTTCTAGTACCTGTTAAAACTCTTGCTGCAGCATTTTGGATCAGCTGAAGACTTTTTAAAGATGTTTTAGGACAGCCTGATAATAAAGAATTACAATAATCTAATCTCGAGCTAACAAAAGCGTGGATCAGTTTCTCAGCATCACTCTGAGACAAGATGTTCCTAATCTTGGCAATATTACACAAATGATAGAAGGCAGTCTTAGAAACAAATTTAATATGTGAATTGAAGGACAAATCCTGATCAAAAATAACTCCAAGGTTCCTCACAGAGCTATTAAGAGAAAGAGTAACCGCATCCAAACTGAAAGTTTGATTTGGAAAGGAATTTCTAAGGTTTTTTGGACCAACAAGAATGACTTCAGTCTTATCTGAATTTAATAGCAGGAAATTACAAGTCATCCAAACTTTGATTTCCTTAAGACAGGCTTCTAACTTGGCTAATTGATTACTATCATCAGGCTTCATTGACAGGTATAATTGTGTGTCATCTGCATAACAATGAAAATGTATACAGTGCTTTCTAATAATGTTGCCTAACGGAAGCATATATAAACTAAAAAG
Source organism: Pholidichthys leucotaenia (assembly GCA_020510985.1). Taxonomy (NCBI): domain Eukaryota; kingdom Metazoa; phylum Chordata; class Actinopteri; order Cichliformes; family Pholidichthyidae; genus Pholidichthys; species Pholidichthys leucotaenia. Next base: position 406,056,081 of record CM035844.1, on the reverse strand, counting down.
AGTAGGGCCTAGCACAGATCCCTGTGGAACTCCATGACTAAGCTTTGAGTTGAAAGAAAACTCATTATTTACATGAACAAACTGGAACCTATCAGATAAATAAGATCTAAACCATTGCAACGAAGTTCCATTAAGTCCAACATAGTGTTCTAATCTATCAAGTAGAATATTATGATCGATAGTATCAAAAGCTGCACTAAGGTCTAAAAGGACAAGTACAGAAACTAGTCCATTATCAGATGCAATGAGGAGGTCGTTAGTGACCTTCGCTAAGGCTGTTTCAGTACTATGATGGATTCTAAACCCAGATTGAAACTCTTCAAGTAAACCATTTCCCTGCAGGTGGTCAAATAATTGCGTAGCAACAACTCTTTCTAAGATTTTTGAAATGAAAGGGAGATTAGAGATTGGTCTATAGTTAGCTAAAGCTCCTGGATCTAGCGTTGGCTTTTTGAGTAAGGGTTTAATTACAGCCGTTTTAAAAGCCTGCGGTACATGGCCTAAAGTTAATGAAGAATTGATTATATGAAGAATAAAGCTACCAATAAGTGGGAAGACTTCTTTAAATAACCTGGTAGGAATAGGGTCTAAAAGACAAGTTGAAGGTTTGGATGAGGAAACTATTTTGTCTAACTCACAAAGGTCGATTGGAGTAAACTCATCAAGACAGACATCAATAGAAGGAGTTGTAGCAGTTACAGCATTTAAGTTAACTGTGGGAAGAATCTGATTGATTTTATCTCTAATGGATGAAATTTTATTATTGAAAAAGTTCATAAAGTCCTGACTAGTAAGCTCTAAGGGAATGCTAGGATTGACAGAGTCCTGACTCTTTGTCAACCTGGCTACAGTGCTGAAAAGAAACCTGGGATTATTCTTGTTCTCTTCTATTAATGCAGAGTAATAACTCGTTCTAGCTTTTCTAAGAGATTTTTTATAAATTAAAAGATGATTTCTCCAAGCTAAATAGATTTCATCTAAATTAGTAGAGCACCATTTTCTTTCTAATTGACGAGTCTTCTCTTTTAAGGTACGAGTTTCTGTGTTGAACCAAGGAGTTAGAAATCTCTGATTAGACTTTTTCTTTTTTTAACGGGGCCACCAAGTCTAGAGTCTGATGCAGAGAAGCTGAAACACTATCCACCATGTTATCAATTACAGAAGGAGCAAGCTGTCTATAGCTTATTTCCGTTGTGTTGACACATGGCATAGAGGAAACAATCTGCATAAATTTGGAAACAGCATCATCTGAGAGGCATCTACTGTAATAATATTTTTCTTTAGGAGCCAAATAGTCAGAAATAGTAAAATCAAAGGTTAACAGACAATGGTCTGACAGTACAGGGTTATGAGGAGACACTACAAGATTTTCTATTTCTATGCCATATGTCAAAACAAGGTCCAATGTATGGTGGAGGTAATGAGTAGAATTTCCTACTTTCTGAGAAAACCCAATCGAATCTAATATTGAATTGAATGCTACATTAAGGCAGTCACTATCTACATCCACATGTATATTAAAGTCCCCTACTATAATTATTCTATCTGATTTCAGCACTAAATCAGCTAAGAAATCAGCAAATTTGGATAAAAATTCTGAGTAGGTTGATGGGGGACGATAAACTATGGCAAATAAAATTGGGTTTAACCTAAAATTGCTAAAGTGCCCAATACTGAGGACCAGGCCCTCAAAGGAATTATAACATGTTTTTTGCTTTACATTAACTAGTAATTTGGAATGGTAAATTGTTGCTACTCCTCCTCCACAACCAGAACTTCTGGGATTTTGACAGTTTAAATAACCAGAGGGAGTTGATTCATTTAAACCAACATAATCCTCTTGTCCTAACCAAGTCTCTGTAAGGGAAATTAAATCAATCTGATGATCAATTAACAGATCATGGACTAACAGAGACTTGGGAGTTAGAGGCCTAATATTTAATAAACCACATTTAATTTTTAAATTATGAGGAGGAACAGAGGCCAAATCATTCAATTTAGAGGCTTTATGTTTAATTTGAGTTTTACCAATATTTTGCTTTATCACTTTGGGATGCTTATATTTTATATTTTTATTTACTTTGGAGGGAGCAGACAACGATTCTCTGATGGGGAAGACAGGGGCTAAGCTGTCTTCTATATGTCTTCTATATGTCATATATCTTCCTATATGACAGAGAACGTGCATCACTGCAAGAGAGGATTAAAAAAGCGACAGCAGTCTGTCTAACAACTGACAGCTGGACATCCCAAACCATCACATCCTTCTTGTCAGTAACGTGTCACTTTATTGAAAATTATAAAATGGTGTCCTGTCTTCTGGATTGTTTTGAGTTCAGCGACAAACACACTTCTGAGAACTTAGCAGAAGAGCTGCTCAAACACTGGTTTGCAGTGTTTTGTGTTGTTTCACTTTAAATTTGTTTAAAAGGATAAAGCTTAAAATTTAAAGAGCTATAAGTTGAATTGTAAATAGTTGGTTTTTGAATTTTATAATTTACTTCTTACATTTTATGTGGAGTGAATAAACAAAAGCATATTTATATAATAAACATATATAAATAAAAAACATTTTTTACATTAGTAATTAATTTTGTGCATAATTTTATATTGTTGTTGATAATAAATTAAATTAATAAATTAAAGCAACAAAACAACCTGAAGAGCCGCTTGGGAGCCGAAAGAGCCGGCTCTTTTTAGTGAGCCGAGCCGAAAGAGCCGGTTCTCTAAAAAGAGCCGGAATTCCCATCACTAGTGCGGTGATGCAACAGGAAGTCAGCGTCACCACACTGCACTTCACAATAAGTGCAGCCATGACATTCTCCCCCCCCTTTACAAAGTCCAAAACCACACACACAATCCAAACCCACCACAATTTAGAACCCGAATCACACTCTAAAATAATGAAAACTAAGGCCTAACACACTCACACAAAACAACCTAAAATAGGGCCAGTGGGTGGACTACCACACGACCCGCATGGCACAGTGGATTATTCTGCTACCGGAATAAACTAAAAGTCTTTATTGAAACTAAAATATCTACCATGCTTCTAAACTAAAACAACAAAACACAATAACAACAATAGAACTATAAACACACTGCTACAGCACAGTCACTTGGGTGGGAAAGGTGGAACCGGCATGGGGGGGCCCAGGGCAGCCCCTCAGCAGGTGCGCCCCTGGAGGCAGCAGGCCCACGGAGCAATGGCTGATCTTCTGGACGACGGAGCCCGGATCCCACACCACCATCACCGACTCCCATCCAGCCTTGCCACCTGGAGCATTCTCCTGGACACACCAAAGCTGATTGGCATGCCTCGACGAGCCATCAGACAATCGGAAGTATGCTGCCCCCAACTTCGCCACTATCCACAGACGTGCTTGGTGTTTTGTTGGCTGGTGTTTGGCCCATCTTCGCCATGGTCTTTCATCACCCCAAACCCAAACCAAGTCCATAACTTTAAGTGGGGCGCTGCTCGGCCTGGTGTGCTGCTTCCTGGGCATATGGTAGCTCCATGCTCGTCAGTCTGGTCCTGTCCTCTTCTAAAAACGTTGTAGCGGTCACCGTCATAGCTGCAGACCCCCCCCCCCCCCGTCCCACTGCGACCAAGCTCCGGAGGCATCTGGGGCTAGCTTGGCGTCACTCACCGACGTGGGTGCCCCGCCGCCACACTCAATACCCCCCTCTACCATGTCCCAAGAGCCGGCACTGAGACCCTCCCGCACCGAACCTGAGTGAGGCTGGTCCTGCTCGACCACTAGAGTGTCCGGTAGCCCTTTGTCCCACACCATGTCATCTTCGACTGCTGGAACCGGTGGGTTCCAGCGGCCACAACCCGACCATTCATTCCCAGCACCGTCTTTAATGGTGAAACCTAGTCTGTAGAACAGGTCACAGCCCATGATGTTATCGCCGCGCACCACCACTTGGAACGTGAAGTCAACCACCTTCGCAGACTTGTAACAAACTGTTAACTCCAAAGTCCCAGCCGTGCACAGTTTGCTACCTCCGTAGCCATACAACGGTGCGGGGTTATCTTTTATCCTGTAGTGGGGAAGAACTTCTTCACCGTGGCCCAGTTCAGCATCGACTGCACCGCTGCTGTGTCGAGCAACAGTGGAACCTCCACGCCATCTAACTCCACTGAGCAATACTTGTACCCGTTAGTGCTGGGGCTCACTGTATGGATGGTTGTCGGGGGCAGGCAGAGTGATTTCTTCTATGGGCTCGCCGGCTCAGATAAGCGGCACACTCTGGCATAATGGTTTAACCATCCACATCTGCTACAACATTTTCCTCTTGCCGGGCATTCGTTTGCCTTATTGCGGTGTGTTGCGGACCCACAGCCCTTGCACAAGGGTTTTCCCAGGGCAGACCTTCAGCTGGTAGCATAGGTTTCCGTAGCCTCGTCATCCAAGCTATCTTCGCTATCCGAGTCTGCAACATTTGTTGTGGCGGGCAGCTCCGGCGGTCTCTGTGATTGCTACCAGTTTAGCTCCGAAGCTAGCTTGTCTGCAACCTTCAACTGGAGAGCTAGTTCGACAGCTCTGGCTAATGTTAAGTCATTCCATGCCATGAGTAGCCTAGCTCGCAATGCAGCGTTGCACGTGTGCTCTGCTAGTTGGTCACGCACCATTTCATCTTCAAGCTGTCCAAAACGGCACTCACTAGCTAGCTGCCTTAAGTCAGTAACAAATTGGTGGATGGGCTCACCTACACATTGGTGTCGCTGGTGAAAACAAATTCTCCATACAGGCATGCTGTCTGGAGTAGTAAAATGGCTAGCTAGCAGCTCCACAATGTCCTCAAACGAGTCCGACTCGCCGAGCGTCTGTAGGACTCGCTGGCCTTTGATACCCAGGTTATGGATGAGAAGCGCACGTGCCCTCACCTTATCGAGCTTCCCGAGGTCCAGCGTGCTGATGTAGGTCTGAAAAGCCTCGAACAATGTGACCAAGGCACCGGCGGTTCACTCGGGAGCTTGAGGAAGGGGCGGAGTGGTGTAACGCACGCCGTTACACCACGTTAATCCTCTGTCACCAAATGTTATGTCCACAAACCTGGTGATGAATGATGTGGAGATGGTGGTAGCATTGAACACAGTTTTATTGGTGTTAGGGAATGTCAGTACACAGCAAGCACCTAGTGTGGGCATCCGGCACAAGAGGAAGTGCCATGGCGGCTTGTCTCGCTATGTAGGGCAGTGTAGTGATGCGACAGGAATCAGCGTCACCACACTGCACTTCACAATAAGTGCTGCCATGACACCATGGCCCCATGCTAGCTTAGGTTCAGGTTCAGGTTCAGGTTCAGGTTACTTTATTTGTACCCGTAGGTAGATTTGTTTTGCAGTCTGGTGACATCCATATTTACAAGCCACTAATTACATTCAACATAGACACAAACACAGGCACACATGAAGCTGACTATAAACATGATAAAAATACTCAAGGCTCCATCAATAAGGGTATAAAAAGACAAAGAGATGGGAGAAAAACCAGAGATAAGAGAGAAGAGTCATATTAAAAGTTAAAAACTAGTCAAAGAGGTTAAAAAACTCAAAGGTCTAAAACCCAATAAAATATTTAGAACCCAAGTGACAACCTACAAAAATAAGTAAATATAAAATGGAGTTAATAAATAGGTAACTAAATTATGTGCAATATATTGTTACAGCTTGTTCAACTCTTTAACAGCAGCAGGGACAAAGCTGTTTTTGTAGCGCTGGGTTTTACTTTTTGGGACAGCAAACCTCCGTCTTGAGGGAAGAAGCTGAAAGTTGCAGTGCAAAGGGTGGGAGTCAACATTTAAAATGGAGGTAACCATCCTCTGTACCTGTCTGGTGTACAGGGATGTCAGGCTCAGCTGTGGCTCACCAAGCAAACGACTGGACCATCTAACTACCTGATCCAAGGATTTCCTCTCTTTCAGTTTTATCTGACCAAACCATGACACTAAAGAAAAGGATAAAACAGATTCAATAAAAGCCCGATAAAACATTGTCATTATGGTTCGGTCAACTTGGAAGCGTGCAAGTTTTCTCAAGCAATGCAAATGTTGCTGACCCTTTTTGCACACCCTTTCACAGTTCTCTTCAAACTTTAAATTACTATCAATAATCGTCCCGAGATATTTGTAGGATTGTACACATTCGGTGGTCTGGCCTTTTAGTACGGTGACTTTGTGCCTGGGAGTTTTCCTCCTAAAGTCAATAATCATGTCTTTAGTTTTTGTCGTATTCAGCTGCAGGTAGGAATCCTCACACCAGTGAACAAAATCATCAACTACTGGGCCGTGGCCACTCTCACCATCCTGGAGGAGACTGACAATAACTGAGTCATCAGCATACTTTATAATGTGTCTGTTGTCATGTCTGCTCCGACACATGTTTGTGTACAGGATGAAGAGTAGTGGTGACGACACACACCCCTGAGGAGAGCCAGTAGAAGAGCACTTTAGGTCCGACAATGTACCATTGACCCTTACTCTCTGCGTCCTGTTGGTTAAGAAATCCAGAATCCAACCCACCAGATTATTGCTCAAATCAAATTGTTGCAGGAGCCTTTCAACTAAGATATGAGGTTGGATTGTATTAAAGGCGGAAGAAAAGTCCACAAATAAAAGCCTGGCATGTGTCCCATTAAAATCCAGATGTTTAAAAAGCATGTTAAACAGAGTGACAGTGGCATCCTCCACTCCTTTGTGTGGCCTATAGGCAAACTGCAGAGGATGCAATGCATGCTCAGTCTGCCTTAGGACCTCACATCTGACCAGTTTTTCAAAAATTTTCATTAAAACTGAAGTCAAAGCAACTGGTCTAAAGTCGTTTACCGTTTTAGGACAGCTGGATTTTGGAACGGGAACAACCACGGCTTCTTTCCAGATCTTAGGCACATGTTGTGTCTGTAAGGATTATTGAAAATGTAATGAAATATAGGACTCAGTTCATGTGCACAGGACTTTACCAAGCGCCCACATATATTATCAGGGCCCTGACTTTTGTTCACTTTTACAGCGCAGAACTCTCTTTTAACATCCTGCACCTCAATATTAAAGTGCTGATTGTCTTTGAGTTTCTGTTTCAAATCTTGGGTTTCTGTGCTAAAATCAAAGGAGTCAAAACAACCATAAAAACAATTAAGAGCATTAGCCAGCTCTGTGTCTGAATTAAAACCATCTAAAAACACATGATTACTGCGCTCTGTGCTCTGAAGGCCTGCAATAGTTTTCATACTAGCCCAGGCTGAACCAAGTTTCTTTGTTGCCATCTTGCTTTCCAACTCTGATTTATAATTCTGTTTTGCTCTTAAAATTTCGGCCTTCAGCTCTTTTGTGGCAACCTGTAGCTCAGAAACAGACCCCTGTTTAAAGGCAAGTGCTTTCCTCTTTAAGCAGGATTTAACTGATTTTGTAACCCATGGCTTGTTGTTGGGATATATTTTGACACGTTTACGTGGAACAATCTTATTTTTACAGAAAGACATGAGCATGTGACGTCAACCAGAGAGTCCAAATCATCCCAGCAGGCCATTATGAACATCTCCCAGTCTGTACAGTCAAAGCATTCCTGGAGGCTGTGCACTGAATCTTCTGTCCACACATCAATGTCTCTCGTCTCCACCTTGCCTCTTCTGAGAGCAGTTTTATATGTGGGCAGCAAATGTACACAGTTGTGATCTGAGGATCCTAAAGGAGGAAGGGGGAGTGATTTAGAGGCCCTCTCTATGGATCCATAGCACAGGTCCAATGTCTTTTTTCGCCTGGTTGGGCAGGAGACATACTGATAAAAGTTTTTAAGTGTCTTCTTTAAAGAAACATGGTTAAAATCCCCAAGAATGAAGTTTGGCGCCTCTGGAGAAATTGATTGCAGCTGCTGGATCACATCAAAGATGGTTCTGGAGGCGGAGTCAGCGTCTGCCCTCGGGTGAATGTACACAGTTGTGATGAAAAGTTGGGGGAACTCGCGAGGCAAATAAAAGGGGCGTAGTGACACAGACAGCAGCTCTACATCGGGTGTACAGATGCGCTCTCTGACCGTGACAGATGTGCAGTACTGCTTATTAATATATAAACATACGCCACCCCCCTGACATTTCCCTGTTACCTCTTCCTGCCAATCTGAGCGCAGCGGGGCTCCAAAGCCGTCAATCCACAGGTCTGCATCTCGGTCATGCGCAGTAAGTCAAGATTCGGTGAAAGCCATGACGCAGCAGTTCTTAAAGTCCTTCTGGTAGCGTACATTCCCTTGAATTTCATCCACCTTGTTTCTCAGAGACTGTACATTCCCAAAAATTATTGAAGGAAGAGGAATGTTACCAAACTGCCGTCTCCTAAGGCGCAATTTCACACCTCCACGCCTTCCGCGCTTCCTTCTGCCGTCTCACCCGTCGCTCTTTTCACCTCTATGTTCGTCTCTCAAAATAAAGTCCGGCAGTTGCGGCTTAGGCTCAATCACAGCCACTGCATCAACCGTGTTTAAATGCAGCAACATGTCCCTGGAATAATGTATTCTGCCCGCCATTCTGCCCACCATGGAGCCGAACGCGTTTACTTCAGAGACAAAGAGCCAGAGGACAGATAGCAGCAGTGCAAGAAAGGGGAGGAAATCCATGTTGTAGATACCAGGGAGCTCTTCGCCATATAGTCCACAAACACTCCAGGGCAGAAACGACACAGAGGATTTTGTAAAAACGTATAAAAGTACATAAAAACACACACACAGACGACGCACTATTTCACCAGCTGCCGGTCGCTGCAGGCGCATGCGCCCTTCCTTAGCTTAAACGTTATCTCCAAAAAACCAACCATCACTTCAAGATAAGAACACAGACTATTTTGTTCATCTCCATCAGCACATGAAGAAATAGGTAATTTTTTTTTTTATTTAAGTTTTTGTAAAGGGTATACATGTCATTACAGCATTGCATTGTTTACATTTTCATCACATGTTCCCTTATTTTTTGTTATTTGACAACATTGGAAGAATAATTATTACAACACCCCTTTTTTTAAGTGAAAGAAAAAGTGAAATTAAAGAAAGAACAAAAAAAACAAAAACAAAACAAGAGCAAAAAAACAAAAAAAAAAATAAATAAATAAAAAAAATAAAAATAAAAATAAATAAATTGTAGCGGTTTGATTCAACCCCCCCACAACACAGAGACAGAACACAGAGACAGTCAGCTCACACTCCTGGGTTTTTTCCGCTGCATGCTGCGTTTACAGCCGTGAGGTTAAAGTGTCATCCATGCATTGTGTTCATGCATCCTGTCTGTACCTCTGATATGCAAATGCCCAGATTGACTGCTGTGAAGGTCTTTGATGTATTGTCTGAGTTGAGTATATATGCTGCACTGTGCTGTAAATCTGCCTCTCATTCACTCACTCTTCAACTGCTGCTGGACACACGCACTGTGTGTCTCCTCTTCTCTGAGAGCCTGAGGACATCACCTCAGCCCGCAGCACGAGGGCTGGGGAGGTGTTTCGATGAAGACGGGTGATAATAAAGCTATTTAAAAATCCAACGCTGCCTTTATTTTATCATCCTCTTCAAAATAAAAATAAAAGAGCATCTGAGTAGCGTTGGAACAAAGAGCGGTGCCATTATTGAAATGGTATTTGTCAAAGATTAGATCTAATGGAAGTGTGGGACAACCCCCACAGACTAAGGACAGACAGCTCGCTACTCCTGGTTATTTTCCGCAGCACTAGTGTGATGTTAATGTGCCATTAATGTTTTGTGTTCACACGTCCTGTCCTCACTGTGACCTAGAGACAGATCAATATGTAGATGTGACTTGTCACCTCTTTGTCCTGCAAGCTGGAGCAGGGGTTGGCAATCTGGCTATTTGATATGTATGTCTCTCTCATATGCAAATGCCCATGCTCTTTCATGCATTGTCTGTAACTGGTATAAATACCGCACATATCCTGTAACTCACTCACTCTGCGACTGCTCAACTGACTGCACCTGTCTTCACGCTACTGAGAGCCCTCAGGGCTCACTCTGGGCTGCTCTGCACAGCACCAGAGTGAGCTCATGTTGGCGATGTGATTTAATAAAGGCACTTTAAACTCCTCAGTTCGCTGCTTATTATCCCAGGACCGCCACAGAAGACATATATGCGATCCAGGGTTGCCAAAAGTTCAAGAACCCATCCATGTCCTGTCTCAGTGCAAATGTCAACTTTTCCATCGAGTAAATGTCTTGGATCACGTTAATCCAATCTTCAGGTGTAGGACAGTCCTTCAACATCCATTTTTTAGTTAGGGTTTTTTTACTTGCCAATATTAAAACAGTGAATAAGTATTTTTCTCCTCGTCTTTCCAGTGATTCCGGTAGTAAACCCAAATACAAAGTTACAAAAGAAAAGGGAACTGTTACTTTGAATATTTTCCCCAATATTGTCTGTGCATTGGTCCAATATTGGTGGATAACTGAGCATGACCAAAACACATGAAAATGATTTGCAGTCTCTTCACCACACAAGCGCCAACAATTCAACCCCTTATGAGTAAATTTGTTTTGTGCAGGTGTTCTGAAAAATCTTACCAAATTTTTCCATCCAAATTCTCTCCACTGCAGGGATGAAGTACTTTTCCATTGCTGTTTATTTAGCTTTTCCAGTTGTAAAGTGAAATTCCCCTCTTTTTCCCATCTCTCTTTTATATATGATGTGTTGTCTCCTTTTAAGTCTTGAAGACCTTGGTATATTTTAGAAATGTATCTGATCCCTGGGATCCCTTTATATGCCATTAAGAAGACCTTCAGAACACCTGACTGGGCCCTTTCCAAATCCTCCTTTTTAAGTATATTGTTTATGTGGTGTCTAAGCTGAAAGAACCTGTAAAGGTCTTGATTTATTAGACCTTGTTTTTTCAAATTTTCAAAACTTCTTAAAATTTGCCCTTTAAAAAAATTGTAATATTTTATCAGTCCGTTCTCTTTCCACTTTTTAAATCTAGTGTCTGTTTTATTAGGAGTAAAGTCTTGATCATAGGTAATCCATTGCAGAAGTCGATAGGGCTCTTTAGTTTGATTCTCTCTGACTATCTTAAACCAAATTTTTAGTGGGGTTTCTATCCACAGGTTAGTGTTATTCAAAAGTTTAGGTAAGGCATTGTTCCCTATTATCGCCTGTAGGGGGATGTCACTTGTTATTTGGCATCCCATCTCCTTCCATTGTGCAGTGTAGACTGGGTTACATATCTCTACTAAAGTTTTAATTTGTGCGGCTTTAAAATAGTCCCTGATATTTGGCAGCGCGAGCCCACCTTTGTCTTTGTTTAGCTGTAGGGTTCTATATCTGATTCTAGGTCTCTTGCCCTGCCATATGAATCTTGAGATCCTTCTGTCCAGTTCGTGCCATGTTTTTTTGGGAGGTTCTACCGGTATTGTTTGGAAAAGGTATAGAAGACGTGGAAGTATATTCATTTTGACTGCTTCAATTCTTTGTGCAGTACCCAAAAATGGTATCATATTCCATCTTGCTAGATCAGATTTTATTTTTGCCACCAGTGGATCATAGTTTAGTGTTATAATTTTGTTGAGTTGTTTCGGGATATTGACCCCCAGATATTTCATAGATTCCATCTCCCAGTTAGTTTTGAGTTTGCTTAGTAAATATTGATTTGGGTCATAGTTGAATGTTAAAACTTGGGTTTTATGCATGTTTAATTCGTACCCCGACAACTCTCCATACTCTGAAAAAACTGAGATTAGTTCTGGTAAAGAAGTGTCCAGCTGCCCCAGGTATATTAAAATGTTATCAGCAAAGAGTGCTATTTTATGTTCCTTCTGACCAAGTGTAATACCTTGAATTTTTTGATTCTGTCTTATCCATTGGCTCAGAGGTTATATGAAGATTGCAAAGAGCAGTGGAGACAGGGGGCAGCCCTGACGACATCCTCTTTCCAGCTCAAAAGATGATGAAAAATTACCGTTAATCCTTATTTTAGCTGTTGGTTTTTTATATAATGCCTGGATAGTTCTAATGAAGTTGTTATGAAAATTGAAACTGGATAAGATTCTATATAGGAAAGACCAGTCAACCGAATCGATTGCTTTTTCAGCATCTAATCCCAATATGGCTGCATTTAAGTTATATTTTTTTATATGATGAATTATGTGTAAAGTGCGTCGAATGTTGTCTTGTGTCTGTCTTTGTCTTATAAAACCTGTTTGGTCTAAATTAATTAAGTCTGTCAGTATATTTTCTAACCTTTTGGCAAGGATAGTGGTGAAAAGCTTATAGTCCTGATTTAATACACTGATTGGTCTGTAGTTGGAGCATTCTAGTTTATCCTTTTCAGGTTTAGGTATGACTGCAATGACCCCTTCTCTCCAGGAGGGGGGAGATTTCCCCTGTGTGGAGGACATAGTTAAATGTTTTCAGGAGTTGAGGAGATAGTTGCTGTTTAAAGGTTTTGTACCACTCTGCTGTATATCCATCTGCTCCTGGGGATTTGTTAGCTTTAAGTTTCATAATTGCTTTTTCTAATTCTTTAGGTTGTATTTTTGACAGTAGTGTTTTATTTTGAGACTCAGTAAGTTGGGGAAGGTTTAATGTGTTTAGGAATGCTTCGGATGCGTTTTTATGTTTTTTGAGGGAGTACAAGTTCTTATAGTAGTTCTCGAAGCTTTTAATATCCTGAATTCTGAATTTTATTTCCTTTGATACTGAGTCTCTGATTTTGTAGATTGCTCTCTCCGTTTGTTGTTTCCTCAATTTATAGGCTAGTAATTTTGCCGATTTGCTGCCTGCTTCATAGTATTTTTGTTTCAGAAATGTAAGTTTCTTCTGGATTTCTATTGTGTAGATCTCATTTATTTGTTTTTTAATTTCCTTAATTTTGAGCGAGTCATTAGAGTCAGAACTTAAGAACCTAGAAAAAGAGCACAAAGACAACACTCATTCTAATGTGGTTAGTTTTTCTTGACTCAGTTTCTTTTGGATTGCCAGTTTTGCAATAATCTTTCCCCTTATTACAGCTTTGCATGCATCCCACAGTATTAAAGGGGATACTTCTCCATTATCATTTTCTTCCAAATATCTGAGAATATCTGATTCCAATTCATCTTTCAGTGGTCCTTTCAGGACATTTGAATTTAACCTCCAAGAAAATGTATTATTCGTGTATTTTTGGATACTTAAGTCCATATAGATCGGACTGTGGTCAGAGAGATCCATCAGTCCTATTTTACATGTTTTTACTCTTCCAATGTCTCTATTAAACATAAAAAAAATAGTCAATCCTTGAGTATGATGAATGTGGCGCTGAGTAAAATGTATAATCTTTTACACTGGGGTTGAATTCCCTCCACACATCACAGATTCCCATTTCTTTTAGTAGCATCCGAGTTTTCCTACTTTGAGTGTTATTTTGATGTGGAGAATTACCTGATGCATCCCAGTATGGGTTCAGTCTTAGACTGAAGTCTCCACCACATATCACTAAACCTTTAGCTTCAGTTATCATTAGGTCAAATACATTTTTATAAAATTTCCAGTTAGCCCCTGGAGGTGCATATACATTCAGCAGGGTGATATCTTCTCCCTCTAGCCGCCCAAGTACCAAACTGTATCTCCCTTCTTTATCTTTGTGTTCTGATTTTTTTTCAAATGTAATTTTGGTTGACATCAATGTCGCTACTCCCCTCCTCCTCCCTGACTTATATGAAGATGAAGAGATCATTTTAAACCCTTGTCTATTGAGTTTAGTGTGCTCCGCATCTGTTAGGTGGGTTTCTTGTAAAAATATTTTTCCTGCTTTGTCTTTTTTCATTTTGCCTAGAATCTTGGATCTTTTAACTGGATTCAGGATCCCTTTTACATTATATGAGATTATTTTGGTTACACCCTGTTTCTCCATTGTATTGTCTTATTTAGTATAACAGTGTGGTGGCCCTCTTTTATGCTACTCAGAAACTGAAAGAACATTAAGAACGTAAAAAACATTAAGAACATAGTGTATAAAACTTTAAAACAAAAAACTGACAAAAGAACTTCCTGACTGAGGTCTTTTTAGAGACCCTGGAAGAGCCTTGATGGAGTGTAGGCTCTGATGGAAATTCCTCAAACTCTGTTACGTGCTGAGGGCCCTCTCTTACTCCTGTAAGTTGTCCCATGTTTTTAACGTGAATTTCAGATCCCAATCCGAACTTGTAATGATTTTTTTTTTTTTTATGCCTATACCCTATGAAATTGTGTGCACCCTCCCACCACCATCACAGCAAACGTTCACGCTAATACAGTATTTGTTAGTGTGGGGAGAACATGTGGATCATTGTCACATTTCTATTTTAACAAGTTTTTGGTTTTTTTGTTTTTTTTAAAGACTTATTTGTTTCTAATATTATGACTGTTCCATGAAATGTTTTACCACATGTTGATTCTGCATCTCCTTTAATGTTTGTTACCTTGTGGGAGGGGGGTTAGATGCGCAGATTGACTAAAAAAATCGTTATTCCTTCCTGTAAACGGCCAGTTTTCCTTGTAGCTCTGGCGCTGGGTTTCCAGCTGTTGGCCCGAGGATTTTGAGGGTCTCTGTGTGGACCACGTTTGAGCCTTGATTCTTTCGCTCGGGTCTGCACGGTGGCGCAGTGGTTAGCACTGCGGCAGCACAGTTTACCCTTGGCCGGGGGATTGTGGGGATTGTGGGGATTGTGGGATCGTGGGTTCGATCCCAGCCCCCGACCAACAGTGATCTGTGTGGAGTTTGCATGTTCTCCCCGTGTTGCGTGGGTTTACTCCGGGATTTCTCCGGTTTCCTCCCACATGCCAAAAACATGCAGGTTAGGTTAATTGGAGACTCTTAAGTGGCCCTAGGTAAAGACATGCATGTTAGGTTAATTGGCTGTTCTAAATTGTCCCTAGATATCTGTTTCCTATAGGCCCTTAGAATAGAGGGTTAGTATTAATGAAAGCGCTTTGAGTGGTCTTTGTGACTAGAAAAGCGCTATATAATGCTCTGCACTGTGTGTGTTTATATATTTACATATTTATTCCATCTAGCAACAATGCTCTGCACTGGGTGTGTTTATATACTTGCATATTTATTCCACCTAGCTGCAATGCTCCGTACTGTGGGTGTTTATATATTTACATATTTATTCCATCTAGCTACAATGCTCCGTACTGTGTTTTTATATATCTACATATTATTCCATCTAGCTACATTGCTCCGCACTGTGTGTGTTTATATACTTGCATATTTATTCCACCTAGCTGCAATGCTCCGTACTGTGGGTGTTTATATATTTACATATTTATTCCATCTAGCTACAATGCTCTGCACTGTGTGTTCATATATCCATATATTTATTCCATCCAGCTACAATGCTCTGCACTGTGTGTCTGTGTGTGTGTGTGTGTGTGTATATATATATTTTATAGTAATATGTACATATGTATATTAGCTGCTCTTGCTTGGGTTTTTTTTTTTTTTTTTTTTTTTCTTGCCTTCTGATTGTTGCTCTGAGTGTTGCTATCCCTGTGCTGTTGCAATCCTGGAATTTCCCCGTTGTGGGACTAATAAAGGCTTATCTTATCTTATCTTATAAGTGCAGGTTAGTTAGTTAGTTAGTAGTTAGTCTGCTGCGGGTTTAAACACTATTACCGGGAGCCCTCTTCTCGCCATATCCGCAGTTGCTTCTTCCGCCAAATTGTAGAGACAAGTCTCATCACCGTAGAAGATGCGCATCTTCGCCGGAAATGGTGTCTGAAAGCGCAGTTTTTTCTCTCGTAGTACCTTTTTAGCGTTGTTGTATTCCCGACGCTTTTTAAGGACCTCCAGGGCGTAATCGTTTTCCACGAAAACTTTTCTCTCTTGGTGCATAAATCCTTTTTTTTTTCAGAATCAGAATCAGAATCAGGTTTATTGCCATTGTTCATGTAGTACACAAACTAGGAATTTGTCTCGGTGCAATGCTGCAACATTAAACATGATAAGATAAAAGAAATAAACTATACATGCAATAAAGTGTAGAATAAGAGTAAGTGATACTGGTCAGCAGTTAAAATATATTAGCGAGCAGCAGATACTGTGGAGAACTATATAGTGCAGTCGGTAATGCAGGAAGAAAACAGTGATGATTGACATGAGTCTGGTTGAGCTGCTGTACATGGTGCACGAGAGTCAATAAGTCACTTAGTGTTCAGCAGTCTGATGGCAGAGGGGAAGAAGCTGTTCATGTGACGGGAGGTTTTAGTCTGGATGGACCGAAGTCTTCTACCAGAGGGGAGGGGGGCAAACAGTACGTGACCAGGGTGTGAGGGATCGGCTACGATCCGGCCAGCATGCCTCCGGGTCCTGGAGATGTACAGATCCTGGAGAGATGGGAGCTTGCAGCCGATCACCTTCTCAGCAGTGCGCACGACGCGCTGCAGCCTTAGTTTGTCCCTGGCAGTGGCTCCTGCATACCACACGGTTATGGAGGTGGTGAGGATGGACTCGATGATGGCTGTGTAGAACTGCACTAACATCTTGGTGGGTAGCTTGAGCTTCCTTAGCTGCCGCAGGAAGAACATCCTCTGCTGGGCTTTTTTGATGAGTGAGCTGATGGTCGGCTCCCATTTGAGGTCCCTGGTGATGGTTGTGCCTAGGAAGCGGAAGGAATCAGCAGTGGTGATGGGAGAGCCTGAGAGGGTGAGGGGGGGCAGAGGGGTAGTGACTTTCCTGAAGTCTACAATCATCTCCACTGTCTCCAGGGCGTTCAGCTGCAGGTTGTTATTGTTGCACCAGGACGCCAGCTGGGCCACCTCTCTCCTGTAGGCGGACTCGTTGCCGTTGGAGATGAGCCCGATGAGGGTGGTGTCGTCCGCAAACTTGATCAACTTGACAGACTGGTGGCTGGAGGTGCAGGAGTTGGTGTAAAGGGAGAAGAGTAGGGGGGAAAGTACACAGCCCTGGGGTGATCCGGTGCTGATGCTAGTAGAGTCTGAGACAGTCTTTCCCAGCCGCACATGCTGCCTCCGGTCCGTCAGGAAGTCGGTGATCCACCTGCAGAGGGAGTCAGGCACGTTGAGCAGGGACAGCTTGTCCCGGAGCAGAGCGGGGCGGATGGTGTTGAATGCGGAGCTGAAGTCCACAAACAGGATCCTGGCGTAGGTTCCCGGGGAGTCCAGGTGCTGCAGGATGGAGTGGAGGGCCAGGTTGACTGCGTCGTCTACAGACCTGTTGGCTCGGTAGGCAAACTGCAGCGGGTCCAGGAGAGGGGTGGTGATGGACTTGAGGTGGGGCAGGACCAGGCGCTCAAAGGACTTCATGACTACAGAGGTGAGCGCTACAGGTCTGTAGTCATTAAGTCCAGTGATCCGTGGCTTCTTGGGGACAGGGATGATGGTGGAGGATTTGAGGCAGGACGGCACGTGGCATAACTTAAGGGAGGTGTTAAAAATGTCTGTGAAGACAGGAGCCAGCTGTTTCGCACAGTGTCTCAGGGTGGAGGGAGACACGCCGTCCGGGCCGGGGGCCTTGCGCGGGTTCAGTCTGGAGAACTGTTTGAGCACGTCCTGCTCCCTGATGATAAGGGCGGGGGGGAGGAGGGGGGGTGCCTTTAATGAAGTAGGGATTGTGGAGGCTGTGGAGCTGGAGGGAGGGGGGGAGTTGGACACAGATGACGAGGTGTCAAAACGGGCATAGTGTTGGGACAGTCTTTGACAAAGGGCTTTGTCATCCTGACCTTTAGGAGCCTGAGGCCGATAGTTGGTGATTTGCCTCAGTCCTCTCCACACGGAAGCCGAATCATTAGCAGTGAACTGCTGCTGGAGTCTCTCTGAATACACAGATTTAGCCCTCTTCAGCTCTCTGTTAAACCGGTATTTAACCTCCCTGTAGCAGTCCCTGTCTCCACTTTTCAGCGCTGCTTCCTTCTCCTTCCTGATCTGTCTGAGCTTAGCTGTGAACCAGGGTTTGTCATTTGAGTACCTGTAGTACTCTAATGACTCTAATTTTCTCTAATTTTCTTAACTCTAATTAACTCTAATTTTCATCATTAGTTCTGCCAAGCCAGTCTTACAACCTCTTCTTTTATTTTGGAGTTGAAAAACCTCACCACCACCGATTTCAGTGGCGCTTCTGCCGCTGGCCTAGGGGCTAATGTACGGTGCACCCTTTCTATCTTCAAGTCGGTGGATTGGGGAATATCCAACTTCTCTCTCAGTAAGGATTCCACACATGCCACCATTGTGGTGAAACCATCCTCAACTCCTTCTTTCAGACCATGAATTCTTATGTTGTCTCTTCTCAGTCTTCCTTCTTGGTCGGTTAGCTTAGCCTCCAGTCTTGACTGCCTTTTGTGTAGATCCAGCACGGAATCTTCCAGCCCTTTTATTCTTTCCTCTGCTTCCAAGATTCGGTCCTCGGCCTGGTCCACTCTGCTGTTTGTCCTTTTTAATTCTTCTTTGATTTCACGAAATTCGGCCCAACCCTCTCGGCGAAAGCATCTTAATTCTTTAAGTACCATTTTCAAGCTAACCTTTTGGTAGCTTCATTCAGCTCCTCGTCTTCTGAATGGAAATCCTCCGGATCAGATTCTTCGGCCGATGCGTGTCCAGGCCTGGTAAATGTCGATTTCTTCTGTTTTCCTTTAGGCATGATGACTTTGTCTTTTGATTTTCACTCTTCCAAAAATCTGTTAAATCTGATTTTCAAGATATTTTCCTGGATTGGGTCTGGGAGCTTCAGCGTTAAGCTGCTATCACCATGGCGTCCAGACCGGAAGTCCAGAAATAGGTAATTTTAATGAAAAAATAATGGCTTTTTCAAGCCTGACTGCTATAAAAACTAAAACAAGAGAGAGACCGAGTGCTGCGGAGGAAGAACTTCTTTTATGTCTTTCTTCGGTTCCTGACATCAGCTTTGTGTTCATCTACAAGTACATGTCAAAAAATTAGAATATCATGAAAAAGTTCAAGATTTTTTTGTCACTCATTTCAGAAAGAGAAACCCATATATTATATAGATTCATTACACAGAGAGTGATATAAGTGTTTATTTATTTTAATTTTGATTTGATTTGAATTTTGATTATGGCTTAAAGCCCCATGAAAACCCAAAATTCAGTTTCTCAAAAAATTAGAATATTACATAAAATTAATTAAAAACAATAATTTTTTAATAGAAATGTTGGCCGACTGAAAAGTATGTCCATGTACCACTCAATACTAAAATACTGAAAAAAAGCATTTGATACAGTGGATCATAATTTATTATTAAAGAAACTACAAAATTGTGGTATTGGGGGTAGCACTGTCCTGGTTATGTAGTTACTTAAAGAATAGATATCAGTATGTACAGTGGGGTAAAAAAGTATTTAGTCAGCCACCAATTGTGCAAGTTCTCCCACTTAAAAGATGAGAGAGGTCTCCAATTTTCATCATAGGTATACCTCAACTATGAGAGACAAAATAAGAAAAAAAAATCCAGAAAATCACATTGAAGGATTTTTAATGAATTAATTGGTAAATTCCTCGGTAAAATAAGTATTTCAAATCAAATCAAATCAAATCAAACTTTATTGTCATATTGCTGTACATACAACTGTAGTGCAGGCAAGATGAAATTGCGTTTCTCTCGGCATCCATATAAGAAGCAGCATGATTAAGACACACTCCCACATAGCTCCCACCCCCCCATCCATTCACACATCCCTGAGACATACTTGGGGAAAAAGAATAACTAACTATAATATACAAAATGTCCATAGGTGCAGTAGTGTGTATGTGAGATTCCGGGTCAGCTGTTCAGCATCCTGACAGCTTGTGGAAGGAAGCTGTTGATCAGTCTGGTGGTTCTGCCTCTGATGCTCCGGAATCGTTTACCAGATGGAAGAAGTTCAAAGTGTTTATGCAGAGGGTGAGAACGGTCCTTGACAATGTTCAGTGCCCTGCTCCTACAACGGTTCTGAAAAAGTTCTTGGACAGAGGGGAGGGAGACTCCAATTACCCTCTCCGCCCCCTTGACTATCCTCTGCAGGGCTTTTTTGTCTGACATACTGCAGCTGGAGTACCATGTAGCAATGCAGTACGTCAGAACACTCTCCACCACACCTCTGTAGAAGGTCCTGAGGATGCAGATGGGGAGAGAGGCCTGTTTGAGTTTCCTCAAGAAGTGTAGTCTCTGCTGAGCTCGCTTCCTGATCTCCAAGGAATTCTTGCTCCAGGTCAGGTCCTGCGATATCTGCACTCCGAGGAACTTGATGTTCTCTACTTTCTCCACTAAACGGCCGCTGATGCTGAGGGGGACGTGCTCAGGCTGTGACCGCCGGAAGTCGATAATCATCTCCTTTGTTTTGTCCACGTTGAGCACCAGATTGTTCTCCTTGCACCAGCCCTCCAGGTCTCTCACTTCTTCCCTGTACATTGATTCCTCATCCCTCTGAATAAGTCCCACCACCGTGGTGTCGTCTGCAAACTTAATAATCTGGTTCCCCTCGTGTTTGGATACACAGTCATGTGTTAGAAGTGTAAACAACAGTGGACTGAGTACACAGCCTTGAGGGGTTCCGGTACTCAGCGTGACAGAGTTGGAGATGTTGTTTCCAACCCGGACAGACTGAGGTCTCTCAGTCAGGAAATCCAGGATCCAGAGACATGTGGCGGTGTTCAGACCGAGAAGGAGTAATTTCTCTATCAGTCTCTGGGGAATAATGGTGTTGAATGCTGAACTGAAATCAATGTACAGGAGTCTGGCGTAGGTGTCTTTCTGGTCCAGGTGGGTGATGACAGAGTGTAGGGTGGTGACTATAGCATCCTCCGTGGAGCGGTTTGAACGATATGCAAACTGGAGCGGGTCGTGTGATGCAGGGAGGCAGGCTGTGATGTGTGGTTTGACAAGCCGTTCGAAACACTTCATCACAATTGGTGTAAGTGCAACAGGATGATAGTCATTCAAACAGGACACCACTGGTTTCTTTGCCACCGGTACAATGAGAGGTCTTGAAGCATCTGGGAACGATGACCTGACTCAGGGAGATGTTATAAATGTCAGTCAGGACATCCGCCAACTCGCTCGCGCAGTCTCGGAGCACACATCCCGGAATGTTGTCATGAATGTTATTTGGTCAATAACAAAAGTTCATCTCAATACTTTGTTATATACCCTTTGTTGGCAGTGACAGAGGTCAAACGTTTTCTGTAACTTTTCACAAGGTTTTCACGCACTGTTGCTGGTATTTTGGCCCATTCCTCCATGCAGATCTCCTCTAGAGCAGTGATGTTTTGGGGCTGTCGCTGGGCAACACAGACTTTCAACTCCCTGAATGAATGAATGAATGAATGAATTTATTTCGGATAGTACATTACAGGTTAAAAGAAACTGTATAATATAACAACAAGGTCAAATTAGACAAAGACTCCTTCTACTATACAATTCCACGTGAGTTATCCGAAATGGGTGATGGCTGAAGCCGCAGCTTATATTGCCCACCCATATTCCATCAGACTTTCAACTCCCTCCAAAGATTTTCTATGGGGTTGACATCTGGAGACTGGCTAGGCCACTCCAGGACCTTGAAATGCTTCTTACGAAGCCACTCCTTCGTTGCCCGGGCAGTGTGTTTGGGATCATTGTCATGCTGAAAGACCCAGCCACGTTTCATCTTCAATGCCCTTGCTGGTGGAAGGAGGTTTTCACTCAAAATCTCACTATACATGGCCCCATTCATTCTTTCCTTTACATGGATCAGTCGTCCTGGACTCTTTGCAGGAAAACAGCCCCAAAGTATGATGTTTCCACCCCCATGCTTCACAGTAGGTATGGTGTTCTTTCTCCTCCAAACACGACAAGTTGAGTTTTTACCAAAAAGTTCTATTTTGGTTTCATCTGACCATATGACATTCTCCCAGTCCTCTTCTGGATCATCCAAAGGCTCTCTAGCAAACTTCAGATGGGCCTGGACATGTACTGGCTTAAGCAGGGGGACACGTCTGGCACTGCAGGATTTGAGTCCCTGGCGGCGTAGTGTGTTTCTGATGTAGCCTTTGTTACTTTGGTCCCAGCTCTCTGCAGGTCATTCACTAGGTCCCCCCATGTGGTTCTGGGATTTTTGTTCACCGTTCTCGTGATCATTTTGACCCCACGGGGTGAGATCTTGCGTGGAGCCCCAGATCGAGGGAGATTATCAGTGGTATTGTATGTCTTCCATTTTCAAATAATTGCTTCCACAGTTGATTTCTTCACACCAAGCTAATTACCTTTTGCAGATTCAGTCTTCCCAGCCTGGTGCAGGTCTACAATTTTGTTTCTGGTGTCCTTTGACAGCTCTTTGGTCTTGGCCATAGTGGAGTTTGGAGTCTGACTGTTTGAGGTTGTGGACAGGTGTCTTTTATACTGATAACGAGTTCAAACAGGTGCCATTAATACAAGTAACGAGTGGAGGACAGAGGAGCCTCTTAAAGAAAAAGTTACAGGTCTGTGAGAGCCAGAAATCTTGTTTGTTTGTAGGTGACCAAATACTTATTTTACCGAGGAATTTACCAATTAATTCATTAAAAATCCTTCAATGTGATTTTCTGGATTTTTTTTTTCTCATTTTGTCTCTCATAGATGAGGTATACCTATGATGAAAATTGGAGACCTCTCTCATCTTTTAAGTGGGAGAACTTGCACAATTGGTGGCTGACTAAATACTTTTTTGCCCCACGGTATGTGTTGGTAACAAAAACTCACAGTTACTGAAGGTTACTCGTGGAGTCCCACAGGGTTCAGTTTTGGGGCCTTTGTTATTCAATATGTATATAAATGATATATGTAAAGTTTCGGAAAAAATGGATTTAATATTGTTTGCCAATGACACTAATTTATTATGTAGTGGAAGCAATTTGGAACAACTTTTGGATACACTCGGAAAGGAATTAGGAAAGCTTAAACTGTGGTTTGATTCAAACAAATTAACACTCAATTTAAGTAAGACAAAATTTATAGTTTTTAACAACCATCACAACAACTTAGTATCTAAACTCAGTGTAAATGGTGTAGAGATTGAAAGGGTATCCGAAACTAAATTTCTTGGAGTAATAATTGATAATAAACTGTGTTGGAAGTGACATATTAATCAGTCAATCAATCAATCTTTATTTATTTCGGATAGAATAAAAGTACAGATTAAAAGAAACAGAATTATATAACAAAGGGGGAAAGAAAATCCAACAAGGTCATATTAGACAATAACTCCTCTGATTATACAGTTCAACATAAGTTATCTGAAATGGGTGATGGCTGAAGCCGCAGCTTATATTGCCCACCCATATTCCATCCAAGAATTCAAAAGAAAAACAAAACGAGCGATTACAATTCAGAACAAAGCTAAGACAAAATGTGACAAAAAGAAACTAAGCAACAACACAACGCAGACTGGTTATGACAATCCTTTTATGATTTTATATGTCATCTTGTAAATATGTTTGGAGTATTTCTTTCTTTAGTTTTTGTTTAAATTGTCCAAGCGTTGTACATGATTTTAATTCAGGTCCAAAATCGTTCCATAATCTGACTCCTTGCACTGAAACATAGTGTTGCTTGGTGGTAGTTCTCACTGAAGGTTTTTGAAATATACATGTTCCTCTGAAATGATATTGTTTCTCCCTTATTTGGAACAGCTTTTGGATATTTGCGGGCAGTGATAGATTCTTCACTTTAAACATTATTACTGCAGTTTTAAAGTCAACCAGATCTTTCAACTTGAGAGCTTTTAATTTAAGAAAAAGTGGGTTTGTTGGTTCCCTGTAAGCTGCTTTGTTTATTATTCTAATAGCTCTCTTCTGAAGCATAAAGACTGGATATATGTTTGTTTTATATGTATTTCCCCATACTTCAGTACAATATGTCATATATGGGAGTATTAATGAATGATACAAGGTATATAGTGTGGGTTGATTCAGCAAATATTTCACTCTGTGTCATGGTGGCCTCTGGGCCGTCATTGGCATCATTATCTCCAGCTGCGCACAGATCCACAGGTGTTAATCAGCAGCTGTTAAAAGCCAGCGTTGCTGACAGCTCTGTACGGAGTCGTCTGTCCTCCTCGTCAGAGAAAGAACCAGAACTCCGCTCTCTGGCCTCGTCAAGGTATTCTCTTGTCTCGTCAGAAACTGTCTCGTCAAGAACTGTCTTGTCTAACTCTGACTCGTCAAAGTCTGCCTCGTCAAGAATTGTCTTGTCTAACACTGACTCGTCCGAGTCTACCTCGTCAAGAACTGTCTTGTCAAAAACTGTCTCGTCAGAGTCTGTCTCGTCAGAAGCTGTCTTGTCAGGATCTGTCTCGTCAGGAACCTCTCTGGCCTTGTCAAGAACCTCTCTTGCCTCGCCTAGGACTTCTGTTCAAAGTCAAGCACGTAAGAGAGCTGTTTGTTACTCTACACCTAACCTCTACCCCTGTGCACAGGTGGACCCCCCTGGCGGCGGACCTGCGTCCCCAGCTGACGGGGTAACGCCAACACGCACACGTAGCGGTTCGCTACCGCCACAACTACCGGTACGTCTTGCTCCACAAATTCCTGAATTGTTACTGTTTCAGTTACAGGAGTACTGGCCACCGTTACCGGTGGAGTTTGTGTCATCGTCATCTGTCGTGTCATCGTCTCCACGTTCTGTGGAATCACTCACCTCATCATCATCTGGATTGTCATGGTCCCCATGCTCAGTGGAGTCACTCGTCTTGTCATCAGCTGGATTATCATCATCACCACATTCTGTGGAATCACTGGTCTTGTCATCAGCTGGTTTGTCATCGTCCCGGTCTGTGGTGTCACAGCCGGAGTCTCTGGAAGACCTGTCCTCGCCACAGTCACAGGTGGAAGCCTCAGCACGTTCACGGACGCCTTCACCTCCACGTTGCACGGCCGCTGGTTCTCAGCAGGACGTAACCTGTGCTTCTCCCAAGTAAGCCTCACTACTGATAGCTTGTCATTAGCGTGGGACAAAAGTAATTGTCTGTGCTTATATGTTCCAGGGTTGCCGGGTCTCCGTCCAGAGTGCTCAGTTCCAGTGACCAGGATACTATCCACGCTCTCACATTTGCACTACACACCCTTCACTATAATAAAGATTATTGTTCACTAATTTACCCGTGTCAGTGTCTGTCTCCTGGGTCCCGAAACATGTCAGTACGACTCCGTCACGTTGACCCAGCGGACAGCTCACTGTCGCGCTTAATTAACACTCTTAGCGCCCGGGTAGATTTGCTAGCCCACCAGCAGACAGTAATCTTGAATCAATTGACTCAAATTAATGGTCGGCTGGACCGTTTGGAGGGACACCAAGCGTTTCCCCCGACCGCAAGTACTTCAACCCCTGCAGGCTTGGCGTCAGGACTAGCTAACACTTCCTCGTCCTCTCGCCTCACTCCTATTCCAACACCTGCCCAGTTCAGCGGAAAACTCGGGGAAGCTCGAGGATTTATTTTACAGTGTGAATCAGTTTTTCTGCGTGTGCCTGGGGATTTTTCCCTCGACTCTAGCCGGATAGGCTATGTCATAAATTTGCTGGCTGGTAGAGCCTTGGACTGGGCTTATTCGATCATGGCTAGACCTAGCTATTCTTTGCTTACCTACCAGGAGTTTGTGACTGAGTTTCTGTCTGTATTTTATTATTATTATTATTATTCTGTCTGTATTCTGTCTGTATTTACTGATCACACGGATAGGGGAGAGGTGTTGACAGAACGTTTTTTAAGCCTACAGCAGGGAAAGAGATCAGCTGCAGATTACGCCATTGACTTCCGGGTCTTAGCCGCAGAGATTGGGTGGGGGGAGCCATCTCTTTGTGGTATTTTTCTACGCAGTCTTAACGATGAGCTAAAGGATGAGTTAGCGGCACGGAATAAACCAGATAACTTGCACGATTTAATTGCTTTAGCAGTTAGTATCGATAGTAGGTTAAAGGAACGGGCGGCTGGTCGGCGAGTTACTTCCCGTCCGGTTAAACCCCGCCCTCGTGTCACTGACTCTCTTCCTCTCGCTTTACCCGTGTCAGAGAAGGCCCCGGATCAGGAAGCCATGATTGTTGGTCATTCTAAGGTGTCTGCAGCTGAGAAACAACGCCGTAGGGATCAAGGCCTGTGTTTTTATTGTGGGAAGGAGTCACATGAGGTTTCTGAATGTCCTACTAAGTTAAAAGGGAAGGCCCGTGGATCGCAGTAGGGGGATTCACGGGCAAGAACACAGAGGAACCCCTTACTTGTTGTCATTTACCCCTCAGACTCATTCATACTCACACAGAACACTCCACACTAGCGTTAGTCGATTCTGGAGCTGAGCAAAATTTCATTTCTAGAGACCTGGCAACCCGGATGGGCCTTAGTTGTCAGACTTTAGAACCCCCTGTCAGATTGATTACCCTGTCCAAGGCGTCGTTGACTACCATTAACCTTCAGACAGCGCCTGTGTCCGTTATTGTTTCTGGGAATCACAGGGAGGAGATTCAGTTCCTAGTGCTCCCCGTTTCCTCTTCGCCCGTTATTCTGGGATATCCCTGGCTGCGCCTACATAACCCCACTATTGATTGGCAAACTGGGAGAATAACGGCATGGAGTACGTTCTGCCTTAGTGCCTGTCTCCAATCAGCGGCGTGCGCCCCATCCGTGAAAGTGCCTCTGCCTGATTCATCTCCACCGGATTTATCTAAGGTGCCTGAGGTTTATCACAATTTGGGGCAAGTGTTTAGCAAATCTCGGGCGTTGTCTTTACCCCCCCATCGTCCGTATGATTGCGCCATTAATCTGAAGGCTGGGGCCCCACTACCTGCTAGCCGCCTTTACAGCCTGTCAGCCCCGGAGCGCGAGGCCATGGATACATACATTAAGGAATCCTTGGCCTCTGGTATCATCCGCCCGTCATCTTCGGCCGTGGGGGCCGGTTTTTTCTTTGTTGGAAAGAAGGATGGTTCACTACGCCCCTGTATTGACTTCCGGGGGCTGAATGAAATAACGGTCAAGGATAAATATACACTGCCCTTGATGAACACTGCGTTTGACTCCCTCCAGGGGGCATCATGGTTTACTAAATTGGACCTCAGAAATACCTACCATCTAGTGCGCGTTAGAGAAGGAGATGAGTGGAAGACGGCTTTTCGGACCCCCAGTGGTCATTTTGAGTACCTGGTAATGCCGTTTGGGTTGACTCCCTCTGCAGGTGGATCACCGACTTCCTGACGGACCGGAGACAGCATGTGCGGCTGGGGAAGTCTGTCTCAGACTCTGTTAGCATCAGCATTGGATCACCCCAGGGCTGTGTACTTTCCCCCCTACTCTTCTCCCTTTATACCAACTCCTGCACCTCCTCCCACCAGTCTGTTAAGCTGATTAAGTTTGCGGACGACACCACCCTCATCGGGCTCATCTCCAACGGTGACGAGTCCGCCTACAGGGAAGAGGTGGCCCAGCTGGTGTCCTGGTGCAGCCACAACAACCTGCAGCTGAATGCTCTGAAGACAGCGGAGATGATTGTGGACTTCAGGAAAGTCACATCCCCCCTGCCCCCCCTCACCATCACAGGCTCTCCCATCACCTTTGCAGATTCCTTCCGCTTCTTGGGCACCACCATCACCCGAGACCTCAAATGGGAGCCAACCATCAGCTCCCTCATCAAAAAGGCCCAGCAGAGGATGTTCTTTCTGCGGCAGCTGAGGAAGCTCAAGCTACCCACCAAGATGTTAGTGCAGTTCTACACGGCCATCATCGAGTCCATCCTCACCTCCTCCATAACTGTGTGGTACGCAGGAGCCACTGCCAGGGACAGACTAAGGCTGCAGCGCATCGTGCGCACTGCTGAGAAGGTGATAGGCTGCAAGCTCCCATCTCTCCAGGACCTGTACATCTCCAGGACCCGGAGGCGTGCTGGCCGGATCATAGCCAATCCTTCACATCCTGGTCACGTGCTGTTTGCCCCCCTCCCCTCAGGTAGAAGGCTTCGGTCCATTCGGACTAAAACCTCCTGGCACATGAACAGCTTTTTCCCCTCTGCCATCAGACTGCTGAACACTAAGTGACTTTTGACTCTCGTGCACTATGTACAGCAGCTCAACCAGACTCATGTCAATCATCACTGTTTTTCTGTTGCATTATTGACTGCACTATGTGGTACTTCACATTATCTGCTACATGCTAATTTTTTAAAACTGCCTTGACTAGTACTACTCATTATTACTAGTATTATTATTATTACTTATTATTACTTATTTTTCTACACTTATTGCACGTTTCTAGTCCTTTAGTTTTTTAGTTTATCCCTTTTTCTCATTATGTTTTTAATGTTGCAGCATGGCACCGAGACAAATTCCTAGTTTGTGTATCACATGAACAATGGCAATAAACCTGATTCTGATTCTGATTCTGATTCTGACTAACGCCCCAGCCGTTTTCCAGCGTTTGATTAACGATGTACTACGGGATTTTTTGAACTCATTTGTTTTCGTTTATCTTGATGATATCCTCATCTTCTCCCGCTCACTAGAGGAACATCGAGTGCATGTCTGTAGGGTATTACAGTGCCTCCTGGAGAACCAGTTGTTCGTCAAGGCCGAAAAATGTGAGTTTCACACTGATCAGACCTCCTTCTTAGGATTTATTATTGCTCGTAACCAGGTGATTCCTGACCCTGCCAAGGTCAGGGCAGTGGTGGAATGGCCTGCACCCACCTCCAGAAAGCAGCTTCAGGGGTTTCTGGGGTTTGCTAATTTTTATAGGAGGTTCGTGCCTAACTTTGGTAATATTGCTCGTCCTTTGACTGCTCTCACCTCCCCTAAGATTTCATTCTGCTGGAGTAAGGAAGCAGCCGATGCTTTTGAGAAGCTCAAGAGGGAGTTCACCTCGGCCCAAGTCCTTACCCAGGTGGACCCGAAGCTTCAGTGCTTGGTGGAGGTGGACGCGTCTGATGCGGGAGTTGGAGCAGTACTCTCCCAACGATCTCCTGTGGATGGTAAGATTCGCCCTTGTGCTTTTTTCTCTCATCGTCTCTCCCCTGCAGAGAGGAATTACAGCATCGGGGACAGGGAGTTACTGGCTGTGAAATTGGCCTTGGAGGAATGGAGACATTGGCTGGAGGGGGCTGCTCAGCCGTTCGTGGTTTGGACTGATCACCGTAATCTGGAGTACCTCAGGACGGCTAAGCGCCTGAATGCACGCCAGGCTCGCTGGTCCCTCTTCTTCGGCCGGTTTAATTTTACCATCACGTACCGGCCGGGAAGCAAGAACGGTAAGCCGGACGCTCTCTCCCGGCAGTTTGACCCCCCATCCTCCGAGGACCAGGAGACCCCTATCCTGCCGCCTTCCTGCGTCGTGGGCGCCCTGTCCTGGGGAATCTGCAAGATGGTTCGCCAGGCCCAGAAGACTGAGCCGGACCCTGGGGGGGGGACCCCCGGGCTGCTTGTTTGTTCCACGCGCTGTCCGAGGCAAGGTGATTGAGTGGGGTCACGCTTCCAAGTTGGCTTGTCATCCTGGAGTGGGTCGGACTGTGGATCTCCTCCAAAGGACCTTCTGGTGGCCAGGGTTGCGGAAGGACGTTGTTGGCTATATCCGGGCCTGCCCTCAGTGTGCCAACGGGAAGACGACGTCATCTCCCCCGGCGGGCTTACTTCATCCGTTACCTGTTCCTTCACGCCCCTGGTCTCATGTAGCTATGGATTTTGTGACTGGGTTACCCACTTCAGATGACTACACCACAGTGTTAACCATTGTTGACCGGTTCTCGAAGGCGGCCCATTTTGTGCCACTTCGGGGTCTGCCTTCGGCCCAGGAGACTGCGGACCTCCTGGTGCAACACGTGGTACGTCTTCATGGCATCCCTGCGGATATTGTGTCTGATCGAGGACCCCAGTTTGTATCTCAAGTTTGGAAGGCCTTCTGTACGGCACTTGGAGCCACTGCCAGCCTCTCCTCTGGCTATCATCCCCAAAGTAATGGTCAGTGTGAGAGGGCTAATCAGGAGCTGGAGGCCGCCCTCCGTTGTGTCATCTCCTCCTGCTCATCCTCCTGGAGCAAGTTCCTGCCCTGGATTGAGTACGCTCACAACGCCACGATCTCCACGGCCACGGGCGTCTCCCCGTTTAAAGTCTCGTGTGGGTTTGATCCTCCGTTGTTTCCTGGGGAGGAGAAGGAGGTAGCGGTTCCTTCAGTCCAGGCACATATTAAGCGCTGCCGGCGAGTGTGGCTCCTCGCTCGCCAAGCTTTGTTGAAGACCACTGAATGTAATATCCAGGTGGCCAACCGGTATAGGAGACCCGCCCCGGACTATAAGGTGGGTCAGAAGTTTTGGTTATCTACTCAGAATATTGGTGTGCCGGCTGAAAAGCGTAAGCTAACTAAACGCTTTATTGGTCCCTACACCATTAATCGGATTGTTAACCCTGTGTCTGTGCGCTTGTCTCTCCCCTCTTCGATGCGTATCTGCCCCATTTTCCATGTCTCCCAGGTCAAGCCGTACGTCTCTGACCCCCTGTGCCCTACTCCCGCGGCACCCCCACCCCCAAGGATGATCGATGGCCATCCGGCCTGGGGGGTGACTGCCATCTTGGATGTTCGTAGGCGGGGTCGGGGTCTTCAGTACTTGGTGGACTGGAAGGGTTTTGGACCGGAGGATCGGTCTTGGATTCGCCCAGCGTTGATCTTGGATAAGCAGCTGATTCGCGACTTTCACCGGGCGAATCCAGGTAGGATTGGGCAGGTGCCTGGAGGCACTGCTAGAGGGGGGAGTACTGTCATGGCGGCCTCTGGGCCATCATTGGCATCATTATCTCCAGCTGCGCACAGATCCACAGGTGTTAATCAGCAGCTGTTAAAAGCCAGCGTTGCTGACAGCTCTGTACGGAGTCGTCTGTCCTCCTCGTCAGAGAAAGAACCAGAACTCCGCTCTCTGGCCTCGTCAAGGTATTCTCTTGTCTCGTCAGAAACTGTCTCGTCAAGAACTGTCTTGTCTAACTCTGACTCGTCAAAGTCTGCCTCGTCAAGAATTGTCTTGTCTAACACTGACTCGTCCGAGTCTACCTCGTCAAGAACTGTCTTGTCAAAAACTGTCTCGTCAGAGTCTGTCTCGTCAGAAGCTGTCTCGTCAGGATCTGTCTCGTCAGGAACCTCTCTGGCCTCATCAAGAACTTCTCTTGCCTCGCCTAGGATTTCTGTTCAAAGTCAAGCACATAAGAGGCTGTTTGTTACTCTACACCTAACCTCTACCCCTGTGCACAGGTGGACCCCCCTGGCGGCGGACCTGCATCCCCAGCTGACGGGGTAACGCCAACACGCACACGTAGCAGTTCGCTACCGCCACGACTACCGGTACGTCTTGCTCCACAAATTCCTGAATTGTTACTGTATCAGTTACAGGAGTACTGGCCACCGTTACCGGTGGAGTTTGTGTCATCGTCATCTGTCGTGTCATCGTCTCCACGTTCTGTGGAATCACTCACCTCATCATCATCTGGATTGTCATGGTCACCACGCTCAGTGGAGTCACTCGTCTTGTCATCAGCTGGATTATCATCGTCACCACATTCTGTGGAATCACTGGTCTTGTCATCAGCTGGTTTGTCATCGTCCCGGTCTGTGGTGTCACAGCCGGAGTCTCTGGAAGACCTGTCCTCGCCACAGTCACAGGTGGAAGCCTCAGCACGTTCACGGACGCCTTCACCTCCACGTTGCACAGCCGCTGGTTCTCAGCAGGACGTAACCTGTGCTTCTCCCAAGTAAGCCTCACTACTGATAGCTTGTCATTAGCGTGGGACAAAAGTAATTGTCTGTGCTTATATGTTCCAGGGTTGCTGGGTCTCCGTCCAGAGTGCTCAGTTCCAGTGACCAGGATACTATCCACGCTCTCACATTTGCACTACACACCCTTTCACTATAATAAAGATTATTGTTCACTAATTTACCCGTGTCAGTGTCTGTCTCCTGGGTCCCGAAACATGTCACTCTGTGTAGTATTGCAATTGACTTGGATATTTTACCTTTAATATAATTAATATGTGACTTCCAACACCTTTTATTATCAATTATTACACCAAGAAATTTAGTTTCGGATACCCTTTCAATCTCTACACCATTTACACTGAGTTTAGATACTAAGTTGTTGTGATGGTTGTTAAAAACTATAAATTTTGTCTTACTTAAATTGAGCGTTAATTTGCTTGAATCAAACCACAGTTTAAGCTTTCCTAATTCCTTTCTGAGTGTATCCAAAAGTTGTTCCAAATTGCTTCCACTGCATAATAAATTAGTGTCATCGGCAAACAATATTAAATCCATTTTTTCTGAAACTTTACATATATCATTTATATACATATTGAATAACAATGGCCCCAAAACTGAACCCTGTGGGACTCCACGAGTAACCTTCAGTAACTGTGAGTTTTTGTTACCAACACATACATACTGTAATGGGATTATATAATAAAATATTTGTCATAAGGTACAGAAATTATTTATTTTATTTAATAGTGGGTATGAAAGGGGGCAGAGTTAAACCGTCACTTCTACACTCGCTAAATTAAATAAAAGCACTCGTAAAAGGGGGCACCAGTCCCAATGGACAATAATACTAACTTTAATTTTAATTAATTTTGTACCTTCAATTACTTAATGAATCAGTCTCAAAGTTTCAGTGAGTTCTTTTCCTGTCGTGATTAGGAAACATGTATATACCATGTATATACCTTAATCATACCATGTAGGATAACTAAGTAGACGGTTGTGCTGTTTCATCCCATCTAGCAACAATGCTCTGCACTGTGTGTGTTTATATATTTACATATTTATTCCATCTAGCTACAATGCTCCGCACTGTGTGTTTATATATCTACATATTATTCCATCTAGCTACATTGCTCCGCACTGTGTGCGTTTATATATTTACATATTTATTCCACCTAGCTACATTGTTCTGCACTGTGTGTGTTTATACATCTACATATTTATTCCATCTAGCTACAATGCTCCACACTGTGTGTTTAATATACTCATATATTTATTCCATCCAGCTACAATGCTCTGCACTGTGTGTCTGTGTGTATATATATATATATTTATAGTAATATGTACATATGTATATTAGCTGCTCTTGCTTTTTTTTCTTGCCTTCTGATTGTTGCTCTGAGTGTTGCTATCCCTGTGCTGTTGCAATCCTGGAATTTCCCCGTTGTGGGACTAATAAAGGCTTATCTTATCTTATCTTATATGCGAAAGGAAAACTCTTCAACTTCTCTCATTCACCCTTTTATTAAACTCATTCAGGTTACATGATATGGCATTCAAATGATGGATAAACAGATTCAAATGATAACAGTGTACGATATCGCATCCCCTGTTATTGGATTCCTGAACATAAAATCCAGCGTTACACCTCTGTAGAACTAAGGAGGAACCAGACTTATGTTTCAACGGCAAATGAAGGCTGAAATGTTTAACAAAACAATGCAATTTTATGGGGAAAATTCATAAGCTAATTATCTAAAAAATGACTTCTGAATTAATCTACAAAAATTAAGGGCAGTTACTTAAAATGACTAAGAGTCTTCCTTCACTTTATAGCTTTATCCTGTGGCTGAGAGACTAATTGAGCCCTGAAATATGGGCTATATTCAATTGTAATTTAATTGTTCGGACATCACATTTTAACCCAGGAGATAAGAAAAGTAGGAGTTTCACTCACACAACAGCTGTAGGTCCACGTTTCAGTGGGTCGATACCGGCCGAGTTGGGAGTTAGGACGTCGGAGGAAGCGGTGCTTCAAGGCTTCCTCACAGCAGTAGAAGTGTAAACTCAGCTGGGGGCTCTCCAGACAATGGCAGCAGTGGGTGGTCTGTCACCGAGCGGCGTGACAAGTCCTTGGAAATGAGTCAGAATTTGAGGTCTCTTGTAGCGGGATAGACCAAAAAAACTGAAGGAGAAACTTCTCAGTCAGGCAGGTATGAGGCCGGAAAGAGAGTCCAAAAAAACAGTCTCTGTTCACTTTAAATTAGGAAAATTAAAGGTCCACTTTAACGGTGTGAAAAGTCATAAAAAAAAATTAAAACGAGAAAAACATTTACTAGGACAAGAATGGCTTCTGAGGTGAAGGAAAAAGTTTGAGAATTTGATTCTCTGAGAAAGCGAGCTCTAAAGAAAAGGTGATTTCTCCTCAGTAACCAGAAAAACTAACGCAGGATTTGACAAACTTCACACAGAACAATTTAGATAAAATAAAACTACACAGAACCTTGAAACGGTGGAATAAAATCTTCCCAGACTTATCTAATCTCATTCTGTCTCTTTCTTGTCTGCTTTTTCTTCTCTAACTTTAACTTAACTTACATCTGAACTTACAACTTACATCTTGGCTGCACGGTGGCGCAGTGGTTTAGCACTGTGACAGCACAGTTTTACCCTCGGCCGGGGGATCACGGGGATCATGAGATCGTGGGTTCGATCCCAGCCCCCGACCAACAGTGAGCTGTGTGGAGTTTGCATGTTCTCCCCGTGTTGTGTGGGTTTACTCCGGGATTTCTTCGGTTTCCTCCCGCACACCAAAAACATGTAGGTTTAGGGCGCTCGCGCACGCAGCGACCAGCAGCCGGTGGCTTGTCACCAGACTGCAAACCAAGTCTACCTACGGGTACAAATAAGTAACAAAAAAAAAAAAAATCTGTGTGTTTCTTTTTCTTTCTGCTTGTCTTGTTCTAATTCTACATCTGTGTGTTTTTTTTCTGAATCTTGTCTCAATCTCTTCTTCTAATCTAACTCTGCAGAGCAGCTTCAACTACTTTTTAAAATGACCCCGCCTAGTCATAAACTGGTGATGTCGCTCGCAAGACTGACCAATCGACTTTATCAAAAGCAGTTTGAAATGGCTGCCATCCAATGTGAGAACATTTCTTTGTCTGAGAGCAGCCAATCAAACGAAGACACCATCCCATGAAATTGCAGAGAAAAATCAACACTCAGTCAGTTCTTATGAAATTAGGTGCTCAATATAAAATCTAACTAAATTAAATGACTTGGCTAATATTTGGTGGTCATGCATTTATACCAGTACTCTAATATTACATTTGTTTGAATAACACTCATGAACATAACATTTTTTATACATAATTATAATACATGCATTCACATATAGATCAAAGCTTAATGTAGTACAGCAAACCATGGTTGGTGATAAAAGAGGGATGATTTTCAGTGTCCTTAGGATCCAGGGGAGAAGAGGATAAGCTGAAAGAAACTTAATGTTTAGAACAAATTAAAAAGTCATTCTACATACCGAAACACATTCCGTAGGTATCCGCTAGGAGGTACTGTTGAGCTGTAGATGATTTCTTTTAGGTCCATGGTATCTGAGAGAGATAATCTGGAAAACATTGGGGGTTATAAACCTGTCTGATTAAGCCGTTTATGACCCTTTTAAGAGCATTGGTTTCCTGTAAAGGAGGATGTTATCCAAATGCAGTGTTCACGTTGGAGGTCTGGTCTCCCGAGTTTTATGTTCCTTTGAGCCTTTAAAAGCAAATTCTGATCCTTACAATCTCTGCAAGAGGCAACTATTTACATTGGGGTCCTGGGAAAACAAACATCTTTGGTTAGGCCTAGATGAGGCTTGGATGAGTCGATATGAAAGCCAGTGATATTCCTGTAAAATGCAGAAAAGTGGTATTCCTGTAGAAGGAATAAAGTGAAATTCCTGTAGAATGGAGAGAAGTGATCTTCTGTCTTGGTTTGAGGAGACAATGTGCTACAGTACTGATATCTATTCTTTAAGTAACTACATAACCAGGACAGTGCTACCCACCTAATACCACAATTTTGTAGTTTCTTTAATAATAAATTATGATCCACTGTATCAAATGCTTTTTTGAGATCCAGGAATACCCCAACTGAATACTCTTTATTTTCAATGGCAGTTGATATTTTTTCTATAAATTCCATTAGAGCAAATGCAGTTGTCCTCTTGTGTCTGAACCCATATTGCTGCTCACACAATAAATTATTTTTCAGTATGAAGTTGTCAATTCTCTCACAGAATATTTTTTCAAGTATGTTGGAAAATTGCAGCAATAGTGAAATTGGTCTATAGTTTGAAAGTTCCCCTCTGTCACCCATCTTGTATATCGGAATTACTTTACTGCTAACTACTAACGATTTAACAATTTCAATGACCTCTCTCTCGTCTGTGTTCTTTATGAAAATGGAGTCTTTTATAGCGGTGTTTTTGCTTATTGTATCACCTGTGGGTGCCGTAATGGGTATTTCTCGAGCCAAATTGGGACCAATGTTAACAAAAAAGTTATTAAATTCATCTGCAGGTGAAGCTGCATTCACACTCTGGGTCGTTTTATTATTTTTTGAAAAATTGGTTGGGTAGCTTGTATTTCTGTTTTTATTTCCAAGAATATTGTTAAGTATTGTCCATGTATTTTTAATATTGTCTCTGTTTTTCTCCAGTTCTTTACTGTAATAGTCTCTTTTACTACATCTTATTATATACTGTATGTTAACTTATTTTTGTATGTTTTATACCGCTGCTCTGCTTCTTTTGTCCTTTTCTTTAGAAAAGCTTTATATAATAAATTTTTCTTTTTACACGCCTTTTGTAATCCTTTGGTTAACCATGGCTTATCGACAAATTTATGTTTAGGCTTTTTCTTTACTAATGGACAATTTTTTTTCATAAAGAGTGGTTACAATGTTCATGAATGTGTCATAGGCTTCATTTACATCTGATACATAGACTTTTGTCCAGTCTTGCTTCAGCTTCAGCAAGTCTTCTTTAGATCAGATCCGGTCTTTTCCCGGGCTCAGCAGGGGCTGGACGCTTGGACGCGGGCCAGCGGCCGCCTGGGAGGTCCTGACAGCGGTGGGAGTCGTGACTCCCGCTGCCAGGGGAGGGACTGTGCGTAGTCCTCCCGCCTCCCGCAGATGCTTCCACCAGCGGTGACGTCACAGAGGCCCTCAGCGCGCAGCAGCAGTGGAGCGAGCAGGACAGATCCGGTCTTTTCCCAGGCTCGGCAGGGGCTGGATGCCCGGACGTGGGCCAGCAGCCGCCTGGGAGGTCCTGGCAGTGGTGGAAGTCGTGACTCCCGCTGCCAGGGGAGGGACTGTGCGTAGTCCTACTGAAGCTGTTGGATGTGCTGGTTGTCGGCATCGAAGCCGCCCCCAACACCTGGACTGATTCGCGTTGGACTTCTGGGTTGGACTTTGATTTTTCTGGGGACAGAAACCAGTCCGGGGGGGGGGGGGGGTGGCAGTGTAATGTCGGGGCCATGTTAAGGGGGGCAGGGATTTCCCAGCATGCTTTGCCAGCTGAAAACGTTACTGTGTGTGTGTTATTACTGAGTTATTATACTGCTGTGTCATTGTAACTGCGTTATAATGACCCAGCAGTGTTTATAGGCAGGATTAGGGCAAGATGTATCATGTGTTGTATAACCATGATTGAAACGGAGGTCTGGGAGAATGACCTCCCCCCCTGTCTGTGCTCAGGGTTGTTGGGGTTGGGTGTGTTGAATAAAGCCTGTTCATCGCTACCATCTGCTCCTCTTCTTTGTGTGAACCTCACCTATGTCACAGTATAATCAGAGGAGTTATTGTCTAATTTGACCTTGTTGAATTTTCTTTCCCCTTTTGTTATATTATTCTGTTTCTTTTTTTAATCTTTACTTTTAATCTATCCGAAATAAAGATTCATTCATTCATTCATTCATTCATTCAGTACTTGGTCGGGGCTCCTTTTGGATTAATTACTGTATCAATGTGGCGTGGCATGGAGGTGTCAGCCTGTGGCACTGCTGAGGTGTTATGAAGGTCCAGGTTGCTTTGATAGTGACCTTCAGCTCGTCTGCATTGTTGGTCTGGTGTCTCTCATCTTCCTCTTGACAATCCTCCATAGATTCTCTATGGGGTTTAGGTCAGGAGAGTTTGCTGGCCAATCAAACACAGTGATGCCATGGTCATTAAACCAGGTTTTGATAGTTTTGGCAGTGTGTGTGGGGGGTGCCAAATCCTTCTGGAAAAAGAAATCAGCTTCTCCATAAAGCTTGTCAGCAGAGGGAAGCATAAAGTGCTCTAAAATTTCCTGGTAGACGACTGCACTGACTTTGGTCTTGATAACACACAGTGGACCAAGGTACCAGGGTGGTACTCTCTCACTTTGCTGTGTGTATCTGTTATGTGTTCAGGCCACCCATATGTACTTTATCACCTCATTATTATCATAATGTACTTTATCACCTCTTGGAGCCACTCATCAGCTGTTGTCTCAGCTCGGATACTGTCCATTTTCATCGGCGATGCTGGGATGCTGCTCACCACAGCAGCAACATGACACTCTATGTTGGTGTGGCTGTCCCCACCATGCTCCATTCCCCGCTCAGGGCTCCTGGACAGCATATCTGCCACCATCAGGGTCTTTCCTGATGCGTACTCAGCGTCTAGGTTGAACCTCATTCAATTCAATTCAATTCAATTCAATTCAACTTTATTTATATAGCACAATTTCACAACAACAGTTATCTCACAGCACTTTCAACTGTAGGGGGGACCCCCACAGTTGCAGAAAGACCCCAGCAGTTAGGCGATCCCCTGTGAGCAAGCACTTGGCGATGGTGGAGAGGAAAAACTCTGTTTTAACAGGAAGAAACCTCCAGCAGAACCAGGCTCAGGGAGGGGCAGTCATCTGCTGCGACTGGCTGGGGGTGAGGGGACAGAGAAGATGAAAAGAACAGACATGTAGAGAGCAAACAGCACGATGGGGACTCAATCTATGGGAGAGAACAAACAGATGTTAATAACCAGCAAAAGAAAAAATATTTCATTGAGAGTGAAGAAAGGAGTGAGGCCCAGTGCATTATTGGAGGTCCCCGAGCTGACTAAACCTATTAGCAGTATAACTAAGGGAGGGTTCAGAAAAACATGATCCCTCCCTAATTGTAGGCTATATCAAAAAGGAAGGTTTTAACTCTATTCTTAAAAACAGAGATCGAGTCTGACTCCCGAATCCAGATTGGCAGCTGGTTCCACAGGAGAGGAGCTTGATAACTGAAGGCTCTGTCTCCCATTGTACTTTTGGAGATTCTAGGTATTACAAGTAATCCTGCATTTTGGGAGCGTAGTGCTCTGTTAGGATAATAGGTAGTATCAGATCTTTTAAATAAAAAGGAGCATGACTGTTTAGAGTTTTGTAAGTAAGAAGAAGGATTTTAAACTTAATTCTAAACTCTATGGGAAGCCAATGAAGGGAGGCCAGAACCAGAGAGATATGATCTCTCATTCTAGTACCTGTTAAAACTCTTGCTGCAGCATTTTGGATCAGCTGAAGACTTTTTAAAGATGTTTTAGGACAACCTGATAATAGTTACAATAATCTAATCTCGAGCTAACAAACGCGTGGATCGGTTTCTTAGCATCACTCTGAGACAAGATGCTCCTAATCTTGACAATATTACTCAAATGATAAAAGGCAGTCTTAGAAACAAATTTAATATGTGAACTGAAGGACAGATCTTGATCAAAAATAATTCCAAGGTTCCTCACAGAGCTATTAAGAGAAAGAGTAACCAATCCAAACTGAAAGTTTGATTTGGAAAGGTATTTCTAAGGTTTTTTGGACCAACAAGAATGACTTCAGTCTTCTCTGAATTTAATAGCAGGAAATTACAAGTCATCCAAGCTTAGATTTCCTTAAGACAGGCTTCTAACTTGGCTAACTGATTACTAACATCTGGCTTCATTGACAGGTATAATTGTGTGTCATCTGCATAACAATGAAAATGTAAAAAAGTGCTTTCTAATAATGTTGCCTAATGGAAGCATATATAAACTAAAAAGAGTAGGGCCTAGCACAGATCCCCATGGAACTCCATGACTGAGCTTTGAGTTGAAAGAAAACTCATTATTGACATGAACAAACTGGAACCTATCAGATAAATAAGATCTAAACCACTGCAACGAAGTTCCATTAAGTCCAACATACTGTTCTTGACATAACGCACGGCTCAGGAGACACACACGCAGGCTCAGAGTGAATTCAATAGCTTTATTCAACAACAAGGATGAGTGGATGCGTGTCTGTGATATGTGGATGTACTGGTGGCGGACGTCAGGGTCAGGCACGGAAGCAGGAAACCGTACAGCCAGACAACCCTGGGGAGAGAGCACAGGGAGAAGGTGACGGGCACCAAACCAGTACAACAGATAATGAGGGATTTGTTGGCTTACTTGGCAGGGCAGGTGGCAGGCGTGCACAAGGGAGAGTCCAGAAGACAGCGACCTGACAATGCACCTGACAGCAGCAGCGAGGTGGTGATGCAGGGGCGGAGTCCGCCACCGGGAAAGATCCACCTGTGCACAGGGGAGAGACTGGAACACAAGTGGAGGTATGCTTACGTGAGAAATCTTGCTGGTTGGCGAGGGGGTTCCTCTGAAGCAAGTAGCTGAAGGGAACAGACGGCTTCAGGCCGAGGCCCAGGGCAGGGTGGCTTATATGCCACGCTGCTGACGAGGTGCAGGTGTGCGCTCAGCTGGCACTGCTAATGAGCAGCAAGTTGTAACAGTACTCCTCCCTCTAGCAGCGCCTCCTGGCGATGGTTTATCGGGGTGTTTCCGGTGAAACTCGGTGATGAGAGAGCGATCCAACATGAACGAGGGGCGAACCCATTGTCTCCATTCTGGACCATAGCCCTCCCAGTCCACCAAATACTGTAGCCCGTGACCCCGGCGTCGGGAGTCCAAGATGGTAGAGACAGTCCAAGCCGGATGGCCATCAATCATCCGAGGCGTGGGCAGCGCAGCAGGAGGAGGGCAGATGGGATCAGACACCACCGGTTTCACCTTGGAGACGTAGAAGGTGGGATGGATGCGGAGGGAGGGGGGAGTAGCAACACGCACAGCCACCGGGTTGATAATCTTGGAGACGGGGTATGGACCCATGAAACGTTTAGCCACTTCCTCCTCTCACCCTTTAGGTTAACATCTTGCGTGGATACCCAGACCGGTTGGCCTACCTGGTAGGCAGGAGCAGGTCTTCTATGCCGATCCGCCGTGGTCTTATTGCGCTCCGCCGTGCGTAAAAGCGCATTGTGCGTAGCTGTCCAAATGGAGCGGCACCGCCTGAGGTGAGCCTGAACCGTGGGGACAGCCGACTCGTTCTCCAGCGAGGGAAACAGAGGGGGATTGTAACCCAGGGACACCTTGAAGGGGGACATCCCTGTGGCTGAGGAGCAAGCGGTGTTGTGGGCGTACTCCACCCAGGCAGGGTGTTTGCTCCATGACGCAGGCTTCAAGGCGGTGACACAGCGGAGGGCAGCCTCCAGCTCCTGGTTGGTCCGTTCACACTGCCCGTTAGATTGGGGGTGATGGCCGGAGGAGAGGCTTACCTGGGCTCCTAATGCCTTGCAAAAACCCCGCCAGACGTCCGAGGTAAATTGGGGACCCCGGTCGGAAACCACGTCGACTGGTATCCCGTGCAGCCTGACCATGTGTTGGACGAGAAGATCTGCCGTCTCCAAGGCAGAAGGAAGCCCCCGTAATGGCACGAAATGGGCAGCCTTGGAGAAACGGTCGACGATGGTCAGGACAGTGTTGAAATTGTTAGAGACGGGGAGACCGGTGACGAAGTCCAATGCGATGTGCGACCAGGGCCTACCAGGAATGGGCAGGGGCTGGAGCAAACCCGCAGGGGGGGAGTTGCCGGTCTTACTGGTGGCACAGATGGGGCAGGCCCGGGCGTAGCGGGCAGCGTCCTTGCGCAATCCCGGCCACCAGAAGGAGCGTTGGAGCAGGTCAATCATTCGGGAGGTCCCAGGATGGCAGGCTAGCTTGGACGTGTGAAGCCAATGGATGACCTCCCCCCAAACGGAAGACGGAACGAAGAGCCTCCCCTCCGGTCCACCGCCCAGGTCCGGCTCCGATTCCTGTGCCTTCCAAACCTTATCCTCGATCTCCCAGGTAACGGCTCCCACGATGCACAACCTGGGCAGGATGGTATGTACAGCGCCCTCCGAGTCTTCAGGGGCGAATTGCCTGGAGAGGGCGTCAGGGAGTCCGTTCTTGGAGCCCGGCCTGAATTCAATTCAATTCAATTCAACTTTATTTATATAGCGCCATTTCACAACAACAGTCATCTCATAGCACTATCAACTGTAGGGAGGACCCCCACAGTTGCAGAAAGACCCCAGCAATCAGGCGATCCCCTGTGAGCAAGCACTTGGCGACGGTGGAGAGGAAAAACTCCCTTTT
The DNA here is from genome assembly GCA_020510985.1 of Pholidichthys leucotaenia. Classification (NCBI taxonomy): domain Eukaryota; kingdom Metazoa; phylum Chordata; class Actinopteri; order Cichliformes; family Pholidichthyidae; genus Pholidichthys; species Pholidichthys leucotaenia. The sequence continues at coordinate 406,013,891 of CM035844.1, read as the reverse complement.
AACAGGAAGAAACCTCCAGCAGAACCAGGCTCAGGGAGGGGCAGTCATCTGCTGCGACTGGCTGGGGGGTGAGGGGATAGAGAAGAAGAAAAGAACAGACATGTAGAGAGCAAACAGCACGATGGGGACTCAATCTATGGGAGAGAACAAACAAATGTTAATGACCAGCAAAAAAAAAAAATATTTCATAGAGAGTGAGGAAAGGAGTGAGGCCCAGTGCATTACTGGAGGTCCCCCGGCTGACTAAACCTATTAGCAGCATAACTAAGGGAGGGTTCAGAAAACACATGATCCCTCCCTAATTGTAGGCTATATCAAAAAGGTAGGTTTTAGCCCTATTCTTAAAAACAGAGATCGAGTCTGACTCCCGAATCCAGATTGGCAGCTGATTCCACAGGAGAGGAGCTTGATAACTGAAGGCTCTGCCTCCCATTGTACTTTTGGAGATTCTAGGTATTACAAGTAAACCTGCATTTTGGGAGCGTAGTGCTCTGTTAGGATGATACGGTAGTATCAGATCTTTTAAATAAAAAGGAGCCTGATTGTTTAGAGCTTTGTAAGTAAGAAGAAGGATTTTAAACTTAATTCTAAACTCTATGGGAAGCCAATGAAGGGAGGCCAGAACCGGAGAGATATGATCTCTCTTTCTAGTACCTGTTAAAACTCTTGCTGCAGCATTTTGGATCAGCTGAAGACTTTTTAAAGATGTTTTAGGACAACCTGATAATAAAGAATTACAATAATCTAATCTCGAGCTAACAAAAGCGTGGATCAGCTTCTCAGCATCACTCTGAGACAAGATGCTCCTAATCTTGGCAATATTACGCAAATGATAGAAGGCAGTCTTAGAAACAAATTTAATATGTGAATTGAAGGACAAATCCTGATCAAAAATAACTCCAAGGTTCCTCACAGAGCTATTAAGAGAAAGAGTAACTGCATCCAAACTGAAAGTTTGATTTGGAAAGGAATTTCTAAGGTTTTTTGGACCAACAAGAATGACTTCAGTCTTATCTGAATTTAATAGCAGGAAATTACAAGTCATCCAAACTTTGATTTCCTTAAGACAGGCTTCTAACTTGGCTAATTGATTAGTATCATCTGGCTTCATTGACAGGTATAATTGTGTGTCATCTGCATAACAGTGAAAATGTATACAGTGCTTTCTAATAATGTTGCCTAATGGAAGCATATATAAACTAAAAAGAGTAGGGCCAAGCACAGATCCCTGTGGAACTCCATGACTAAGCTTTGAGCTGAGAGAAAACTCATCATGAATGTGATGGTGAAACGGAATCTTGCAAAAAACAGGGACCAACGGGCCTGGCGGGCGTTCAGACGCTTGGCAGTTCTTAAATATTCCAGATTCTTGTGATCCGTTAACACCACGAAGGGTAGGACGGCCCCCTCCAGCCAGTGACGCCACTCCTGAAGCACGAGCTTGATGGCAAGAAGCTCCCTGTCCCCCACGTCGTAATTGCGTTCCGCAGGGGACAAGCGCTGGGAGAAGAAGGCGCAAGGCCGTTTGACCCCATCAGCAGGTGACCGCTGAGACAGCACCGCCCCCACCCCCGTATCCGAGGCGTCGACCTCCACGATGCACTGCAAAGAGGGATCGACCTGGCTGAGGACCCGGGAGGATGAAAACTCCGCCTTCAGCGCCTGGAAGGCCGCCGCGGCCTCATCAGTCCACTGGAACCGGGTTTTAGGGGAGGTGAGACGGGTCAGAGGGCCGACGATGGCTCCAAAGTTGGGCACAAAGCGGCGGTAGAAGTTGGCAAAGCCGACGAATTGTTGCACCTGCTTTCTAGACGTGGGAGTCGGCCAATCTACCACCGCTTTAATTTTAGCTGGGTCCGGGTGCACCTGGTCATGGGAGATGACAAACCCGAGAAATGACGTCTTCTTGGCATAGAACTCGCACTTCTCCGCCTTCACGTACAACCGATTCTCCAGTAACCTCTGAAGGACCCGTCTCACATGCACCTGGTGCTCATCCCTGGACTTGGAGAAGATGAGAATATCATCCAGGTAGACGAACACAAACAGGCCGATGAAGTCCCGGAGAACGTCATTTATCAGGCGCTGAAAGATGGCTGGAGCATTGGTTAACCCGAACGGCATGACCAGGTATTCAAAGTGGCCGTTCGGGGTACAGAAGGCTGTTTTCCATTCATCTCCCTCCCGGATCCGGACGAGGTGGTACGCGCTGCGGAGATCCAGCTTAGTAAACCAGGTCGCCCCCTGGAGGGAGTGGAAGGCAGTGTCCATCAGGGGCAGGGTGTAACGGTCCTTCTCCGTGATGTCATTAAGGGCTCGGAAGTCGATGCATGGACGAAGAGAGCCATCCTTCTTGCCCACGAAGAAGAACCCTGCACCTAATGGAGATGATGATGGGCGAATAATACCTGCACTGAGAGATTCCTTAAGGTAAGAGTTCATGGCCTCCTTCTCCGGCGCTGACAGGCTGTAGAGACGTCCCGAGGGGAGAGGCGCCCCCTGGCGGAGGTTTATGGCGCAATCGTAAGGCCTGTGTGGAGGAAGGGACATTGCCTTGGACTTACTAAAGACTGCGCCCAGGTCGTGAAACTCCGCGGGCACCAAGGAGAGGTCCAGGGACGTGGCATCCTTGACCACGGGAGGAGAGGATGGCGAGCAGGCAGCGGATTGGAGGCAGGTGCTCATACAAAAGGTACTCCAGGCTGTCACCTTTCCGGTCTTCCAATCCAGGACGGGGTTATGGAGACGGAGCCACGGATAACCCAGGATCACTGGAGACACTGAAGAAGGCAAGATGTAGAAGGAGATCTCCTCCCGGTGATTTCCAGAGACGATGACAGAGACGGGGTTTGTCCGGTGGGTCACCTTCCCCAGAGATGCACAGGAGAGATTGATGAGGGTGAGAGGAGTTTTTAGGGGCTGGCAACGGATGCCCAATCGGGTTGCCAGGCTTTGTGAAATGAAGCTGCCTTCCGTGCCTGAGTCCACCAGTGCATGAGTGAGATGCCCTGTGATGTTGTGGCAGAAACGGATGGGCAGCGACAAATGAGTGAGGGGAGTTGACCGGTTAGCGTCCGCAAGGCCCCCTACAGTGACTCGCGGACCTCCCCGTTTGGCTTCTCCGGGCATTGCTCCACCGTGTGCTGGTCGTCTCCGCAATACATGCAGAGACCCAGCTCACGTCGGCGTTGTCTCTCCGCTAGGGGGAGCTTTGCCCGGCCCGTCACCATTGGCTCCGACTCCTCGAGAACCTCCAGTGGTGGTAACGCCAGGGGGCGAGCTTGAAGCCGGCGTGACGAGACCCCCCGTGAGCGAGAAGGCAGCTTCCGTTCTGAGGCGCGCTCGCGCAACCGGTTGTCCAAGCTGATTGTGAGTGAAATTAGCTCCGCCAATGTTTCAGGGATGTCCCGACCAGCCAGTTCATCCCTCAGACCAGAGTTTAAACTGCGGAGGAAGATGCGGCAGAGGGCTCGTTCCTCCCAGCCAACCTCCTCCGCTGTAACCCGGAAGTCAATGGCATAGTCCGCGGCCGATCGGCTCCCCTACTGAAGGCTGAGGAGGCGATCGGTCAGGACACTCTCCATACGGGAGTGATCAAAGGCTTCCAGAAAATGTTTAACGAACTGGCCAGAGGTGAGAGTGGCATAACCGGGCCTCGCCATTACAGCATAAGCCCAGGTGAGTGCCCGACGCTCCAGGAGGTTTCCTATATAGCCAATTCGACTATGGTCTGAGGGGAAGTCCCCGGGGACGCGCAGAAACACCGACTCACATTGCATGATTAATCCCCGTGCTCCACCGAGCTTACCGCTAAAGCGGCGGGGGTAGGAATGGGTGTGAGTCGGGCTGGGACACCCGGGACTGACTGGGCGGCCGCTGAAGCAGCGGGAGCTGCACCTCCCTGACGAGCCGGGGGGAACGGCTGTCGGGGGTCCAGGCGGTCTAACCGGTCAGTTATTAGAGTCAATTGATTGAGTATCACTTGTTGCTGATGAGCTATTAAATCCACCCGAGCCTCGAGGGGGGAAAATCGGCATGTGAGCCCGCTGTCCGCCGAGCCGCTCTGCTGAAGCCGTACTGACATAACGCACGGCTCAGGAGACACACACGCAGGCTCAGAGTGAATTCAATAGCTTTATTCAACAACAAGGATGAGTGGATGCGTGTCTGTGATATGTGGATGTACTGGTGGCAGACGTCAGCGTCAGGCATGGAGGCAGGAAACCATACAGCCAGACAACCCTGGGGATAGAGCACAGGGAGAAGGTGACGGGCACCAAACCAGTACAACAGGTAATGAGGGATTTGTTGGCTTACTTGGCAGGGCAGGTGGCAGGCGTGCACAAGGGAGAGTCCAGAAGACAGCGACCTGACGATGCACCTGACAGCAGCAGCGAGGTGGTGATGCAGGGGCGGAGTCCGCCGCCGGGAAAGATCCACCTGTGCACAGGGGAGAGACTGGAACACAAGTGGAGGTATACTTACGCGAGAAATCTTGCTGGTTGGCGAGGGGGTTCCTCTGAAGCAAGTAGCCGAAAGGAACAGACTGCTTCAGGCCGAGGCCCAGGGCAGGGTGGCTTATATGCCACGCTGCTGACAAGGTGCAGGTGTGCGCTCAGCTGGCGCTGCTAATGAGCGGCGAGTTGTAACAGTTCTAATCTATCAAGTAGAATATTATGATCAATAGTATCAAAAGCTGCACTAAGGTCTAAAAGGACAAGTACAGAAACCAGTCCATTATCAGATGTGATAAGGAGGTCGTTAGTGACCTTCGCTAAGGCTGTTTCAGTACTATGATGGATTCTAAACCCAGATTGAAACTCTTCAAGTAAACCATTTCCCTGCAGGTGGTCAAATAATTGTGTAGCAACAACTCTTTCTAAGATTTTTGAAATGAAAGGGAGATTAGAGATTGGTCTATAGTTAGCTAAAGCTCCTGGATCTAGCGTTGGCTTTTTGAGTAAGGGTTTTTTTTGTTTTGTTTTTTGGGGTTTTTTTCTCCCCCTTATTGTCATTCAACCGTACAACCAATCATGTACAGCAGAACGAGATTGTGCTTTACCTATCTACAGTGTAAATCACACACACCCCAAGTGCAGAATCAGAGGGCCGCTGCCATGCAAGGCGCCGCCACAGAGTTCCCTCCTCCATTCCATTTATTGCTGAGCACCAAGCTGGACGGCAGGAAGTTCCACTTTTATATGGTCTTTGGCATGACCCGGCCGGGATTTGAACCCCTGCCTCCCGGGTGTGGGGCGGATGCTCTACCAACTGAGCCACCACTCCGGTAAATTACAGGCGTTTAATTACAGGTTTAATTACAGGCGTTTTAAAAGCCTGCGGTACATGGCCTAAAGTTAATGAAGAATTGATTATATGAAGAATAAAGCTACCAATAAGTGGGAAGACTTCTTTAAATAACCTGGTAGGAATAGGGTCTAAAAGACAAGTTGAAGGTTTGGATGAGGAAACTATTTTGTCTAACTCACAAAGGTCAATTGGAGTAAACTCATCAAGACAGACATCAATTGAAGGAGTTGAAGTAGTTACAGTATTTAAGTTAACGGTGGGAAGAATCTGACTGATTTTTTCTCTAATGGATGAAATTTTATTATTGAAAAAGTTCATAAAGTCCTGACTAGTAAGCTCTAAGGGAATGCTAGGATTGACAGAGTCCTGACTCTTTGTCAGCCTGGCTACAGTACTGAAAAGAAACCTGGGATTATTCTTGTTCTCTTCTATTAATGCAGAATAATAACTCGTTCTAGCTTTTCTTAGAGATTTTTTATAAATTAAAAGATGATTTCTCCAAGCTAAATAGATTTCATCTAAATTAGAGGAGCACCATTTTCTTTCTAACTGACGAGTCTTCTGTTTTAAGCTACGAGTTTCTGTGTTGAACCAAGGAGTTAGAAATCTCTGATTAGACTTTTTCTTTTTTAAGGGGGCCACCAAGTCTAGAGCCTGATGCAGAGAAGCTGTAACACTATCCACCATGTTATCAATTACAGAAGGAGCAAGCTGTCTATAGCTTATTTCCGTTGTGTTGACTCATGGCATAGAGGAAACAATCTGCATAAATTTGGTAACAGCATCATCTGAGAGGCATCTACTGTAATAATATTTTTCTTTAGGAGCCAAATAGTCAGAAATAGTAAAATCAAAAGTTAACAGACAATGGTCTGACAGTACAGGGTTATGAGGAGACACTACCAGATTTTCTATTTCTATGCCATATGTCAGAACAAGGTCCAACGTATGGTGGAGATAATGAGTAGAATTTCCTACTTTCTGAGAAAACCCAATCGAGTCTAATATTGAATTAAATGCCACATTAAGGCAGTCACTATCTACATCCACATGTATATTAAAGTCCCCTACTATAATTATTCTATCTGATTTCAGCACTAAATCAGCTAAGAATTCAGCAAATTCGGATAAAAATTCTGAGTAGGTTGATGGAGGATGATAAACTATGGCAAATAAAAATTGGATTTAGCCTAAAATTGCTAAAGTACCCAATACTGAGGACCAGGCTCTCAAAGGAATTATAACATGTTTTTTGCTTTACATTAACTAGTAATTTGGAATGGTAAATTGTTGCTACTCCTCCTCCACGACCAGAACTTCTGGGATTATGACAGTTTAAATAACCAGAGGGAGTTGATTCATTTAAAGCAACATAATCCTCTTGCCCTAACCAAGTCTCTGTAAAGGATATTAAATCAATCTGATGATCAATTAACAGATCATGGACTATCAGAGACTTGGGAGTTAGAGACCTAATATTTAACAAACCGCATTTAATTTTTAAATTATGAGGAGGAACAGAGGCCAAATCATTCAGTTTAGAGGCTACATGTTTAATTTAAGTTTTACTAACTTTTTGTTTAATCACTTTGGGATGCTTATACATTATATTTTTATTTACTTTGGAGGGAGCAGACAATGATTCTCTGATGGGGAAGACAGGGGCTAAGTTGAGGGGTGGCGGATGAAGAGGAGCTGCAGAGAGGCGTGTAAGACTGCGACTCTGCTTCCTGGTCCCAACTCTGAGTTGTCAAGATTTTGGAAATTTGGATAAAAAAGATGCCAGATTGTTAGATAAATGAGACGCACCATCCAAAGTGGGATGGACGCTGTCTCGTCTCATAAGACCAGGTTTTCCCCAAAATGAGCTCCAATTGTCAATGTAGCCCACGTTGTTTGCAGGACACCACACAGACAGCCAGCGGTTGAAGGAGGGCAAGCCGCTAAACATGTCATCACTGGTCAGATTGGGGAGGGGCCCAGAGAATACTACAGAATCCAACATTGTTTTGGCAAAGTCACACACTGATTCTACATTAAGTTTCGTGACTTCCGACTGCCAGAGATGGATGTCATTAACCCTTTAAGGTCCGCACCAAGAAAGAAGCAATGGAAAAATTTTTTCTTTGCATTTTTTACTCACTTAGGATAGCATTAACAACGATCAACTGTTTTTCCGAAATCAGACCCCACAGTTTTTTTAGATATAGGCCTCTACCAAACGGTTGAGAGGTCTGTTCATAGTAAAAGTATTATATACCTTTAAATGCATATGTAGAGGGTTGGAAATAGTTAATAGTTATGTAAGAGGTGAAAAAGACATTTGGATAAGAAAATTTAAAAAAAAACAGGCACCCCTACAATTTTATGTTATTCCTTAATTGTTTATTTTTCTACAATGCATTTGTAATCCACCTGGTTCCATTATAACTCATGTGAGTTGAGTGCAGTTCCATACGCCGACCAATAGATGGCACATGTTGCACAGTGATGGAGGGTAGACTCACGCACTGGAGTACGAAGAATAAACTCCTTGTGTGAAATAACGAAACATGTTCTGCCGATTCTCTATCACAGGTTGGAGAGTTAACTTCCACATGCACGTTTCCTCCTCCTGGACCGCTACCCAGGGGAGCAACAATTTTGGGGGCTCATCCGGGATTAGCGCCACCTACTGGTCTGGCACTAATCATTGAAGAACCAAGGGATGCTGACCACCTGTTCCTGAGCCATTGACCTAAGCGACTGACTACAGGAGACCACAGCCATGTCTGCTCCACATGACCTGAGATGGGAAATCCAGCAAGAGCTTCGCCAGCTGACCATTGCCCGCTGCAGAAACGTTCTTTACAAGCTGGCTGAGTCGTTCAAGGATGAGGTGGGAGAAGATTTGCCAGGCGCAGAATCGACCGAAGTGGAACTCTTCGACTTCATTGTTGACTCGCTGAGAAGTCCACAACTGAAGAGCCTTAAGGACAAGGGGATGTCTCGCCTGCTTGCTTTCCGTGACCTCATCATTGAACTACAACGGCCCACAGCAGCTGGAGAAGTGGATGCAGAGGTGACACCCGACGATGATCCGGTCATAGTGGTTCCTGTGACCACTGGAGCTGCAGCACCATCAGGGAAGAACCATCCAACATCACCATCTGTAGTTCCTGACCCAGGGTTAGTCAGACTGACTGAACTTACGTCACTGTTGCCACGTAGAGAGTACAAGATTTATGGTGGTCAAATCTCTGATTTTGATTCTGACTTGAGTTACAATAACTTGTGCAAACAGCTTGATGAAGGGCTAAATGAAGGGTTCACAGAGGCTGAGGTTATCAGAACGGTGTTTAAGATAATTAAGCCTGGTACCTTTAAAGATATGCTTGTAACCAAAGATAGCCTTACTGTAGTTGAGTTAAAACGTTTCTTAAGGACACATCTACGTGAGAAAAGCAGCACTGAATTATTTCAGGAGCTGAGTAATGCTAAGCAAAATGACAAAGAAACACCACAACAGTTTATGTATAGACTAATGGGGCTAAAACAGTGTGTGCTGATTACAACTAAAAACAGTAGTGGGTTTCATTATGACAACGAGTTGGTACAAGGTGTGTTTATCCATTCATTGTATCAGGGTTTGAATGAAAAATACTCTTATGTCAGGAGAGACCTTAAACCTCACATCTCAAACACCAGTGTCACAGATGACTCCATCCTGGAGCTCATAGCAAATTCTGTTAGTGAAGAGACAGAGAGATTAAGTAGGTTGGGACAAAGTCATAAACAGAAAGTCACCAGTGTTAATGCGGCACAGGTAGAGACAGATCAAAGCTCTATTAAAATGCACACTGAAGTCCAAGCTAATCGTGTAGCTATCCAGGAGCTGACGGCACAGGTCTCCTCCCTAACCAAGAGTTTAGAAAAGGCCCTAACCCCAATGGTAAATACAGTAAACACCAGTCCCACAGCACCTGTCCCTAAACAGCCAGCACTGAAACCTGCAGTGAAAGGAAAGTGCCAAAAGTGTACCGCCCAAGAGACTGAGCGCTGCGCACACTGTTTTCGATGTGGAGAGGAGGGGCACAGAGCAATAGGTTGCCTTCAGAAAAGCAATGTGTCGGGAAACTGGAGGAGGTCGCTGGGGAGGGACCACCAGTGACTGAACCACCAGCAGAGTCCCACAACACTAAAAGACGGAATTCCAAACAGACTACTGCCAAGTCCCAAAAGTCACCCAACACAAAGCGTGTGGCACAGCTCATTGGCGCTAGGTGTATGATCAGTTGCCAGTTAAATGGAGTAAACTTACAGATGTTATTGGACAGTGGGGCACAAGTAAGCATTGTTGAAAAGTCATGGGTACAAGCAGCCTTACCAAATGTGAAAATACAGCCACTCGAGAGCCTACTCCCAGGCCATCCACTCGAAATCACCGCAGCCAATGGAACGGATGTTCCGTTCGAGGGGTGGATAGATGTCCTGCTCGAGATCACAAGTTCACAGTATGGTTCTGTATCCTTGTATGTTCCAATGCTTGTCAGTCAGCAGCGTTTAAGCACTCCGCTGCTGGGCTTTAATGTGATCCAAGAGATAATAATGGCAAACGGTGAACAAAGTGACGATATTAGCTTAGTGGGCTTACTGTCAGAGACCTTAAAGGTCCAGAAAGGTAATGTTGAATCACTCATCTCTGTTGTCCACGCCAAGTCAATAGAAAATGAACCAGAAAGTCCAGTGGTGAGAGTTGGGAAAAAAGGACTCACTGTTCACAGTAGCCAAATCTGTATGGTAAAATGTCACATCAGAGCATTCCCTGGAGGAGGAGAAATGTTGTTCGAGCCAGCTGTGAAATGTAACTTACCGGATGGGTTGGAGTTATTCCCAGCTCTTATTGATGTACCCGCTGGTGCTTCAAAAACTGTCAAAATCCCAATCCAAAACTCAACAAAGCACAACATTTTTCTAAATCCAAAGACTGTTTTAGGACTTATTTCAGAGATCACTGAATACAAACCTGTAAATGTTTGTTCCAGTGCTGAAAATGCAACCAAAACTACAGACAAGCCATTTTGTCACTCTGCTCAAGTGACATGTGACAGTCAAGGTGAGGGTGAAGAAACATTAAGCACTGCTCCCTCACACCTGAGATGGCACCCTAATGTCAATTTAGACCATCTCTCAGAGGGTGATCGGGAGGTGGTTCGGCAGATGCTCTATGAACAGTCTGATGTGTTTGCTCATGATGAAGGAGACATTGGATGTATTCCTGGACTACAGCTAAAAATCAACACCACTGACAACACACCCGTGCAGAAAAGTTACAACTCCATTCCAAGACCACTGTATAAAGAGGTGAAGGAGTATGTTCAAAACCTTTTAAGCAGGGGCTGGATCAGGAAATCAGTGTCAAACAACTCGTCGCCAGTAGTGTGTGTGCGTAAAAAGGACAATACTTTGCGCTTGTGTGTTGATTTTCGTGAGCTGAACTGAAAAACCATATCTGACAGGCATCCGTTACCACGGATACAAGATCTACTGGACAGTCTTGGGGGTAACTCCTGGTTTTCCATATTGGATCAGGGAAGTGCCTACCATCAGGGTTTTGTAAGTGAGGAGTCAAGACATTTAACTGCTTTTAGCACACCCTGGGGACTATACGAGTGGGTGCGGGTTCCATTTGGGTTGTCAAACGCACCGGCCGCATTCCAAAGGTGTATGGAGGAGGTGTTAGAAGGGATCAGAGACGAGTGTTGCGTGCCTTACTTGGACGATGTACTGTGTTACTCCAAAACCTTTGATGAGCACGTAGAACACCTTAAACAGGTTTTGTGCAAAATGCGACAACACGGCATAAAACTTCGGCCAGCCAAATGTGAACTGTTCAAAATCCAAGTACGCTACCTGGGTAGGCTAGTGTCGGGAGAAGGAGTCCAGATTGACCCAAAAGACTTGGATGCTGTGTTCGCTCTGAAAGACAAGAACCCTCGCACAGTCAGAGAACTCAGAACGTTACTGGGTTTTCTCAGTTATTACCGATCATTTATTCAAGATTTTTCACGTCTGGCGAGACCCTTGTTTGAACTCCTCCAGAGCACTAATGAAACAAGCAATGACAATAAACCAGCACCAAAAAGGAGTAAAGGACAAACAAAGAAAGGAGACAGAAACCAGCTTCCTTCTCGCACACCAATAATATGGACCAGTGAACATCAGGAAGTTGTGTCAAGATTTGTGGACATTCTGACTAATCCTCCCATTCTAGCCTATCCCAATTTGGACCTTCCATTTGTATTGCATACAGATGTGTCAAACAAAGGCCTGGGAGCCGTCTTGTATCAAAAACAAGAAAACAAACTTAAGGTGATTGGCTATGGATCCAGAACTCTCACACCGGCCGAGAAGAATTATCACTTACATTCCGGTAAACTAGAGTTTCTAGCTCTCAAGTGGGCCATCTGCGACAAATTCCGTGACTATCTGTATTATGCACCGACTTTTACTGTCTATACAGATAACAATCCTTTAACCTATGTCCTCAGTTCAGCCAGGTTGAATGCAGTGGGTCATAGGTGGGTCGGGAAGTTGGCTGACTTCCATTTTGATATCAAGTATAGGCCAGGGAAAAGGAATGCAGATGCAGATATGTTGTCCAGACACCCATTAGATCTGCAAGAGCAAATGAATGAGTTCACAGAGACAGTTTTACCGGAAGTAGTGTCCGCAGTGTGGCAAGGGAGCAAGGCAGCACAAAACAGTGATGTGCCATGGATAGCTGCGTTACAACTGAGTTCTAATGACAACAATGTGCCAACTGACAGTGTTTTGAGCATGACGCTTAAAGACATCAATGCTGCTCAACAAGACGATGAGTCAATTAGAGAAGTAATCTCACTCAAACTCAAAGGATGGACACCAAGCGATAAAGATAGACGGACAATGAGTAAACGGACACGGAGACTACTGTATGAGTGGAACAAGTTGGAAGTTGACAATGGATTATTGTACAGAAAGACAGAGCACAGCAAACAACTTGTCCTACCTGAACAGCTAAAGCCGATGGTGTTAAAGAGTTTACACAATGACATGGGTCACATAGGGTGTGATAAGGTGATACATCTGGCCCGTGAGCGTTTCTATTGGCCATGTATGCAACAAGATGTTGAAGATTATGTAACAAAAAAATGTCCGTGCATCAAACAAAAACGCCCAAATGTTCCCCAGAGAGCTCCAATGGGCTCTATCACAACCAGTGCTCCCTTTGAGTTAATCTCCATCGACTACTTACACCTTGAGCCAAGTAAAGGAGGGTATGAGTACATCCTCGTACTAGTGGACCATTTCACTCGTTCCGCACAGGCATACCCTACAAGGAATAAATCAGGCAAAACAGCTGCAGAAAAGATATTTCAGGATTTTATTCCTCGTTTCGGGTACCCTGAGAAGTTGCATCACGATCAGGGACGTGAGTTTGAAAACAGTCTCTTCCACAGATTACAACAACTGTCTGGAATTTCTCACTCACGAACCACTCCATACCATCCGCAGGGCAACCCCGTGGAGCGCCTGAATCGTACACTACTCCAAATGGGCTGCACGGTGGCGCAGTGGTTTAGCACAGTTTTACCCTCGGCCGGGGGACCGCGGGGATCATGAGATCGTGGGTTCGATCCCAGCCCCCGACCAACAGTGAGCTGTGTGGAGTTTGCATGTTCTCCCCGTGTTGCGCGGGTTTACTCCGGGATTTCTCCGGTTTCCTCCCGCACACCAAAAACATGTAGGTTTAGGGCGCTTGCGCACGCAGCGACCAGCAGCCGGTGGCTTGTCACCAGACTGCAAACCAAGTCTACCTACGGGTACAAATAAGTAACAAAAAAAAAAAAATGCTTCGTACCCTACAGGAAGAGAAAAAAAGTGAATGGAAGGATCACCTACCCCAAATTGTACATGCTTACAATTGTACAAGACACGAGTCAACAGGCTATTCTCCATTTTTCCTCTTATATGGCAGAGTCCCAAGGTTGCCTGTAGATCTACTATTGAACCAGACAAAAGACACTGACACACACAGCCATCAAACCTACGCTAAAAAATGGGCTGATAGGATGCGTGTTGCTTACAAAATCGCTGCAGAAAACAGTCAAAAGTCTTCAGATAAAGGCAAAAAGCAGTACGACAAACGCTTAAAAGGTGTCACACTCCAACCAGGCGACAGGGTGTTGGTCAGAAACCTCTCTGAAAGAGGAGGCCCAGGGAAACTGCGCGCTTACTGGGAGTCAGCAGTACATCGCGTAGTTGAGAGAGTGGGAGATGGACCAGTCTATAAAGTACAAGCAGAGAGAGGCAGCCAAGTGATGCGAGTGTTACACAGAAACCTGCTGTTCCCTGTAAATGACTTGCCTTTAGAAGAAGAACTGCCTGCAAAAGAAAAGACAAAACAGAAACGGAAGAAGAGGACAGAGACAAATCCTAACAGTGACAACACAGACAATGACAGCTCGGAGGAAGAAGAGGAAAATACTTACCGCTACAACCTCCGTAGCCAAATCCCATGTTACAGACCCGTAAATCGTCAGCAAAATGCCTCAAATCTCCCAGACCAAAACACTCAGCAACCAGTACCTGTCATGCCAGAGCAAAATCCTCAAAATCAGAAAAGGCTTCGAGCGACAGCTAGAGAGTTCTGCCCACCAGTAAGGCAGGAACCGGTCCCCGTTCAGCGGGATGCTGAGGAGCAAATGGATGGACCAGCTTTGCTGCAGGAAGACCGTCAAGGACAAGTGGAGGTGATGGATAGAGAACAGGAGGAACTGAGAAGGTCACAGCGGAGAGCAAGGCCAGTAGAGAGACTGACCTACGACGTCCTGGGACAGCCATCGTACCAGCCTTGGACTGCAGACGTAAGACCTGTCCTACTCCCTACCCCTGTGCCGCTAACTCAAAACTATATGCCATTCCACTACCTCACCCAACCTCAGTCCCATGGTTATAATTGGTACACTCTCATGCATTAAGTCACCCTAGAACATGAAATGTCGGGAGACATTTATTTGAAGTGGGGGAGAGTGTAGAGGGTTGGAAATAGTTAATAGTTATGTAAGAGGTGAAAAAGACATTTGGATAAGAAAATTTAAAAAAAAACAGGCACCCCTACAATTTTATGTTATTCCTTAATTGTTTATTTTTCTACAATGCATTTGTAATCCACCTGGTTCCATTATAACTCATGTGAGTTGAGTGCAGTTCCATACGCCGACCAATAGATGGTGCATGTCGCACAGTGATGGAGGGTAGACTCACGCACTGGAGTACGAAGAATAAACTCCTTGTGTGAAATAACGAAACGTGTTCTGCCGATTCTCTATCACAGGTTGGAGAGTTAACTTCCACATGCACGTTTCCTCCTCCTGGGCCGCTACCCAGGGGAGCAACACATACAAAAAACATTGAGAACATGTCAAATAAATTGCTAATTTTCTTAGAATTTGCTCATGGGTTAGGGTTAGGGTTAGGGACTGCTCAAACACACAGTGCCATCTAGAGGATTTTTTTAGTATAGCGCAACTAAACCAAGTGGCAGAGATGGCTCATTCAGGTTGCGTTAAGCTCAATGCATTATTCAATGAGATATTGTGACTCAAAGTGTGGTCGACCAAACGGTTGCGCAGAACCTTAAAGGGTTAATGCCGGCATGGATAACAATTGTGGAGTATTTACAGTTACTTTTAGCCAGCATTTTCAAATTTGACTCGATGTCGCCTGCTCTGGCCCCAGGAATGCATTGGACTATGGCCGCTGGAGTCTCTAGGTTCACGTTTCTGACTACAGAGTCGCCAATGATCAGAGTTTTTTCCTCAGTGGGTGTGTCACTGAGTGGGGAAAAATGATTAGAAACATGAACAGGTTGGTGGTGAACCGGGGCTTTGCGACTAGGCTTCCTTCTCACTGTCACCCACCCAGTCTCCTCGCTGCTGAGGAGGGCCGGAGGACCGCTAACGGGGCCTATGCTAGTGAGCTCCACTGCAGCTAAGGGACGTCCGTCGAGAGTAACTGGCGCAGACGGTGTTTCAATGCAGTGGAGCCGGGATTCCAAATCAGACAACCTCGCCTCGAGCGCCTCAAAAAGACAACATTTATTACATTTACCGTTATCACTAAAAGAGGCAGAGGTGTAGCTAAACATCTGACAGAGAGAGCACACCAGAGGAGGAGAGGAAGGAGAGCTAGTAGCCATAGCTAGTGGCTAACCCAAAGCTAACAAAAACACAGATGAAAGGTGAAGAGAAGGCTAAAGAGGGTGATTAGGTGACATGGAGTGCACACACAGGTGCAAGAGGCTTGATAAACAGAAATGAGAACTAACGGTAGATGGAAAAAAGTGGTTAAAATACAATTAAAAGCAAAAACCTCAGGAGAATGAGGAGAGCTAACCACACAGACAGACAGCAATACAGGAAGTGACGATATGTTACCACAAGTGACGTTACCCAACCGCATGCATGAGATGCATGAGAAGCCTCTGGCAGCGGATTGGTGTGTTGTCAAGATCTTGAGTGTTTATTAGTAGTATTAGAGGTTTGGGATCTGTAACCAGTTTAAATGCAGGGAGGCCATAGAGGTATTTTTCAAACCTCTCACATGCCTATACAGACGCAAAACATTCATTTTCAGACTGAGTGTATTTTTCTTTGGCCTCACTGAGTCGCCTTGAGCAAAATGCAACAGGTTTCCAGTCTTTACCATGAAGCTGTAACAGGATGCCTCCGATCCATAACTGCTAGCATCGGCTGAGACCACTGTGCTTTTGTTAGCATCATAATATGGTAAGGTAGGTGATGTTGTGAGGAGCTCTTTAATTTTGTCAAAGGCCACCTGCTGTGCGTGACCCCACGTTCACACTGACCTTAATTTAAGCAGTTCATACAGTGGATGGCCCACAGTGGCGAGGTCAGGGATGTATTTTCCCAAATAATTTATCATGCTAAGGGCTCTCTTTAGCCATGATGTCATTGGCTACCGTCCAATCCAGCTCCTCTTTTACTGCGTTTAACATTGAATGGGGACTCTGCGTGCTGTGTTCACTGCATGGGGCTGAACAGTTTCTTGTAGTGCTATTTTGACAGGTTGTGTTTTCAACAGGCCAAACTCCTGCTTGCTGCTGCTATTGACTTCATTCACACATTTTATCAGTCCCATTGCCGTGGATGCTGGCCAGCTGAGAAGGTTGTTCATGCTTTCACCTCGGATAACATACATTCTCAATGTGTATGTTTTCCCTTGGTAGCTGGTTTGTGTTATAAACTGCCCCAAACAGTTCAAACCATCCCCAGGGCCGCTGAGTACTTTCTTTGCCCTGTAGAAGACTCTTTTTGGCTCCAGTGTTTTATACACAGTCTCACTTAATATTGTGAAGTTGTGAGGGTTCACACAAGAAAGGAGAGATGACTGACGAAACAGGCTTTATTTATACACACCCACTCAACACAGACAGGAGGGAGGTCATTCACACAGACCCACTTACAGTCACACAAACACATGATCGATCACTGCTCTAACTGGTCTTATAACACTGCTGTGTCATAATGACACAGCAATAACACTTAGATCATACAAATAATAACACTCTTTGAAACCTCCGCGGCCCAAGCATGCCGGGAGAATCCCCGCCCCCTTAACACAGCCCCGACGTTACACTGTCCCCCCCAGACTGGTTTCTGTCCCCAGAATAATAAAGTCCAGCTCAAAAGTCCAACACAAATCTGTCCAGGTGTTGGGGCGGCCGCCGTTGTCAGCGACCAGTACGTACAGGCCCGCTAGTGTCCATCTGTGCATCAGCCGGAGTATCTGGTCAGGATGAAGGCCCTGGCTCGACCACCCGTGGGGCAAATGGCTGGTACGGGGCGAGACGGTCGCGGTGGAGTACCACAACCCGGTCTCTTTTCTGCAGCCCCACCCTGTACACTACATCCGACAGTTGCTGTAGGATCTCGCACGGTCCCAACCAATGGCTCGCCAGTTTTGGTGACAGTCCCCTTTTTCGCTCTGGGCAGAAAACCCAGACTCAGTCTCCTGGTGCAAAGTCCCTCCCCTGGCAGCGGGAGTCATATGCCCACTTCTGCCGGCTCCCCACTGCTGCCAGGGCCTCCCAAGCCAGTCTGTGCACCATGTGGAGACGTTCCTTCAAGCAAAACAAATAATCCAACTCCGATTTGCCCTCCACCTCCGGCTCCGGGGAGGGGGGGGGGGGAACACCAAATCCACCAGTGTGTGCAGCTCGCATCCAAACATCAGCGCTGCAGGAGTGCACCAGGTGGATTCCTGTGCTGCCGTCCGGTACGCCCACAGAACAAAGGGCAGATGCAGGTCCCAGTCTTGCTGTCACTGGTCCACCAGGACAGCAAGCTGGGTGGTAAGGATCCGGTTGATCCATTCAACCAGGCTGTCGCTCTGTGGATGCAGCGGGGTGGTCCGGGTCTTCCGGATGCCCAGCTGCTTGCAGACCTCCCCGAAGACCTCTGCCTTAAAGTTCCGACCCTGACCGCTGTGCAGCTCCTCCGGTGCACCAAACCGACAAAACATCTCGTCCACCAGTTTTGATGCTGTGGTGGCAGCGCTCTGATCAGGGACCATGTACACCTCTGGCCATTTGGTGAAGTAATCCATTGCGACTGGCACGTAGTGGTTCCTCCAGTCCGTGGTCTGGAAAGGGCCCAGAATGTCCACTCCTACCCACTCCATCGGTGCTCCCACCCAGTACTGCTACAAGGGGGCGTGGGATCGCTAAGTCGGCCCTTTCTGAGCTGTGCAGGTGTCACAGTGATGGACATGGAGCTCTACATCCTGGCGACATCTGGGCCAGTAGAACCAGACTCAAAGACGCTGATGAGTCTTCGTCACCCCGAAGTGGCCTGCCCCCACCGCCCCGTGGACCAGCTGGAGTACGTTGGGCCAGAGCCGCCGAGGAACCAGCAGCTGCTAGACGTGACGCCGCCCAGCTGGAGTCTGCCACTGACGATACACAATGCCCTTGTGACAGCGGAGATTGGCCCACTGGGAGTGTAGGGCCTTAGTCTCTGGGTCCAGTGCAGACACAGCCTCGCAGGCAGGTCACTGGCCTGTGTCCTGCCACTGCCAAACCCAGGAAATGACCGGATTGCTGTCCTGCCCGCTCTGCAGCTGCTCAGGAGCTGGCTTGGGAGCTAGGCTGGGCGGAGCCCCTGGATGAAGTTCTGGAGGGTGAGCTTCTCCACTGTCCCCGGCTCAAAATCCGGGTAGCCACACCGTGTCAGCAGCTGTTTGTCCGCTGCGTAGGCTCCCAGGCTCTCTTGGCTGCCTCGCTGGCGGTTGGCCAACTGTTCCTGAGCGTGCTCAGCGTTGGCTGCTTCCCCAAACTGCCTCTGGAGTGCTCCTTGTTGTGCTGGCCAGCTGCGACATTCTTCAGGCCGGAGATCAGACAGCGTGTGGAGAGCCCTTCCCTCCAGGGCCAGCGCGACCTGCACGTCGGTCTCTTCGGGTGGCCAGCTGTTCAACACAGCAGCCAGCTTGACCGCAGCCAGACAGTTGTCCAGCAGGCTTTTGCCATTAAAGTGGGGAAGTTTGGCCCGCTGGCAGATTGGTGGGATGGTTGCCTCTTGGTCGATCGCCGCCTCTGGTCGCAGTGAAATCACCAGCCCGTCCTGCCCTAAAAAGGGCAGGAAGCGGGGCTGATCTGCTCTGCTTAGCCCGCCCTGCCTTGAGAAAGGCAGAAGGTGGGGTATGCTGGTCCCATCGGGTTCGCTGCTCCATTCATCCCGCTGAGCAGCTCTGGGGGTTGGTGTCTCAGCTCTGTCGTCCATTCCCAGCTGAGCGATGAACCGCTCCAGCTGCTGAATCTCTGCTCTGATTCTGGCTTCCATCTGCTCCATTATCCCACTTCTGACACCAGTGTGACGTAGTGAGGGTTCACACAAGAAAGGAGAGATGACTGACGAAACAGACTTTATTTATACACACCCACTGAACACAGACAGGAGGGGAGGTCATTCACACAGACCCCCGTCTGACTGACGGTGACACAAACGCATGATCATCACTGCTCTGACTGGTCTTATAACACTGCTGTGTCATTATAACGTAATGTCGGGGCTGTGTTAAGGGGGCGGGGATTTTCCCGGCATGCTTTGGCAGTGGAGGATTCAAAGGGTGTTCTCATC
This sequence comes from Pholidichthys leucotaenia, assembly GCA_020510985.1. Classification (NCBI taxonomy): domain Eukaryota; kingdom Metazoa; phylum Chordata; class Actinopteri; order Cichliformes; family Pholidichthyidae; genus Pholidichthys; species Pholidichthys leucotaenia. The sequence continues at coordinate 405,994,401 of CM035844.1, read as the reverse complement.
CCTGTGTTCTGAAGTGTTATTGCTGTGTCATTATAAGATAAGATAAGATAAGATAAGCCTTTATTAGTCCCACAATGGGGAAATTCCAGGATTGCAACAGCACAGGGATAGCAACACTCAGAGCAACAATCAGAAGGCAAGAAAAAAAAAAAAATAAAAAAAATAAAAAAAAAAAAAACAAGCAAGAGCTGCTAATATACATATGTACATATTACTATAAAATATATATACACACACACACACACACACAGACACACAGTGCAGAGCATTGTAGCTGGATGGAATAAATATATGAATATATGAACACACAGTGCAGAGCATTGTAGCTAGATGGAATAAATATGTAAATATATAAACACCCACAGTATGGAGCATTGCAGCTAGGTGGAATAAATATGCAAGTATATAAACACACACAGTGCGGAGCAATGTAGCTAGATGGAATAATATGTAGATATATAAAAACACAGTACGGAGCATTGTAGCTAGATGGAATAAATATATAGATATATAAATATAAACACACCCAGTGCAGAGCATTGTTGCTAGATGGAATAAATATGTAAATATATAAACACACACAGTGCAGAGCATTGTTGCTAGGTGGGATGAAACAGCATAACCGTCTATTTAGTTATCCTACATGGTATGATTATGTGCCCATACATATTCTCACCCTCCATAGCGACCGGTATGTTCCTAGTTGTATGCCGGAGAGGACCATTGTGTAAGTCTATTGCATCTTTTGCATTCAAAAAAAAAAAAACTATTAGTTTGTTACGTCTTTTTGCTATCTCTGCGAGCAGCCCTGCTTAGGTTGTACAGTCTGACAGCCGTTGGTAGGAAGGACCTACGAAACCTCTCGGTTGTGCACCTGGGATGATGTAGTCTGCTGCTAAATGAGCTCCTCAGTGCATCCAGTATGTCCTGCATAGGGTGGAACTCGGACTCCAGCAGAGATGACAGTTTAGCCACCGTCCTTCTCTCTCCTATCTCCTCCATCGGATCAAGGCGTTGCCCCAGGACAGAGCTAGCTTTCTTAATCAGTTTGTTCAGTCTCTTCCTATCGGCTGCAGTAATGCCACTGCCCCAGCAGACCACTCCAAAAGTGATGGCTGATGCCACCACCGTGTCATAGAATGACTTCAGCAGCGCCCCTTGTACACCAAAAGACCTGAGTCTCCTCAGCAGGAACAGCCTGCGCTGTCCCTTCTTGTAGAGTGCGTCAGTATTGTGTGACCAGTCTAGTTTATTGTTCAGATGACTACCCAGGTACTTGTAGGATGTCACCATCTCGATGTCTGTTCCCTGTATATTTACTGGTGCTGTGAGGGGCTGCCCATGCCTGCGGCAGTCCACCACCAGCTCCTTAGTTTTCCTCGCGTTGATCTGGAGGCAGTTCCGATGGCACCAGTCCACAAAGTCCTGGATAAGCCCTCTGTACTCAGCTTCATCTCCGCTGGAGATGAGACCAACGATCGCAGAGTCATCAGAGAACTTCTGTAGATGGCAATGTGTTGTGTTGTGTGAGAAGTCCGCAGTATAAAGAGTGAACAGGTAGGGAGCCAGCACCGTTCCCTGGGGGGCCCCCGTGCTACTGATGATCGTGTCGGAAACACAGTCCCGGGTTCTCACAAACTGAGGCCGGTTCGTGAGGTAGTCCAGGATCCATGATGACAGGTGCTGGTCCACCCCTGCGCGCAGCAGCTTGTCCTTCAGGATCATCGGTTGGATGGTGTTGAAAGCACTGGAGAAGTCAAAGAACATGATCCTCACCATATTCCCGGGCTTCTCCAGGTGGGACAGAGAACGGTGAAGGAGGAAGATCACCGCATCCTCCACCCCAATGCCATGCTGGTAGGCGAACTGGAGTGGATCCATCGCTGGTTCCACCAGGGGGCGGAGATGAGCAAGGAGCAGTCTCTCCAGGGTCTTCATCAAGTGGGACGTCAAGGCCACCGGTCTGAAGCTGTTCAGGTCTTTGGGGTGGGAAGTTTTTGGTACAGGTACCACACAAGATGTTTTCCACAGCTGTGGTACCCTCCCCAGTTTCAGGCTCATGTTGAAGATATACGTCACAATCCCACACAGCTGGTCTGCACAGGACTTGAGGAGCTTTGCGCTGATGCCGTCCGGTCCCGACGCCTTCCTCGCCTTGATCTTCCTCAGCTCCGTCCTCACCTGGGTCTTGGTCAGGGTCAGGATGGGGGGCTGTGTGTTGGGAGTGGGGGGGGTGTCGGTGGAGTGGGGAGTGGGTAGCAGGACTTGATTTCTTAGAGGCAGCAGTGGTTGTTGTGCAGACAGGGGGGAGGGCGGTTGGTCAAATCTATTGAAAAACAGATTCAGGTTGTTCGCCCACTCCCTGCCCCCCGTGGCCTGGGGGGAGGTATTCTGGAGCCCCGAGATGGTTTTGAGGTTTCTCCAGACCCCGCTGATGTCGCTCTGTTGCAGCTTGTCCTCCATCTTCTTCCTGAAGCTGTCCTTGCCTTCTCTGATCTTTCTCCTCAGCTCCCTCTGTACGGACTTCAGCATCTCCCTGTTCCCCGACCTGAAGATCCTCTTCTTCTCTCTCAGAAGTGTTTTTTATCTCAGGGTTGATCCAGGGTTTGTTGTTTGAGTGACGCCGTATGGTCTTGGTGGGAACGGATTTGTCCACACAGAAGCTGAGGTAGCCCGTGAAGGTGTGAATGAGGCCATCGATGTCCTCACCATGTGGATCGCAGAGCTGCTTCCAGGCAGTGGCTTCAAAACAGTCCTTTAGAGTGTCCATTGTCTCCTCAGACCATAACTCCACAGTGTGCATGGCCGGAGGTTGTCTGTGCACTAGGGGTTTGTACACCGGTCGGAGATGAACCAAGTTGTGATCCGATCTCCCAAGTGGGGGGAGTTGTGATGAGGTGTACGCCTCCTTAGTGTTTGCGTAGAACAAATCCAGTGTTTTATTGTCTCTAGTGTGGCATGTGACATACTGGGTGAAAGTGGGCAGAATGGGAGACAGTGAAACGTGGTTGAAATCGCCTGAGATGAGGAGAAGAGCATCTGGGTGTTCTGTCTGCAGCCTGCTGGTTACTGAATGGATGACGTCACGCGCTGTCCCAGCGTTTGCCGTCGGATTTGCATAAACAACAATGCAGATCACGTGTGAGTGTTCTCTCGGGAGATATGTAGGCCTCATGCTAACAGCTAGCAACTCAATGTCTTTGCTGCAGTGTCGTTGTTTAACAGTGATATGTCCCGGTCTGCACCAGTTGTTGTTAACATACATTATCACTCCACCGCCCCTAGTTTTGCCACTCTCTGGTGTTCGGTCAGCTCGTATCATGTGAAAACCCTCCAGCTCAATGTTAGCATCTGCTGCTAGTTCAGTTAGCCACGTCTCAGTAAACAAAAGGAGAGAGCACTCCCGGTAAGTGCTATCATAACGGGAGATAGCCGCTAGCTCATCTAACTTTCCCAGTATCGACCGTACATTTCCCATGACAACAGATGGAAGGGAGGGTCTGTACCTTATATTTTTTGTCCTCCACCTTACTCCAGCCCGGCAGCCGCGGCGTTTTCGCCTCAGTTCTCTCGGTATGTCGAGTTTTTCCAGTGGGACCGGGTGGCGGTTAAATGCTAGCAGCTCTTCCCTGTTATATCGTATCCTGCTATAAACAGTGGCTCCGTCCACCGGCTCAGGAGACATTTGGGACGATCTGTGTGTCCGTGATATAAGTGGGGTGAAAAAAAAAAGTGATCAAAAGAGAGAGGAAGGGAAAAAAAAAACTCGGAATCGAGCCGCTGTTGCAAAAGGCAGCCGACTGGTGTGGCGCCGAGTGTGTGTCATTATAACTGTGTTATAATGACACAGCAGGGTTACAAGACCAGTCAGAGCAGTGATGATCATGCGTTTGTGTCACCGTCAGTCAGACGGGGGTCTGTGTGAATGACCCCCCCTCCTGTCTGTGTTGAGGTGTGTTTTAAATAAAGCCGGTTTTGTCAGTCATCTCTGCTTTCTTGTGTGAACCCTCACTACGTCACAATATGCTGCAATCAGCCCCAGTGTCAATTTTGAACTTAACAGGTGTTTTTCCAGTATTCAGTGTAGTATTGCAATCATCATCTTTGTGTGCTGTACTGTCAGCTGAGCCCAGATCATATCGTGCACCATGTCCATCATTCTCAGTCACTTTCCTCACCAGCTCTTGCGCGCTTTTCCCCGCTGTCCTTTTTTCCCTCATTTGTTGCATGTGGACCGTCTTGCTGGGCACTTATGCTGCTGGCTGTGTGCAGTTTTACCGCATCTTCCACACTTTTTGTTTATGCCCGTCTCTGTGCGGGCGCCTCCATTTGAGCGCTGTTGCCGTGCTGCTGCGCCACCTCCTGGACTGCGCAGGCTGCTCCCCCTGCTGGTTAACCTGCGCCTTTACCTCCTCTGACTGCCGCACCTCTGGCACGTCTGTGAGAAGCTCCCTGTCTAACATGGCCACTAGTTTGCTGATACGAGTTACTGCATAACTGCTGCCTGGTAGCATTTAGCTGATGAGAGAAATGATTAGCTTTTTTTAGCAATCTTTATTCAAGAATTCCACAAACAATATAAAGTCTTTCAACAGAATATCACACAAATATGACCATCATCCAGCGCAACATTACATTTCAATTCAATTCAATTCAACTTTATTTATATAGCGCCATTTCACAACAACAGTCATCTCATAGCACTATCAACTGTAGGGGGGACCCCCACAGTTGCAGAAAGACCCCAGCAATCAGGCGATCCCCTGTGAGCAAGCACTTGGCGACGGTGGAGAGGAAAAACTCCCTTTTAACAGGAAGAAACCTCCAGCAGAACCAGGCTCAGGGAGGGGCAGTCATCTGCTGCGACTGGCTGGGGGGTGAGGGGATAGAGAAGAAGAAAAGAACAGACATGTAGAGAGCAAACAGCACGATGGGGACTCAGTCTATGGGAGAGAACAAACAAATGTTAATGACCAGCAAAAAAAAAATATTTCATAGAGAGTGAGGAAAGGAGTGAGGCCCAGTGCATTACTGGAGGTCCCCCGGCTGACTAAACCTATTAGCAGCATAACTAAGGGAGGGTTCAGAAACACATGATCCCTCCCTAATTGTAGGCTAGATCAAAAAGGTAGGTTTTAGCCCTATTCTTAAAAACAGAGATCGAGTCTGACTCCCGAATCCAGATTGGCAGCTGATTCCACAGGAGAGGAGCTTGATAACTGAAGGCTCTGCCTCCCATTGTACTTTTGGAGATTCTAGGTATTACAAGTAATCCTGCATTTTGGGAGCGTAGTGCTCTGTTAGGATAATACGGTAGTATCAGATCTTTTAAATAAAAAGGAGCCTGATTGTTTAGAGCTTTGTAAGTGAGAAGAAGGATTTTAAACTTAATTCTAAACTCTATGGGAAGCCAATGAAGGGAGGCCAGAACCGGAGAGATATGATCTCTCTTTCTAGTACCTGTTAAAACTCTTGCTGCAGCATTTTGGATCAGCTGAAGACTTTTTAAAGATGTTTTAGGACAGCCTGATAATAAAGAATTACAATAATCTAATCTCGAGCTAACAAAAGCGTGGATCAGCTTCTCAGAATCAGAATCAGAATCAGCTTTATTGCCAAGTATATTTACAAGTAAACACACAAGGAATTTGACTTGACATTGGGCGCGCACATTAGGCGCATCCAATGACACGGCAGCCATAGAGGCGCCTGTCTGCAGTGGGGGGAAAGGGGGGAAGGGGGGGGGGAACACAATAGGCAGAGAGAAAAAACATAGTTATCAGAATCACGCTCGTATAAGCTCATATAAGCTCATGAGCCAAATTTTGATAACACAGAAAAAAACCCTCTATGCACATTAGCAGACAATAGATACAATCACACAGCAGAGGGAGGGAGAGCAGTGTGTGTATATTTGCATGTCATTGTGTCGTGTGAGTGTAACAGTTGTTAGTGAGCAGCAGAGGGCGCCTCCAGGCAGTGGATAGATGTTATAATCATGTGACTTATAAACAAGTCAGAGATCAGAGTCTGTCTCTCTTTTCCTCTTCCTTGCAGAAGGCACATGGGCAATGTCCTTGAGAGACCAATCCGCTGACGACAACAACTGATTGTTGATGTATGGGTAGACATAAGCCACTTCTCCGGCGTTATCTTCATCGAGGAGGAATGTAAACAAAGGCACCAAAACACAAGGTCAAATCTGCACAGTGCACTCAGAGAATAAAAAAAATTCCCCTCAGCATCACTCTGAGACAAGATGCTCCTAATCTTGGCAATATTACGCAAATGATAGAAGGCAGTCTTAGAAACAAATTTAATATGTGAATTGAAGGACAAATCCTGATCAAAAATAACTCCAAGGTTCCTCACAGAGCTATTAAGAGAAAGAGTAACTGCGTCCAAACTGAAAGTTTGATTTGGAAAGGAATTTCTAAGGTTTTTTGGACCAACAAGAATGACTTCAGTCTTATCTGAATTTAATAGCAGGAAATTACAAGTCATCCAAGCTTTGATTTCCTTAAGACAGGCTTCTAACTTGGCTAATTGATTAGTATCATCTGGCTTCATTGACAGGTATAATTGTGTGTCATCTGCATAACAATGAAAATGTATACAGTGCTTTCTAATAATGTTGCCTAATGGAAGCATATATAAACTAAAAAGAGTAGGGCCTAGCACAGATCCCTGTGGAACTCCATGACTAAGCTTTGAGCTGAAAGAAAACTCATCATTTACATGAACAAACTGGAACCTATCAGATAAATAAGATCTAAACCACTGCAACGAAGTTCCATTAAGTCCAACATAGTGTTCTAATCTATCAAGTAGAATATTATGATCAATAGTATCAAAAGCTGCACTAAGATCTAAAAGGACAAGTACAGAAACTAGTCCATTATCAGATGCAATGAGGAGGTCGTTAGTGACCTTCGCTAAGGCTGTTTCAGTACTATGATGGATTCTAAACCCAGATTGAAACTCTTCAAGTAAACCATTTCCCTGCAGGTGGTCAAATAATTGCGTAGCAACAACTCTTTCTAAGATTTTTGAAATGAAAGGGAGATTAGAGATTGGTCTATAGTTAGCTAAAGCTCCTGGATCTAGCGTTGGCTTTTTGAGTAAGGGTTTAATTACAGCCGTTTTAAAAGCCTGCGGTACATGGCCTAAAGTTAATGAAGAATTGATTATATGAAGAATAAAGCTACCAATAAGTGGGAAGACTTCTTTAAATAACCTGGTAGGAATAGGATCTAAAAGACAAGTTGAAGGGTTGGATGAGGAAACTACTTTGTCTAACTCACAAAGGTCGATTGGAGTAAACTCATCAAGACAGACATCAATAGAAGGAGTTGTAGTAGTTACAGTATTTAAGTTAACTGTGGGAAGAATCTGATTGATTTTATCTCTGATGGATGAAATTTTATTATTGAAAAAGTTCATAAAGTTCTGACTAGTAAGCTCTAAGGGGATGCTAGGATTGACAGAGTCCTGACTCTTTGTCAACCTGGCTACAGTACTGAAAAGAAACCTGGGATTATTCTTGTTCTCTTCTATTAATGCAGAGTAATAACTCGTTCTAGCTTTTCTAAGAGATTTTTTATAAATTAAAAGATGATTTCTCCAAGCTAAATAGATTTCATCTAAATTAGTAGAGCGCCATTTTCTTTCTAATTGACGAGTCTTCTGTTTTAAGCTACGAGTTTCTGTGTTGAACCAAGGAGTTAAAAATCTCTGATTAGACTTTTTCTTTTTTAAGGGGGCCACCAAGTCTAGAGCCTGATGCAGAGAAGCTGAAACACTATCCACCATGTTATCAATTACAGAAGGAGCAAGCTGTCTATAGCTTATTTCCGTTGTGTTGACACATGGCATAGAGGAAACAATCTGCATAAATTTGGAAACAGCATCATCTGAGAGGCATCTACTGTGATAATATTTTTCTTTAGGAGCCAAATAGTCAGAAATAGTAAAATCAAAGGTTAACAGACAATGGTCTGACAGTACAGGGTTATGAGGAGACACTACAAGATTTTCTATTTCTATGCCATATGTCAGAACAAGGTCCAATGTATGGTGGAGGTAATGAGAAGAATTTCCTACTTTCTGAGAAAACCCAATCGAGTCTAATATTGAATTAAATGCCACATTAAGGCAGTCACTATCTACATCCACATGTATATTAAAGTCCCCTACTATAATTATTCTATCTGATTTCAGCACTAAATCAGCTAAGAATTCAGCAAATTCGGATAAAAATTCTGAGTAGGTTGATGGAGGATGATAAACTATGGCAAATAAAAATTGGATTTAGCCTAAAATTGCTAAAGTACCCAATACTGAGGACCAGGCTCTCAAAGGAATTATAACATGTTTTTTGCTTTACATTAACTAGTAATTTGGAATGGTAAATTGTTGCTACTCCTCCTCCACGACCAGAACTTCTGGGATTTTGACAGTTTAAATAACCAGAGGGGGTTGATTCATTTAAACCAACATAATCCTCTTGCCCTAACCAAGTCTCTGTAAGGGAAATTAAATCAATCTGATGATCAATTAACAGATCATGGACTAACAGAGACTTGGGAGTTAGAGACCTAATATTTAATAAACCACATTTAATTTTTAAATTATGAGGAGGAACAGAGGCCAAATCATTCAATTTAGAGGCTTTATGTTTAATTTGAGTTTTACCAATATTTTGCTTTATCACTTTGGGATGCTTATACATTATATTTTTATTCACTTTGGAGGGAGCAGACAACGATTCTCTGATGGGGAAGACAGGGGCTAAGCTGAGGGGTGGCGGATGAAGAGGAGCTGCAGAGAGGCGTGTAAGACTGCGACTCTGCTTCCTGGTCCCAACTCTGAGTAGTCATGGTTTTGGAAATTTGGATAAAAAAGATGCCAGATTGTTAGATAAATGAGAAGCACCATCCAAAGTGGGATGAATGCTGTCTCGTCTCATAAGACCAGGTTTTCCCCAAAAAGAGCTCCAATTGTCAATGTAGCCCACGTCATTTTTAGGACACCACACAGACAGCCAGCGGTTCAAGGATGACGAGCGACTAAACATGTCATCACTGGTCAGATTGGGGAGGGGCCCAGAGAATACTACAGTGGCAGACATCGTTTTGGCAAAGTCACACACCGATTCTATATTAAGTTTCGTGACTTCCGACTGCTGGAGACGGATGTCATTAATGCCGGCGTGAATAACAATTGTGGAGTATTTACAGTTACTTTTAGCCAGCATTTTCAAATTTGACTCGATGTCGCCTGCTCTGGCCCCAGGAATGCATTGGACTATGGCCGCTGGAGTCTCTAGGTTCACGTTTCTGACTACAGAGTTGCCAATGATCAGAGTTTTTTCCTCAGCGGGTGTGTCGCTGAGCGGGGAAAAACGATTAGAAACGTGAACAGGTTGGTGGTGAACCGGGGCTTTGCGACTAGGCTTCCTTCTCACCGTCACCCACCCAGTCTCCTCGCTGCTGAGGAGAGCCGAGGGACCGCTGACAGGGGGGCCTAAGCTAGCTAGCTCCGCTGCAGCTAAGGGGCGTCCGTCGAGATTAACTGGCGCAGACGGTGTTTCAATGCAGCGGAGCCGGGATTCCAAATCAGACAACCTCGCCTCGAGCGCCTCAAAAAGACAACATTTATTACATTTACCGTTATCACTAAAAGAGGCAGAGGTGTAGCTAAACATCTGACAGAGAGAGCACACCAGAGGAGAGGAAAGAGAGCTAGTAGCCATAGCTAGTGGCTAGAGAGCTGGAGAGCAATCCACACAGGCAGACAGCAAAACAGGAAGTGACGATACGTTACCACAAGGAAGTGACATCACAAAAGAAAAAACAAAGAAGTGATTAGCTTTTCTCATGCAGATTTGGTCTTTACATTGTATTAATCATAAATGAAATGTGATCAGAATGGATTTGTTTGTCAGCTGTTAGAGTGAAATTTATGTGTTCCAGCATTCATCAGAACGTTAGCAGATCTGAACATCTATCAAGTACAAACAAAATCTACTCCAGCCACCAGTCCTTAAATAGAAATGTGCTTAAATATTGCTTGTCATCCCCACAAAATTCAAGTTAACCTTAAACTGTTCTGTATTTTTAAAATGTCATGATTTTGATAATTATAAAATTCAGTTAAAGTGCAAGTTTTACTCTTTCCATTATAGACTAAGTCACTCTGAAGGCTATTTGTAAATATCCACATTAAAAGAAATTGAGAAAGAAATTGATTATTTTCCCTACTGATCATTTTCATATCTTCTATCCTCTGTTAAAATACCACAACTGCACAAAGGAGGATCTAAACCAAATAGATGAATGAAAGAATAGATGCATTTCATATTCCTAAACTTTTTCTAAACTTTGTTCGTGTTAAAATGAATTCAAAAGCACTACAATACAACATCACTGATTTATTTATTTTATTTAACCACTTGCACTCCGGGCAATTTTCCTAAAAATGCCCAAAAATAATGTGCCCAAAGTAAATCGAAAGCTGTTATTCAACCCTTTGCAGCATCTTCATGGGGTTGGTCTCATTTAAAAGAAAACACTTTGAATTTTTTGGCAAAAAAAACATAATCTCTCTACGTGCTCCGGCCACTGAGTTACAGTCATCTAAACATACTGAACTTGAAGAAAAAAAAATTGGACACAGTGTTTTTTGGGATACAAATGCTTGTAAATAACACACAGCTGTCCGATCCGGCTGGAAAATGCAACAGAAATGTAGAACCAAGTGTTATCCAGCTGAGATCCAAATTTGGTAACAATACCACCAAAAATGAATATTTTACACAGCTTTGTTCTCAGGCTGTTCCCAGGCGTTATGGAACTGTGCCAAATTGTGCCAAATGGCGCAGTTTGGAAAAACGTCTGTAACTTTTGAATAATTCAATGTAGAATATTCATTTTAGGCTCTAATGAAAGGTCACACTCAGGGCTGTGTCTGTGTGTGTGTGTGTGTGTGGGCGGGGGGTCGTCCCCCCCCCCCCCCCGCTACCAAGGACCAAATTCGGCCCTCGCTACATGACGGAATACACTCTTTTTTTTTTTTCCTTGCATGTTTTCACAGCGGCTCCCCCCCGCCTCGCTACTGTGTGTGTGTGTGTGGGGGGGGGAACCGTGAACGGACCGTGAACGCCCCCCCCCCCCTCGCTACAGAAGAGGGCCATCGCTACATGATGGAATAGACTGATATGCTTCCCCCCCGCAGACCGGGGAGCGTTCGGACCGTGCCCCCCCCCCCACTCCTCTTCTGCAGCGGGGTGGGGGGGGTGTTCACGGTCCGAAACGGCAAATGAACCGTTTATCGCAGCGCACGCACTTCGTATTTCGTGCGCAGTACAGTTGTAATTTACCGATCGGTCAAAAGTCATTTTTGGATTACAGTTTTCAGGGATAAATAATAATTTAGCTTATAACACCTTACCTCTTCAAAGCAGCAGAGTCGTGGCGAACAGCTCTTCCCACGCGTCAGACGAACGTGACGCTGCTCCGCTCGTGGATCCCGATCAATATAATTCCATTATTGCCGTTTTGGCGAATGATTTACGACTTTTGTCGTCGGCCTCCGTCTATTCTGCTGGAATGAGTGCAGGTCCCACTTGTGGGTGTTCTCCATGCTGCTGGGTGAGCCTGGGTCTGTAGGAGATTCGTACAGAGTCCTTCTGCAGCAGTAAATATCGCTTCACCCAGCCAGAATTTCTGTGCTTCAATTGGCTCCTGCGTTCACAGTAGGCGGGTCCTCCTTCCTAGATTTTCATTCATTGGTTCTTCAAGGTTTCAGAAACCCAATTCAAGGCTCTTATTAGTCGAATGAGAGGTCAATCAGATGAACTAATCTGTTCGCGGCTGTCTCTGCAGTTTTTTTTTGAGTGGCGCTTGGACGCTACTACATCACCATCACCACCATCATGCGTCATGCGCACGAGGGCGCACGAGCGCGCTCTCGCGTGCCCTCGTGCGTCATAGGACGCAGAGACTTGCCCGCCCGCGGAACAACGGAGCGCAAGTGGTTAATTATTGAGCTTAAAATCACATTTCTAGTTTTCCGTTCCCATTTTATTTAATCACGAGTCAGCATTACACAAATTAGGCAATGACCAAACACTGGCATTGATGGCTTATCATCACTGTATAGTGATTTAGCTAAGAGTCAGGCTAAAATTTATCCTAGTGGCTTTTCTGTCAGTGCAGGGGTCAGTGCTGTGAGAAATCAGTGTTTTTCACACCACTAAAATCTAACAGTGTTTAGTGATGTGGGATGATGGGAGTTGTCCACTAGTCGTTTAAACAAAAACTAAATATTACTCTGTTATTATACAACAATTTTAATTATGTGGAAAGTTATCTTTTAAATTGGCAGCCATCATATGTGTAACTCGTGGCACAATTTGATCGGGATCAAAAGATAATGTTGCTCTTGCCATTCATTTCCATAGAGAATTTTTTTTTTCCATTTAAGGTCCCATACGCAGAAGTAGAGGGGGCGTGACTTAGGTTTTCTATACGGGCAGAGATCTCAACCCCCCCCCCCCCCCCCCAATGTTTGAAACAAAGTTACACCCTTGACTCTCACTGTGGGGTTGCCACACTGTGGGCCTGAACTGTGTGGTGACGTTCTATGCTCGTAGCCTTTCCATCCACCTGTAGATGCACAGAGGTTTGTGCCCTGACCCTGATGTTTCCAGCAGCATCTTGACGGCCCTATGATCTGTGTAGAGTGTGAAGTGTCACCCATACAGGTACATGTGCCAGCGTTCACATGCCCAGACGCACGCTAGCACCTCCCTCTCCCCCACTGAGTACTTCTGCTCGGCTGAAGTAAGTGACCTCGAGGCAAACGCTACTGGGCACTCAGTCCCCCCCTTGGATTTGGGATGGCACAGCTCCCACGGCAGCGGTGGACATGTCACAGGTCACAAACATGGGGCTCTGTGGATCGAAATGAGCAAGCACCAGTGGGGAAGTGAGCTGTGTTTTCAGTTGGCAGATGGCGGCAGAGCACGCCAGAGTCCACTCCCAGGGTGCATCCTACTTCAGGAGGGCACACAGTGGCTCTGTTGTCCCCTAGTAGTGGGGAATGAAGTGCCTGTAGAAGTTCACCATGCCCATCAATGGGGAAATTCCAGGGTTTGGGCAGGTGCAGCACCACCTCAATGTTTGAATGAAGGAGGCTCAGGCCCTCGGCGGACAGGCAGAACTCCACAAACTCAGTGGTCAATGCTTCGAAGATGCACTTTTCCCTGCTGAGTCTAAGGCCGTGTTTTGTCAGTACCTCCATCACCTTAGCGAGGTGGGCATCATGGGAAGCCAGTGTCATGCTGTACACCACAATGTCATCCAGGTACACCACCACCCCTGGAAGCCTGGCAAATAGTGTAACCATGATTTTCTGATAACAGCTCGGGGCGGAACTGAGGCCGAAAGGCATGCGGGTGTACCTGAACACCCCCATGTAGGTGATGAAGGCCGTTAGGTTGTGGCTGTCTGGGTGAAGGGGGACCTGCAGGTAGCTTTGGCGGAGGTCCAGTTTGGAAAAAACTTTTGAACCATGGAACACTGCTGTCAGTCCTTCCGTTGTGGGCAGGGGGTATCTGTCAGGAAATCACTGCCTTGTTCACCATTCTGAGGTCAATGCATGGTCGTAGGCCACCTAACTTCTTCTTTGCCACCACCAAGTTGGAGATCCAGGGGGATATGTTGACCAACTCAATGATACCAGCATCCAAAAGCTTCTCCAGCTCTGCTGTGATGTCATCTTGTAGTGCAAGGGGCAGTTGGAGGAGAGGCTGAATTTTTGGGGACACCACTGATGGTTAAAAGAGGTGAGGCAGCCCAGGCCTGTGAAGAGTGCCAGCCAACGATGCTGCCAGAATGAGGTGACTGTCAGGACGGTGGAGCCCATTGGGTCGGTGATGGAGAAGCCCAGCTCGCTGATCAGATCGATGCCCAGCAGGTTGGCCCCTTGACACATCACTTGGAAGGTGAATGATGGAATGGCTTTAGAACCGCAGCATACAGAAAAGGTGGCCATCCCTACCATGCCGATCTTGACATGCCCGTAGCCAAATAAGTCCTCCATTAGCTGTGATGGTCTTCCGAGGGAACAGTTTCCTGACTGTAGACTCGCTCAGAAGGGACCTCGAGGCCACTGTATCCAGCAGCAGCAGCGCGCTAACACCGTCCAACTCCACTGTGTGCCATTTGAACAGCTAGCTTTTGGCGCCAACTGAGTGAATGGCGATTGGGCCTGGTGGGCGGATCATTGAATTTGTGAAGGTTGAGCGGCAAACTCTACCAAAATGGTTGAGCTTCTTACAACGACTGCATTTCTGCCCCTTGGCTGTGCAGGTGGGTGATTGAGTCTGATGTCTAGATGAACCACAGTTACCGCAGGGCAGACAGTCACTTGTGTTGTCCCTTTTCCTACTGTTCTTCTTCTGGTTGTAGCAGGGAGATGTGGGGTCGGAGCGCTGGGTGGCGGTGGTGACAGGCTGCGCTCGTGAGGCCATACGAGGGGCTTGTTGGCTAGGGGGTGTTAGCTGTGATGTCAGCTGAATGGAATTTTTCAATTTGGGATGCCATCCCCACAGCCTCATCTGATTTCAGGCTGGTCTTTGCTAGCAGCAGCTACTCCAGCAGCCACAGGCTTGCAGTGTACTCTGCTAGCTTGTTACTGTACATACCATCTCTTTCTCTATGCCACCAAAGGTGCACATGCTAGCCAGGAAATGGAGCTCAGTGACATATTGGGGGACTGTCTCATCCTCATGTTGGCGGCGCTGGCTAAATGCGATTCTTCACGCTGTGATATTACGTGCGTCACTGAAATGTCTGTCCATCACAGCAACACAGTCCTCATATGTGTCTGCAGGGCCAAGAGAACGGAACACATGCTGCCCCTCGCTAGTGAGATTGTGGATTAGCACATCCCTTAGCCTTTCATTGCTAGCATTGGTTAAGCCAACAGCGTCAATAAAAGTCTGGAATGACTCATGCCAGCGGAACCAGGGAATCAGTGGCTCACCTGGTAGAGCGAGCAATGGTTCCAAAGGTTGCAATAGAGTCTCTTTTACCCTCGTCGCCAGGGCGGAATTAACACCGGCCAACTGACCAACGGCTGGTGAATTTCAGCAGTGGCCGATAAGATGTTATGACCAGAATACAACATCATAGTGAGTTATTGTACAGTGAAATTGCATGTGGCAGGAAAGATTTCCTGTACCTGGCCGTTCGACAGCGAAGCTGTAGTAGTCTACTGGAGAAAGTGCTTCGCTGTCTGTCTAGTGTGTGGTGGAGGGGGTGATCAGGACTGTCCATGATGGATCACAGTTTGTTTAGTGTTCTCCTCTCCACCACTGTCTCAAAGGTCTCTGGTCTGAGACCAATTACACAGCCAGCCCTCTTGATAATCTTTTCAAGTCTGTTGGTGTCTCTGGCCCTGATACTGCTACCCCAACAGACAGCAGCAAAGAAGATGGTGCTGGCATCTTCAAACCAGACCAAAGGTCTGGTAGAAAAGCTCCAGCATCCTGCTGCACATGTTGAAGGATCTCAGTTTTCTCAGGAAGTAGAGTCTGCTCATCCCCTCCTTGTGCGCAGCATCGATGTTGGATCTCCACTCCAACCCGCTGCTGATCCTGACACCCAGATATTTGTAGTCCTCACCCACTCCCACATCCTCCCTCCTAATCTGCAGTGGCTGAGAAGGAGCCTTCCTTTTCCTGAAGTCAATCACCATCTCTCTGGTCTTGCTGACATTCAACCTCAGGCGATTCTGCTCCATCCACTCCACAAATGTGTCTACCAGTGCCCTGTACTCCCCCTCCTCTCCTCCTCTTATACACCCCACAACAGCTGAGTCATCAGAGAATTTCTGCAGGTGGCATGACTCAGTGTTGTACTGAAAGTCAGTGGTGTATAAGGTAAAGAGAAAAGGAGAGAGCACAGTCCCCTGTGGAGCTCCCGTATCACTAGCCACCACTCCAGACAAGACACTGCCCAGCCGGACAAACTGTGGTCTGCCTGTCAGGTAGTCGGTAATCCAGGAGATCACAGAGCTGTCAACCCCCATCACCTGCAGCTTCTCACCCAGCAGCAGTGGCTGGATGGTGTTAAAGGCACTGGAGAAATCAAAAAAAGTGATTCTCACAGTATCTCCTCCACCATCCAGGTGCAGATGGGCTCGTTGCAGCAGGTAGATGACAGCATCTTCAACTCCTAAATGGGGCTGATATGCAAACTGCAGAGGGTCCAGCCACGTCTTCACCTGCAGCCTCAGGTGGGCTAAGACCAGTCTCTCCAGGACCTTCATCACATGAGATGTGAGGGCAACTGGTCGATAGTCGTTCAGGTTCGATGGAGATGACTTCTTGGGGACAGGAACCAGGCAGGGTGTCTTCCACAGCACCAGTACTCTCTCCAGACTCAGGCTCAGGTTGTACAGGTGTTTCAGTACCAGAGCTAGTTGATTGGCACAGGTCCTCAGGGTCCTGGCGGAGATGCATCAGGGCCCGCCGCCTTCCCCTGACGGAGTCTCTCCAGCTGTTTCTCCACCTGGTCTGTAGTCACCGTGAAGTGAAGGAGGGTCCTGGTGCCCCCTGAGGAGGAGGAGGGGGGAGAAGGAGAGAAGTTCTGCACAGGAGGGTGGATGGGGAGGGGTGCGTGGGGGTCTGGTTGTGTTGCTCGGGTGACAGACTGTGAGTTGAACCTATTAAAAAACAGATTCAGTTCCTCAGCTCTCTCCTGGCTCCCAGATGGCTGCCTGACTCTCCCCTTGCACCCAGTTATTTTCTTCATTCCCTCCCACACATCTTTAGTGTTGTTTTGCCTGAGTTTCTCTTCCAACTTCCTCCTATAATTGTCCTTGCACCTCCTCAGCATCTCTCTCAGCTCATGCTGCACTCCCCTCAGCTTCTCCTTGTCTCCAGCCCTAAAAGCTCTCTTCTTTTTGTTCAGAAGTGCTTTCAGGTCACTGGTGACCCATGGTCTGTTGTTGGAGAAGCAGTGTACAGTCTGAGCTGGCATGGTCATGTCTTCACAGAATCTGATGTATTCTGTGATGCAGTCGGTCATATTATCTATGTCCACCCCATGTGGTTCACAGAGTACACTCCAGTTCGTCATCTCGAAGCAGTCCTATAGTGCATCAGCAGCCTCCAGACAGACACACCCAAATAGCCACTTTGGCCGGTTGTAGTTTTCTCAAACGGCATCTAAAATAATAAGCTTACTGCAGTGTGAGACTATGAAACTACAACTGCCAAAAGTACTGTGGGTTTTCTTTTCTAATCAGTTTTCATTTTCTTTCTCTTCTTTTTTGGGTGAAAACAGGTAGTATCCATTTCGGTTAAATCCGTCAGCAACTACTAATGACAACGTGTAGCCATGAAGGGGTGTCCCAGTTCACAGGGGTAGGCAAAGGGGTACAAATGAGAATTGGGACAGCTCCAAATCTACCTGGACTTCACTCTCATATTGCAAATATTTTTCTCTACTGTTTTACAGTATTTGCTGCTGTTCATAAATAATTAGTGTTTGTCTTGTGATTTTTTTTTTATCTATGTATAAGGGTAATTTACATTGAGAATGGTTGTAAATTTAGTTCAAGTAAAGACCACAGTCACATTTGATCATATTAAATGTAATTGTCCAACCACAAAATTGTGGCTAGTGAAAAGGGTCTTGTTCACGAGTGAGGGGAGAATGGAGCGAGAGATGGACAGAGGGATCGGCGCTGCATCTGCAGTGATGCGGACGTTATACCGGTCTGTTGTGGTGAAGAGGGAGCTTAGTTCTAAGGCAAAGCTGTCGATTTACCAGTCAATCTACGTTCCTACTCTCACCTATGGTCACGAGCTTTGGGTAATGACCGAAAGAACGAGATTGCGGATACAAGCGGCTGAAATGAGCTTTCTCCGTAGGATTGCTGGACTCACCCTCAGAGATAGGGTGAGGAGCTCAGTCATCCGGGAGAGGCTCAGAGTAGAACCGCTGCTCCTCCACATTGAAAGGAGTCAGTTGAGGTGGTATGGGCATCTGATTAGGATGCCTCCTGGACGCCTCCCACTTGAGGTGTTTCAGGCACGTCCCACTGGGAGGAGACCCCGGGGCAGACCCAGGACTTGGTGGAGAGACTATGTCTCCCAGCTGGTCTGGGAACGCCTTGGTATCCCCTCTGAAGAGCTGGAGCAGGTGGCTGGGGAGAGGGAAGTCTGGGCTTCTCTGCTTGAACTGCTGCCTCCGCGACCCGGACCTCCGGAAAAGTGGTAGAAGATGGATGGATGGATGGATGGATGAAAAGGCTGAGTGGCTAGTAACTTTGGAAAATCACTACCCACAGTGGCTCTTGAGCAAAACAGTTAATGTGAAGCTCTGCTCATCGCCTTTGTTGTGTCTGAAATGAGGTGCTGACAACAGACGTGAACTGAACTCTCCTTTATTCATCACATCACTGAACTATATACAGAAGGGTGGCGCAGTATTGCACCACAGCCAGTTCACCACATGATGATGCCACCTGCGTGCATGTCACCATGTCCAAACACCACAGGCTACACTGTAGGATTATGCCAATAAGTTAGCCACCCTTCCACACTGTGGAATGGTGGCTTAACTTACTTAACACAGTGGGACACCGTGTGGTGTGTAGGGGTAGTGCCTGTCTCCATTTCTGTGACCCTCGGCCACACAGTTACTGTAAGTCATGAAAGCTACAGTGAGGGGGATCAGTCCTCTGGCAGCTCTGTTTGTTAACTTTCTTTTCTCCATTCTGTTATGCTGAGCACCCAGCTGGAAAGAGGAAAGTACCATTTTTAGATGGCCTTTGGCATGACTCAGCTGGGGCTTGAACCCACAGCCTGTGGGTCAGATGTTTTACCACTAGGTTACCACTCCAGTAAATGTTAATAAGGCAAATGTATAATTTGGCCTTTAGGATAACAGGACACCCAGGAATTGTAGTTTTTACTGCTTCTGAAGTGGCTAGATTGTTTTCCATTTGAACACCTCTTCTTAATGATGACATGTGCTCATAAATCATGCTCATATCTTTGTCGATCCAACAGCTCTTATCACCTGTTTATTCAGCTTTATTTGCCACCTGGCCAGATGAAGCATTAAAGATATAGATGTGTTCTCCACCTGAAGGTGCATTAAGAAAGCACTTTTGATCTTTTTAACTTGGCATGTGGGAATCACTGCTTTGATTAGCATTTACAGGGAAAGGGGGAAAACAAGTGCCACTCACTTGTTAACTTTGCTCTTTGAAGCTGCTCACACTTATTTTTCTTATTCTACTGTAACGGCAAGTGGGCGGATGTAAGATAGAGGGTGAGAAGGAAACAGACGGGAAGGGGAGTGGTGGGGAGGCAGAGCGAGAGAGAGAGAGAAGTTGGTAAGGATGGTTTGGACTGTCATGCTTAAATTCCTGTGATAGAACAAGAGGCGGAACAAGGATTTTTGATGCTTCACAGATGGAGTACAAGGTTGCTCTGATGGAATCAGGTGATGATCTTTTTTCTATTTTTATTCTAACATTTCTATAATCCTTTCAACAGCTATCACGTTTTAAAATGAGTATAGGAACGTTAAGGAATAATGTGATTTCCTGTGCCTTCAAGAAGCCAACGTGTTTGTCTGTGACGAAGTAAGTTTTACTGAAGCTTCCACAAGTTTTCCCTCATAATGTGTGAAAACTGACCTCGTGTGAAAAAGGTCCGGTATGCAACTTTAGTTTGACCTAACAAAATAAGACAAGGACTATTGAATCTAAATGCACTTGTGTGCATCTGCTGCGTGCATGTTAATGAAAGGAGCATGTGTACAGGATGCTTGTTGAGCAGCACTGGCAGGGAGGGGTTGTGTGAGACAGATGGTCACTCAGTGGAGTTGTCCCCCCTCTCCCTGTAGCTTTCTTGCTCCCTTCTGGGTCCTACATATTTCCCCTGTCACCTCTCCAGAATCCTACCTCATCACTTTTTCTCCCTCACACCTTTTACATCCTCGACTTGAATATTTTCTTCCTTCCTTCACCATATCTTTTAAAACTCTTCTTCTTCTTCCTTTCCCCAGCTTCGTCTCAGCATCATTCTAGTCTGATTTTTTGCTGAAGGAATCAACTTCAGTACATGAAGACACTGTCATTCTGGACCCCATTGAGACAGCACACAGGAAGCTGAAGACATTTTGTGGAAAGACGAACATCAAGGCAATTAATCACTGCATATTTCCCACTGAATTTGTCAGTTAGAACTGTACACCTCTTTCTGTTTTAAACCAATAAAACACCAGAACACCTGAAGCAGTTTCTTCAGTCATAGTATGTTCAGTCCCAAGTGACTCTTTTCCAATATCTAATCTATAAAAGTTATTTGACTAAACATCCGAGGTACAGTCATGCACCGAAGGCCAGTCCAGTCTGACATCCTGATCCTCCTGGGCATGCTTTTGCTGTGGGGGCCTTTGGGGTCCAGGAGCCAGAATGACACAGAGCCCATCATCCTTGAGGGGAAATGTTTGGTGGTATGTGACTCCACGCCTTCATCTGAGCCCGCCGGCAATGCTCTTGGTATGTCCGTTAGGTCTGGCTCTGGCCGAGTGGCTTTCTCCGCCAGCCGGCAAACCAACCATGAGCCGACAGACATGAGCAACCGCACCATGATCATCTACTTTGATAATGTGAGTACATCTGACACAGGTGCTGAAAAAAGAGCTTTTAGACTATAATCAGTATGATTTTTTTCAGGAGCCAGAATGCAAAATTTCCCTGGTAATGCAACACTAAAATGTTCAAATGCATCACACAGATACAGTGGATATAAAAAGTCTACACACCCCTGTTCAAATACCAGGCTTTTGTGAGGTAAAAAAAAAAAAAAAAATGAGACCAAGATAAATCATTTCAAAACTTTTTCCACCATTAATGTGACCTATAACCTGTACAACCCAAATGAAAAACAAACTGAAATCTTTTAAGGGGAAAAATAACAAAATAAAAAACTTACAATAACCTGGTTGCATAAATATGCACACCCTTAAACTAATACTTTGTTGCAGCACCTTTGGCTTTTATTACAGCACTCAGTCTTTTTGGGTAGGAGTCTATCAGCATGGCACATCTTGATGTGGCAATATTTGCCCACTCTTATTTGCAAAAATGCTTCAAATCTGTCAGACTGTGAGGGCATTGCCTGTGCACAGTCCTCATCAGATCACCCCACAGATGTTTGATCAGATTCAGGTCTGGACTCTGCCTGGGCCATTCCAAAACCTTAATCTTCTTCTGGTGAAGCCATTCTTTTGATGATTTGGATGTGTGCTTTGGGTCATTGTCTTGCTGAAAGATGAAGTTCCTCTTCATCTTCAGCTTTCTAGCAGAAGCCTGAAGGTTTTGTGCCAGCACTGACTGGTATTTGGAACTGTTCGTAATTCCCTCCACCTTGACTAAGGTACCAGTTCCAGCTGAAGAAAAACAGCCCCAAAGCATGATGCTGCCATCACCATGCTTCACTGGTGCTCTTCTGGTGATGAGCAGTGTTGTGTTTGCACCAAATATACCTTTTAGAATTATGGCCAAAAACTTCAACCTTGGTTTCATCAGACCATAACACATTTTCCCACATGCGTTTGTGAGATTTCAAATGTGTTTTTGCAAAATGTAGCTGAGCTTGGATGTTTTTCTTCGTAAGATAAGGCTTCCATCTTGCCACCCTAGATGAGAGATTGTTGTCACATCTACTAAACAGCCAGTACTTGCCAGAAATTCCTGCAGCTACTTCAGTGTTGCTGTCAACCTCTTGGCAGTGTCCCTGACCAGTTTTCTTCTCATCTTTTCATCAATTTTGGAGAGACATCCAGTCCTTAGTAATGTCACTGTTGTGCCAAATTTTCTCCACTTGATGCTGACTGTCTTCACTATGTTCCATGGTAGATTTAATGCCTTGGAAATTCTTTTGTACCCTTTTCCTGACTAATACTTTTGAACAATGAGATCCCTCTGATGCTTTGGAAGCTCTCTGCAAACCATGGCTTGTGCTGTAAGATGTGACTACAAAAATGTCAGAAAAAGCCTCCTAGAACAGCTGAACTTTATTTGGGGTTAATCAGAGACACTTTAAATGGTGGTAGGCGTGTGGTGACTCCCATCAACATGAGATTGAATGTGATTGGTTAATTCTGAACACAGCCACATCCCCAGTTATAACAGGGTGGGCATATTTATGCAACCAGGTTATTGTAAGTTTCTTATTTTTTTATTTTTCCCCTTAAAAGATTTCAGTTTGTTTTTCAATTGGGTTGTACAGGTAATAGGCCACATTAATGGTGGAAAAAGTTTTGAAATGATTTATCTTGGACTCATTTTTTTTTTACGTCACAAAAACCTGGCATTTGAACAGGGGTGTGTAGACTTTTTATATCCACTGTATTTTAGGACAGATGTACTATTGGTCCAGAACTGAGATTTGCCCAACTCAAACTGTAGCTCCTTTCTTAGCATGGTATCAACTTTGATTGCTAAAACTGTTACTGTGAGTTCTAATCAAGGTACTGTAAGGTCACTGGTTTCAATGGAGAGACTTTCCCAGCAGAAAGGTAGTGTGAAAATAGCCTTTATTGTTCTGCACCCTTAGGTAAGAAATGGTGCCATACCCAGTTTCCCTGGCATCACAAAAATGGTGTCAAAGAGCCTGGTCCAAAGTTCTCCCGTTTAAGACATCGGATGACCTTAAAAGCTACCAGTTTGTGCAAGTCTGTTTACCACTTTTTCCATTTGTCTTGGAAGTATGGAGGAATTTGATTATCCAAGCCTTATTTCATCTGACATAATTCCTGTAAAATCAATTTTGCTGGAAGTGTGAAGGGTGCTAGGAAGCCAATGGGATCATACACTGAACTCATAACAAATAGAATTCCACATCTGGTGGAGGGTCGTTTCTTTATTTGAATCTTGAACTCAAAAGTGCCCTTTACAATGAGCCACTAAAGTCCTAGGACCCTTTCCAGAGGCAGCTTATCCTTGTACAAGTCTAAATGGTCAACTTTGTTGTGGTCCTCTGGAATGGTTTGTAGAACGTTACAACTATTGCTGGGTACAGATTTCAAGAGGTCTTCCTCATAAAAATTGTTTTTAATAGTGTTAACAGCTTTCTTCAAGAAAATATACACCTCTGATACACGTCTGTACACCTCTGATTGCACACCTATTCATCCATCCAACCGCATCATTAAGTTTGCAGATGACACAACTGTGGTGGGACTCATCTCAGGGGAGGATGAGTCCGCCTACCGTGATGAGGTCCAAAATCTGTCTCTGTGGTGCTCTGCAAACAATCTGATTTTAAATACTAAGAAAATTAAAGAACTCATATTGGACTTCAGGAAACGCAGAGCTGACCCATCCCCCATTTTTATCAATGGTGACTGTGTGGAAATAGTGCGTAGCTATAAATTTCTTGGAATACTTATCACAGACACCCTTTCCTGGACCACAAACACCACAGCTATCGTTAAGAAGGCCCGCCAACGTATCCACTTCCTCAGGATTTTAATAAGAAACAGCCTTTGTAAGAGGCTGCTGATGACCTTTTACCACTCTGCTGTTGAAAGCGTCTTAACATACTGCATCACGTCTTGGTATGCAGGCTGCTCTGTTGCGGACAAAACAGCACTACAGAGAGTTGTAAGAACTGCGGAAAAAGTCATTGGCTTCCCTCTTTCATCACTCCAGGACATTGCTAACACCCGTTATCATACAAGAGCCAGGACCATCAGTACAGACATTTCTCACCCCGGTCATCACCCTTTTACTCTTTTGCCCTCAGGCAGGCGATACAGGTCAATTAAATCACACTCCACTAGATTCATTAATAGTTTCTTTCCAAAAGCCATTTACTTTTTAAATCACCAATACACATCATAGTCTCTAGCACATTACATCTGGCAGGGAAAGACATTTTTATCTTTATTCTTAAATGTGTCTTTCTAATGCCTTCTGTTAACTAGACACAAAAATTACTGCACTTTTTTAAGCTCTTTTTAATGCTGATATGTTATGTTCTGTGTGTTTTGCTATGGTTGTTGTTGATGTGTATGGATTGAGTGTTGTTCGTAGTTTTTATGTGGGAGGGGGCATGTGCAGTTTTGTTGTGTTTTTTATGCAATGACAATAAAGGCTCTATCTATCTATATGACCATTGTCATCAACCATTTTTCTTAAAGCAAAACATGCACAACTTAGTGAAGACACAGCACCAAACAGATGGTGTTTTATGAAAATATTTAGACAGGTTCGTGAGGAGTCGGCACATATGAAAGTAATTCACACTGAGACAGACTAATTCACACTGAGACAGACTGCTAGAATAACCTGTATCTTTTATTCCCCACAGAAAATCTCCTTCACACACAGAGAAATCATTGCATGTCACACATTTCCTTCACACAAGGATTAATGCATTCCATGTCATTTCATCAGCTCTTACCGCGTAATACAGATGACTGGGAGCCGCAGTCCGCAAAGAGCGTATGATTCCTCAGCTGGACGTTTTGCGCAAAACTCACAGCAGACTCCAAAAATGTCGGGAAAAACCCCTGCTTTTAAAGGAAGGCTAGGTACAGAACAGAGTGGCCATCTCTGTTCCGAGCAAGCCCCCCTCCCATCATAGAATTGCGTGGGGAGCAGGAAGGGCCAATTCCTGTTCCCAGGCAATTCTCTGCCCGGCTCCCAAAACATACTGTGAACTGAACACCTGCTTCATCACACACACACACATATGAGGAATAAAGGCGCATTTGTTTCATAAGCATGCAACAGTGATTTAAGGAGTGAGAAACTTGCTGTGCTAAGGAAAACAGTTTCTAAAAACAGGTCATGGTGTGCCTTAAGACAAATTCATCATGGGAAGAGAACTGGATTGTTAAAACATATTAAAAACAACTGAGAAACAAATCAGGGCACACATTAAAAACACATTTATATTACAGATGGACTGTCATGCGGTATTCTTCCACCTCCTTATTCCAATCTCCTTCTGGCCACCATAAAAACCTTAAAAAGTCTAGATGTTCTTTGCAACTTTAACTTGATGAAACATGGCCTCTATGTCAGCCATTATGGCCATGGCTCCTGTCAGAATCTGGTAAGGACTCCAACCAAGGAACTAGTGAGGTTTAGTCCCTGCAAAAGTTTATTATTAAGTGAAACTCCATTGAACTCTGCACCACAGTCAAACACAACACACAACTTTCCTTTCTTGGGGTGATAAAGGCTGTGGTGGGGTATGTACTACACCTTACCATTTGTGGCCTTGAGCTGATGTGGTAGAACCTTTTCAGCATAGCCCCTATCAATGACGTTGGAAAGGAAGCTGGCATATTCATTGTGAAATGTAGAGTCCACTTTAAACTTTCTTTTTAGGGAATTGATGTGCTGTTGAGCAACAGAGATGTTGTTTGCCATAGTAAAGGGTTCCCTTTTGAAAGGCAACTTCATCTGATAATGGCCTTTGCAAAGTTGCAATGAGTGTTCCATTATTTCCATAAACTTCTGATCTTCCCTGGACATTTCTTTTTTATCACAACACACTTCATTACAACCGTGGTTGTATTGCTGCTGCAACAACTCTTCCAATTTTCCACAGCAATTCTTTTGGCAGTAACAACTGGGAAGGTGTCATATTCTGAGCTCAGGGTTTTACAGAGTTCAGACTTTCTATTTATTTCTAAGTTCTGTTTGACCGTTAGTGTTAGTTCTGTGTATATTTTGGGTTGTTTGTACCCCCTCTCTCTCCAGGCGCTCCCACTGGCTGTCCACAGTCTGCTCCTTGTCTACTCAGCTGTGGCCAGTCAGGTAATTAGGTCACCAGCTCACTCAGCAATTTGCACTTGCAGCTCATTCTGCCCTGGCTATTTAAACCTGCCACTTCTCTGTATCAGTGTGGCAACATTGATTGTATCCAAGACTGATTCCCTCTTGGATCATTACACTGATCATCTCCACCTGCGTTCTCCTGCCTGTAAGTTTTTCTGGTTTGGCATTTTTGTATTGTCTGCACAATTTTTGGGATTTATGTTCTTGTGTAAAAAAATGTTTCCAACACATCCAGCGCTTGAGTCTGTCTCTCTGCCCCATAGGGGCCAGTACATGACAGAATGTTGCCACCAGCTTAAAAGACTCAGCTGTGTGTCAGAATATTTTTTCTCTTAGCCTTTTTTTCACTCACCTGATCCGTGGAGCTCGTTATGGACTCCACGGGCAGAGGCGGCTACCCAATGCGGCTGGGATGGGAGTGCTGCCGCGCTCTCATGGAAATAGATGGGCCGATCTCTGTGGCACGCACATATTCCACTCCAGAAGATGCATTGTGGTATTTGGATCTAGCGGAGGCAGCAGCTTCCCCAGCTGATTCCCCAGCTTCTCTCCGCTGCGCAGCTGCCACCTCCCGCTTCCTCCCGGCGAATCCTCCCACTGCTGAGAGGCCCACTACGTCCTTCCCGGCTCTGTGTATCCCCGTGATGTCAGGACCAGCTCCTCCACAATCCTCAGAGGGGCCCATTTTCACCCTAGCCGTGGGGAGGGATGACAGAACACATATAGCAGCAGATGACATCAAGGTCTGGGAAAACAGGCAAGTAACATTTCATTCAGTTTCAATTAATGGTGATATGTCTTGCCTGATTCCCGGTGACGAGGCTCAGGGCCTGCAGTCCCCTGAGCAGGCACCTTCTGCTGCAGTAATAAATTGCTCACCAGCCCTCTCTATATCCTCTTCCCCGGTTCCTGAGTGTCCGCCGGCCCCGGAACAGAACCGCTGGACGATAGAGGAGCCTGTGCTCCTGGAGAGTCCAGATCCAGTACCAGTGGTGAGCCAAACCCTTGCAGCCATGCCAGAAGAGCTACCTGCGTAGGGCACGCCGCCGGGGGAAATAAGGACTGCAACAGCCTCCGCAGCAGAGTCAGCGACCAAGCTGGACCTTCAGAGGGCCGAGCTCATAGAACCCTCATTGCCCCGATCGTCGGAGTCCTGGACGGCGGTGAAGCTCGAGCTCAGGCAAGTGCTCTCCTTTGTTTTTCTCTTGTCTGTACTAGAGCAATCTTGCCTGGCTCTTGGGGAGGAGAGCCGGGTGCAGCCGCCCACTGCACCTAAGCTTGCCTCGCCGGGCTCCGCCGCTACCGGTGACCATGATTCTCTATCTGTGTATTTCTCTAAGCTTTGCCCCAGGGTCACCGGAGATGATCCAGCAAAACCAGAGGCCTCCAAAGATCCACGTTTGCTGCCCGAGGTCGCTGAGGGTCCTGCTTCTCCCACTGTGGAGGTCGCTATGGGTGTCGCTTCAGACAAGGCCGGGTCCACCATGGGTGCAGCCCCTCCCCTGCCTGAGGCCATAGTCTGGGTTCCTTCTCAGCCTGATTCTCCGTGGGTGCTGCATCCCAGACGGGGACCCTCATGGGTGCTGCTCCCCAGTATGAGGCTGACATGGTTGCTGCGCTCTGAGTTGGGCTGCCATGGGCGCTACCCGTCCACCAGGGGTCCACCGAGGGTGCAGCATTGGCCCAGCCCAGAGCCGTTGCGGGTGCTGCAGAGCTCCAGCCCAGAGCCACCGCAGGTGCAGCTTTATCTCTCTCCAAGACTACCAAGGGTGCAGCCGGCCAGCCCAAGGACGTCAAGGCCTCTCCTCCGCTGCCTGATGCCATCGGGGTCCCCTTCCTTTCTCTGCCACCATCGTGGTCCCCCTCCCCTGGGTTTGCTTCCTCTCGGCCTGCCTTCCGGTGGGGAAGCTCCCTCCAGGGTCACCTCTCGCGGGCTGGTGGCTTAACAACTCGGGCCAGCCGCCAGAAAGACTGAGCCGAAGGGTCGGGTGGTCCTTATTCTCTGGCAGGCCACCCGACTCATTCCACCTGGTCGTCTGGCTGGTCTGGGACTTCGGCTGGCCACCGGAACTGTCCAGAGCCTGGATGTAGCATGGGTGCTGGTCCTGAGTGGGCCTTATGTTGTTGTTCCCCCCCAACCTGTTCCCCCACCTCCCACCTTGACTGGTGTATTATTGTACCATTTCTTTTTTTTTTGGGGGGGGGGTTCTTTGGTGTTACCTGGGGGTGTCTGGAATCCACCCCTTAGAGGAGGGGCTCTGTCAGGGTTTTACTGAGCTCAGACTTTCTATTTATTTCTAAGTTCTGCTTGACCATTAGTGTTACTTCTGTATATATTTTGGGTTGTTTGTGCCCCCTCTCTGATCTGTTCACACTCCGACAGGCAGCGAAAAGTAAGCTAGGAGTAGGAAGACAAAAGAAGAGGAAAACAGCAGCCCTGTGTGTAGCAGAATGGAATGTACTTACTCTGTTGGACAGAACAACATCACAGCGCCCAGAAAGACAGACCGTGCTTGTGGCCCTGGAAATGAACAGGTACAATGTAGACATAGCTGCACTTAGTGAAGTAAGATTGCCTGGATATGACAGCTTGGAAGACCATGGGCACATCTTCTTTTGGAGTGGGAGATCAGCTCAAGAAAGGAGAGAAGCAGAAGTGGGCTTTGCAGTTAGACAAGAGATAGCAGCAAAGCTTGATGATGAACCGGTGCCAATCAATGACAGGATAATGACTATGAGACTCCCACTATAGCGGAAGATGTATGCCACACTCATCAGTGTATATGCCCCAACAATGACCAACACAGAGGAGGTGAAGGAAGAGTTCTACAGTGATTTACATGAGACTATCAGGCGTGTACCGACCGATGACAGGCTGATACTCGTTGGAGATTTTAATGCCAGAGTTGGTTTGGACACTGAGAAATGGAAAGGAGCGCTAGGCAGTCATGGAGTAGGCAAGTGCAATGCTAATGGAGAACTTCTACTTGCACTATGTTCAGCGTACAACCTTGTGATAACCAACACTCTATTTAAACACAAGGACATACACAAGAAGACATGGATGCACCCAAGATCCAATCATGCACCCAAGATCATGTTATGCTGAGATCTAGATTAAGGATTTGGAGACGAAAACAGCACTGCAGGACAGGTGCGAAGCCACCACGGAAGCTAAACACTAGTGCACTGAATGGCCAAAAGAAGCAGGAAGAACTTACACAAGAAATGGATGAAAACTTGAAAGACTGGGACAGCAACAACTCAGAGAATGACATAGAAGAGAAATGGGCAACACTGAAGGATACGGTGTATCAGACTGCGAGTGATGTATTAGGCCACCCTGAGAGGAAACATCAAGATTGGTTTGATGAGCATGATGAACACCTGAAGAAACTACTAGAAGCAAGGAATACCACTAGGCAGGAAAACCTACAGTGTAACACAAGGTCGAAGAAGAAGAAATACTCAAAGCCCTCAGGGTGAGCTACAGAAGTACACCAGAGAGATGAAGTCCAACTGGTGGGATGAAAAAGCGGAAAAACTTCAAACTGCAGCAGACAGGAAGGACATGAAAACATTCTTCACAGGTTTGAGATAAATCTACGGCACTAAACCAAGAGGATTGATCCAACTAAAGAAGCTCTAGTGCAATGACCAGCTGTATCAAATCTGGATGAACCTCCAAATTTTGATGAACTAATGGCTTTGATACTGTTTCGACTTTGGCAGGTACTCAAGAAATATGGCTGTACAAAGAAGTTTGTCAGCCTGATCGAGGTACTCCATACAGGTATGCAAGCAAACGTGGCAATGACTGGTTCAGTATCTAAAGACTTTTCAGTAAGCAACGGGGTGAAACAAGGGTGTGTGCTGGCACCTACACTCTTCTCGCTATATCTGGCAGCCATGCTTGAGGTGGCCTTCAAAGACACTTCAGAAGGAGTATACATTCAAACAAGGAAAGAAGCAGACTTGTTCAATGTGGCACAGTTTAAAGCCAAGAGTAAGACATCGATAAAGGCAGTAAGAGAAATGCTCTTTGCCAACAACAGTGCTCTAGTTGCACACATTGTGGAAGATATGCAATCTTTAGTGGAGAAATTTGCAAGAGCAGCAAGCCAATTCAGCCTCAAAATCAACATCAAGAAGACAGAGTGCCTTTATCAGCCACCAAAGTTCCAATTATCAACATCACTACCAGAAGAGAACAGCATTGGTGCAGAGCCACTAGTCATGTGCAAGACTTTCAAGTATCTAGGGAGTACTGTTTCAGAGAATGCTAGGCTGGAGGATGAACTATCTCTCAGAATGGGAAGAGCGAGCGCTGTGTTTGGAAACTTGAGGGAGAGACTGTGGAACAATCGACATGTGTCTATCCATGTGAAATGCAAAGTGTACAGAGCAACAGTACTGGCTACTCTATTGTACGGTGCTGAAACTTGGACTGTCTACAGAGTGCAGGTGAAGAAACTCCACGCGTACATGATGAGACACCTTCGAGCCATAATGAACATCTCACGGAAAGACAAGATAACCAACGAAGTGTTGAATCAAGCTGGTCTACCATCAATGGAGGACATGCTAATACAGATGAACCTGAGATGGCTCGGACATGTTGAGAGGATGGCCCACCAGCGTCTCCCTCGGCAGTTACTCTACTCACAGTTATGCGAGGGCAAACGCAATCAGGGTAGACCAAGGCTCAGATTTAAAGACACTGTAAAAAGAAACTTGAAGAAGTTGGACACAGACAGGAGTTCCTGGCAGCGAAAGGCTAAGGACAGAGCTGTGTGGAGGAATCTGATCAGACCTAAATGAAACAGTCATTGTCGCCCACGACAGACTGCTATGATGATGATGATGATGATGATGATGTGCCCCCTCTCTCTCCAGGTGCTCCCACTGGCTGTCAACAGTCTGCTCCTTGTCTACTCAGCTGTGGCCAGTCAGTTAATTAGGTCACCAGCTCACTCAGCAATTTGCACTTGCAGCTCATTCTGCCCTGGCTATTTAAGCCTGCCACTTCTCTGTATCAGTGTGGCAACATTGATTGTATCCGAGACTGATTCCAGAATCAGAATCAGAATCAGAATCAGGTTTATTGCCATTGTTCATGTAGTACACAAACTAGGAATTTGTCTCGGTGCAATGCTGCAACATTAAACATGATAAGATAAAAGAAATAAACTATACATGCAATAAAGTGTAGAATAAGAGTAAGTGATACTGGTCAGCAGTTAAAATATATTAGCGAGCAGCAGATACTGTGGAGAACTATATAGTGCAGTCGGTAATGCAGGAAGAAAACAGTGATGATTGACATGAGTCTGGTTGAGCTGCTGTACATAGTGCACGAGAGTCAATAAGTCACTTAGTGTTCAGCAGTCTGATGGCAGAGGGGAAGAAGCTGTTCATGTGATGGGAGGTTTTAGTCTGGATGGACCGAAGTCTTCTACCAGAGGGGAGGGGGGCAAACAGTACGTGACCAGGGTGTGAGGGATCGGCTATGATCCGGCCAGCACGCCTCCGGGTCCTGGAGATGTACAGATCCTGGAGAGATGGGAGCTTGCAGCCGATCACCTTCTCAGCAGTGCGCACGACGCGCTGCAGCCTTAGTCTGTCCCTGGCAGTGGCTCCTGCGTACCACACGGTTATGGAGGTGGTGAGGATGGACTCGATGATGGCTGTGTAGAACTGCACTAACATCTTGGTGGGTAGCTTGAGCTTCCTCAGCTGCCGCAGGAAGAACATCCTCTGCTGGGCTTTTTTGATGAGTGAGCTGATGGTCAGCTCCCATTTGAGGTCCCTGGTGATGGTTGTGCCTAGGAAGCGGAAGGAATCAGCAGTGGTGATGGGAGAGCCTGAGAGGGTGAGGGGGGGCAGAGGGGTAGTGACTTTCCTGAAGTCTACAATCATCTCCACTGTCTTCAGAGCGTTCAGCTGCAGGTTGTTATTGTTGCACCAGGACGCCAGCTGGGCCACCTCTCTCCTGTAGGCGGACTCGTCGCCGTTGGAGATGAGCCCGATGAGGGTGGTGTCGTCCGCAAACTTGATCAACTTGACAGACTGGTGGCTGGAGGTGCAGGAGTTGGTGTAAAGGGAGAAGAGTAGGGGGGAAAGTACACAGCCCTGGGGTGATCCGGTGCTGATGCTAGTAGAGTCTGAGACAGTCTTTCCCAGCCGCACATGCTGCCTCCGGTCCGTCAGGAAGTCGGTGATCCACCTGCAGAGGGAGTCAGGCACGTTGAGCAGGGACAGCTTGTCCCGGAGCAGAGCGGGGCGGATGGTGTTGAATGCGGAGCTGAAGTCCACAAACAGGATCCTGGCGTAGGTTCCCGGGGAGTCCAGGTGCTGCAGGATGGAGTGGAGGGCCAGGTTGACTGCATCGTCTACAGACCTGTTGGCTCGGTAGGCAAACTGCAGCGGGTCCAGGAGAGGGGTGGTGATGAACTTGAGGTGGGGCAGGACCAGGCGCTCAAAGGACTTCATGACTAGAGAGGTGAGCGCTACAGGTCTGTAGTCATTAAGTCCAGTGATCCGTGGCTTCTTGGGGACAGGGATGATGGTGGAGGATTTGAGGCAGGACGGCACGTGGCATAACTTAAGGGAGGTGTTAAAAATGTCTGTGAAGACAGGAGCCAGCTGTTTCGCACAGTGTCTCAGGGTGGAGGGAGACACGCCGTCCGGGCCGGGGGCCTTGCGCGGGTTCAGTCTGGAGAACTGTTTGAGCACGTCCTGCTCACTGATGATAAGGGCAGGGGGGGAGGAGGGGGGGGTGCCTTTAATGAAGTAGGGATTGTGGAGGCTGTGGAGCTGGAGGGAGGGGGGGAGTTGGACACAGATGACGAGGTGTCAAAACGGGCATAGTGTTGGGACAGTCTTTGACAAAGGGCTTTGTCATCCTGACCTTTAGGAGCCTGAGGCCGATAGTTGGTGATTTGCCTCAGTCCTCTCCACACGGAAGCCGAATCATTAGCAGTGAACTGCTGCTGGAGTCTCTCTGAATACACAGATTTAGCCCTCTTCAGCTCTCTGTTAAACCAGTATTTAACCTCCCTGTAGCAGTCCCTGTCTCCACTTTTCAGCGCTGCTTCCTTCTCCTTCCTGATCTGTCTGAGCTTAGCTGTGAACCAGGGTTTGTCATTAGAGTAACTCACCCTGGTGCGTGATGGAAGAATGATCTCTTCACAAAAGTGGATATATGAGTTCACAGTGTCCGTGTACTCATCCAGATCATGCGTGGCTCCTTTAAACATTCCCTCTTAGATAACTCCTTTTGATCATTACACTGATCATCTCCTCCTGAGTTCTCCTGCCTGTAAGTGTTTCTGGTTTGGCATTTTTATATTGTCTGCACAATTTTTTGTATTTATGTTCTTGTGTAAATAAATGTTTCCGACACATCCAGCGCTTGAGGCTGTCCCTCTGCCCCATAGGGGTCAGTACATGACAGGAAGGTAGTTTTTCCTTGTCCACATAGATACCCATAGATACCCCATCCATTGTCCACCCACTGTCATCTCTGCTGGAGTCCGAGTCCCACCCTACGCAGGACATACTGAACGCACTGAGGAGCTCATTTAGCAGCAGACTACATCATCCCAGGTGCACAACTGAGAGGTTTCGCAGGTCCTTCCTACCTACGGCTGTCAGACTGTATAACCCAAGCAGGGCTGCTCGCAGAGATAGCAAAAAAACGTGACGACCTAATAGTATTGAATGCAAAAGACGCAATAGACTTACACAATGGTCCCCTCCAGTATATACAACTAGGACAGTATCGGTCGCTACGGAGGGTGATAGTATGTATGGGTACATATTCATACTATGTAGGATAACTAAGTAGACGGTTATGCTGTTTATTCCATCTTGCTACAATGCTCCACACTTTGTATATACTGTATATTTATATATTTATGGGTATGTACGTATATCCACTGCTCTTATTTATATCTGCCGTATCTTCTTAATTATTGCTCTGAGTGTTGCTATCCCTGTGCTGTTGCAATCCTGGAATTTCCCCATTGTGGGACTAATAAAGGCTTATCTTATCTTATCTTATCTTATTAATTACCAATCCCAATAGAGTTCTAACAGCATAAGGTCCACTACCTTGGCTGTTAATTATTTCCCAAGTTCCATTAACTTTGAGGCACTTGTTCCAATACGCAAGTCCACTTCTGCATTGATGTGAGGTATGAGAATGTCTTTGATATAAGGCCACTGATCCAATTCTTCCCTTGTAATCATATTGTCTGTTGTTACTGGCATTTCCTTTTGAGTGTACACCATAGGAAGTTCATAGAACTTCTCTTGAGACATTGCAGCAATTTTCAAACCTTTAATCAGAAAACTTGGAACAGTTTTCCAAAAACACATTGTACGTAATCATATTGTAGTTTGTTTTTCATTTCTGTTTGTCATTCATCAGTCTCTCAGAGCAGAATGTATCTGTCCTTCCTGGATCCAGAAATGTATAAGTCTGTATGATCTTATTTCCTTTTGTGTGTTTTATTTGAACAGGGAGGATAGACAATGCACTGTTATCATTACCTGCCCATGTATGACCACAAGTTGAGACTGTTTGACTTTGTGTTTGAGTTGTGGGTTTTGGTTTGCTGTCCGCTTTGGATACTTTGGTGTGCAGGATGGAAGGATGAGATTGATTGCAGTGTTTACACATCATTCGCTGGTTCCAGTTTTTGCTGATGTGACCTATGCAGAGACATCCAAAACATACTCCTTTCTCCTTAAAAAAAAAAATCAATTTCTCATTATGGGGTTTCTTTTGTAACTGTGTGCATTTGTTGCGATTATGATTCTGGATATAAAATAGGATACTTGATTGTTCATTGCAGGATGTTCTTTTTTTTGCTGGCAGCTGTAGTTGAGTAATGTTTGTATTGGTATAGAAGTAACAAAACTGTGTCTTATACTGTATGTTGTAATTTATTATCAGCAATGATTTTATTTAGTCCTTTGTTAATGGTGGTTGGTTTTGTGTCTCTGATGTCACCAAAAACTGGGTTAGATCTGATCTTTAACTGATGTTTGATAAAACTGACAGTCATTGAAAGCCACTCTTTTCTTGTTTTTCTGTGATGTCACAAGCAATTGCTCTCCATTTTTCCCTTATAAGGGAAAAATGGAGCGCTTATAAGGGAGCTTATAAGGAAGTTTCATGATGACAGTTTTCATGTTGGATGACACATTCAATTCCTCCAAGTATTCCTAGCTTTGCATGGCATTACAATATTCACGAAGAAAAAGTGCATTAGCTTGAAAACGCTTTTCATCCTCAGACTTAACGATGGGCCATGAAATCACCTTTTCCATATATGAAGTTGTAATCTTTGCACCATTAGCAAAATGTTCTTCCAGTAGATCTTTAGCTCTGAAATACCCCATGTCCAGGCTCATATGAAAGCAGCTTCCAATAAACTCTCTTGATTGGTCTCTGCTGTACTGATGTAGATAGTATAAGCAGTCATCTTGGTTGATCGTGTTAGACTCTACACAATGTTCAAATGCTCCGATGAAAGGCTTGTATTTTAAGAGATTTCCATCAAAAACTGGGATTTCTCTGGGTAGGAGGAAGGGAAAGTTCTGCATTTGGGCCAGTTGCATGGTTATTTCATTTTGACTTTCTCGTAAATTAATGAGCTCTCCTGATGAGGAATTGGTTGGTTGAAAGGACAACAATGGTTCCATATTTGTGGCTGTATGATCCTGAGGTTGTTGGGAGAACTTGTGAAGATCCTGCATACTGGTATGAGCTGGTGGACATACACACATGGGCAAAATTGTTGGTACCCCTCTGTTAATGAAAGAAAAACCCACAGTGGTCACAGAAATAACTTGAATCTGACAAAAGTGGTAATAAATAAAAAGTCTATGGAAATTAACCAATGAAAATCAGACAATGCTTTTGAATTATGGTTCAACAGAATTATTTTTTTAAAAAACCAACTCATGAAACAAGCCTAGACAAAAATGATGGTACCCTTAACTTAATATTTTGTTGCACAACCTTTTGAGGCAATCACTGCAATCAAACGATTTCTGTAACTGTCAATGAGACTTCTACACCTCTCAGCAGGTATTTTGGCCCACTCCTCATGAACAAACTGCTCCACTTGTCTCAGGTTTGAAGGGTGCCTTCTCCAGACGGCATGTTTCAGCTCCTTCCACAGATGTTCAATAGGATTTAGATCAGGGCTCATAGAAGGCCACTTTAGAATAGTCCAATGTTTCGCTCTTAGCCATTCTTGGGTGCTTTTAGCTGTGTGTTTTGGGTCATTATCCTGTTGCAAGACCCATGACCTGCGACTGAGACCAAGCTGTCTGACACTGGGCAGCACATTTCTCTCTAGAATACCTTGATAGTCTTGAGATTTCATTGTACCCTGCACATATTCAAGACACCCTGTGCCAGATGCAGCAAAGCAGAATCAGAATCAGAATCAGAATCAGCTTTATTGCCAAGTATATTTACAGGTAAACATACGAGGAATTTGACTTGACATTGGGCGCGCACGTTAGGCGCATCCAATGACGCGGCAGCCATGCAAGGCGCCTGTCATAACAGTGGGGGGTAAAGAGGGGGAGGAGGGGGGGGAACACAATAGGCAGAGAGAAAAAAGCATTGTTGATCAAAATAAAGCTCATTTTATGACCAAAATTGTGATTACAAGAAAAAAACTCTCAAATGCACAATTAGCAGACAATAGAAAGATCACACAATAACAAGTGAGAGAGACCAGTGTATGTAGTCAGCATATGATCAGTGTGTAATGCAGTGTGGAGGTGTGTCAATTGCTGGTGAACAGCAGAGGGCACCCCCTGGCAACGGATAGTCATGTGTTCTACACGGCATGTCCAGAGTTTATCTCTCCTCATGCAGGTGGCAAGTTCTGTAAACACATGAGCGCTGTCCTTGAGGAGCTCGATCTGCAAAACAACAGCCATTGTTTGTCGATGTTTGGGTTAGCAGAGCCGCTTCTTCCGCTTATCACCATCGAGGAGGAATGTAAACAGGGCACCAAAATAAGGTCAAATCTGCACAGTGCACACAGAGAATAGAATTTTCCTCTCTCATGCATTTCTGCGCTTCATAATTTCCATATACAGGCTTAAAACATTCCTGGAGAGCACTAGCGACTCGCAAGATGTATTCCACCATCTGAATCAGTTCCCATTCAGTTCACCATGCCGCTGTTCGTGCCCTCCCCAACTGGTCGAATTTGGTGAAGGAGCTTGCCTGGGTCCGCGTTGAACAGCTCCTTAACCATCCACAATTTCTGATACATCAGGAGCTCCAAAGCCAAAAAAAGTCCTGTGATCATGCCAATAGATGTCTTCTGCTCCAATCTTACAGACACATGCGTCCCAATGTTCATGAGTCTTCCCCTTGGGTTCCCCCTTGACCTGATCTTCTTTTAAAGTGGTGGCAATCACATTTAAGCCGCTTTCCAGATCCATAATTTCCGTTTAGATTAGGATTCAGCAGAAGGAGCGACTAAACACAGACAAAACACAACATTGCAAGCTGGGATCAGAAGGGACAGGATTAGGAGGGAGAAGGAAGAAAGGCGCCTGCTCTCTCTGAGTGCCAGAAGAAAAGCCCCACAACATAACAGAACCTCCACCATGTTTCACAATAGGGACAGTGTTCTTTTCTTGGTATGCTTCATTTTTGCGTCTGTGAACATAGAGCTGATGTGCCTTGCCAAAAAGTTGCAGTTTTGTCTCGTCTGTCCATACGACATTCTCCCAGAAGCTTTGTGGCTTGTCAACATGCAGTTTGGCAAATTCCAGTCTGGCTTTTTTATGATTTGTTTTCAACAGTGGTGTCCTCCTTGGTCATCTCCCATGGAGTCCACTTTGGCTCAAACAACGACGGATGGTGCCATCTGACACTGATGTACCTTGACCTTGGAGTTCACCATGAATGTGATTAGAAGTTGTTCTGGGCTCTTTTGTTACCAGTCATATTATCCGTCTCCTCCTGCGGCCACATCCAGGGAGGGTGGCTACAGTCCCGTGGATCTTAAATTTCTGAATAATATGTGCAACTGTAGTCACAGGAACATCAAGCTGCTTGGAGATGGTCTTATAGTCTTTACCTTTAACATGCTTGTCTATAATTTTCTTTCTAATCTCCTGAGACAACTCTCTCCTTTGCTTCCTCTGGTCCATGTTTAGTGTGGTACACACCATGTCACCAAACAACACAGTGACTACTTGTTACCCTTTAAATAGGCCGACTGACTGATTACAAGTTTGTAGACACCTGTGATGTTAATTAGAGGACACATCTTGGTTGAACATGTCCCTATGGTCACATTATTTTCAGTCTTTTCTAGGGGTACCAACATTTTTGTCCAGGCCCGTTTCATGAGTTTGTTTTTTAAAATAATTCTGTTGAACCACAATTCAAAAGCATTGTCTGATTTTCATTGGTTAATTTTCATAGATTTTTTATTTATTACCACTTTTGTCAGATCCAAGTTATTTCTGTGACCATTGTGGGGGTTTTTTTCATTAACAGAGGGGTACTAACAATTTTGTCCATGGCTGTATACAGTGGTGGGAAAAAGTGTTTGCCGCCTTCCTGATTTCTCATTTTTTGTACGTTTGTCACACTTAAATGTTTCAGATCATCAAACAAATTTAAATATTAGGCAAAGATAACACAAATAAACACAAAATGCAGTTTTTAAATAAAGGTGTTTATTATTAAGGGGAAAAAAATCCAAACCTACATGGCCCTGTGTGAAAAAGTGATTGGCCCCTAAACTTAATAACCGGTTGGGCCACCCTTAGCAGCAACAACTGCAATCAGGCATTTGCGATAACTGGCAATGAGTCTTTTACAATGATGTGGAGGAATTTTGGCCCACTCATCTTTGCAGAATTGTTGTAATTCAGCCACATGGAGGGTTTTGGAGCATAAACCACCTTTTTAAGGTCATGCCACAGCATCTCAATCAGATTCAGGTGAAGACTTTGACTAGACCACTCAAAAGTCTTCATTTTGTTTTTCTTAAGCCATACAGAGGTCGACTTGCTGGTGTATTTTGGATCATTGTCCTGCTGTAGAACCCAAGTGCACTTCAGCATCAGGTCACAAACAGATGGACGACATTCTATTTCAGGATTTTTTGGTAGACAGCAGAATTTATGCTTCCATTTACCACAGCAAGTCTTCCAGGTCCTGAAGCAGCAAAACAGCCCCAGACCATCACACTACCACCATCATATTTTACCGTTGGTATGACATTCCTTTTCTGAAATGCTGTGTTACTTTTACCCTGGATGTAATGGGGCACACACCATCCAGAAAGTTCAACTTTTGTCTCATCAGTCCACAGAGTATTTTTCCAAAAGTCTTGGGGATCATCAAGATGTTTTCTGGCAAAACTGAGACGAGCCTGTATGCTCTTTTTGCTCAGCAGTGGTTTTCATCTTGGAACTTTGCCATGCAGGTCATTTTTGCCCAGTCTCTTTCTTATGGTGGAGTCACGAACACTGACCTTAACTGAGGTAAGTGAGGCGTGCAGTTTTTTTGGATGTTGTTATGGGGTCTTTTGTGACCTCTTGGATGAGTCATCACTGCACTCTTGGGGTAATTTTGGTCAGCTGGCCACTCCTGGGAAGGTTCACCACTGTTCCATGTTTTTGCCATTTGTGGATAATGGCTCTCACTGTGGTTCACTGGAGTCCCAAAGCTTCAGAAATGGCTTTATAACCTTTTCCAGACTAATCAGTCTCAGTTTCTTTGTTTCTCAGTTGTTCCTGAGTATCTCTGGATTGCAGTGTGATGTCTAGCTTTTGAGGATCTTTTAGTGTACCGTAAAACGGGGCTATAAGGGACGGCGGGGTAATAAGGGACACTTTTCTGGGAAATGTTTTAAATGTAATTCTGCTTTTTTTATTTTGCATTTTTCCTGTGGGAATCCAGCTATCAATCCAGCCGTGGATTCCCACAGGAAAAATGCAAAATAAAAAAAGCAGAATTACATTTAAAATATTTCCCAGAAAAGTGTCCCTTATTACCCCGCCGTCCCTTATAGCTCCGTTTTACGGTACTTCACTTTGTCAGGCAGGTCCTATTTAAGTGATTTCTTGATTGAAAAGTGGGTGTGGCAGTAATCAGGCCTGGGTGTGGCTAGAGAAATTGAACTCAGCTTTCCAAAGATTTAATAAACCAGTTGATTTATGTTTTAACGGGGGGGCAATCACTTTTTCACACAGGGCCATATAGGTTTGGATTTTTTTTTTACCCTTAATAATCAACACCTTCATTTAAAAACTGCATTTTGTGTTTACTTGTGTTATTTTTGTCTAATATTTAAATTTGTTTGATGATCTGAAATATTTAAATGTAACAAACATACAAAAAAATTAGAAATTAGGAAGGAGGCAAACACTTTTTCACACCACTGTATGGTGGTCATGTTCCTCTCTTAATTCTATTGATTTTAGAATGTTGGGTAGCTTTGGATGTACAGTTTTCTCTTGTTGTGGAGCATGTTGAGGGTCCAGTGTTTTCTTTGAACCAGCTTTAACAAAATATGATTCCATTCTATCAGATGCTTTAGAAGGACAAACACTGTGGGAAGGGGAGACTTGAAGAATGGCAGTTTTAGCATTGGCCTCTGCTATTTGTGTTTCAAGCTCTAGCTGCTCCTTTTCTGTTCTTATTTCTTCAGCTTATTACTCCAAAGCATGTTTCTTTATGAGAACTTCAGTGAGCCAGAAGTGCAGCTCATTCTGCTTCTGCTTGTGTGAGCAGAGGCAGTTGATGATTTACAAAAACCGGTTCCAAGGTTGTCATAGCCAGGAACGGTACTGGGGTTAAGCTCCCAGTGCTCATAAAATGCTCCTTACGGCGTGCGTCTGGAAAAGCCCCTGACAACTAAGTCCAACTCCTAGCCTGCCCGTGTGGTTTAGTCTCTAAGCCTGGCGGAACTGCTTTTACTAATAGGAGAAGGGGCGAGGGCGGATCTCAGGCGCCTTAAAACCAGATGCTTCGGGTAGATGGTGGCTCGTCAACCTGGGAAGGTAGCCCATCTAGGGGAAGGTAAACCCTGATTTCAAACCTCCGCTGCCTTGCGGCACACCCGGTCACGGGAAAGGCTTCGGGAGTCAACCCTGAGGAAAAATCCGGAGTCGGAGCCCCTAAGACAGTTCTCTGTTGTGCTCAACATCATTCTGGCAGCTCCTGCGACGGCGCTGGTGCCAAACTATAGCAGCCCTGCTGTTCCTTTGGATTCATCAGTGACGTGGAGAGGGGGGACATGCTGCATGGGTAACAGCTTGTCCTCCATATCTTCCTGCCCAGGCTTGAATCCTACCAACGCCCAACGCTGGAAGGTAGAACACCGGTGCGCATCGGCCTGTTCAGCCACAGGCAGTGCTGTTCCAGCAGAGTAGACGTTTAGGATTCTCTTCCATGGTCATCATAGACCGACGGAGGCGATGACGACGACGACGAGTTTTTTGTTCGCTACCAATGCATTGGATTTACGTTTTAACAATTACTTTTGTGCGCATTTTTGAATGGCCATGAAAATTGAGGGGCACATACCTATAAGCTGGCCAGCTGTAAATCTAAGGGTCAGTGGCTCTCCTACGGCATCCTCAATGCGATGTTCTTCACCAAGGATACCGTGAAGCTCCACCGCAGTCCTCCCAACCCCAGGACGGCTGGTAGAAGCGCAGCTGGATGCCTCTTGCCGCAATCTCAACTCTGTTGCCTCAATTCCTCCTATGGATAAGACCCAGTGCAGTCTGCTGCTTTGCCTCAACCCTCCGCTCGCCGTGCCACCCACCTGTAGCAATTCAGGTAAAGATGAAGCGTAGTATGGGCATACTACAAGGGGTTAGTTGGCATCGGCGTGATGACGCAGTCGTATGGTGACGTCATCATGCCGAACCACATATAAGGGAAGAACTGCCATCTTAGGGCATCTTTCCTGGCTGGCTCAATAAGCGATAAGAGAATTGCATGTATGTTATATGATTTATTGTAATAAAGTTCATGTTCACAACAGCACCACTCTCTGTGCATCACTCCAGGTTTCCAGACATAACATTTGGTGATGAGAAGTTAAACCATGGAAGCGTGAATGAGGCCATTACGACCGTTTCTGGAAAGCCCCGGTTAACCACTCGTCCTGTGGGCGTGCTGGTTTGGCGCTTTCACCACCTACTTATAGGCGTTTGGCCCAGATGAGATGAACGAGGTATGGAAGACAGCTCTACTGGTTCACTGTCTGGAAGTGGAAGGCTTTCGTATTTTCATCGTGATAAGACCAACAGTAATGTGTGCCGAGACGGTCAAGCGGCTAGCTAGCCACCGCGTTTCACACTATGACGACTACAATGAGTGTGTTGGCTTGCTAACCAAACACTTCGATGTTCCAGAGAATGTGATGGCCCAGAGATCCGTGTTCTACCAGTGTCGACAGCGAGAGGATGAGTTGGTTATTTGGTATATAGACGCCGTTCACTGCTTGGCTAGCACGTGCAAGTTCGGGCACGTTGAGGACAGATTAATAATGTTGCAGTTGAAGTGGTTTGCCACGAATAAGGTGATACGGACCACGCTGAAGGAGGGGCCAGATGACCAGACAGTGGCAGACACAGTGAAAGAGATGCAGGAGGTGCTGTTGGAGAAGGTGCATAACCTATCGGTGACGGAGGCAATGGAATTTGCATTTCAGCTGGACAGTCCCTCTGATGGTTGTGGTCCTGAGCTCTAATGGAGTCCAGGCCTCATACACATGTGGGGTGGAGGAGAAGCTTCTGCTGACATCATCAGAATGTGGTTTTTAAACGTTGATCTTTAAGAACACAGTCATATTAATGGTCCTTTTTGTGACTTTTTACATGTAAAATTTTGCATCATAAAGGTCAGATATTGATATTCTGTCCTGAACCCCCACTGGTCCATCACATCAGTGAGAGCTTCAGAAGCTGTTGACCCTCTCTCCAGTCACTGTTTAGTAGAGCTCTTCTCTGCTGCATCATAGATCCAAGATGGCGCCCACAGTGGTCGCCATGGTGCTTCGCTGCGTTTTTTTTTTGTTTGTTTTTGTTCGTCAATTGTGTGTCTGCCTGCTCTTACACCCGTGAAGAGCTACTAAATATCAGGACTTTCACTCCCACGGACCTACTCCCAGTTTTTTGGGCTCCTGCCGCCAATCTGGTTCACTTTTTAGCCCAAAAAGTGAGACGGCGAAAGAGAGGAGGACGAGCGGGCGCCCTCGTGCGGCTTCGCAGGAGAGGCACGCGCACGGCTTTGCCTGGAATATTTCTGTCCAACGTCAACTCTCTTTATAACAAGGTAGATGAACTGAGACTGCTGATGCGATTTAAGGACCTCTCCACCTCGTGTGCCCTCTGCTTCACTGAGACCTGGCTCAAGGAAAAGACACCGGACAGTGCGGTCCTCCTCGAGGGATTTCAGCTGTTTCGTGCTGATCGAGACACGGGGTTCTCCGGCAAGACCACAGGCGGAGGAGTCTGCTTCTACATCAACAGCAGCTGGTGCTCCGATGCAACTGTGATCTCCCAACACTGTTCTCCCGCTCTGGAATATTTATTCATCAACTGCAAGCCATTTTATTCCCCACGTGAGTTTGCTTCATTCATCCTGGCCGCTGTTTACGTCCCGCCCGACGCGGACGTGCGCGAGGCTCAGCGCGTGCTCGCGGATCACATTCAGCAAGCGGAGCGGACTTTCCCGGACTCTCTGGTTATTGTGGTTGGCGACTTTAACCAGAACAACCTGAGCCACGAACTCCCCCGATACAAACAGTTTATTAAATGCCCCACCAGAGGAGAGAACACGCTGGATCACTGTTACACTACAGTTAAGGACGCGTATCGCGCTGTTCCCCGCGCTGCGCTCGGACTATCTGACCACGTGATGGTCCACCTGATTCCCACATACAGACAGAGACTGAAGCTCACTAAACCTGTTGTGAGCACTACGAGGAAATGGACCAGTGAAGGTGGGGAGGAGCTGCGCACGTGCTTGGAAATAACTGACTGGGACATGTTTAAAGGAGCCACGCATGATCTGGATGAGTACACGGACACTGTGACCTCATATATCCACTTTTGTGAGGAGAGCATTCTTCCATCGCGCACCAGGGTGAGTTACTCCAACGACAAGCCCTGATTCACAGCTAAGCTCAGACAGATCAGAAAGGAGAAGGAAGCAGTGCTGAAAAGTGGAGACAGGGACTGCTACAAGGAGGCCAAATACCGGTTTAGCAGAGAGCTGAGGAGAGCTAAATCTGTGTATTCTGAGAGACTCCAGCAGCAGTTCACTGCTAACGACTCTGCTTCTGTGTGGAGAGGACTGAGGCAAATCACCAACTATCGGCCTCAGGCTTCTAAAGGACAGGATGACAAAGCCCTTTGTCAAAGACTGTCCCAGCACTATGCCCGTTTTGACACCTTGTCAGCTGTGTCCAACTCCCCCCCTCCCCCCAGCGCCACTGCCTCCATGGTCCCCACTTCATCAAAGGCGCCCCCCTCCCCCCCTGCCCTTGTCATCAGTGAGCAGGACGTGCACAGACAGTTCTCCAGACTGAACCCGCGCAAGGCCCCCGGTCCAGACGGCGTGTCTTCACAGACATTTTTGACACCTCCCTGAAGTCATGCCACGTGCCGGCCTGCCTCAAAACCTCTACCATCGTCCCTGTCCCCAACAAGCCACGGATCACTGGACTTAACGACTACAGTCCTGTAGCGCTCACCTCTGTAGTCATGAAGTCCTTGAGCGCCTGGTCCTGCCCCACCTCAAGACCATCACCACTCCCCTCCTGGACCCACTGCAGTTTGCCTACAGAGCCAACAGGTC
Source organism: Pholidichthys leucotaenia (assembly GCA_020510985.1). NCBI lineage: Eukaryota > Metazoa > Chordata > Actinopteri > Cichliformes > Pholidichthyidae > Pholidichthys > Pholidichthys leucotaenia. The sequence goes on along the minus strand of CM035844.1, from coordinate 405,949,625 downwards.
TGTGGACGACGCAGTCAACCTGGCCCTCCACTCCATCCTGCAGCACCTGGACTCCCCGGGAACCTACGTCAGGATCCTGTTTGTGGACTTCAGCTCTGCATTCAATACCATCCACCCCGCTCTGCTCCGGGACAAGCTGTCCCTGCTCAACGTGCCTGACTCCCTCTGCAGGTGGATCACCGACTTCCTGACGGACCGGAGGCAGCATGTGTAACTGGGAAAGACTGTCTCAGACTCTGTTAGCATCAGCACCGGATCACCCCAGGGCTGTGTACTTTCCCCCCTGCTCTTCTCCCTGTACACCAACTCCTGCACCTCCAGCCACCAGTCTGTCAAGCTGATCAAGTTTGCAGACGACACCACCCTCATCGGGCTCATCTCCAATGGCGACGAGTCCGTCTACAGGAGAGAGGTGGCCCAGCTGGCGTCCTGGTGCAGCCACAACAACCTGCAGCTGAACGCTCTGAAGACAGTGGAGATGATTGTGGACTTCAGAAAAGTCACAGCCCCTCTGCCCCCCCTTACCCTCACAGACTCTCCCATCACCACTGCGGATTCCTTCCACTTCCTGGGCACCACCATCACCCGGGACCTCAAGTGGAGCCGACCATCAGCTCCCTCATCAAAAAGGCCCAGCAGAGGATGTTCTTCCTGCGGCAGCTGAGGAAGCTCAAGCTACCCACCAAGATGTTGGTGCAGTTCTACACAGCCATCATCGAGTCCATCCTCACCACCTCCATAACCGTGTGGTACGCAGGAGCCACTGCCAGGGACAGACTAAGGCTGCAGCGCGTTGTGCGTGCTGCTGAGAAGGTGATCAGCTGCAAGCTCCCATCCCTCCAGGACCTGTACATCTCCAGGACCCGGAGGCGTGCAGGTCAGATCATAGCCGACCCTTCACACCCTGGACACGCACTGTTTGCCCCCCTCCCCTCAGGCAGAAGACTTCGGTCCATTCAGACTAAAACCTCCCGCTACATGAACAGCTTCTTCCCCTCTGCCATCAGACTGCTGAACACTAAGTGACTTATTAGACTCTCGTGCACTACGTACAGCAGCTCAACCAGACTCATGACAATTATCATTGTTTTCTTTTTGCACTACCGACTGCACTATGTGGAACTCCACAATATCTGCTGCTTGTTAATATATTTAAAAATTGCATAGATTAGTATTACTTATTCATATTCTACCTTTTATTGCATGCATAGTTTTTTATTTTTATCTTTAGTGCTACTCCATGTTTAATGTTGCAGCATTGCACCGAGACAAATTCCTAGTTTGTGTACTACATGAACAATGGCAATAAATCTCATTCTGATTCTGATTCTGATTCTGATTCTGATGATGGCATTGTCCAAACACCCATCTGTGCTTATTCACCTCATGATGGAGGAAGTCCTTACAGAGGGTGAAAAAATGTTTTGGTTTATTACTTGGATAGTCAAAAATCTGACGTAAATTTCTACATACATAATTACAGCTACTTCAAGTACTCAAGAAATCCCGTGGCTAATGCTTTGCAGTAACATTAGTTAGTAAGAAAATAAATTGAGACCTGCTTATTCTACTATTAGAACTTATAACCTCAATTTCCACCATGGTGATCAATAAAGTTTTACATTATTATCTTAAACTGTAATAACGATAAACAACTGGAACATTTTTCCACTGTACACCAAATTATAAAACCGAGCATCTCGAAAGCTGGTAAGTAAAAAAAAAACTTTATGTAAAACATGAGTGCTGCACAATTAGTATGTGCTGCTACATTCATAGATGCAAATGTTGATCATATTGATACATGTTGATCATGTTGATACATGTTCTTCCAAAGTCTACAGAATAAATTGTGGTGTGTACCAAGGTTCAATTTTAGGTCCAATACTTTTTAATCTGTATATGCTGCCCCTTGGGGATGTTATCAGGAGACCTGGCGTCAATTACCATACTTATGCTGCACGTGTTCTGAAGAGGACCAGATGGCAGGCTCACATCATGCCAGTTTTAAAGTCACTGCATTGGCTCCCCGTGTCCTTCAGAATCAATTTTAAGGTTCTTTTATTGGTTTATAAATTTCTGCATGGTTTTGGGCCTTCTTATTTATCAAAACTACTTTTAACATATGAACCCCATGGCCCCTGAGGTCCTCTGGCACTGGTCTTTTAATTATTCCAACTGTCAGAACACGCACCCACAGTAAGGCTGCTTTTAGTTACTATAGCCCACATCTGTGAAACAGCCTGCTGGAGAACATCAGTGTGGCCGAGAGTATTCATGTTTTTAACAACAGGCTCAAGATCTACTATTTTAACTTAGCTTTTGATTAGTTTTTCATGTTAATTTTCTTAATTTCTTATTTTAAACGTATTTTATGTTGATCGTGTTATAATTATTCACTTTGTTATTAAATACGATTACATTTTAAACTTTGAGTTTAAATGGGGGGGTGAAATTGGGGATTTCTCATTAGTTTGTGTATAAGTTTAGTCCCATGCCTCTGTCCTTTGTTGCATCATTTTCGCTGTCTGTGGATGTTACTTCATGTCTCCAGTGATTTCTATTTTATTATTTTCATGTCACTAGTTTATTGTGTTATGTTATCCAGCCTCCGTACTGTCATGTTCCTGGAGCACAGGTTAGAGCCGTGCCCAGTTTTACTGCCCGAGGAGCATTCTCTTGTTTATTTCTTGTTATCTCTTAGTTTATTATGATGTTTTGTATTTTGCTGTGTTGTATTTTCTGTTTCCGGTTTGTTTATTTTGGCAGTGCTGTGCAGCTTCCGGCTGTCTTTTCCTTGGGGCTGCACAGCTGCTGCCTATTGACTACTCATGAGCTACACCTGTCTGTAATTATGTGTGGGTATTTTAGAGACACAACGACTCCTCTTTGTTGCCGTGTCCTTCTATTCTCTCTTTGCTGCTCTCGCCGTGACCTATTTTCATGGTTTGGGGTCTGCTGTTGAGGTAAGTTCATGTGCTCCGTCTAGGTGCCTTTTCTCCTCTGTTTTTGTCAGCCGTCGAGCCCATTGCTCTTAGGGTCCTCCGGCTGAGCTTTCTCCTCTCTCTCAGATGTTCCCTGTGTTTGGCACCACAGACGTTGAGTCTAACTTTCCTCCAGCATTTGTGTCATTTAGCTGTCAGTGAATTTTTTTCCCTTGTGCTCGCCAGATTCGCATGTTGGAGCACTTTATGCTTATTCTTTATTTTTTTTACATACTCACCAGTTAGTTTGGGAGTGTTGTGTGTTTATTTTCTCATTTTGCTCAACCAGTCAGTTTGGGAGCATTGTTGTGTTGTCCTTTAAGTCAATAAATGTGCAGAAACCTACAACATGCACTTGGTGTGCTATTTTGCGCCCGTACATGAGCGCATTCATAACAGAAGGACACGGCCTGTCTGGACACCAGCCGTTGTAGGTTTGGGCATTTTTTTTCTTTTTTGAGTGGACTGTCTGAGGTATTGTAGGGTTATCACCATGGACTTCTGGGTCTTGGGACTGAGTGTGAAGGAGTGTGCGGTGGCAGAGGACATGGTGGACTTTGTCTCGAAAGCTCAAGTCACCCACACTGCTGAGATTATGGCCTCGTGGACTTTGCTGCTGGGTTGATTGAGACTTGTCCTAGTCTCTGGAACTATCCTGCCCTGACTCCTCTCCTCACAATGGTGTGTGAAACCAGACAGCGAGTGGTGGAGCTGCTGGAGGGTTTTCCTCATGTCAACTCAGGCAGAAGGAGCGTCCACGAGAACAGAGGGCTTCCGCTTCTAGCCCATGCCATCATCCTCTACCCAGACAGCGTTCAAGGCTCTCGTGGAGAGAGAGCCAGACCTTGGAGCAGGAGCTGACTCCATCATCTCCCAGGAATTCAGGCAAGTGAACCCTCATATTCCATTACTTTGGGATGAATTGTCTTGCCTGGTTCCTGGAGAGGGAACCCAGTGTTTGCAGTCCACTGGGTTTTCTCCGCCAGCTGCTAACAAGTGTCTCTCACCTGCTGCCTCCATGTCTCCTCCATCTGCTCCTAAGTGTTCGCCATATCCTGACCTGCGCCGCCGGACGATGGAGGAGCCAATGGTCCTGAAGGACTCAAACCCAGTGCCGGCGTGGAGCCGAACCCCAGCTGCCACACCGGACGAGCCACCAGCGTGGTCCACTCCATCTGGGAAGACTGCTAACACCATCACACCTGCTGCGGAGGCTGCCGCAGCAAAGTCGCAGCCCAACCTCCAGATAACTGAGCATCGTTGCCAGGATTGACAGAGTCCTGGATGGCGGTGGAGCTCGAGTTCAGGAAAGTGCTCTCTTCTGTTCCTTTTGTTTTTATTTGGGAGAGGTCTTGTCTGACTCATAGGGAGGAGAGCCAAGTGCAGCAATCAGCTGCACCAGAGTTCACCTCACCGGGTTCTGCCGCTGCTGGCAACCCTGACCCTGTTTGTCTGCTTGTTCTTCCTGAGCCTTCTTCCAGGGTCACTGGGGAAGATCAACCTAAGCCAGAGTCTCCGTGGGTCCAGGCTCAGGTTCAGGTTCAGGTTACTTTATTTGTACCCATAGGTAGATTTGTTTTGCAGTCTGGTGACATCCATATATACAAGCCACAAATTACATTCAACATAGACACAAACACAGGCACACATGAAGCTGACTATAAACATGATAAAAATACTCAAGGCTCCATCAATCAGGGTATAAAAAGACAAAGAGATGGGAGAAAAACCAGAGGTAAGAGAGAAGGGTCATATTAAAAGTTAAAAACTAGTCAGAGAGGTTAAAAACTCAAAGGTCTAAAACCCAATAAAATATTTAGAACCCAAGTGACATCCTACAAAAATAAGTAAATATAAAATGAAGTTAATAAATAGCTACCTAAATTATGTGCAATATATTGTTACAGCTTGTTCAACTCTTTGACAGCAGCAGGGACAAAGCTGTTTTTGTAGCGCTGGGTTTTACTTTTTGGGACAGCAAACCTCCGTCTTGAGGGAAGAAGCTGAAAGTGGCAGTGCAAAGGGTGGGAGTCATCATTTAAAATGGAGGTAGCCATCCTCTGTACTTGTCTGGTGTACAGGGATGTCAGGCTCAGCTGTGACTCACCAAGCAAACGACTGGACCATCTAACTACCTGATCCAAGGATTTCCTCTGTTTCAGTTTTATCTGACCAAACCATGACACTAAAGAAAAGCATAAAACAGATTCAATAAAAGCCCGATAAAACATTGTCATTATGGTTCGGTCAACTTGGAAGCGTGCAAGTTTCCTCAAACAATGCAAATGTTGCTGACCCTTTTTGCACACCCTTTCACAGCTCTCTTCAAACTTTAAATTACTATCAATAATCATCCCAAGATATTTGTAGGATTGTACACATTCGGTGGTCTGGCCTTTTAGTACGGTGACTTTGTGCCTGGGAGTTTTCCTCCTAAAGTCAATAATCATGTCTTTAGTTTTTATCATATTCAGCTGCAGGTAGGAATCCTCACACCAGTGAACAAAATCATCAACTACTGGGCCGTGGCCACTCTCACCATCCTGGAGGAGACTGACAATATCTGAGTCATCAGCATACTTTATAATGTGTCTGTTGTCATGTCTGCTCCGACACATGTTTGTGTACAGGATGAAGAGTAGTGGTGACAACACACACCCCTGAGGAGAGCCAGTAGAAGAACACTTTTGGTCAGACAATGTACCATTGACCCTTACTCTCTGCATCCTGTTGGTTAAGAAATCCAGAATCCAACCCACCAGATTATTGCTCAAATCAAATTGCTGCAGGAGCCTTTCAACTAAGATGTGAGGTTGGATTGTATTGAAGGCGGAGGAAAAGTCCACAAATAAAAGTCTGGCGTGTGTCCCATTAAAATCCAGATGTTTAAAAAGCATGTTAAACAGAGTGACAGTGGCATCCTCCACTCCTCTGTGAGGCCTATAGGCAAACAGCAGAGGATCCAATGCATGGTCAGTCTGCTTTAGGACCTCACATCTGACCAATTTTTCAAAAATTTTCGTTAAAATTGAAGTCAAAGCAACTGGTCTAAAGTCGTTTACCATTTTAGGACAGCTGGATTTTGGAACGGGAACAACCACGGCTTCTTTCCCGATCTTAGGCACATGTTGTGTCTGTAAGGACTTATTGAAAATGTAATGAAATATAGGACTCAGTTCATGTGCACAGGACCTTACCAAGCGCCCACATACACTACCGTTCAAAAGTTTGGGGTCACTTAGAAATTTCCTTATTTTTGAAAGAAAAGCACTTTTTTCATATATATATATATGAATATATATATATATATATATATATACTGTATATATATATATATATATATATATTCACTACCTTTCAAAAGTTTGGGGTCACTTAGAAATTTCCTTATTTTTGAAAGAAAAGCACTTTTTTTCAATGAAGATAACTTTAAACTAATCAGAAATACACTCTATACATTGCTAATGTGGTAAATGACTATTCTAGCTGCAAATGTCTGGTTTTTGGTGCAATATCTACATAGGTGTATAGAGGCCCATTTCCAGCAACTGTCACTCCAGTGTTCTAATGGTACAATGTGTTTGCTCATTGCGTCAGAAGGCTAATGGATGATTAGAAAACCCTTGTGCAATCATGTTAGGTCTGCAATACTGTAATTGCTGCAAATGGAGGATTCTTTGACGAAAGCAAAGTTTGAAGGAAAAAATTATTATTTCAAATAGAAATCATTATTTCTAACCTTGTCAATGTCTTGACTATATTTTCTATTCATTTTACAACTCATGGTGGTAAATAAGCGTGACTTTTCATGGAAAACACAAAATAATTGTCTGGGTGACCCCAAACTTTTGAACGGTAGTGTATATTTTCAGGGCCCTGACTTTTGTTCACTTTTACAGTGCAGAACTCCCTTTTAACATCCTGCACCTCAATATTAAAGTGCTGATTGTCTTTGAGTTTCTGTTTCAAATCTTGGGTTTCATTGCTAAAATCAAAGGAGTCAAAACGACCATAAAAACAATTAAGAGCATTAGCCAGCTCTGCGTCTGAATTAAAACCATCTAAAAACACACGATTACTGCGCTCTGTGCTCTGAAGGCCTGCAATAGTTTTCATACTGGCCCAGGTTGAACCAAGTTTCTTTGTTGCCATCTTGCTTTCCAATTCTGATTTATAATTCTGTTTTGCACTTAAAATTTCGTCCTTCAGCTCTTTTGTGGCAACCTGTAGCTCAGAAACAGACCCCTGTTTAAAGGCAAGTGCTTTCCTCTGTAAGCAGGATTTAACTGATTTTGTAACCCATGGTTTGTTGTTGGGATATATTTTGACACGTTTACGTGGAACAATCTTATTTTTACAGAAAGCCATGTATGAGCATGTGACGTTCACCAAAGAGTCCAAATCATCTCCGCAGGACAGTGTGAAAACCTCCCAGTCCATACAGTCAAAGCATTCCTGGAGGCTGTGCACTGAATCTTCTGTCCACACATCAATGTCTCTCATCTCCACCTTGCCTCTTCTGAGAGCAGTTTTATATGTGGGCAGCAAATGTACACAGTTGTGATCTGAGGATCCTAAAGGAGGAAGGGAGAGTGATTTATAGGCCCTCTCTATGGATCCATAGCACAGGTCCAATGTCTTTTTTCGCCTGGTTGGGCAGGAGACATACTGATAAAAGTTTTTAAGTGTCTTCTTTAAAGAAACATGGGTGAAATCCCTAAGAATGAAGTTTGGCGCCTCTGGAGAAATTGATTGCAGCTGCTGGATCACATCAAAGATGGTGCTGGAGGCGGAGTCAGCATCTGCCCTCGGGTGAATGTACACAGTTGTGATGAAAAGTTGGGGGAACTCGCGAGGCAAATAAAAGGGGCGTAGTGACACAGACAGCAGCTCCACATCGGGTGTACAGATGCTCTCTCTGACCGTGACAGATGTGCAGTACTGCTTATTAATGTATAAACATACGCCGCCCCCCTGACGTTTCCCCGTTACCTCTTCCTGCCGATCCGAGCGCAGCGGGGCTCCAAAGCCGTCAATCCACAGGTCTGCGTCTTGGTCATGCGCAGTAAGCCAAGATTCCGTGAAAGCCATGACACAGCAGTTCTTAAAGTCCTTCTGGCAGCGTACATTCCCTTGAATTTCATCCACCTTGTTTCTCAGAGACTGTACGTTCCCAAAAATCATTGAAGGAAGAGGAATGTTACCAAACTGACATCTCCTCAGGCACAATTTCACACCTCCACGCCTTCCACGCTTCCTTCTCCCGTCTCTCTTTTCACCGCTATGTCTGTCTCTCAAAATAAAGTCCAGCAGTTGCGGCTTAGGCTCAATCACAGCCGCTGCATCAACCGTGTTTAAATGCAGCAACACATCCCTGAAATAATGTATTCTGCCCGCCATGGTGCCGAACGTGTTTACCTCATAGACAAAGAGCCGGAGGAAAAGTAGCAGCAGTGCAAGAGAGGGGTGGAAGTCCATGTTGTAGGAACCAGGGAGTGCTTCACCATACAGTCCACAAACACTCCAGGGCAGAAACGACACAGAGGATTTCGTAAAAACATATAAAAGTACATAAAAACAGACACACAGACAACGTACTTTTTCACCAGCTGCCGGTCACTGCATGCGCATGCGCCCATAGCCATTGTGGATTCAGCTCCTCTCGCTGGGATCGACGTGGACGCTCCTCCCGCTGCAGCAGACAACATCCTATACCAGGAGATCAGGCGTCAGATTTTCTGATTAATTTTCTGTCTAACTATGATGACATGCCTTGCCTGATTCCCGGTGAAGAGGCTCAGGGTTTGGAGTCCCCTGAGCCATCACTACCTGTTGCAGCCACTATTTTCTCACTAGTTCCTCCCGTGTCTCCTCCTGTTTTTCCTGAGTGTCCGCCGGCCCCGGAACTGAGCCGCCGGACGATGAAGCCTGTGACCCTGGAAAATCCCACTCCAGTGCCAGCAGTGAGTGAAGCCCCAGCCGTCATGCCAGGAGTGTCGTCTGCATGGGTCCCTTCGCCTGGGGTAAACAAGACTGCGACTACCATCATGCCTGCTGCGGAAGCCGCCACAGCAGAGTCAGCAATCAAGCTGGACCTCCAGAGGGCCGAGCCTGAGGAAACACCATCACCCGGATTGTCAGAGTCCTGGAGGGCCGTGGAGCTCAAGCTCAGGCAAGTGTTGTCCTTTGTCTTCCTACTGTCAGTTTTAGATCAATCTTGCCTGGCTCTTGGTGAGGAGGGCCAGGTGCAGCCACCCGTCACACCAGGGCTCGCCTTGCCGGGCTCTGCTGCTGCCGGTGACCCTGACCTCTCTTCTGTTTGTACGTCTGAGCTTTCTCCCAGGGTCACCGGAGATGAACTTTCATTGCCAAAGGCCTTCAAAGATCCAGGTTTGCCACTGGAGGTCATCGAGGGTGCTGCAGTGCTCCAGCCCAGAGCCACCGAGGGTGCTGCAGTGCTCCAGCCTGGAGCCATTGCAGGTGCAACTCAGCCCCAGCCCGGGGCCACCACAGGTGCGTCCCAAAAAGTTCTTCTTGGAAGACCGCCTGACGGACTGCCTTTTTTGTCTTATTGGTTCTGGGGTTCGGGAAGGCCACCCAACATGTCCCAGCTCAGATGCCGGTGGTCTTGGGACTTAGGAAGACCGCCAGAATTGCCCTTGTTGCTTTGTTGGTGCTGGGGCATGGGGAGGCTGCCTGAGGTGTTCCCTCACACATACCGGTGGCCATGGGACATGGGAAGACCACCTGAACTGTTCGCCTACTCACCTATCGGGCTCAGAGTCCCATGTTGCCACCTGGTGGACTGAGTGTATTCATGAGTGTTTTCTTTTGGTCTTCTTTTGTTTTTTGTTTCTGCTTTGGTCCCTCCGTTCCTGGGTTCTCCCTCCTTCCCCCCCAGGGTGGGTCGTTTCTTTGTGCTTGGGAGGTTTTGGTTTTTTCTTGGGATGTTACCCTGGGGTGTCTGGTGCCCACCCCTTGAGGGGGGAGCTCTCTCATGTTCCTGGGGCACGGGTTAGAGCCGTGCCTAGTTTTACTGCCCAGTGAACATTTTGTTGTTTATTTCTTGTTATCTCTTAGTTTATTATGATGTTTTGTATTTTGCTGTGTTGTATTTTCTGTTTCCAGTTTGTTTATTTTAGCAGTGCTGTGCAGCTTCCGGCTGTCTTTTCCTTGGGGCTGCACAGCTGCTTCCTATTGACTACTCATGAGCTACACCTGTCTGTAATTATGTGTGGGTATTTTAGAGACACAACGACTGCTGTTCGTTGCTGTGACCTACTATTCTCTCTTTGCTGTTCCCGCCATGACCTATTTTCATGGTTTGGGGTCTGCTGTTGAGGTAAGTTAGTGTGCTCCGTCTAGGTGCCTTTTCTCCACGCCAGATTCACATGTTGGAGCGCTTTGTTTATTCTTTATTTTTGTACGTACTCACCAGTTAGTTTGGGAGTGCTGTGTGTTTATTTTCTCATTTTACTCAACCAGTCAGTTTGGGAGCATTTGTATTTTTTCTTTGTTGCTCAATCAGTCAGTTTGGGAGCGTTGTTGTGTTGTCCTTTAAGTTAATAAATGTGCAGAAACCTACAACGTGTGCTTGGTGTCCTATTTTGCGCCCATTCACGGGCGCGTTCATGACACATACTGCCATTTATTTGTGCCAGAGTTAATAAATTAACATTATTGTTGCACCTGATCCTGCCCATGTCTGAGTTCTCCATCACCCCCACCTTGACAGAATGACGCAACCCAGAAAGATCTCAGCAGGCAGGACCGGCAGAAGGAAAGGGCCAAGTCCGAGTTCTGGAGAAGAGGATCTCGACCGAACGCTTCACCTTTTAGACTGGGCTATGGGTCAGTCCAACCGGTGGGAGATGAATGCCGACTTGGTGAAAGCAGAAGTGGTCCTCTGTTCATTGGCCCTGCTAAAACGTGCAGAATTGGCCGAGCTTCGCTCCCACGTTGCTCAGATGAGTGACGAGCTGATTCGAACTGGCACTTTGCTTTACTCTGTCTGACTTGACTCTGGGCCATTGGCTCCAACTCCTGTCTCCAGTGTGTCACCTCCCGCTTTCTCTGTCGCTCCTTCACCATCTGCCATTTCTGAGTCATCAGCTACAATGGAGAACGTGTTGGAGCAGGAGGAGCAGAGGCAGGCAGTCCTCGCACAAACTGACATATTGCTGGAATACAAGCCCTTGCTCACTGTAGAGGTGTTATTCCTGGTGTGTGAGGACCAGCCGCGGTCAAAAGGGCCAGTGGGGAAGCGGGCATCAAGGGAGCACCGCTCCGCCCACCATCCAGGCCCTTCACTCGAGGTTTCCCTGAGGATTCCTGTTGCGGCAACCCCACCATCCTCGAGTGCTTCAGCAGCTGCAGAGCGGGAGATCTGCGTGCTCCAGCCATCCATTCCAGCGGCACACACACCAGCGTGCGCCCCACCAGCTTTGCCTGTTAATGAATCTACAGTTCAGCCTGTGAAAGAATCTACAGCTCAGACTGTGAAAAAAACTGATGTTCAACCTGTTCAGAATAAGCCTGTAGAACCGGCTCCTCCCGCTGCATGTGAGGCCCACATCACAGCTCCAGCTGTTCCCAAGGAACACGCTCCTGTTCCTGTTCAATCAGAGATGCATGCTTCCGTTCCTGCAGCTCATCTTGAGGTGGTCACCCCAGCAGCTGTGGATCAGGAGCTCAGGCAAGTACTTTTCTATATTCAAACACCAATATTAGTTAAGATTTGCCTAGCTCCTGGTAATTATGGTGACGCTTCACTCACTTCATGCCTCTCTCCTTCATCCAAGGAGACTGCTGCAAAGTTGGATGCTCTCGCATCCCAGGAGCCATCGCTGAAGATCTGCACATTACAACCTTCAGTTCCCGAGACTGGTATGCACCCACTGTTTGTGCCAGAGGCCAGTGCACATCCGTCGCTTGTTCCAGTGAGCGGCACGTCTTCATCTTGTGTTCCTGCATCCAGTGTGCTGCTGACAACCACTCTGGAGGACTGTGCACTGCTGTCATCTGTCCCTGAAGTCAGCACACCCTTGTTGCCAATGGCAGAGGTTAGTGCGCAGCAATCATCTGTTCCTGAGTCCAGCGCGCTTCTGTCAGCTGTTCCTGGGTACTGCACATCTCAGCCATCTGCTTCGGAGCAAGAAGCGCCTTTATCACCGGCTGTGAAACTGATAACTCACCTGTCTGCTGTTTGTGAATTGGAGACTTCTGTGTCATCAAATCAAATCAAACTTTATTGTCATATTGCTGTACATACAACTGTAGTGCAGGCAAGATGAAATTGCGTTTCTCTCGGCATCCATATAAGAAGCAGCATGATTAAGACACACTCCCACATAGCTCCCACCCCCTCATCCATTCACACATCCCTGAGACATACTTGGGGAAAAAGAATAACTAACTATAATATACAAAATGTCCATAGGTGCAGTAGTGTGTATGTGAGATTCCGGGTCAGCTGTTCAGCATCCTGACAGCTTGTGGGAGGAAGCTGTTGATCAGTCTGGTGGTTCTGCCTCTGATGCTCCGGAATCGTTTACCAGATGGAAGAAGTTCAAAGTGTTTATGCAGAGGGTGAGAACGGTCCTTGACAATGTTCAGTGCCCTGCTCCTACAACGGTTCTGAAAAAGTTCTTGGACAGAGGGGAGGGAGACTCCAATTACCCTCTCCGCCCCCTTGACTATCCTCTGCAGGGCTTTTTTGTCTGACATACTGCAGCTGGAGTACCATGTAGCAATGCAGTACGTCAGAACACTCTCCACCACACCTCTGTAGAAGGTCCTGAGGATGCAGATGGGGAGAGAGGCCTGTTTGAGTTTCCTCAAGAAGTGTAGTCTCTGCTGAGTGTAGGGTGGTGACTATAGCATCCTCCGTGGAGCGGTTTGAACGATATGCAAACTGGAGCGGGTCGTGTGATGCAGGGAGGCAGGCTTTGATGTGTGGTTTGACAAGCCGTTCAAAACACTTCATCACAATTGATGTAAGTGCAACAGGACGATAGTCATTCAAACAGGACACCACTGGTTTCTTTGCCACCGGTACAATGATAGAGGTCTTGAAGCATCTGGGAACGATGGCCTGACTCAGGGAGATGTTATAAATGTCAGTCAGGAGTTCCGCCAACTCGCTCGCGCAGTCTCGGAGCACACGTCCCGGAATGTTGTCTGGACCTGCAGCTTTGCGTGGGTTGATTCTGGATAGGGTCCTCCGTGTGTCCGCTGTGTTAATGGTAAAAGCTGGTCCGACTGATGGTGGGAGTGGGCCGGCCCTCCCTCTGATTGTCGAGTTTGATGCTTCAAAACGTGCAAAGAAGTCGTTAAGCCTGTCTGGAAGCGAAGCGTCGTCATCATCGACCCCCTGCCTAGACTTAAAGCCCGTCAGTGTCCGAACTCCCTGCCACATCTGCTTGGTGTTCCTAGTGTCACAGAGGTGTCCCTGGATTTTCTCCGCATAGACGCGCTTTGCAGCCTTAATTCCCTTTGAAAGCGCAGACCTGGCTGAGCGGAGGGCAATCCTGTCCTTCGCTCTGAACGCTGCATCTCTGGCTTTAAGCAGCAAGCGCACCTCTGCAGTCATCCAGGGCTTATGATTACCCCGCATAGTGATGGTCTTCACTGTAGTGACATCCTCTGTGCACTTCGCGATGTAGCTGGTGACCGAATCAGCATACTCCTCCACATCTGTCCTGTCTTCCTGGGAGGCTGCTATTTTGAAGATCCTCCAGTCTGTGTGATGAAAACAGTCTTGCAGTGCAGAGGTTGCACTCTCTGGCAAAATCCTGATTTGTTTCACTGCTGGCCTGCTGCGCTTCAATAAAGGTTTGTAGGCAGGAACCAGCATCACGGACATGTGATCAGAACGGCCGAGATGGGGGCGGGGTAACGCTTTATATGCATCTGTGTTTGTGTACACTGTACATTGTTCATTGTGTACATTGTTCCCTAAATTAGAAAATTCTGCAATAATGTGTATTGCATCAGAATTTTCTGCTTTTGTGAATTTTGAACCAGTTTTCTGCACGTGTGTCTCATAAATCTGAGAACTCTGCATCCGTGTGTCATGAATATGAGAACCCTGTGCCTGTGTCATGAATCTGAAAATTCTGCATCTGTGTCTGAAAACTCTGCAGTTGAGTGTCATGAATTTGAGAATTCTGCAGTAGAGTGTTCTGGATCAGAGATTTTGTCACCAGAAATTTATGCTCTGGTGCCGGCGATTTCTGCTTTCATGTCCTCGGAGTCAGATATCTCTGCATCTGAGGCCCTTGAGCTGGAGAAACCTCTGTTATCTGTCTAAATTAGAGTCTCCTGAGTTAACTTCAGAGCAGAAAGCTCCCTTGTCACCTCTGAAGTGTAAAGATCCTTTATTGCCAGCTCCTAAGAATGAAAATTCTATTTTGTCATCTCCAGACCTTAAGGGTTCTTTATCTTCAAGGGTTGGGATGTTTGAGGTTGAAATTTCCATGTCATTATTTTCTTGGATTGGGAATCCCATGTTTTCTTTTGAGCCTAAAACACCTGGGGTTGGCGTCCCTGGATCACTGTGTTTACTTGTCTGTTGGCCTATGGACTTTGGGAGGTCGCCAGACCCACCATGCACTCCGGTCTGGGGACTCATAGATTTGGGTAGGCCCCCAGATCCATCTTGTTCCCCGACCTGATGGCTGTGGGTTGATGGAAAACGACCTGACCCGTCTTGTTTATTTATTGGTTTGGGGTCTGGGGTTTGTTTGGTTCCCCTAGCTGCATTTTTGTTTTGGTCTCTATGGTGGGCAGATAGTGTGTTTCGACCCACCTGGCCTGTGTCCCCACTGTACTCCCTGGGAAGGTGCTTTCTCTTTTTTCTTTTGTGGGTGTTGACGTGGGGTGTCTGGAATCCACCCCTTAAAGTGAGGGTACTGTCATGGGGGCATGGTTAGGATCATGCTCCATCCTCTGTTTGACGAATGTATTGTTTCTGTTTTGGTTCTCCATATTTTTTTGTGTAAGAGTTTCATGAAATAGCCTTGCCTTGTCTTGGCTCTGAGTTTTGGCTTTATTTTGAAGTATTTCCTATTTTGGTTTTGTCTAGTTTTATTTTCATAGTTTCCCTTCCTGGCTGTAGTGGTGATTCACAATTTACTCCTGGTTATATAACCTTGTTTAGTCTGTCCCAGCTGTTCCTGATTTCTCATTAGTTTGTGTATAAGTTTAGTCCCATGCCTCTGTCCTTTGTTGCGTCATTATCACTGTCTGTGGATGTTACTTTGTGTCTCCAGTGACCTCTAGTTTATTATTTTCATGTCACTAGTTTATTCTGTTACGTTATCGCCTCCGCGACCCAGACCTCTGGAAAAGGGAGGGAGGGATGGATGGAGAAATTTTCCATACTGTGCCTTTAACCACTTGTAGGGGGTAACAGTACACCTAAAATCATGGTTCAGTACGTACCTTGGTTTTAAGGTCACAGTTCAGTTCATTTTTGGTACAGTTAGTTAGTTAATCCCTTCACACCTGAAGGTGTATATGGGCGGCGCCTATCTCCGTTTCTCTGACCCTAACTAACTAACTAACTAACCTGCACTTATATAGCGCTTTTCTAGTCACAAAGACCACTCAAAGCGCTTTCATTAATACTAACCCTCTATTCTAAGGGCCTATAGGAAACAGATATCTAGGGACAATTTAGAACAGCCAATTAACCTAACATGCATGTCTTTGGCATGTGGGAGGAAACCGGAGAAATCCCGGAGTAAACCCACACAACACGGGGAGAACATGCAAACTCCACACAGATCACTGTTGGTCGGGGGCTGGGATCGAACCCACGATCCCACGATCCCCACAATCCCCCGGCCAAGGGTAAACTGTGCTGCCGCAGTGCTAACCACTGCGCCACCGTGCAGGCCACACAGCTACTGTAAGTAGTGAAAGCTACAGCGGGGGGTCAGTCCTCTGGTAGCTCTGTGTGTAACTTTACTTTCCCCATTCCATTATGCGGAGCACCACGCTAGAAGGCAGAAAGTTTTGGTACTTTTGGTACAGTAAGGAAACAAAATATAAAACATAAAATTGCTTATCTTTTTTATAAGCAGGAACAGCTTTACTGACAAAAAATGTCAGCAGTAAATTCTCCTTTAGATAAAATATTCTCTTTTTAGGAAAAGAACGATGCAGACAAGTGCAACAATAGAAGTTTGAACAGTCGATCTCATCCGCGCTCGAGCCATGCACCATTTTCGGCCATCTGGCGGCTGTGTGCCCCTTTTGCTCTCCAAGCTTTTATTGTGACACCGCTCATAGGGGCTTCCGGCTGTCAAAGCTGTCAGCTGAGCCACATTTCGTCTCATCAGCTGCTCCCTACTTAAGAGGGCAGTTGGGAGCGAAATGTGCGGCAGTCTTGTTGAGAACCTTCCCATGGTCAGACGTTATTGGAGCATCCCTCTGTTCATTCGTTGACCATTCTCCTTCAGTGACTGTAAGTGTGTTACCTTATGTTCCCGTTATACCCTGTCTTCGATGGTTATTTTCACAGTGTGTTTTAGCCCCCTGTGGCTTGTTATTTTGTCCCTTTTCTGTTCCTTTAATAAACCGTGCAAACTCACTGGCGATTTGTGGCGTCTTATGATGGCTCACGAGGGCCATCCATGACAATTATAAAAAGTTCCCATAGCTAAATAAAAAAATGACCCATGAAACATTAGTTGGAAACTTTAACTTGGCAACTTATAGTGTTTTTAACAACACAATTAAATAACAGACATTAAAGTTCAGTCTTTTAACCCAAAAAATAAAGAAATAAAACTCAAATATGAGCTTCTACTGCAGTTGCTGTTGCAACTCTGCGTTTTCAAAATAAACTGGAGTCATCATCATCATCATCATCATTGGCTCCATCGATCTCGAAAGATCATGGGGGGGTTTTGTGCCTTGGGTCATCATTCAGGGAGCTGCACCATCGGGCGTGGCTGTAGAGGCCCATACGGGATCTGCAGGTCCTGCCGCAGCCGTTGCAGATGAATTCTTCACAGTGTAGTGGGGGTCTCGACAGTCTCCTCTGTCTGCGGAGTCTCTTCTCCCCCCAGCGAGTGTCTCTTCTTTCCTCTGCTGTTCGGATGACATCCTGGGTGATGGTCCGCCAGTTGGAGCGGACAGAGGCGGCTGACTCCAGGTCGGAGGGGTTAAAGCCTCCAGCCTTGAGGTCACGCTTGCAAACATCCTTGAATCTGAGAGTTGGGCGTCCCTTTGATCTAGTTCCAGTAGCCAGCTCCCCATACAGTAAGTCTTTGGGGATGCGGCCATCCTCCATTCGGTTGACGTGGCCAAGCCATCGCAAGCGTCTCTTTGTCAGGATGGCAAACATACTGGGCACATCTGCTCTGGCCAGGACGTCGATGTTGGAGACACGGTCCTGCCAAGTGATGTGCAGTAGTCTGCGAAGGCAGCGCTGGTGGAAGGCGTTCAGTCGGCATTCCTGGCAGGAGTAGAGGGTCCAAGCTTCACTGCCGTATAGGAGAGTACTCAGTACACAGGCCATGTAGACTCTTATCTTGGTGTTGATGGTTAGCATAGAGTTGTCCCAGACTCGCTTCGCCAGACGGGCAATCACCGTCGATGCCTTGCCGATACGGGTGTTCAGTTCGGCGTCTAGGGAGAGATTGCTGGAGATGATCAACCCGAGGTAGGTGAACTTGTCCACCACCGCAAGTGTGTGGTCGCCGATATTGATATTGGGAGCACTGCTGACATCCTGGCCCATGACCTCGGTCTTTTTAAGGCTGATGGTGAGGCCAAACTCAGAGCAGGCACGAGCAAAGCAGTTGATGAGACGCTGGAGCACTTCCACGGTGTGGGCAACAAGACCAGCATCATCAGCAAAGAGCAGCTCCCTGATTAGAACGCTTCGCACCTTGGTCTTTGATCTGAGGCGTGCCATGTTGAAGAGGCCTCCGTCGCTCCTGGTGTGGAGAAAGACACCGTCTTCAGAGCCCCGGAAGGCGTAGCACAGAAGCAGGGAGAAAAAGATGCCAAATAGGGTAGGAGCCAGAACACAACCCTGCTTCACACCGTTCTTGATCGGGAAAGGGTCTGAGGATAATCTATCAAACTGGACAATGCCGTTCATGTCCTGGTGGAATGACTTGATCATGCTCAAAAGCTTGGGGGGACATCCAATTCGTTGGAGGAGGGCAAACAGTCCATCCCTGCTGACCAAGTCAAAAGCCTTGGTCAGATCAATAAAGGCCAAAAAGAGGGGTTGTCTCTGCTCCCAACACTTTTCTTGCAGCTGCCTCATAGAGAAGACCATATCTATGGTTGACCTGGTTGCTCTGAATCCACACTGCGCCTCTGGATACACACGTTCGGCAAGTAGTTGTAGTCTGTTGAGGACGACACGGGCAAAGGCTTTGCCAACTATGCTTAGGAGTGAGATACCGCGATAGTTGTTACAATCGCTCCGCTCCCCCTTGTTCTTGTAAAGAGTGATGATTTTGACATCACGCATATCTTGGGGCACAGCCCCTTCCTCCCAGCACTGCAACAGGAGCTCATGGAGGTGTTTCAAGAGCGAGCTCTCCTTTGCGGTTTTGACGATTTCAGGGGGGATGTTGTCACTGCCCGGAGCCTTGCCGTTTGAGATAGAGTCTATCGCCTTGCTGAGCTCCTCGATGGTGGGTGGAGCGTCAAGCTCATCCATGACTGACAGTAGAGGGGTGTTCTCAAGGGCCGTGTTCGAGACGGTGGTTACTCTCGAGTAGAGCTCTTGGTAGTGCTCAGCCCATCTCTCCATTTGTTTACCGCGATCCTTGATGACATCTCCTGCAGCTGATTTAAGTGGGGCGGTCTTGATGACACTGGGACCGAAAGCCTTCTTCATGCCTTCGTACATTTTGCGCATGTTTCCGTGATCTGCAGAAAGCTGAATGTCCTGGCAGAGGTTAAGCCAGTAGTCGTTGGCACATCGCCTTGCAATCTTTTGTGCATTGTTCCTCGCAGCGCGCAGTGTAGCAAGCGTCTGCACAGAGGGCTCCTTCTTGTGGGCAATTAGGGCTGCACGCTTGGCAGCGATTGCAGGTTCCATCTCAGCGGCCCCAGCTTCAAACCAATCTGCACTCTTCCCCACCTTTTTCCCAAAGGTACCTATGGCGGTCTCAAACACAGCCTCACGGATATGGTTCCACCTTGCAGAAGCACAGTCAGTGGGACAGTCCACCAGGGCTTCATTTACGACTTTAGCATAGCGTTCCCGCAGTTCAGGTACTGCAATCATAGCTGTGTTGATGCGGGGTCGGGGTTTCTGCTTGGAGCGGTTGACACGTCTGAGGCAGAGACGTACCTTAGTGGCGACCAGGGAATGGTCGGTGTCACAGTCAGCGCTGTGGAAACTGCGCGTGACCAGCACTCGGTTCAGCAGAGATCTCCTGGTGATGACAAAGTCCAGCTGATGCCAGTGGCGAGACCTTGGATGTCTCCAGGACACACGGTGACAAGGCTTGGTGGAGAAGAATGTGTTGGTCAGACAGAGGTCATGAAAGGAGCAGAGTTCAAGAAGGCGTTGACCGTTCTCGTTGAGCTTGCCGATGCCGAAGCGGCCAATGCAGCGGGGCCAGGAGTCATGATCTGCCCCTATCCGTGCGTTAAAGTCACCAAGCAGAAACAGGTGCTCCTTGGCAGGGATCTGCTGGATCCTGGTTTCGAGCGCCTCGTAGAATGCATCTTTCATCTCAATTGAAGAGCAGAGCGTCGGAGCATAGGCACTAAGGATATTAGCTGGTCCAGAGGAGGTTATGAGACGGAGAGAGAGGACTCGTGGAGTGCCTGAAGACGGCGGTTCAATAGAGGACAGAAGGGAGTTTCGAACAGCGAATCCAACACCATACAGGCGAGGCTCGTCAGGCTCCTGTCCCTGCCAGAAAAACGTATAGTTCTTCTCCTTCAAGCTGCCGTTGCCCGGGAGTCGCGTCTCTTGCAGTGCTGCAATGTCAATATTAAGCCTCTTCAGCTCGCGGTCGATGATAGCAGTTTTCCTGGCATTGTTGATTTGCTGGAGGTCGTCAGAAAGGCCAGGACACATTGTTCTGACGTTCCAAGTTGCCAGACTCAGCACTGGCGGCTTTGGTTTCTTGATATTAGCTGGTGCAGTGATTACAGTCCGTGATTCAGCTTTTGGCCTACACTTCAAGCACCCTTTGAAGTAAGCGGACCGTGACGGGCCAGCACCTTACTGACTGGGGGCTGCCCAGCTAAAGGCGGGCGGTAGCTGGCCAGTGGGACACGACGATCCCTCCCACCATCGGGAGACAGCCCTAGGCGCCCGAGCTTATGCCAATTTGCTCTGGACTTTTAACCAGTAACTGCGTCTCCCCGTATTTGAGCTGCCGCAGAAGGCGGCACTGGAGTGACCTCTCCAGGGCACAGGCCAGGGCGAAGTTGTGGAGAAACTGAGATGCCCAGTTGACAGATCCTCCTTCTCGGCCTTGTTGGTAGTGTCCAATGGAAGGAACTAGCCGATACAGTTTGGTACCAACTTGGCTACAGGAGTTGCCGGGAGGTCCCGCTACGCGAAGACCAACCGCCTTCGGGGCTCCACTCCGGATTTTCTGTAGGGGTTGTCTCCCTTAGCCTTTGTCACTCCCGTGATGACCACAAGGCAGTGGTGCTATTTGCCCATAGCTGGGGGTTGTTTTGTGTGGCACCAGGGCGTGTCCACGCGCCGGTGGGCCTGCGTGCCACACATTTGGGCCCAGCCCAAGGGGGACACACCTCCTCCCTTAATGCGACAGGTTGTACTGGGCTACATCTTACCAGTAGAGAAACTTCCTCCCCCACCTGACAGCAAAATAAACTGGAGTAGCAATATGAATAATATTCAACTCCATTAGAGTCAAAAAGAAAATAATAAACTAGTCCATCCTGTTTGAAACCTTGCTGGGTCTAGAAGTCTAAAAGTTTAATTAGGTTTCAGATGAAAATTAAAAGAAATATCAGTTTACAAATGCTTTATGTTACAGTACAGGAATGTGAGTCTTCACTACACACACAGTGAAATATTTAAGCGGTTTTAATTTAGTTGTGATAATTATGGTTCTTTTTTTTATTAAATTACAAATCACGGTATTGTGGAGGAACAAATAAGTTCAGGCAAGATGCAATGAGCTGGAAGGTTTTAGAGTTTTATTTCCTCCATCATCATGAGACACACTGTAGCGCTGTGCGCTGTGTTGTGCTGTGTGTGCGTCGTGTGTGTGCACCGTGTGTCCTTTTGAGGCATGTATAGCAAGCTCTTTTATACATGTTACACAAAAAGAGAATGCATGGCACATTTGCGTATTGCTATACATATCAGTCAATACATATCAATCGCGTGACCAACTGGCGCCCGGACTTCCTCTCCTTAATCCGGGGATGTATAACAATAGTCTATAGTAGTCTATAATAGTCTCCGTATGCAATCCCTGTTGAGCGTGAATAGTATCAGTCGGCATTGTGCTGGGTGCCCACACGGCTCCCCCCAGAATGCTCAAAAGGGGCTGTGACCCCCCCCCCCTCCCGTCGTTTGGCTCCAGCTCTGGTAGAACTGTTGGAGGGCATGTCAGTCCATGGGGGGGATAGGGGAGGGGTGGAAAGGGCAGTGTGCTACGCTCTGAATTCCAGCACGTTGAACAGCTGTGGATTGTGGGTGCACGGGCCCATGTGTTTCGAGCGTAATGGAACAAGACGGCAATCGGCCGGCTTTAGTTAGTGAGATGCGGGAAAAGCACTGTGCAGGAGGAGAGGAAGATAGGTGGAAGTAAGTGAGTGCTGGCCTGGGACGTCAAAGGTGTCTGGGCCGCGCAAAAATTGCGTGTGGATCCGCAATGGTGAGAGACTTTCCCAGTAAACCTGGCGGAGATCCACAGCGGCTGTGAAAAAACATTTTATCTGACTCCTCTCGCGGCTCGATCCAGCAAGGATGTGGAGAAGGCGAGCGGCCAAACTCCCCGGGGATGTGTAGCGGCTGTGAAACAACTGCAGCTGTGTAAGGGTGTGAGGCGGTTTGGCTTTTAGGTGCGGGAAGCAGTGCACCAGTGTGGAGGTAAAAGATCAGGTGAGGGGCACACCATGACGCGTGCTGAGGCTTCCCATCTGGATCATCTCCGGGGTGTTTGCCTCGTGTTCCATTCTTTGTCAAGGGTCACCAAAGTGGCGGAACAAATAAGTTCAGGCGAGATGCGACAAGCTGGAAGGTTTCAGAGTTTTATTTGTTGTGCTGTGTTGTGCTGTGTGTGCGTCGTGTGTCCTTTTGAGGCATGTATAGCAAGCTCTTTTATACATGTTACACAAAGATAGAATGCATGGCACATTTGCATATTGCTGTACATATCAGTCAATACATATCAATCGCGTGACCAACTGGCGCCTGGACTTCCTCTCCTTAATCCGGGGATGTATAACAATAGTCTATTGTTCTGGTTGTCCCCCCAGGGGTTCTGTCCGTATGCAATCCCTGTTGAGCATGAATAGTATCAGTCTGCATTGTGCTGGGTGTCCACAGTATTCTAATTTCCTGAGATGCACTCATACTCAGAATGAAAACTGATATTACCACGACAATAATATGCCTTATGTATTAATTCTGGTTGTGCTTACTGACCTCGAACCGATTTGATGTGGTACACGGCGCTCAAAAATCTGTCAAAAATGTTTTAGTACGACTTTGGTAAGCTACGAAGCCGAACCGCTTGATGGATTGTCGGAGCATTACGGTAGTCAGGAGCCTCGCGGAGTAATATGTGCTTCAACATAATGGCCGGATGGCTTTTTCCACAAATCTCCTCGCTCTCCGGCGGCAGCCCCAAGAAGTAAACAATGCAAACAAATGCCGGGACGCTTGAATTCTTTCGTCCCGAAAATATCATTTTTGAATATTAATTACAGCTAAACAGGAGCAGTTTCGATCCACGATCCATTGGCAGATAGTGGCGTAACTCGCTAGCAATTTAACTTTGAATGACCTGTTGACACCAATATAGCGGTTGGAGTTCTTTGGTTAATCCACCCGGAATGATGGCAAGCTCCGAATTAGTTTGCTTCACTTGAGTTTTGACAGTATCGGTGAGATGGGCGCGCATGGAGTGGCAGATCAATAGGGATGGAGATTTGTGGAAGAAGCCACCGGCCATTATGTTGAAGCACATAGTACTCCGCGAGGCTCCTGACTACTGTAATGCTCCGACAATCCATCAAGCGGTTCGGCTTCGTAACTTACCAAAGTTGTACTAAAACATTTTTGACAGATTTTTGAGCGCCGTGTACCACATAAAATCGGTTCGAGGTCAGGTCACTGTCGATTTTTGAGAAAATTAAAGGATTTTAAGTGCGACTTATAGTCCAAAAAATATAGTACATCAGAAAGCCAAACTGAACAAAAGTCTGGCAATGACCTTCTAATTGAAGGATATAAGCAGATTAATTGGTTTTGAATTCATACCAGAACATATACCCTGACCATTGGAAGATAACTCCTCAGATGAGGATGGTTGCCATTGTACCTGCTCCTACATGTCATGTTTACCTCCGGTGGGCAGGTAAGAGGCAGGACTCACAGTTCAATTCAATTCAATTCAATTCAACTTTATTTATATAGCGCCATTTCACAACAACAGTCATCTCATAGCACTATCAACTGTAGGGGGGAACCCCCACAGTTGCAGAAAGACCCCAGCAATCAGGCGATCCCCTGTGAGCAAGCACTTGGCGACGGTGGAGAGGAAAAACTCCCTTTTAACAGGAAGAAACCTCCAGCAGAACCAGGCTCAGGGAGGGGCAGTCATCTGCTGCGACTGGCTGGGGGGTGAGGGGATAGAGAAGAAGAAAAGAACAGACATGTAGAGAGCAAACAGCACGATGGGGACTCAATCTATGGGAGAGAACAAACAAATGTTAATGACCAGCAAAAAAAAAAAAATATTTCATAGAGAGTGAGGAAAGGAGTGAGGCCCAGTGCATTACTGGAGGTCCCCCGGCTGACTAAACCTATTAGCAGCATAACTAAGGGAGGGTTCAGAAACACATGATCCCTCCCTAATTGTAGGCTATATCAAAAAGGTAGGTTTTAGCCCTATTCTTAAAAACAGAGATCGAGTCTGACTCCCGAATCCAGATTGGCAGCTGATTCCACAGGAGAGGAGCTTGATAACTGAAGGCTCTGCCTCCCATTGTACTTTTGGAGATTCTAGGTATTACAAGTAATCCTGCATTTTGGGAGCGTAGTGCTCTGTTAGGATGATACGGTAGTATCAGATCTTTTAAATAAAAAGGAGCCTGATTGTTTAGAGCTTTGTAAGTAAGAAGAAGGATTTTAAACTTAATTCTAAACTCTATGGGAAGCCAATGAAGGGAGGCCAGAACCGGAGAGATATGATCTCTCTTTCTAGTACCTGTTAAAACTCTTGCTGCAGCATTTTGGATCAGCTGAAGACTTTTTAAAGATGTTTTAGGACAGCCTGATAATAAAGAATTACAATAATCTAATCTCGAGCTAACAAAAGCGTGGATCAGCTTCTCAGCATCACTCTGAGACAAGATGCTCCTAATCTTGGCAATATTACGCAAGTGATAGAAGGCAGTCTTAGAAACAAATTTAATATGTGAATTGAAGGACAAATCCTGATCAAAAATAACTCCAAGGTTCCTCACAGAGCTATTAAGAGAAAGAGTAACTGCATCCAAACTGAAAGTTTGATTTGGAAAGGAATTTCTAAGGTTTTTTGGACCAACAAGAATGACTTCAGTCTTATCTGAATTTAATAGCAGGAAATTACAAGTCATCCAAGCTTTGATTTCCTTAAGACAGGCTTCTAACTTGGCTAATTGATTAGTATCATCTGGCTTCATTGACAGGTATAATTGTGTGTCATCTGCATAACAATGAAAATGTATACAGTGCTTTCTAATAATGTTGCCTAACGGAAGCATATATAAACTAAAAAGAGTAGGGCCTAGCACAGATCCCTGTGGAACTCCATGACTAAGCTTTGAGCTGAAAGAAAACTCATCATTTACATGAACAAACTGGAACCTATCAGATAAATAAGATCTAAACCACTGCAACGAAGTTCCATTAAGTCCAACATAGTGTTCTAATCTATCAAGTAGAATATTATGATCAATAGTATCAAAAGCTGCACTAAGATCTAAAAGGACAAGTACAGAAACTAGTCCATTATCAGATGCAATGAGGAGGTCGTTAGTGACCTTCGCTAAGGCTGTTTCAGTACTATGATGGATTCTAAACCCAGATTGAAACTCTTCAAGTAAACCATTTCCCTGCAGGTGGTCAAATAATTGCGTAGCAACAACTCTTTCTAAGATTTTTGAAATGAAAGGGAGATTAGAGATTGGTCTATAGTTAGCTAAAGCTCCTGGATCTAGCGTTGGCTTTTTGAGTAAGGGTTTAATTACAGCCGTTTTAAAAGCCTGCGGTACATGGCCTAAAGTTAATGAAGAATTGATTATATGAAGAATAAAGCTACCAATAAGTGGGAAGACTTCTTTAAATAACCTGGTAGGAATAGGGTCTAAAAGACAAGTTGAAGGTTTGGATGAGGAAACTATTTTGTCTAACTCACAAAGGTCGATTGGAGTAAACTCATCAAGACAGACATCAATAGAAGGAGTTGTAGTAGTTACAGTATTTAAGTTAACTGTGGGAAGAATCTGATTGATTTTATCTCTGATGGATGAAATTTTATTATTGAAAAAGTTCATAAAGTCCTGACTAGTAAGCTCTAAGGGGATGCTAGGATTGACAGAGTCCTGACTCTTTGTCAACCTGGCTACAGTACTGAAAAGAAACCTGGGATTATTCTTGTTCTCTTCTATTAATGCAGAGTAATAACTCGTTCTAGCTTTTCTAAGAGATTTTTTATAAATTAAAAGATGATTTCTCCAAGCTAAATAGATTTCATCTAAATTAGTAGAGCGCCATTTTCTTTCTAATTGACGAGTCTTCTCTTTTAAGCTACGAGTTTCTGTGTTGAACCAAGGAGTTAAAAATCTCTGATTAGACTTTTTCTTTTTTAAGGGGGCCACCAAGTCTAGAGCCTGATACAGAGAAGCTGAAACACTATCCACCATGTTATCAATTACAGAAGGAGCAAGCTGTCTATAGCTTATTTCCGTTGTGTTGACACATGGCATAGAGGAAACAATCTGCATAAATTTGGAAACAGCATCATCTGAGAGGCATCTACTGTGATAATATTTTTCTTTAGGAGCCAAATAGTCAGAAATAGTAAAATCAAAGGTTAACAGACAATGGTCTGACAGTACAGGGTTATGAGGAGACACTACAAGATTTTCTATTTCTATGCCATATGTCAGAACAAGGTCCAATGTATGGTGGAGGTAATGAGTAGAATTTCCTACTTTCTGAGAAAACCCAATCGAGTCTAATATTGAATTAAAAGCCACATTAAGGCAGTCACTATCTACATCCACATGTATATTAAAGTCCCCTACTATAATTATTCTATCAGATTTCAGCACTAAATCAGCTAAGAAATCAGCAAATTTGGATAAAAATTCTGAATAGGTTGATGGGGGACGATAAACTATGGCAAATAAAATTGGGCTTAACCTGAAATTGCTAAAGTGCCCAACACTGAGGACCAGGCCCTCAAAGGAATTATAACATGTTTTTTGCTTTACATTAACTAGTAATTTGGAATGGTAAATTGTTGCTACCCCTCCTCCACGACCAGAACTTCTGGGATTTTGACAGTTTAAATAACCAGAGGGGGTTGATTCATTTAAACCAACATAATCCTCTTGTCCTAACCAAGTCTCTGTAAGGGAAATTAAATCAATCTGATGATCAATTAACAGATCATGGACTAACAGAGACTTGGGAGTTAGAGACCTAATATTTAATAAACCACATTTAATTTTTAAATTATGAGGAGGAACAGAGGCCAAATCATTCAATTTAGAGGCTTTATGTTTAATTTGAGTTTTACCAATATTTTGCTTTATCACTTAAATTTAAATTAATTAATTTTAAATTATGAGGAGGAACAGAGGCCAAATCATTCAATTTAGAGGCTTTATGTTTAATTTGAGTTTTACCAATATTTTGCTTTATCAGTTCGGGCAGAGTTCCAATGCAGCATGGTTTATTAACAGAAACAAAAACAAAACGGTAGACCAAAAGATCCTCAAAAGCTAGACATCAGATTAAGATGGCGGCATAGAAAAGTTGCTCCGGCACTGGTGGATAAAAAAAAAAATCACCATAACCCACGATAGTAACCTGGTAAAATTGTCTAGAATCGAGGTGTGATGAGTAAGGACAAGGGTAGAAAGAAGACCAAAGTCATGTCACGGAATAACAATGCTGAAGATGTCTTAAAAGACTCTGGCCCAACTGAAGTTAGCACAGCTAATAATGGCTACGGCGTGGAGAGGAGGTCCTCACCTGCCATGGTAACATCCATGCACCAAGTGATGGGAGAAGTCATAGTCGAAGGTATTTGGGAGCTGAACGTGGAATTGAAGAAGGAACTGGCTCAGGTCAGAATCAGTTTACGCGAAGATATGACAACCCATTTGGAAGGCCTTGATAAAAAAGTTAAAGTCGCCACTGACAAAATAGAGGACATCGCGAGTCGTCTTTTGGGAATGGAAGAGAGCCTGGCTGGAAGGGAAAGGTGGGACAGCGGGGTCAGAGACGCTCTTATACAGCTGCTTGACAACCAAAAATCCCTTCAGGCTAAAATTACTGATTTAGAGGGGCACTCCCACCTCAACAATATACGCATCTATGGCATCCCGGAGAAAGCTGAGGGTTCATCTATGGTGTGCTTCATGGAAAACTTGATTCAAATGCAATTAGGAGAAGCTGTTGGCCCCTGCTCACAGAGAAGCTTCGGTATAGAGAGAGCGCATAGGGTGCTAGGCCCACAGCCGCCCGCGGGTGCTCCCCCTCGCTCTGTGGTGGCACAGTTCTCAAAGTACATGATGAAAGAAAAGATCCTCAAGCAGCTTGGCGGAAATTGATCTACAAACAGGAGAGACGGGTGTTTTTTGACCATAATTATGCAGAGGCCATCCAGCAGAGGAGGAAGGAGTACATTCCAATCAAAAAACGGAGGTTCCCGAGATGGATGAGTAATGGGGTTTTTTTTGTTTGTTTTTTGTTTTGTTTCATTTTTTTTTTTTTTTGCTTCCAATCCTGTTCTCTCTTGGACTCAGGTAACAAACCTTGATTTATCAGTGTTGGTGTTATTAATCATAATCGACCTATAAACATGATTTAATGAGATCCAGAGGAGGATGCTTCCTCTCCCCCACTTTTTTCCCCTCTCTCTCCTATACCCTTTTTTCTCCCCCTTTTTTCCCTCCTTTCCTTCCCGCTTTTTTTTTCTTTTTTCTCTTAAAATGTCCAGATGTATAATAATGTGCCGATGAAGACAATTGTCCATCGTTTCCCTTTTTTTCATACCTACAACACAGAGGGCCCCCACTGAGTGGCAGCAACCCCCTCCACAATGAGAGGTAACAGATTCCTCTCAGATTTGGAAGCTTTGTTTTATTTTAGTTTTGTTATGGTTGATTTTGTTTTGGAGAAATGTTTTGTTAATGTGCCAAGTTATGTTTGTTTTTTGAGGTCTGGGAATTTAGTGGTATATAAATGCATGCATGAAGCTCATTTGATATGCAGAGTTATAATATTCAGTCTTTAAATGTTATTGGTATTAACAGCCCCATTAAAAGAAGTAAGTTAATAGCCAAGTTAAAACGGAAAAAGGTGAATATTGCTTTCTGGCGAGAGACACATTTGTCTAATGCAGAACATGAGAAACTTTAAAAAATGGGCTATATAAAGGTATTTTTTGCTTCTGATAAAAAAGTAAAGAAAAGAGGCGTTGCCATATTAATTTCCAACTCCATTAACTTCGAACTTATCTCAGAATATAAGGACAAAGAGGGAAGATTTATATTGGTGAAGGGTAAACTGGAACATAAGGAGGTTACGCTGTGTAACGTCTATGCTCCGCCAGGGAGCAAGGTCATATTTTTTAAGAAACTATTCAGTTTGATTGCTACAAAAACCTATGGTACTCTTATTTGTTCAGGCGACTTCAATATAGTCCTGAACTCAAAATTAGACACCACAAACAGAACAAGGAAAACAAGTCCAGTTGAGAAGCAAATAAATAAAACATTACAAGAACTGGGATTAATTGATATTTGGAGACAAATGCATAGATCCACTTCCCAGTTCACTTTCTATTCAGCTAGGCATAATAATTATTCAAGAATTGATTACTTCTTCATGTATAATCAGGACTACCATAAAGTTAAGAATTGCACAACTGGACAAAGGGATATTTCAGATCACTCTTCACTGAACCTTAAAATATATATGGAGCCTCAAAAATACTATCTGGAGAATGAATACAGGTCTATTAAACAGTAATGTATTCAAAACAGAAATTAAAGAAAAACTTAAAGAGTATATGGAACAGAATGACAATGAAGAAGTGAGCCCAGTTATCATGTGGGATGTGTCTAAAGCTTGTCTTAGAGGAGAAATTATAGCCAGGACAGCACATTTGAAAAAGGTAAAGGACAAAAAGATGTTTGATCTGCAGGATCAAATGGGGAAGCTGGAGCTGGCCCACGGTGTCAGTAAAGATCCTGCTATACTAGAACAAATGAGACCTATTAAACAGGAGATTTATAGTGAAGAAAAAAATTTATAGTGAAGAAATTGAGAAAAAACTAAAGTATATGAAACAAAGATATTATGAAGTGGGTCCTAAAGCATCCAAATTACTTACATGGAGAATCAAAAATGCACAAGCAGAAACAGCTATTCATAAGATTAATGATCCTGCAACAAATAGGATTGTTACTAAACAGAAAGAAATCCAGGAAGCATTTGTAACATCCATCCATCCATCTTCTTCCACTTAATCCTTTCCGGGTCGCAGGGGGGCTGGAGCCTATCCCAGCATCTTTGGGCGAGAGGCAGGGTCCACCCTGGACAGATCGCCAGTCCATCACAGGGCCAACACAGAGAGACAGACAACCATTCACTCTCACAGTCAGACCTAAGGACAATTTAGAATCCCCAGTTTGATGCCAATTAACCTAACTTGCATGTTTTTGGCGTGTGGGAGGAAACCGGAGAAATCCTGGAGTAAACCCACGCAGACACGGGGAGAACATGCAAACTCCACACAGATCACTGTTGGTCGGGGGCTGGGATCGAACCCAGGATCCACCGGCCAAGGGTGAGTTGCTGTGCTGCCGCAGTGCTAACCACTCCGCCAGCGCGCCGCCCAGCTTTTGTAACATGTTATAAACAATTATACACACAGCCGGTTAAAGCAGACAGATCAACAATCCAGAAATTTCTTTACACTTTAGACCTCCCCTCTATCGGCAAAATTCAAAATGAGAAACTTGTATCCAAAATATCAGTTGAAGAGATCGATAGTGCAATCTCTAAACTTAGAACCAATAAATCTGCAGGCTGTAATGGAGTTCCTTCAGAATGGTATAAATGTATGAGAGAATCATTTCTTCCCTTACTCAAAACTTCCTTCAATTATACTCTGAAACATGGGGTCCTGCCACCATCCTGGAGGGAAGCATTTATCTCAGTGATACCTAAGGAAGGTAAGGGTAGAACAGAATGCAAAAATTACCAGCCAATCAGTGTGTTAAATGTGGATTATAAATTACACACAGCCATACTCGCTAGTCAACTTCAGACAGTGATACCCTCCAGTATCACTGTTACTCCCTGTTAGCATGCGGCCTACTTATCTCCCGAGGGAATACTCACACATGATCTGCATTGTTATTTATGCAAATCCAATGGCGAACACGGGGACAGCACGTGACGCCATTCACTCAGTAACTGGCAGGCTGCTGACAGAACACCCAGATGCTCTACTCCTCATCTTAGCACTGTGGCAGCACAGCAACTCACCCTTGGCCATGGGATCCCTGGTTTGATCCCAGCCCCTGACCAACAGTGATCTGTGTGGAGTTTGCATGTTCTCCCCATGTCTGCGTGGGTTTACTCTGGGAGTTCTCCGGTTTCCTCCCACAGGCCAAAAACATGCAGGTTAGGTTAATTGGAGACTCTAAAGTGGACGTAGGTGTGAATTTGTGTGTGAATGGTAAAGGGATAGCGCCGTACCGTGGCTGCTTCATCCATTCAGGTGGATGCCCTCAATTTCCCCTCTGGGGATCAATAAAGTATACAAAAAAAAAAGTCTCCGGTGATTTCAACCATATTTCACTGTCCCCCATTCTGCCCACGTTCACCCAGTATGTCACATGTCACACTAGAGACAATAAAACACTGGACTTATTCTATGCAAACACTAAGGAGGCGTACACCTCATCACCACTCTCCCCACTTGGGAGATCGGATCACAACTTGGTTCATCTCCTGCCGGTGTACAAACCCCTAGTGCACAGACAACCTCCGGTCATGCGCACGGTGAAGATATGGTCTGAGGAGGCAATGTATGCTCTAATGGACTGTTTTGTAACCACTGCCTGGGAGCAGCTCTGCAATCCACATGGTGAGGACATCGATGGCCTCACTCACACCATCACGGACTACATCAACTTCTGTGTGGACAACACCATACCCACCAAGACCATACGGTGTTGCTTGAACAACAAACCCTGGATCAACCCTGAGATTAAAACACTTCTGAGAGGGAAGAAGAGGATCTTCAGGTCGGGGAACAGAGAGATGCTGAAGTCCATACAGAGGGAGCTGAGGAGGAAGATCAGAGAAGGCAAGGACAGCTTCAGGAAGAAGATGGAGGACAAGCTGCAACAGAGCGACATCGGCGGGGTCTGGAGAAACCTTAAAACCATCTCTGGGCTTCAGAATACCTCATCCCAGGCCACGGGGGGCAGGGAGTGGGTGAACAATCTGCACCTGTTTTTTTAATAGGTTTGACCAACCGCCCTCTACCCCGCCTGCACACCAACCACTGCTGCCTCTACAGTCATCAAGACCTGCAGTCCACACCCCACTCCACCAACACCCCCCCCACTCTCAACACACAGCCCCCCAACCTGACCCTCACTAAGACCCAGGTGAGGACGGAACTGAGGAAGATCAAGGTGAGGAAGGCCTCGGGACCGGATGGCATCAGCGCAAAGCTCCTCAAGTCCTGTGCAGACCAGCTGTGTGGGATTGTGGAGCTCATCTTCAACCTGAGCCTGAAGCTGGGGAGGGTTCCACAGTTGTGGAAAACATCTTGTGTTGTACCTGTACCAAAGACTTCCCACCCCAAAGACCTGAACAGCTACAGACCAGTGGCCCTGACGTCTCACATGATGAAGACCCTGGAGAGACTGCTCCTTGCTCACCTCCGCCCCCTGGTGGGACCAGCGATGGATCCACTCCAGTTCACCTACCAGCATGGCATTGGAGTGGAGGATGCAGTGACCTTCCTCCTTCACCATTCCCTGTCCCACCTGGAGAAGCCCGGATACGCAGTGAGGATCATGTTCTTTGACTTCTCCAGCGCTTTCAACACCATCCAACCGATGACCCTGAAGGACAAGCTACTGTGCGCAGGGGTGGACCAGCACCTGTCATCATGGATCCTGGACTCCCTCACTAACCGGCCACAGTTTGTGAGAACATGGGATTGTGTGTCTGACACAATTATCGGCAGCACGGGGCACCCCCAGGGAACGGTTTTGGCTCCCTTCCTGTTCACCCTTTATACTGTGGACTTCTCACACAACACAACACACTGCCATCTACAGAGGTTCTCTGACGGCTCTGCAATTGTTGGCCTCATCTCCAACGGAGATGAAGCTGAGTACAGAGGACTTATCCAGGACTTTGTGGACTGATGCCATTGGAATTGCCTCCAGATCAACACGAGGAAAACTAAGGAGCTGGTGGTGGACTGCCACAGGCAAGGACAACCCCTCACAGCACCAGTAAACATACAGGGAACAGACATTGAGATGGTGACATCCTACAAGTACCTGGGTGTTCATCTGAACAATAAACTAGACTGGTCACACAATACCGACGCACTCTACAAGAAGGGACATCGCAGGCTGTTCCTACTGAGGAGGTTCAGGTCTTTTGGTGTACAAGGGGCGCTGCTGAAGACATTCTACGACACGGTGGTGGCATCAGCCATCACTAACTAACTAACTAACTAACCTACACTTATATAGCGCTTTTCTAGTCACAAAGACCACTCAAAGCGCTTTCACTAGTACTAACCCTCTATTCTAAGGGCCTATAGGAAACAGATATTTAGGGACAATTTAGAACAGCCAGTTAACCTAACATGCATGTCTTTGGATTGTGGGAGGAAACCGGAGCCCCCGGAGTAAACCCACGCAGCACAGGGAGAACATGCAAACTCCACACAGAAAGGTTCCAACCCCTGCCAGCCTGGGGATTCGAACCAGGAACCTTCTAGCTGTAAGGCAACAGTGCTAACCACTGCACCACCGTGCTGCCATCACTTTTGGAGTGGTCTACTGGGGCAACGGCATTACAGCAGCCGATAGGAAGAGACTGACCAAACTGATCAAGAAAGCTAGCTCTGTCATGGGGCAACGCCTTGACCCAGTGGAGGAGATAGGAGAGAGAAGGATGGTGGCTAAACTGTCATCTCTGTTGGAGTCCGAGTCCCACCCTATGCAGGACATACTGAACGCACTGAGGAGCTCATTTAGCAGGTCAATTCCTACCTTCGGCTGTCAGACTCTATAACTAAGCAGGACTGCTCGCAGAGATAGCAAATAAAATGTGACAACCTAATAGTATTGAATGCAAAAGACGTAACAGACTTACACAAATGGTCCCCTCCAGTATACAACTAGGACAATATCAGTCGCTATGGAGGGTGACAATATGTATGGGTACATATTCATACTATGTAGGGTAAATAAATGGACGGGTATGCTGTTTATTCCATCTAGCTACAATGCTCTGCACTGTGTATATATATTTATATATTTATGTGTACATATGTATGTTCACTGCTCTTATTTTCTTATCTTCTAAATTATTGCTCTGAGTGTTGCTATCCCTGTGCTGTTGCAATCCTGGAATTTCCCCATTGTGGGAGTAATAAAGGCTCATCTTATCTTATCTTATAGATGAAGATCAAACAGGCTTTGTTAGAAACAGGCAGACTCATGATAATATAAGAAGAGCCCTTCATATTATTGGTTATACTTCTAAATCAAATATTGGTGCAGTCCTTCTCAGCTTAGATGCTTAGAAGGCTTTTGATTCAGTCAGTTGGGATTTCTTATTTCAAGTAATGGAGAAGTTTGTTTTTTGTGAAACATTTATAAATTGCATTAGAGCATTGTATTCATTTCCCAGTAGCAAGAATTAAAACTAATGGGAGCCTCTCAAACCCTATAGCCTTACAAAGAGGCTGTAGGCAGGGGTGCCCTCTCACCCCTTCACTTTTTAGCCTCTTTATTGAACCCTTGGCCCAAACCATCCGGGAAGAGTCAAATATAGATGGTATACACATAGGTAGAGTGAAAAATAAAATCTGTTTATATGCAGATGATGTTCTGGTAACACTCCAACAACCTGAATCTGGCATCCCATCTTTAATGAAACTACTGAGCATATAAGGGAGTTTTTATGGTTATGTTCTTTATGTTAAAAAAACCCAGGTTCTGACTCTTAACGTTAACCCCGTCACAAGAATTGAAAAGAAAATATCCATATAATTGGGACAAACCTAGCATCAAATATTTGGGGGTCTTTTTGACAAGCAACCTCTCAAAACTGTATGATGTCAATTATAAGAATATTAATAAGAACATATGCGATGATCTGAATGGGTGGGACTTCCTTCCTCTTGACCTCGGCAGCAGAATTTGGATAATAAAAATGAGTGTCCTCCCGAGATTATTATATCTGTTTGCAGCATTTCCAATAGAAATACCCATAACTCAATTTAGGGAATGGGATGATCATTTATCAAGGTTCATTTGGAATAACAAGAGACCTAGAGTGAGATATTTGACTCTGCAGCTGCCCCGGGAGAGGGGAGGCTTGTCCCTGCCGTGTTTGAGAGTTTATTACTGTATGTATCAGCACAGTTGAGGCCTCTGGTATGTCGGTGCAACCCAGCATATGAAGCAAAATGGAAGGACACTGAGTTGTCTCTTATGAGTTTTCCTACTCAGTCAGTTTTGGGATGTCCTAACAAAATTAACAATACTCTTCAGCTGCAAAATCAGTATGTGCCCACAATGGTCACAGAAATAACTTGAAACTGACAAAAGCGGTAATAAATAAAAAGTCTATGAAAATTAACCAATGAAAATCAGACAATGCTTTTTGATTGTGGTTCAACAGAATTATTTTAAAAAACAAACTCATGAAACAGGCCTGGACAAAAATGATGGTACACTTAACTTAATATTTTGTTGCACAACCTTTTGAGGCGATCACTGCAATCAAACAATTTCTGTAACTGTCAATGAGACTTCTGCACCTCTCAGCAGGTATTTTGGCCCACTCCTCATCAGCAAACTGCTGCAGTTGTCTCAGGTTTGAAGGGTGCCTTCTCCAGATGGCGTGTTTCAGCTCCTTCCACAGATGTTCAATAGGATTTAGATCAGGGCTCATAGAAGGCCACTTTAGAATAGTCCAATGTTTGGCTCTTAGCCATTCTTGGGTGTTTTTAGCTGTGTGTTTTGGGTCATTATCCTGTTGCAAGACCCATGACCTGCGACTGAGACCAAGCTGTCTGACACTGGGCAGCACATTTCTCTCTAGAATACCTTGATAGTCTTGAGATTTCATTGTACCCTGCACAGATTCAAGACACCCTGTGCCAGATGCAGCAAAGCAGCCCCAGAACATAACAGAACCTCCTCCATGTTTCACAGTAGGGACAGTGTTCTTTTCTTGGTATGCTTCATTTTTGCGTCTGTGAACATAGAGCTGACGTGCCTTGCCAAAAAGTTCCAGTTTTGTCTCGTCTGTCCATACGACATTCTCCCAGAAGCTTTGTGGCTTGTCATCATGCAGTTTGGCGAATTCCAGTCTGGCTTTTTTATGATTTGTTTTCAACAGTGGTGTCCTCCTTGGTCTTCTCCCATGAAGTCCACTTTGGCTCAAACAACGACAGATGGTGCAATCTGACACTGATGTGCCTTGACCTTGGAGTTCACCATGAATGTGTTTAGAGGTTGTTCTGGGCTCTTTTGTTACCATTCGTATTATCCGTCTCTTCCATTTTTCATCAAGTTTCCTCCTGCGGCCAAGTCCAGGGAGGTTGGCTACAGTCCTGTGGATCTTAACTTTCTGAATAATATGTGCAACTGTAGTCACAGGAACATCAAGCTGCTTGGAGATGGTCTTATAGCCTTTACCTTTAACATGCTTGTCTATAATTTTCTTTCTAATCTCCTGAGACAACTCTCCTTTGCTTCCTCTAGTCCATGTTTAGTGTGTACACACCATGTCACCAAACAGCACAGTGACTACTTGTCACCCTTTAAATAGGCCGACTGACTGATTACAAGTTTGTAGACACCTGTGATGTTAATTAGAGGACACATCTTGGTTGAACATGTCCCTATGGTCACATTATTTTCAATCTTTTCTAGGGGTACCATCATTTTTGTCCAGGCCTGTTTCATGAGTTTGTTTTTTAAAGTAATTCTGTTGAACCACAATTCAAAAGCATTGTCTGATTTTAATTGGTTAATTTTCATAGAATTTTTATTTATTACCACTTTTGTCAGATTCAAGTTATTTCTGTGACCATTGTGAGTTTTTCTTTAATTAACAGAGGGGTACCAACAGTTTTGTCCACGTGTGTATTAAGAAAAGGGAGATCAAATTGTTAAATTGGCCAGCATATGACCTACACTTCCCCCCGGCATTGCAGGACCATAGGTTCCACCTATGGGCCCAGCGAGGCCCATTTCTATTTTTAAAGAAATAGGAAGTACTGGTTCAGTTGAGGTCTCAAGAATTATGCAAATATTTATCAATGCATATAATTCTGGTACTATTAAAGGAATTATGGGAAATCTGTATAGGGCCCTTACTATAATGAATGAAATTTCTACAGTATACATTAAGCAACTGTTATGGAAATTTATTTGCCTTGTCCCTGGGTCCTGAAATAATTAACATCAAAGATCTGCAAAAGTTGGAAAGCCTTTATTTTCTGCATGCAGGAGAGGAGTGAATCAGACAGGAAGTCAGTCAGCATTGCTCTGCACAGAAATGGAGAGCAGATTTTTTATAACCTGAGCAGGACGCTCACCACATTGCCTTACTCAGTAACACATCAGATAGTGTGTAACCTTGACATACCAACAGTCTTCATGTTGCACAAAGAAGGAAGACAGTAGTTCAGCTTCTTAAAATTACACCCTAATAAAGCCTGCTAAACATCATTTAGTGACATATCAGAATTTCTGGCATAGAAACAGAATAAGAGCAACACACCAACAGCAATATCAGTACATTTCCATTTCATTTCCCCTCTTCTGAACATATATCTACAAGAATGTCAATGTAAAACATCCGCTGTTGCACCCCGTTATACAGTTTTAACAAGAGCATCATAAACATTAACATGTGAAAATTGGCAATGTGTAAGAGAACACAAGAGGCTGTTTTCTACGAGCACAGACACTCTGATTATAAGCAAGCCAAATAAATAGAAAGAGGGGAGTTGGGCTGTGGGTCAGGGTCAGATATGGTTAGGGAGGAGTGGTGTAGCATATTAACAGCAAACATTTATATTTAGACATTAGCATTATCATAGCCATCAGGGAAAGGGAGGTGTGACATATCTAAGGCAGTGTGATTCAACATTTTCTACTGGATGGTGTCTGAAGCTTGTTCAGCTGTTGGGAGAGCTGTGTAATGCATCATGTTAATAGCAAACATTTTCGACATCATTTTGTGGATAATTGGAATCAAACAACAGCCGCAACATTGGCTTTTATTCTGACATTCACATGTAGCCCTCGGTAGAGTGAGGTTTGGAGTTGTGAAAAATGGCACCCTCAGTGTATTTAAACATGGGGTACCAGTCACATGAAAACCACAGGTGGCGTTAAGGGTGGTCTCACACCGTTGTGTAGTGCCCAAATATGTAGACCCATTGTGATTACACTTAAGGTGAAAGCATACTGGGGCTATAAAAAGTGTGGGGTTGGCAGTGAATACAGGCTTCTGAGCCTTCTTGTTTATGCAGGTTACACTGTGAACCCTGACTTGGCGGAAAGTGAAACCTGTTACACTGACATTTAACCACTTACAATATTCTGTTGTATTCCCCGCAAGTTCACCAGTATACCCCTTATCACATTCAGTGTCATTGTGGTGCACCCGTTCAATTGCAGTCTGTGCTAACAATGATCATCACCCAATCCCCAGGCCTTATGTCGTGGAGAACACCCTCAGCAGATTTGGGCAGTGCAGCTTTCACCTGCTGAGAGATGTTTTGCAATTAGCAGGACAGAGCAGAGCAATAGGCTAACATGGCATTTTCAAAATGTGATGTGGTTAGTGGGGGTGCAGGTCTCTTTTCCACTGAGAAACCTAAAGTTGGGGGATGAACAAACAGGATTTCAAATGGAGACATGTTGTGCCTCTTTCTAACTCGCTTGCACGTGTACATGAGTGCTAATGGGAGGCACTTAGTCCAGGGCAGGCCAGTTTCATCTTCAAGTTTCAACAGTTTATTCTTTAGAGTGCCATTTTCATGCTCGACAGCGCCACCTGACTGCGGGTGGTAGGCACAATGTTTTCTCAGGTCAAAACCCAATGTATGGCTCAAATCAGTTGGAGCTTCATTAACAAAATGTCTATCATTATCACTGGAGATTTTCTTAGGTATTCCTCATCTGGGAATGATTTCTGACAACAGTGCCCTAGCTACAACTGTGCTAGTGGCGTGTTTAGCTGGGAAGGTTTCTACCCATTTGGACCAC
This sequence comes from Pholidichthys leucotaenia, assembly GCA_020510985.1. NCBI lineage: Eukaryota > Metazoa > Chordata > Actinopteri > Cichliformes > Pholidichthyidae > Pholidichthys > Pholidichthys leucotaenia. Next base: position 405,910,650 of record CM035844.1, on the reverse strand, counting down.
ATGTCAACCATTACCAAACAGTACTTTTTACCCTCTGCTGGTGAGAGTTCGATGAAATCCATCTTCAGGTGCTGGAAAGGACCTGTGGGAGGTGGATGAGCAGATGGAATCTGTTTGGAGGGTCTGTGAGTATTGTTAGTGGCACAGATTAGATTTTTTTTTTTTTTTTGCAAAAATTGTCAGCATAAACAGTGAAACCAGTGGTAAACCAGTTAGCATGAAGTGGTTGTATCATTTCCTCTTTTGACACATGATCTCTTCCATGTGTCAACTTAGAAAAATTATGGAAAAAATGAGCTGGGAGGCAAGGGAGAGCATTTGGGCCTCTCCACACACCAGCCTGGTCTTTGTAGCATCCTTTCTTTGTCCACTTCTGGCATTTCTGTGGGGAGGAAAAGACTGCATGGACAGAAGGGAATCAATAGGTGAAGGGAGGGGACACTGAGAGGAGGGGGGAGAAGGTAAATGAACAGCAGTAAGCGACAGAGCTGCAGCCTTTGTGGCAGAATCTGCACAAGCATTTCCATTTGAGATCAAGTCTAAGGAAGAAGTGTGAGCAGCACATTTGCATACTGCCACAGAGGAGGGAAGAAGAATAGCTTCAAGAAGCCTGGAGACATAAACAGAGTTTTTTACAGGCGTACCTGCAGATGTGAGAAAGTTGTGCTCACGCCAGAGGGCACCAAAGTTGTAGACAACACCAAAAGCATAGCAAGAGTCAGTGTAAATGGTGACAGATTTACCAGAGGCATATGTGCATGCCTCCGCCAATGCAACCAGTTCAGCAGCCTGGGTGGAAAGATGCTTCCATGGCTCTTTCTGCCACAGCCACAGCACGGAGGCACAGTGGAAGGCCTGCAGCAACAGAGTCAAGTTTGCATGAATAGTATGCAGCAGGCCGAAGTTTGTCGACATGAGGCTGCAGAAGAACAGAGGTCATGCATCCGGACTTTTCATCAACATACTGAACAAAAGGTTTCAAGGGGTCAGGGAGAGAGAAAGTGGGAGGAGATAGGAGAGCCTTCTTCATGTTATCAAAGGAATCATTAGCAGCAGGTGTCCCCTCAAGTGGAAAGTGTGAGGGACCTTTTGATGGAATGATGTCACGCATTGGTCTTTCAATGCATGAAAAATCAGGAATGAAAGAGTGGCAATAGGAGGCCACGCCAAGAAAAGAAAGGAGCTCCTTTTTGGTTTCTGGTCTGTCCATGTGGCAAATTGTATCCACACATTTGGGAGAGAGAGATTTGCCCTGAGCAGAGATTTGGTGGCCCAGGAATGTGACCATTAGTTTACAGAATTGCAATTTGGGTTTAGAAGCTTTGTGGCCTTCTGCAGCTAGGTGACACAAAAGCTTCAGTGAGACAGATTGGCATTGTGGTTTGTTTGGCACACACAGCAAGAGGTCATCAACATATTGAATCAAAACAGAACCTTCTATCAGCTGAAGAGAACTCAGGGAATCTTTGAGGGCCGCATTGTCCCTCATTGTCATTGCCCCTTTGAGAGCTGCATTGTCCATCTCCCTGCCCGGCCGACTGCAGGAAGTGCTGAGCTGACTTCTTTGCCAAAAACTCCCAAATTATGCCATAAAACTTAGTCGGAGAAGTGCTCGACTAACTCATAACAAACTGGATTCACCTGTGAACGAGCCGACAGAGAATTTGCAATCCAACTTTTACGCACAATATTACAACGTCATGCCTGGAAGCAAACTGGTGTCCAAACCCACCCGCACTAAACCAAGCTCGAGCAAAGTGGACAATACTTCACCCTGTGACATTAGTGAGTCCCTAATGTCTATTAAACACCAACTTAAAAAGCCCAACTTACTCGATCAGCTGACAACTGATATTAAGATAAGATAAGATAAGCCTTTATTAGTCCCACAATGGGGAAATTCCAGGATTGCAACAGCACAGGGATAGCAACACTCAGAGCAACAATCAGAAGGCAAGAGAAAAAGAAAAAAGAAACAAGAGCAGCAAATATACATATGTACATATAAACATAAATATATATATATATATATATATATACAGTATATATATATATATATAGAGAGAGAGAGAGACACACAGTGCGGAGCATTGTAGCTAGATGGAATAAATATGTAGATATGTAAACACACACGGTACGGAGCATTGTAGCTAGATGGAATAATATGTAGATATATAAAAACACAGTGCGGCGCACTGTAGCTAGATGGAATAAATATGTAAATATATAAACACACGCAGTGCAGAGCATTGTTGCTAGATGGGATGAAACAGCACAGCCGTCTACTTAGTTATCCTACATGGTATGATTATGTACCCATACATATTCTCACCCTCCATAGCGACCGGTATTTTCCTAGTTGTATGCCGGAGGGGACCATTGTATAAGCCTATTGCGTCTTTTGCATTCAAAACTATTAGGTTGTCACGTCTTTTATTAATGATCTAAAGCAAGCCGTGGAATTCAACAACTCACTGATTGAGGTGCTAAAGGCTGATAATGTGTCACTCAGACTTGAAATAAACAATCTCAAACGTCTGACAGCCGAACTCCAAAAAGATAAATTTAACATGGCAAAAAACATACTTGACCTGCAGCGTCGAAGCATGAGGGATAATATCATTATACATGGACTTCCAGAAGTAAAAAATGAAACTCACCAAAAGTCAGAAGACCTTCTAAAGTCATTCCTAGTCAAGGAGTTGAAAATGAAGCCGGAGGAGGCCGGGGCTATTCGCTTCTCCAGCGTGCATCGCCTCGGAAGGAACAAAGCCGACCAACAGAGGAGGCCCCATCCTATTGTGGCCAAAACCACTGATTCCAAGATGAAAGCTGCCATCATGTCCAAGGGTAACGAGCTAAAAGATACCAACTACTCCATCAGCGATCAGTTTTCACCTGAGATCATGAACAGATGGAGGCTGAAAAGGAACACTCGTCTATTCACTGATAAACTTTACATTGATGGAAAACTGTATAGGAATCCTCAGATCACATATTGGCTAACTGGGGGCGACCAAAACATCACTGCTCAACCTCAAAAGGAGCCACTGGGACTTTTGCACGCTGCCTCTCTAGCAGTGTAAACACAGACACATGATGACGACGTCATCAACATGTTCCCACTGCCATGACAACTGATGAACCTGAAACACGGTGAATGATTTACTTTCTTTTTTACTCACTTTCCATCTTCCTTCTACCTCTCCTTCTTATCCGTATTTTCATTTTGGTTTGGGAATTGGCCTAAATTCTGCTTGTTTGATTGGGTAGGTCTGCTGCCTGGTGTGATGAGGCCAGTATCTCTGTGCTCTCGGACTAATAGACTGTTGTGCTGACAATGTATCTTTGTGTATTTGAGTGTGTGTGTGTGTGTGTGTGTGTGTGTGTGTGTGTGTGTGTGTGTGTGTGTGTGTGTGTGTGAATGTGTGTGTGTTTGTCCAACCATCTTCTGTATGGATGAGGGTTTGTCTATGTCTATGTCTCTAAGTGTGTATTGTTACTGTGTGATCCCAGTAAATTTTATCAACTATCGTGCATAAAGATCTTCAATGAATCTAATGAAGAGGGAGTGGATGTGACACAATTTATGGACTATAACAGGAATATAAGCTGTGATCAGTATATTCCTGAGCAATTAACATCTTTTAAAACCCAGTACAATTATTCTTTCATGCATTTAAACATCAGGAGCTTGAATAAACATCATCATGATCCTGCCTCTCGCCCAAAGATGCTGGGATAGGCTCCAGCCCCCCCGTGACCCGAAAGGATTAAGCGGAAGAAGATGAATGAATGAATGAATGATCTAGCTAGGGCAGCGCGGTGGCAGAGTGGTTAGCACTGCGGCAGCACAGCAACTCACCCTTGGCCAGGGGATCCTGGGTTCGATCCCAGCCCCCGACCAACAGTGATCTGTGTGGAGTTTACATGTTCTCCCCGTGTCTGCGTGGGTTTACTCCGGGATTTCTCCAGTTTCCCCCCACATGCCAAAAACATGCAAGTTAGGTTAATTGGCATCAAAATGGGGATTCTAAATTGTCCTTAGGTATGACTGTGAGAGTGAATGGTTGTGCGTCTCTCTGTGTTGGCCCTGCAATGGACTGGCGATCTGTCCAGGGTGTACCCTGCCTCTCGCCCAAAGATGCTAGGATAGGCTCCAGCCCCCCCGCGACCCGAAAAGGATTAAGCGGAAGAAGATGGATGGATGGATGATCTAGCTACTTTACTTAACAGTACAGGCTGCAGCTTTGATGTAATTGGTTGTAGTAAATTTTGGCTGAATGATAAGTCATACATAGACATCTTAAACCTTGATGGTTATAAACTGTTCACGAAGAACAAATGTGGCAGATCTGGTGGTGGTGTCTGTCTGTATATCTCTTGTAGCCATGATGTTGGTGTTTATGCTGATATTAGATTAGATTAGATTAGATTAGATTCAACTTTATTGTCATTACACATGTATGAATACAAGGTAACGAAACACAGTTTAACATCCAATCAGAAGTGCAAAGGACAGCAGTGCAGTATATACGGTAATTAACAGTATGTGCAATTTAAGCAAATATATGCAAATGTATGTAGCAGTGCAGAAAGTTAAGAGTACTGTTATGTGCAAATAATGTGCAATAAGTTAGATGTAGTTATGTAGTTATGCAGTTATGTACAGGTGAGGATGGTAAAAGATGATTGTAAGAGAGTCAGCGGGGAACTAAGTTCAATAACGTGACAGCTGTTGGAAAGAAACTGTTCCTAAACCTGCTGGTTCTAGTCCGAAGGCTTCTGAAACGTCTTCTGAAACGTCATGGAAGACTGTCATATTGACTCTTTTTGTTGAGATACATGTCAAAAATGCGAAAAATTTAATTGTAGGTGTGATTTATCACCCCCCCTCCCCCCGGACACCGACCTTAATATTTTCACAACCAAACTGGAAGAAATTTTATTTTCCATCAACAACAAAAATAAAAGTTGTATTCTCCTTAGAGACTTCAACATTGACCTCTCCAGGAATGATGCAGCAAAAAATGACTTTATGAATACACTACACTCCTCTTCTTTCTTCCCTACCATTAATACCTATACTAGAATCACTCACTCCACCAAGTCCATTATTGATTAAAATTAAATTAAATCACCCTTTATTGTCATTCAACTGTACAACCAATCATGTACAGTAGAACAAGATTGTGTTTTATCTATCTACAGTGTTAATCACACACACCCCAAGTGTAGAATCAGAGGGCCGCTGCCATGCAAGGCGCCGCCACAGATTTCCCTCCTCCATTCCATTATTGCTGAGCACCAAGCTGGACGGCAGGAAGTTCCACCTTTATATGGTCTTCGGCATGACCCGGCCGAGATTTGAACCCCTGCCTCCCGGATGTGGGGCGGATGCTCTACCAACTGAGCCACCACTCCGGTAATAATCTAATATCATTACTAACATTTGTAATTCCACACTGGTATCTGGAGTCGTGTTCTCCGAGATTTCTGATCACTTCCCCATTGTTCTGTTTCTTGACCTTGCCATTAGGCCCTCAATCTCGTGACATAAACTAATAATAAAAATACTTAATGAAGAAACCTTACAACAACTGAGTGAGGACTTGCATGTCAAGGCATGGGATAGAATCTACAATTGTAGTGATGCTGATGCTGCGTTTGACGCCTTGACCAAGGAAATGACAGAATCCATCCAGAGGACAATTCCTGTCAAGACTATGACATGTAATCGTACTATTCAACATCCATGGCTTTCTAAGGGCATACTAAAATCTGTTAAGTACAAAAATAAATTATATAAACGCTACATAAAAAATCCAAATATTAACATTATTAGAAAGAGAAAGAGTAATTACTATGCAGAACTTATAAACGCATCACAGGGTGATTCCAAGAAATCCTGAAGAATACTAAATAAGGTTCTAAATAGGAACCAAAAAGCCCCCACTCTTCCGAACAATAACACAGTCAGTAATCTCACCAGTAATGCCACTCTCGCTGACAAATTTAATAATTATTTTGTCTCTATTGGAGAAAATTTATCTAATAAAATTAACCAACCCCAGGCTGTGATCATTGGTAGCACGGGGGCCCCCCAGGGAAAGGTTTTGGCTCCCTTCCTGTTCATCCTTTATACTGCGGACTTATCACACAACACAACACATTGCCATCTACAGAAGTTCTCTGATGACTCTGCGATCGTTGGCCTCATCTCCAACGGAGATGAAGCTGAGTACAGAGGATCCAGGACTTTGTGGACTGGTGCCATCGGAACTGCCTCCAGATCAACACGAGGAAAACTAAGGAGCTGGTGGTGGACTGCCGCAGGCAAGGACAACCCCTCACAGCACCAGTAAATATACAGGGAACAGACATTGAGATGGTGACATCCTACAAGTACCTGGGTCTTCATCTGAACAATAAACTAGACTGGTTACACAATACCGACGCACTCTACAAGAAGGGACAGCGCAGGCTGTTCCTACTGAGGAGACTCAGGTCTTTTGGTGTACAAGGGGCGCTGCTGAAGACATTCTACGACACAGTGGTGGCATCAGCCATCACTTTTGGAGTGGTCTGCTGGGGCAGTGGCATTACAGCAGCCGATAGGAAGAGACTGAACAAACTGATCAAGAAAGCTAGCTCTGTCCTGGGGCAGCGCCTTGACCCAGTGGAGGAGATGGGAGAGAGAAGGATGGTGGCTAAACTGTCATCTCTGCTGGAGTCCGAGTTCCACCCTATGCAGGACATACTGAATGCACTGAGGAGCTCATTTAGCAGCAGACTACATCATCCTAGGTGCACAACCGAGAGGTTTCGCAGGTCCTTCCTACCTACGGCTGTCAGACTGTACAACCTAAGCAGGGCTGCTCGCAGAGATAGCAAAAAGACGTGACAACCTAATAGTATTGAATGCAAAAGACGCAATAGACTTACACAATGGTCCTCTCCGGTATACAACTAGGAAAATACCGGTAGCTATGGAGGGTGAGAATATGTATGGGTACATAATCCTACCATGTAGGATAACTAAGTAGACGGTTATGCTGTTTCATTCCATCTAGCGACAATGCTCTGCACTGTGTGTGTTTATATATTTACATATTTATTCCATCTAGCTACAATGCTCCGCACTGTGTTTATATATTCATATATTTATTCCATCTAGCTACAATGTTCCGCACTGTGTTTATATATTTACATATTTATTCCATCTAGCTACAATACTCCGCACTGTGTGTTTATATACTCATATTTATTCCATCTAGCTACAATGCTCCGTACTGTGTTTATATATTTATATATTTATTCCATCTAGCTACAATGCTCTGCACTGTCTCTATATACTGTATATATTTATATTTATATGTACATATGTAAACTTGCTGCTCTTGTTTTTCTCTTGTCTTCTGATTGTTGCTCTGAGTGTTGCTATCCCTGTGCTGCTGCAATCCTGGAATTTCCCCATTGTGGGACTAATAAAGGCTTATCTTATCTTATCTTACATTCCTAAAAGGTACAGATACTTGAAGATATTTCTTGCAGCAAGTAAGAAAGCCAATACAAAATGTTGGCTCCAGAGAATCTCCCCAACCATTGCTCTTTTCATTAAAATAGTGAACACGTTGGACTTCCGAGAAGATGGCGGAGAGGCATAATGCTTAAACAGAGAGCTCTCCCTAGTCGGATTAAAAATCTTTGCTAAATGGCCAACTCGACATAAATAAGTCAATAAACCAAGGGATGAAAACACGAAGAAGCCGGGCACACGGAAAAAAGCAGGGTAAAACTAAAGAATCCCTCTTCAACAACACTGGAGAAATTGCTGAACACAAGCCCAACAAAAACGAGGAGACTTCAGAGAAAATGGAGGACGCCAACCTCGATGTTATGAACACTGGCTTCGCCAATATAAGTAAGGACATAAAAGATCTCGAGCGACAACTCCAACAGGATTTAACGGCTCTTAAGGAAGAACTGAAAAAAGAGGTGAAGGAGGAAATTATGGGTCTCCGAAAAGAAATGGGCCGCAAGCTAGCAGAAAACATGGAGGAGATGCGCACTCAACGGGTGTGTATGGCAGAAGCACAAGCTCGAATATCAGAGTTGGAAGACTGGAAGACCGAGGCAAGCGAGCTGCTACAGACCTTGATGACACAAACACAGAGGATGAAGGAAAAAAATAACCGACCTGGAGAGCAGGTCCAGACGGAGCAATATACGCATCTTCGGGATACCGGAGGGCACTGAAGGCAACTCGATGGCGAAATTCATAGATCAATTCTTAAAAAAAAAAGAGCTTGAGTTGCCCAATGAAACAGACCTGCAGATCCAACATGCGCACAGAGCCTTGGCACAGAAACCGAACTCAAACTCTGCACCCAGGTCAGTTGTGGTAAACTTTTTAAAATGTGACGTAAAGGAAAGACTTCTGACACAAGCGTGGAAAAAAAAAAGATACAAGTTGGCGACACAGATATTCTTTGATCATGACTACCCAACAGAAATCGTGCAGCAGCAAAAGAAATATGCCAACATTAAAAAAATGCTGAAAGAGAAAAAAATTAGATTCCAAACGCCACTAACGAAGATGAGAATTCATTGGGATGATGGCGTGAAAACCTATAACACTGCCAGGGAGGCAGCGCAAGACATGACGGAGCGAGGCTTTGTGGTGAGCGTACCCGGGGAAGCGGCTGAAGCAGCGGCGGCACAGAGCACACCGAGACGACCGGAGTGGAGGTGAGTGAGCGGCAGAAGACGGGAGACGGATGTGATGCACCGAGCCCAAGAAAAACTGCAAGGCTTTCAATGGAAAGCTTAGATTATAACAAAGATTAAGAAGGGCATAGAAGAAACGAAGGCCAAGAAGACAAGGTAAAAGAAGTAAATAAACGACCGAGAGAGGTTAAAGTGATTTTTGTTGGACATTTCTAGACTAATGATTATTACTTGGATAGTAACTACAGGTCTAGGGAGGGCCCCTCACTTAGTGAGGACATTCCCTCCACCCTCCAACAGGAACCAATGGGCAGAAGAAAGACCCAAAGTTCGGAGGTCGAGGTTTGTTAATGTGTTTTTGTACATATGTGTTAGTTTTGTTGTTAAAGGGGTTAGGAGCACAAGTTAAAAAAATGGAAAAACGTGAATATGGTTAAAAATCTTAAGATAATGACATTAAACGTGAATGGTCTGAACTCACCTGTTAAAAGAGAAAGAATAATAAGAAAATTCAAGAAGGAAAAAGCCAAAATTATATTTATGCAAGAGACACATTTGAACAAGACAGAACACGAGAAATTAAAGAGATTTGGCTATAAGAACTCCTACTACAGTTCATTTAAGGGAGGAACTAAAAGAGGGATCATGATACTAATTTCAAATAAAATACAATTTGAATGTGAACAAGAAATCCAGGATAAAGGAGGCAGATATGTAATAGTAAAGGGAAGAATAGATGGTATGCAGATCACATTAGTGAACATCTATGCTCCACCAGAAAGTGACAAGGGCTTTTTTCAACATCTGTTTGACCTAATAGCAACACACAGTGAAGGAGTCCTAATTTGTGGAGGAGACTTAAATGCCGTCATGGATCATGAAGTTGACACAAGTGTTCAGAAGACAAAAAAAACATGTAACAAAGTTCATAAGAACCTCACTGGCAGAAATGGGTATGGTAGACATGTGCAGGGACCTGCACCCACTCAAAAAAGACTATACACATTATTCAGCAGCCCATAAAGTACACTCTAGAATAGATTACTTCCTTATGAATGAAGGCAACAGACACAGGGTGAGAAATTGTCGGATTGGAGGGGCAGAAATATCAGATCATAATCCTATATACATGGAAATATATTTAAACAATAGAAAACGACAAACAACATGGAAACAATGTAGGACTATTAAATGATGAGAAAATGAAAGAAAGAATAAAGTTAAACATAAATGAGTATATCGAGGAGAATGATAATGGAGAAGTGGACCCAACAATACTATGGGACGCACTAAAAGCTGTTAAGGGGTAAATTAATTGTTGAATCAGGAAAAGCAAAAAAGTCTAAACTGGAATCATATGAACAAAGATGTGAGAGACTGAGGGAATTAGAACGTAAACATCAAAGCACAAATGACCCAAAAATATATCAAGAAATTAAGGAAGAAAAAATAAAGATAAAAGAAATACAAATAGATGAAATTGAAAAGAAAAATAGATATTTAAAACAAAAATATTATGAAACGGGGCCAAAGGCCACAAAACTGTTGGCAAAACAGTTAAGAAAACAAAAAACAGTGAATAATGTATATAAGATTAAGGACCCCATCACAAATAAATCCAGTTACCCCAGAAAACATCGAAGAAATATTCCATAAATTTTATCAAGAACTATACTCGCAACCCGAAGAGACAAATGTTAAGGATATAAAAAAATTTCTATATACATTGGACTTGCCATCAATAGGAAATCAACAAAATGAAAAGCTAACAGCAGAAATAACAACACAAGAGATTAAAGATGTGATTAAGTCACTAAAAAATGGTAAATCACCAGGTAGTGATGGATACCCTTCTGAGTTCTATAAACTGTTTATAGAAGAACTCACGCCACAGCTCCTAAAGTCATTTAATTGGACATTAAACAACAACAAAATACCTCCATCATGGAACAAAGCCATTATTTCAGTTATTTTAAAATCAGGAAAAGATAGGGAACAATGTGGAAACTATAGGCCAATCTCTTTATTAAATGTGGATTATAAAATATATACAACAATTATCTGTAAACGAATAAAGACATTCTTGACAGAATTGATAGAGGATGATCAAACTGGTTTCATAGAGGGACGCCAAACACATGATAATATCAGGAGAACAATACACATAATTAATCAAATACATAAAGAAAAGAAAAGCGCAATAATAATGAGTTTAGACGCAGAAAAAGCATTTGATAGGGTTAATTGGATGTTTCTATATAATGTGCTGGAACGCTTTGGATTTAATGAAAAGTCAGTGCAATGCATAAAGACACTATCAAAAACCTGTGGCAAGAATCAAGATAAATGGCAGCTTAACAGACGAAGTAAATATACAAAGATCAACTAGGCAGGGATGCTGCCTATCGCCCACCTTGTTTGCTATGTTCATAGAGCCACTGGCTCAAGCGGTGCGACAAAATAAGAAATTAAAAGGTGTAACAATAAAGGGAGTGGAACACAAGATTGGGCTGTTTGCAGACGATATTATAGTTTATCTTGAACAACCAGATGAATCAATAATGGAAATGATGGACTTGATAGAAAATTTTGGAAAATTATCAGGATACAAGATAAACATACCAAAAACACAAATACTGACATTCCACTATAACCCTTTAAACCAGATAACTGATAAGATCAAACTAAACTGGAAACAAAAAAGAAATAAAATACCTTGGAGTGAACATACCCAAAGATTTAAGTAAAATCTATAAAGCAAACTATGATAGGTTAGAACAAGAAATAAAAAAAGATATTGATAGATGGTCAATCTTAAACATGGATCTGAATTCAAAAATTAAGACAGTCAAAATCAGCATACAACCTAGACTGCTTTACCTGTTCCAAGCTCTACCAACAGAGATTCCTGGTGCCCAGTTCTCAAAGTGGGACAGGATGAGATCGAGATTTGTTTGGGGAGGGAAAAAACCAAGAGTGAAATATAAAATTCTCCAGTTACCAAAAGAGAACGGCAGCATGGGTCTACCGAGTCTAAAAGAATATTACTACTCAGCACAAATAAGATATATCATATGTTGGTGCGACGGAGGATACAAGGCAAAATGGAAAGAAATGGAAAAGGAAATTGAAGGACTCCCAGTACAAAGCATAATGGGAGATAAGGATGCGTATAAGCAAATCAAACAAATAGACCCAATCACTAAATTTACTTTGGAACTGTGGTATAAAATAGTACAAATTTGACATTTGACAGTCAGTTTGAACCGGCAAAGCAAGATAGGGGATACAAAAATCTGGTGAACAAGGGAATCACAGCATGGGGCATTATGGGAAAAAAAGATTTCGGGAGTTTTGTAAACATAAGAAAATTTAAACTAGAAAAATCTGAATTCTTCAGATATCTGCAGATGAGAGATTATTATATGAGAAGGATTAGGCATAACCTCCACACAGATGTGAGTGAAATTATACAATTCATTTTAAGCTCGTATACAAGAAATAAAATAAGAATTATTTTGAAGCTATATCAGAAACTTATGGCAAACAAACATTCAAGTAACTATATAAAGGAGAAATGGGAGAAAGAGCTAAATTTAAACATAACAGAAGAAAACTGGCAAGAAATATGGAAAACACAACACACATCAACAAGTTCAAGGACATGGAGAGAATTTGGATGGAAAAACCTGATTTGCTATTTCATTACATCACAGATCCAAAGAAAATACACAAATACTAAATCTATGTGGTGGAGGGGCTGTGGGGCTCAAAATGCAGACCACTCGCATATGTTTTGGAAATGCAGCAAGATCTCATCATTCTGGAAATCTATACATGTGACAATACAGAGGATATTAGGATATATTATACCAATGAACTGTAACTTGATGTATTTATGGGATCTTAAAAGAGACAATGTAATACAGGCTGAGGACAGATATTTAGTTAAAATCATGCTGATTGCATGTAAAAAAAAAAAAAAACAATCACAAGGAAATGGCGATCAGAAGTTCTTCCTGACCAAGAGCAATGGACAGGTATTGTTGAGGATATACGTCTAATGGAAAAACTAACATATTGACAGAGAATGCAAGAAGGACAATATGAAAAAAAAATGGTGGAAATGGACACACTACAAAGTGCAACAACGAGACAGAAATTGAAAGAATAACCAAAGACACTGGAAAAACCAGAAGAATTTAGAGATGGAAACTAAAAACTTGATGCTCCAACATTTGCCCCCCCCCTCCTTTTTTTCCCCTCTTTTTCCTTTTTTTTTCTTTTTGACTGTATGGTTAGCTCCTTTTTTAAATATAGAGACTGTGATCTGAATGTAATATGTATGATGAAAAATGAATAAAAAACAAAGTTACAAAAAAAAATAGTGAACACGTTGAACTAATGGAGAAGATGACCTTCAGACTTTCACTTCAACAGGACAAAGGGGAGAAATATTGGGAAAAATGGGACTCTAGTAATTATTCAGAGATTTAAGATAACATTGTACTTTCAAAGTGTGTATAATTTATGTGATTTAAGAAAAAAAACTGCTGTATGTGTGCATGTGTATATACATACATACACATATACAGTATATTTATCTTTGTAGTTCTATTTTCCAGACCTCATTTGTTTGTTTGTATAATGTTTTTTCTTGTTTGAAAAAAAGAAAAAGAAAAACGCAACAGGCAGAAAACGCAAGATATAAAATACAAGACAATAAGGAAATCTATAAAATGTAGAAGATTGCTTTCTCTTTAAACCTGAGGATACACAATTTTGTCCAGCACTGGGAACAATGGGTGAAATTTGTAAAACCTTTGAGACCGGGTTTTGAATTTGTCCTGAAGGACAAATACTGTACATTACCCTAACAAGTACACAAATATGTTAGGCCAAACTACAACTGGTTCTCTTCTTTCTCCACATTTGTTAGCTACACATTTACAGCTATAAACTTGCTTTATGTCTATTTGGTAGACATCTTGTAATAATGCTGGTAAATATGTCTTCTCACAGAAAACTATAAATTTGTAAAACTGGCATTTTGAAAATTAAAAGAAAGTAATAAAAAAAAGAAATAGAAACATAACGACAGCACAGGGGCTATAAACTACTCAGGAGATATCTAGGTAAAAACACTCACTAGGAACACTCAGAACACAAGGATACTGGCAGGGAAAATGGACAATGACGCCACATAGAACACAAACTCAGACTGATATAAATAAGGGGAACAGATAATCAACAGACATAAGACAGCTGGAAAACAATCAGGGGCTAAACAGTAACACACATGAGGGAAAGTGGCTATGGGTACAAGAAACACGAGGAACTGGGAACAATAGGTAAACAAGAACAGAGGATACACATGAGACATGAACACAAGACAAAGGGAGACACAGAAGACAACAGGGACAAACAGGAGACAACACAACTGACACAAAGGAGAATAATACTGACAATGAGAGACAACATAACCAACACAAAAAGACAACCACAACACTACAGGGTATAACACAGAAAAATCCAAAATGAATGAAAAGCATGGGCATGGTCTCAGACCATGCCCAGACCATAACACTACAGTTGGTGTAATGTAGCAAAGTTTCATTTGTATAAAGCCACCTGGAAAGGAGTTTATATTTTGGAATTCATAATATACTAAAAATTTTAACATTTGACATGAATTATACATTATCTTAACAAAAGACAGCTGATACAATAGTAGGTGATTTTCTTCAAGCCACAGAAGTTTGGGGTAGCCTAAGTTGTCTTAAAATTTTGACTTTGCTTAACCTTTTTCAATTTTAAAGTGTAAAGTACCTCCTCACGAAATTTTGAATACTTTTGACAGGGTATGAAATATGGTGATATTGCCATACATCACAGTATTTGAAAAGATAGTTTTATATGGAATTGCATGCAAAATTGCAAAAATGTCAGTACCTCACATTGTGTCCACAGCCTTTCTGATCTGGTGTCCAGACAGCTTTTGAATGATACTTTTAATATTCATCTCTCTTCCTCACCATCTGATCAGATCCTGGTCAACGTGGGCACCCATTTTGACCAAGAAAGCAGTGTCTTCTTGGCTCCAAGAAGAGGTGTGTACAGTTTCAACTTCCACGTGGTAAAAGCCTACAACAGACAGACCATTCAGGTATGTTACCCCACACATGCCAGCTTTAGTGGTCAGTCCAAAGAGATGAACGGGAAATGTGTGCTGTCCACATTATAGGTCAGTCTGATGGTGAATGGCTGGCCGATGATCTCAGCCTTCGCTGGGGACCAGGATGTGACCAGAGAAGCGGCCACAAACGCTGGCCTGGTGATCATGGAGAAGGGGGACAAGGCCTACCTTAGACTGGAGAGGGGAAATCTGATGGGAGGCTGGAAATACTCCACCTTCTCCGGCTTCCTGGTCTTCCCCTTGTGAGACAGGTGGAGGGACTGGTGAGGTTCTTTGTTGGAGGACAGAACAAGAGAATGAGGATGAATGAGTGGAGAAAAAGTGCATGAAAGGATGTGTTTATGCATAAATGCGAAGAATAAGATCAATACAAATGTAATGTAAAGCCAAATGAAAAACGAGGAAAAAATGTGAACATGTATTTTTTGCGTATATATTGAGCTTGTATAATAGATATGCTAATTGTTAACATGGTGTAAAGTATTCTTGTGCAATATGTGAAAGCCTCTCTTTTTTAAATTCAGTATGTTGCTGTGTTCTAAATGGCATTTTAATGAGACCATTTATTCCAGTGTTACGTGACTATACTGTTCCTGTACATGCCTGTTAGTGTTCCACAAGTCTTTATTTATTAAGAGATTTCTATTGCGAACAAAGAATTAAAGGAAAATCTAAATCTTGCTCAGTGTGTCATTGTGAGGAAGCGAGGTGACAATATTTTATGAATCACTGGGACTGTGTGTTTAATCTGCTTACAAAGGATCATTTCTCATCCCTTTCACGGCGCCATGGCAGCTGTTTGTAAATATAGCTCGCACCAGCAGAGTTGGTGTTGGCGTGGACCGAGTGGGCCAGCATGGGACTGAGTGTAAAGCGTCTTGTATAGCGGATATTCCTCACAGGGTCGTAGACAGATGGAGGCTTTGGCGGGCGAGCGGGCTGATCTCTGCAGGGCTGCCGTGGATAAAGTGTGGTGCGCTGTCACATGCAGTCACTCACGCTTCCATGGTTCATGACCACCAACACATGCCCACACTCGCAATACATTTTTGGACACTAGTCAACTGATGATGAGGCATTTCTACTGGGAGGCTGTGTGGACACCATGATTATTTTAACAGATCTATGCCTGTGTATTTAAGGGGAAATGGTAAATGAAAAGAAAACATACTGCTTAATGACAAGAGAGCACATACCTCCACCAAGCCTACATCTCACAGTGTTAAAGAAAGTGAAAAAGTGATTCAGAATCTGCGTCCTGACCCAGATCACCTCCAAATGCTTCACTCGTAGTTCATCCATAGTGTAAGGGCCACCTCTGACAAATATTTTATCACACCCCGTCCAGTGGTCCTGCTCACAAATAGACAAACAAACCAAAATTGTCATGACTAATTAAACTTAAGAGCTCACGTGCACGATGCCAAAGCACAGGAAGGAACCACACAGAGGGCACGTTTGAAAGTTTATTAAATAGCAAAAACCAAGTACAGGAACAGTCACTCGCCAGAGGAATAGCCCTGTGGAGAGAAGACAAGAGCCGTGAGCAGAGGAATGCAGTAGATTAGATTAGATTATTTGTTTATTTGACAGGGACAGTGCAATAAACATAGACAATTAATCAATGACAATCAATCTGATGTGTTGCACAAAGAGTGTATAGCTGTTAGCTAATTTGCAACTCTTGTCCCTGGATGGGCTTTAGAAAGGAGAAACAAGTAAAAAGGAAAAGATTAAAAAAAATGAAAACAGAATACACAATAACCACATACATCAATGCAAAAAAGATTGGAAATACATTATAAATACACAATTATAAATATTATAAATATTAT
Source organism: Pholidichthys leucotaenia (assembly GCA_020510985.1). Lineage (NCBI taxonomy): Eukaryota > Metazoa > Chordata > Actinopteri > Cichliformes > Pholidichthyidae > Pholidichthys > Pholidichthys leucotaenia. Next base: position 405,893,889 of record CM035844.1, on the reverse strand, counting down.
AAATACAGACCTTCCCAGGGAGGCTGAGGAGTGTGATCCCTCTAAAGTTGGAGCACACCCTCCGGTCCCCTTTTTTAAAGAGAGGAACCACCACCCCGGTTTGCCATGCCAAAGGCACTGCCCCCGACCTCCACGCAATGTTGCAGAGGCGTGTCAACCATGACAACCCAACAACATCCAGGGCCTTGAGGTACTCGGGGCGAATCTCGTCCACCCCTGGGGCCCAGCCACCAAGGAGATTTTTAACCACCTTGGCAACCTCAGCCAAGGTACTGGAGAGGAGAGTACGGCCGTTGGTCGAACCTCGGATTCAGGAGGAGCAATGTGGTTTTCATCCTGGCCGTGGCACATCAGACCAGCTCTTTACCCTCTCGAGAATTCTCAAGGGTTCGTGGGAGTTTGCCCAACCAGTTTACATGTGTTTTGTGGACTTGGAGAAGGCATTTGACCGCGTCCCTCGTGGATTTTTGTGGGGGGTGCTTCGGGAGTATGGGGTATCGGGCTTGTTGTTACGAGCTATTCGGTCTCTGTACGACCGTTGTGAGAGTTTGGTTCGTATTGCCAACACTCGGTCGGAGTCATTCCCAGTGAGAGTTGGACTCCGCCAGGGCTGCCCTTTGTCACCGATCCTGTTCATAATTTTTATGGACAGGATTTCTAGGCGCAGCCAGGGAATGGAGGGTGTCATGCTTGGTGACCACAGGATCTCATCTCTGTTGTTTGCAGATGATGTTGTCCTGTTGGCTTCATCCAGCAATGACCTACAGTTCTTGCTGGGATGGTTTGCCGCTGAGTGTGAAGCGGCTGGGATGAGAATCAGCACCTCCAAGTCCGAGTCCATGGTCCTCAGCTGGAAAAAGGTGGATTGTCCTCTCCGGGTTGGGGACAGGCTCCTGCCCCAAGTGGAGGAGTTTAAGTATCTTGGGGTCTTGTTCACGAGTGAGGGGAGAATGGAGCGAGAGGTCGACAGACGGATTGGAGCAGCATCTGCAGTGATGCGGACGTTGTACTGGTCTGTTGTGGTGAAGAGGGAGCTTAGTTCTAAGGCAAAGCTGTCGATTTATCAGTCAATGTACGTTCCTACTCTCACCTATGGTCACGAGCTTTGGGTAATGACCAAAAGAACGAGATCGCGGATACAAGCGGCTGAAATGAGCTTTCTCCATAGGATTGCTGGACTCACCCTCAGAGATAGGGTGAGGAGCTCAGTCATCCGGCAGAGGCTCAGAGTAGAACCGCTGCTCCTCCACATTGAAAGGAGTCAGTTGAAGTGGTTTGGGCATCTGATTAGGATGCCTCCTGGACGCCTCCCACTTGAGGTGTTTCAGGCACGTCCCACTGGGAGGAGACCCCGGGGCAGACCCAGGACTCGGTGGAGAGACTATGTCTCCCAGCTGGTCTGGGAACGCCTTGGTATCCTCTCTGAAGAGCTGGAGCAGGTGGCTGGGGAGAGGGAAGTCTGGGCTTCTCTGCTTGAACTGCTGCCTCCGCGACCCGGACCTCCGGAAAAGCGGTAGAAGATGGATGGATGGATGGATGGATTATAAATACACAATATAACAACCTGACTCACATTTGCCTATTTCAGGCCTCCCTCCCTTCGTCACTCACTATAAACAAACACATTCATTCCTTCCCTTCATTCACTCTCACCCTGCACACAATCATTTCATAGTAAGGGGAAATGGGCGAGCCAAACTGTCACTTACTTGGGAAACCCAGGGAGAACCAGCAGGACCCAGCGAGGAACAGACAAACCAGTAGGGTGAGAGGAAGTTGAGCTGATGGTGCCTGACCGGGTGGAGTAGGAAGCTGAGGATCGGTGAGATGTGGCAGAAGAGTGCGCGCAGTCCTAGAGACACACCTACACGGTGGCAGCAACCTGAGGAAAGAGGGGAAATAAGGTTAACGATGTGTCAACACTTACAACTTAATGTTTGCTTGCTTAATCACGGGCAGTATACCCAGACGAGCCAGCGTTGACTGCGCGGAGAGAGCCTGCTTAAGTACACTGGCTGATGAGCGGGTGCAGGTGTGTCTTCTGCCTCAGGTGCAGTGGTGAGTTGGTGAATGTGAGGCAGGATGGGGGGGGGGGGCGCGCTCTCGCTGCCCATGACAAACATGAAGACATCACTTCCTTGGCAGAGTTAATAATGATTACTAACGAGTGCAAATCTGAAGCATTTCCTGCTAGAGTATGCAAATGAAACTGGCCAAGCTATAAATTTACCCTCAACATTTTGGGGGGAGAATTAAAATTACCTTGAATTTTTTGTTCTCGTAAATTTGCAACTTTGTTTTATAAATTTTGCAACTTTTTTTCTCATTAAACTGAAGAACTTTCTTTTAAATTTGTGACTTTTTCTTGCAAGTTTGTGATTTCTTTCTTGCAAATTTGCAACTTTTCTCCTCATTAATTTGTTGCTTTTTCCTGTAAATTTGCAGGGGTTTTTTCCACATAATTTTTTTTCTTATACATTTGAAACTTTTTCCCATAAATTTGACTTTTTTTTTAACTTTTTCCTCATTTTTGTATGTCAAACTTTTGTCTCTCTTTTTATCAGCATTTTTTCTCATAAATTTGTGACTTGGTTCTTATAAATTTGCAGCTTTTTTTTTCCATAAATTTAGTTTTTTTCAAAACTTTTCAGCTTTTTCCCCTCATGAATTTGTGACTTTTTCTTCTTGAAGTTAGTTTTCTTTTTTCTTGTAAAATTACAACATTCATATGGATGCTGGTTAATTGTTTCCCCTTTGTTTTGTCAAGCAGCTACAGTTGTGAAAAAATTAGGACACCCTGTATAAGCCTGTGTTGTTGTTGTTTTAACATATTTGGACATATGGATATTTAATATCAATGTTAAAAATAGTGGGAGATTCATGTAATGCAACTAAACAATTAAAAATGAATTAAAGACTTTTTCCAAATTTTCTGTAAAATATAAGATAAGATAAGATAAGATAAGATAAGCCTTTATTAGTCCCACAACGGGGAAATTCCAGGATTGCAACAGCACAGGGATAGCAACACTCAGAGCAACAATCAGAAGGCAAGAAAAAAAACAAGCAAGCAAGAGCAGCTAATATACATATGTACATTTTACTATAAAATATATATATACATACACACACACACACAGAGACACACAGTGCAGAGCATTGTAGCTGGATGGAATAAATATATGAATATATGAACACACAGTGCAGAGCATTGTAGCTAGATGGAATAAATATGTAAATATATAAACACCCACAGTACGGAGCATTGCAGCTAGGTGGAATAAATATGCAAGTATATAAACACACACAGTGCGGAGCAATGTAGCTAGATGGAATAATATGTAGATATATAAAAACACAGTGCGGAGCATTGTAGCTAGATGGAATAAATATATAGATATATAAATATAAACACACCCAGTGCTGAGCATTGTAGCTAGATGGAATAAATATATAGATATATAAATATAAACACACCCAGTGCAGAGCATTGTAGCTAGATGGAATAAATATGTAAATATATAAACACACACAGTGCAGAGCATTGTTGCTAGGTGGGATGAAACAGCATAACCGTCTATTTAGTTATCCTACATGGTATGATTATGTGCCCATACATATTCTCACCCTCCATAGCGACCGGTATGTTCCTAGTTGTATGCCGGAGAGGACCATTGTGTAAGTCTATTGCATCTTTTGCATTCAAAAAACTATTAGTTTGTTACGTCTTTTTGCTATCTCTGCGAGCAGCCCTGCTTAGGTTGTACAGTCTGACAGCCGTTGGTAGGAAGGACCTATGAAACCTCTCGGTTGTGCACCTGGGATGATGTAGTCTGCTGCTAAATGAGCTCCTCAGTGCATCCAGTATGTCCTGCATAGGGTGGAACTCGGACTCCAGCAGAGATGACAGTTTAGCTACCGTCCTTCTCTCTCCTATCTCCTCCATCGGATCAAGGCGCTGCCCCAGGACAGAGCTAGCTTTCTTAATCAGTTTGTTCAGTCTCTTCCTATCGGCTGCAGTAATGCCACTGCCCCAGCAGACCACTCCAAAAGTGATGGCTGATGCCACCACCGTGTCATAGAATGACTTCAGCAGCGCCCCTTGTACACCAAAAGACCTGAGTCTCCTCAGCAGGAACAGCCTGCGCTGTCCCTTCTTGTAGAGTGCGTCAGTATTGTGTGACCAGTCTAGTTTATTGTTCAGATGAATACCCAGGTACTTGTAGGATGTCACCATCTCGATGTCTGTTCCCTGTATATTTACTGGTGCTGTGAGGGGCTGCCCATGCCTGCGGCAGTCCACCACCAGCTCCTTAGTTTTCCTCGCATTGATCTGGAGGCAGTTCCGATGGCACCAGTCCACAAAGTCCTGGATAAGCCCTCTGTACTCAGCTTCATCTCCGCTGGAGATGAGACCAACGATCGCAGAGTCATCAGAGAACTTCTGTAGATGACAATGTGTTGTGTTGTGTGAGAAGTCCGCAGTATAAAGAGTGAACAGGAAGGGAGCCAGCACCGTTCCCTGGGGGGCCCCCGTGCTACTGATGATCGTGTCGGAAACACAGTCCCGGGTTCTCACAAACTGAGGCCGGTTCGTGAGGTAGTCCAGGATCCATGATGACAGGTGCTGGTCCACCCCTGCGCGCAGCAGCTTGTCCTTCAGGATCATCGGTTGGATGGTGTTGAAAGCACTGGAGAAGTCAAAGAACATGATCCTCACCATATTCCCGGGCTTCTCCAGGTGGGACAGAGAACGGTGAAGGAGGAAGATCACCGCATCCTCCACCCCAATGCCATGCTGGTAGGCGAACTGGAGTGGATCCATCGCTGGTTCCACCAGGGGGCGGAGATGAGCAAGGAGCAGTCTCTCCAGGGTCTTCATCAAGTGGGACGTCAAGGCCACCGGTCTGAAGCTGTTCAGGTCTTTGGGGTGGGAAGTTTTTGGTACAGGTACCACACAAGATGTTTTCCACAGCTGTGGTACCCTCCCCAGTTTCAGGCTCATGTTGAAGATATATGTCACAATCCCACACAGCTGGTCTGCACAGGACTTGAGGAGCTTTGCGCTGATGCCGTCCGGTCCCGACGCCTTCCTCGCCTTGATCTTCCTCAGCTCCGTCCTCACCTGGGTCTTGGTCAGGGTCAGGATGGGGGGCTGTGTGTTGGGAGTGGGGGGGGTGTCGGTGGAGTGGGGAGTGGGTAGCAGGACTTGATTTCTTAGAGGCAGCAGTGGTTGTTGTGCAGACAGGGGGGAGGGCGGTTGGTCAAATCTATTGAAAAACAGATTCAGGTTGTTCGCCCACTCCCTGCCCCCCGTGGCCTGGGGGGAGGTATTCTGGAGCCCCGAGATGGTTTTGAGGTTTCTCCAGACCCCGCTGATGTCGCTCTGTTGCAGCTTGTCCTCCATCTTCTTCCTGAAGCTGTCCTTGCCTTCTCTGATCTTTCTCCTCAGCTCCCTCTGTACGGACTTCAGCATCTCCCTGTTCCCCGACCTGAAGATCCTCTTCTTCTCTCTCAGAAGTGTTTTTTATCTCAGGGTTGATCCAGGGTTTGTTGTTTGAGTGACGCCGTATGGTCTTGGTGGGAACGGATTTGTCCACACAGAAGCTGAGGTAGCCCGTGAAGGTGTGAATGAGGCCATCGATGTCCTCACCATGTGGATCGCAGAGCTGCTTCCAGGCAGTGGCTTCAAAACAGTCCTTTAGAGTGTCCATTGTCTCCTCAGACCATAACTCCACAGTGTGCATGGCCGGAGGTTGTCTGTGCACTAGGGGTTTGTACACCGGTCGGAGATGAACCAAGTTGTGATCCGATCTCCCAAGTGGGGGGAGTTGTGATGAGGTGTACGCCTCCTTAGTGTTTGCGTAGAACAAATCCAGTGTTTTATTGTCTCTAGTGTGGCATGTGACATACTGGGTGAAAGTGGGCAGAATGGGAGACAGTGAAACGTGGTTGAAATCGCCTGAGATGAGGAGAAGAGCATCTGGGTGTTCTGTCTGCAGCCTGCTGGTTACTGAATGGATGACGTCACGCGCTGTCCCAGCGTTCGCCGTCGGATTTGCATAAACAACAATGCAGATCACGTGTGAGTGTTCTCTCGGGAGATATGTAGGCCTCATGCTAACAGCTAGCAACTCAATGTCTTTGCTGCAGTGTCGTTGTTTAACAGTGATATGTCCCGGTCTACACCAGTTGTTGTTAACATACATTATCACTCCACCGCCCCTAGTTTTGCCACTCTCTGGTGTTCGGTCAGCTCGTATCATGTGAAAACCCTCCAGCTCAATGTTAGCATCTGCTGCTAGTTCAGTTAGCCACGTCTCAGTAAACAAAAGGAGAGAGCACTCCCGGTAAGTGCTATCATAACGGGAGATAGCCGCTAGCTCATCTAACTTTCCCAGTATCGACCGTACATTTCCCATGACAACAGATGGAAGGGAGGGTCTGTACCTTATATTTTTTGTCCTCTGCCTTACTCCAGCCCGGCAGCCGCGGCGTTTTCGCCTCAGTTCTCTCGGTATGTCGAGTTTTTCCAGTGGGACCGGGTGGCGGTTAAATGCTAGCAGCTCTTCCCTGTTGTATCGAATCCTGCTATAAACAGTGGCTCCGTCCACCGGCTCAGGAGACATTTGGGACGATCTGTGTGTCCGTGATATAAGTGGGGTGAAAAAAAAAAAAGTGATCAAAAGAGAGAGGAAGGGAAAAAAAAAAAACTCGGAATCGAGCCGCTGTTGCAAAAGGCAGCCGACTGGTGTGGCGCCGAGAGATGAAAACTATATAACTATAACTATAACTATAACTATATAACTATAAACTATATAACTAAACAAATAGTGAGGAATAAATTAGGACACCCCCCATCTTTTTTAGGACACCCCCACATTCATTTCCACTTAACATGGCAAAAATAAATGTTATAAAATGCAAATAAAAACAAAAATAAGGTTAGACATTGATATGTGAACACTTCTTAATAAAAAACTGAATATTTAATGGGGTGTCCAAATTTTTTCACACGACTGTAGGTGACCAGAACAGAATTCTGCTTCCCTTATTGTGCCAAACAGATTTACTTTGCCAAAAGGAGCTTTATACAGTACCTATATATCGTATAATAGCATTTAATACTTTATTTAAATTGTTTTACCCATGAGGGACCTGACCGGGGGAAATGAGGAAAGAGGAAAGGAGGAGTGGGGAGGGGAAAAGAAAAAGGAGAGGAACAAACAGAGAAGACAAACAGGCTAACACAACTGAAATAAACAGAAGACAAACTGTTTTTTCTACTGAAAAGGTGTCATCACAAGTCTGGTATCTGCACCTGTTAAAGGAGAGACATACTGTATGTGTGTGTGCGTGTGTATGAGAGCGCCTGCAAAGTAAGTGTGTGTGTGTGTGTGAGTGGTTTGCCAGGAAACATACAAAGAGGACGGCAGGTCACAGCAACACCACCCCCCCTCCGCCGGAAACCCCGAGCAAGCAGGACAATGCCACCAACCTGGAAATATCCCGAGACCAACAAGCCCTAGGATAGCCAGGAATCCACCCAGGAGGAATGGTCGAGGGAGGCCAGACTGCCAAGCGGCTGCCGCGGTGCACCCCCACTCCTGGACTGGCCAGCCCCCGCCCCTCCAGCAGGGCCAGCGTCAGGCTCCAGGCCCCAGGCACTGGAAGGCCAGTGCCTCCCCCCCGGGCCGGTGTCTGGGGGGAACGGGCCGGTCCCGCAGCCCCCAGACACCCCCACAGCAAACCCGACCCACCCCAGTGCCACCAACACACACCTCAGGAACCCCCACGCCCCCTCACCAAAGGAAGGTGGTAGCAAGGCACAGGAGCCCCATGGGGGGCCACCCCCCCCCCAGTCCAAGGGAGTTCATGTGGCCAGGAGGTGCCACCCCCTCAGTCCTCAGCACCCCCCCGACCAGCACACATACTCATTCCCACGCACTCACGCCCTCATGCTCTCATACACACCCACTCACACCCACACACACTAACACGCACTCACTCACTCTCCCCCATACAATTCCACACTCGCACTCCCACACCCAGACCCACCCACTCTCTCCCACTCCTATACCCGCTCAATCTCGCACCCACTCCCACTCGCCCTCACCCTCACAGTCACCCACAGCCACCCATGCTCACCCACACATACACTCTCATTCAGGGGCAGACTTCGTCCATTTGGGGCCAAAGGCAAAGACAGGAATGGTTCCCTATTTTTTTTTTTTTTTTTTTTGTTCTACACTGTCTTTTCAGGCTTTACTGAAATCCTACCTGAAACTTGTTGTCCTCAGAAGTGTTCAAATGATGATATCATTCAGGCATCAGGAATTACATCTGTAGAAAAACAAAGTTTTACAAATTGAATGTAGACTCTTGTCTATCATTAAAAAACAACAGCAATTCACGTGGAAGATCTGTTGTTTGTTCACACTTACCAACCAATAAATGGCCGAAACACCCTGTGATCATGAGGTACACAACTGATGATGTGTCCCTGCAGTGAAGCCTTATAGCAGCCATCTCTCAAGAACTCCCCACAGACTCGGAAGTGGTGCAAACAGCAGGGATTGTAACAGCTAGTCCTTTCATCGAACCTTGATTTCTGGAGTGACCCAGTGACTGCTGCAAAAAGGCAGCTGACAATCAGGGAAAGACCTGATGACAGCTTGGAGAGACTGCTGACAGGAGGGAATAGACCCCAGCGGGGCTGGTGTGGGTTAGCAGCTCATACCAGCAGGACCTATCGTTGATTAGCGTTCTTGGATCCAACCATCATTGCTACAAAGTTCAAGGAGGAAAATACACCCCACCCCACCCCCCATGGTCTGCGAGAGCGGGGACACAAGATGACCCATCATGGATGGATCTTACGGTAACAGACCATGGAATGGAACTGGCAACAACCAGCAGCGCAACTGATGAATTGTTAACACTGGCAAGACAAAGCTGCAGAACTGTGTATGTAGCTGGTCAAAGCTAACAACAGAGAGAGGCCCTAAAATCCACCAGGGCAGGAAAATACCTCGGTAAGCTCAGCAAGAGGCATCGCATTGACCAATACTTCTTCAGAAGTAGGCCAAGTCAGTCGAGTGAAGCCCTGAGGCAGGAGAGCCCCCACAGTCCTCAGGGTATCAGCACCTCGGATGAGATGTAGTTCTTCTATCATCATTGCTGTGTCCAATCGAACCTCAACTCTATCTTCAAACATCACTCTTCTTCATCTCCTCGTACTTTACTCTGTATCATCACTTCACTCTATTGACCATTTGCTGTGACGTCACACCTTTTGTTTACGCCGCCATCTTGGACGGCGGAAGCGAGTGGACGGCGCACTCAGCAGCTGTTCAGCGGTGTACCAGATCTCGATATATTTGCCTGATTTCAACCTACGTCTTTGTTTTATGTTGGCATTGAATTAGACTATGTTGTTTCACTGCTGTGCCTTTGGGTGTACAAATCGCCAGAAAAAGGGATCCAACTTGAAGTTTTACCGGCTCCCAGCTGACGAAGACAGGCACAGGAGGTGGGTGGCAGCGCTGAAGAGGAAAGATTGCATAGCCGCCTTACTCGCGGCTATGCAATCAACATTTTATGTGATGCACGCAATGAAATAACCTGAAAATTATATATAACAATTAAATTTATTACTTAAGTCATGAGATATTTTACATGCAATAGCTAAGCTAGTTGTACAACAAAGAAATATTATATTCTATTAGGCCAATACATTTTATTATTTTTAGTAAACCTCAGGTGATGATACAACCACAATCTACATGCCACACACACTTAGTTCTTCAGATTTTTCTGACTCCTTGAAATTGCTCTACAATCTGGACAGCACCACTTTTTCTTTGGAACATTTTTTAACCTGAGACACTGTACATGGAACTGACCAATTTGACAAAAGCCAGACTCACAGGTTACAATAGATGCATCACCACAGGTTTTTCTGCAGTAGCAAATGACACTAGTATTATCACCTTTTGGGGTTTCTTTTGTCTTACAAGATATATGAAACAAATTTGGATTTTTGGTATACCATTTGGCGAGTAGTTCTGGTAAAATGACAGACCTGTGATATTTACCAACAAGTTGAACTTTCTCATTAAAAAAGTGGTCATCAAACTCAATTCTTTGAACATTACAACCTTTTTGAGTCCAGAGAACAAAGTCACAGTAATAAAGTTCTGTGACACCCAGTTGAGCTTGGATTTGGTAGAAATATTTATGAGATGGTTTCAGCTTGATGTCGCCATCACTGTTGCTTGCACAAAACTGAGGGTCTTCCACCGCTTCCTCTAAAGCCTGATTCCTCTTACAGAAAGGACATTTCACCTCCACCAGACCCTCCCCACAGCAGCTACAGGAGACAAATCCATCCGGAGAGGCACCCATGAAGGGGAAGCGCTGACTGAGGACTAGTCCAGCATCACACGCTAGTAGATCCTGGTGCTGAGAAGACCTGATTTCTTCATACTGATCACGGGCCACTTTCTCATGGTCGCATCCCCATCTGTAAACAAATCGGCAAAATTATTGACAGAGTACAAAAAAAAATGTACCAGTATTCCTTAAAACCAATATAGAACTATTTTCTGAAAGAAATCTGAATATTTTACATAGCACAATGAAATGACAGTTTTTTTAGAATTATGTCTTCTTTACAATTTAAATGTTGTCAGTTTCCATGATCAACCAACTTAGTACTCAATGATTCAATACAGCACCAAAAGTAGCTTACAGTAAGTAGCTTAGTAGATCCTGGTGCTGAGAAGACCTGATTTCTTCATACTGATCACGGGCCACTTTCTCATGGTCGCATCCCCATCTGTAAACAAATCGGCAAAATTATTGACAGAGTACAAAAAAAAATGCACCAGTATTCCTTAAAACCAATATAGAACTATTTTCTGAAAGAAATCTGAATATTTTACATAGCACAATGAAATGACAGTTTTTTTAGAATTATGTCTTCTTTACAATTTAAATGTTGTCAGTTTCCATGATCAACCAACTTAGTACTCAATGATTCAATACAGCACCAAAAGTAGCTTACAGTAAGTAGCTAAGCATAGCAGGATAAAAAGAGATGATTACCGGTAAAAAAAACAATTCAGGAATTGCATGCAGCCTTAGCGGAGGTTTGCGCTCTCCGAGTGCTTTTCTAGTCTCTTACTTTGTTGCTTTACTGGTAAAACTAACTGGGTAGCATATCTTGTTCAGCAGGCTTCTCAAAGGAGCGTCAAGATGAGTCTGTGCAGCTTCTTTGAAGATGGATGCCGTTATTCTGCCAACTCGTTGCTGATGCCACAACACACACTTGTTCTGCGATCTGGTAGTTTCTTCAACAAATTTTACCTGCAGAAGAAACAATGTCTGATATAACTAACCTAAATTTTCCTGCATAGATATTATGACGTCCCACATAATGATTATGTAGCATTTAATAGACTGTAAAGCACTTTAAAAGTTGTTATTTTTAGAAATAAATTTTAAAACATTTGCAGAAAAATTACCTGCTCAGGAGTGACTTTCAGAAGTTGTTGTACCTGTTCACATCTATTCAACAGCTGCTCAAAGGTAAGCTGAAGACAATCAGGACTAAAAAGGGTATCCAGAGAAGCAGGACAATCATTGTGGGCCACCTGTAAATACAATTAGATGTTCTTTTCAACTGACATGTGTAGTTATACAGTTGTGGAACACTGCATATTTAGTTCTGTTCATCAGTCTTTATTCATTTTCGATTATACATTAGACATGATGCCATTTTCATTCATCTAAAAAATCAAGGAAAAAAATTGTACCAAAGCTATTAACCTGTGGAATGTACTCCTGATTATAAGGCTCAACCAGAGATAGTATAGCACACCGTTTGCCTGTCATTCTAGAAGTTTGATGCAGCCTTTGATACAATGCTCGGTGATCATCATCTGATGGAGGGGCAGTGGGCCTGCTTTCCCTTTTACGGGGAATATGTTTTTTTTTTCTGGATTGACATCCGTTGTTTTGTTTTGGGTTTTGAAAAATCGATATCACGCAATGCAGCAAAAGGAAGCTTCAAGTTTGCTGTTGGTGTATTCCAGGTGTAACTGAGGTCATCCTGCGTGGTTCGCCCACTCGGGGACACGAACCCGCGACCTACCAGTCAACTACAAAGTTCGAGCATGGGAGACACAGCACAATCGCGCTGAGCTAAAGGTCCGACCGATAGCTCAGCGCTACCGATACTGTATGAGGCTTTTTTTCGGGAGGGAGGTTTACTAACGTTCTACGCCGAACAGTGCTAGTTGGCATCCGTTACACTCTCCCCCTTAAACCTCACTCCCATCCCGGGTTCACGGCACCAGTGTAACTGAGGTCATCCTGCGCAGTTCGCCCACTCGGGGACACGAACCCGCGACCTACCAGTCAACTACACAGTTCGAGCATGGGAGACACAGCACGATCGCGCTGAGCTAAAGGTCCGACCGATAGCTCAGCGCTACCGATACTGTATGAGGCTTTTTTTCGGGAGGGAGGTTTACTAACGTTCTACGCCGAACAGTGCTAGTTGGCATCCGTTACACAGGCGCAGGGAACATCAGTGCAAGTCTGGCCTTGGGACAGGCGGACAGCACACTCAACAGCAAACAACACAGCTGCAACATGTGAACAAGTCTCTCCTAACCCTGCCATACAAGTACAGTGTGAAGACAATATAAGATAAGATAAGCCTTTATTAGTCCCACAACGGGGAAATTCCAGGATTGCAACAGCACAGGGATAGCAACACTCAGAGCAACAATCAGAAGGCAAGAAAAAACAAGCAAGCAAGAGCAGCTAATATACATATGTACATATTACTATAAAATATATATATATACACACACACACACACACAGACACACAGTGCAGAGCATTGTAGCTGGATGGAATAAATATATGAATATATGAACACACAGTGCAGAGCATTGTAGCTGGATGGAATAAATATGTAAATATATAAACACCCACAGTATGGAGCATTGCAGCTAGGTGGAATAAATATGCAAGTATATAAACACACACAGTGCGGAGCAATGTAGCTAGATGGAATAATATGTAGATATATAAAAACACAGTGCGGAGCATTGTAGCTAGATGGAATAAATATATAGATATATAAATATAAACACACCCAGTGCAGAGCATTGTAGCTAGATGGAATAAATATGTAAATATATAAACACACACAGTGCAGAGCATTGTTGCTAGGTGGGATGAAACAGCATAACCGTCTATTTAGTTATCCTACATGGTATGATTATGTGCCCATACATATTCTCACCCTCTATAGCGACCGGTATGTTCCTAGTTGTATGCCGGAGAGGACCATTGTGTAAGTCTATTGCATCTTTTGCATTCAAAAAAAAAAAAAAAAAAAAAAAAAAAAATATGACACCATCTTGATTCATGATCACCCAGGGTTTCAGTGGGGGGTCCAACATCTTCTGGGAGTGATGTACCTGTAGTGGATAAATATTCTTATAATTAATGTGTGGGTATGATGACTTTTTATCTAGATATAAGTCTTTCTTGTATAGACTGAACAATAAAATTTGTAATATATCTAATAGTGTTGGGAGTTGTTTATCGAGTATTCTATTGATAAGACAAGTATTTAAAAATCCTTTTACAGAATATATAGATCTATAAAAATATTTAATTATTTTTTAATTTAATTGAGATACTATATATACAGCTAATAATAATACTAATAATAATTGAATATTTTATAAAATTTTAATAATTTATCACTTAATAGATTCTATATAACATGACAAATCTATACAGTAGGGGAGAGAATAGAGTCTGAATTTTGGAAAAAATAAAGGAAAAATACCTGAGCCGTCACGACATAGTGGACCGTTGAAGTGATGACTGGGGATATCAGCACATTTCTCACAAGCCCAGCAACAAAATAACTATAAGCGTCCAAACTTTTGTAGGCTTTCAGAGACTCTCCAGTGTACCTAGACGGTGTGTTGACCAGGTAGTTGTAGATGTCCATATAGCGTACGTCAGGTTTGGGGCAAAAATCTATGAAACTGGTGAATTTTTCAAGCGACAAGTTGTAAGGGTCCACGCCGATAACACTGATCTTTTCCATGTACCGGTCACGATGTTTTTTATCTAGTAGTTGCGCTACATCGGACAAAGCCGGCACATCTGACTGAGCGGACGCCATGTTGAAATGCACTCGCACAGCGCCCGACTTGCCGTCCAATATGGCGATATCAACAAAAATCACGTGACGCGGGACGTCACTGGCAAATGGTTAATATCTATGACATCATATAGGATGTCTAAAACATATGGGATGGGCAAGAAGAATAAGTCACAGGGTGAGATGTGTAGATTGATGATATAGAGTAAAGTATGAGGAGAAGAGATAAACTTGCATTATCATACTGGGTCAAGCTGAAAGGAAGTGACGAAGCAAATATTTCAAAACCAACACTACAAGACTGCTGGGAATACTCTAATTTCCAGGGACTTGGGTTTGGGTGGACAACTGAAAGAAGGACCAGAATGTATGGGCTGCACACTATTGATATAGCTAACACCAGTCCAGTGAGTAATGTTCCCCCTTGGCTGTTTCCGGGAATAGAAATAGACGCTAGTCTGCTAATGAGGAAAAGGATTGGCATATGAGTGAAGTTGGTGTTAAAACAAGCATTTACGGGACTTCCGGTCTGGACGCCATGGCGACTGCAGCTTAACACTGAAGCTCTCAGACCCAATCCAGGATAACACCTTGAAAATCAAACTTAACGGATTTTTGGAGGAGTGAAAATCAAAAGACAAAATCATCATGTCTAAAGGAAAACAGAAGAAACTGAAATTCTCCAGGCCAGGACACGTATCGGCCGGAGAATCTGAACTGGAAGATCTCCGTTCAGAAGACGAGGAACTGGTGATAGCTAACAAAAGGGTTAGCCTGAAATCACTATTTGAGGAGCTACGACGATTTCGCCGAGATGTTACGGCCGAATTTCAGGAATTCAGAGAAGAATTGAAAAGGACAAACAGCAGAGTGGACCAGGCCGAGAACCGAATCTTGGAAACAGAGGATCGAATAAAAGTGCTCGAAGATTCTGTGCTAGACCTACGCAAAAGACAAGCAGCTATAGAGGCTAAGCTAACCGACCAAGAAGGAAAACAAAGAAGAGACAACATAAGAATTCATGGTCTGATAGAAGGAACCGAAAATGGTTTTAACTCAATGGCAGAATGCGTGGAATCCTTACTAAGAGAGAAATTGGATATTCCACAAACCACCGACTTGAAGATAGAAAAGGCACATCGTTCATTAGCCGCTAGGCCGGCGGCAGAAGCGCCCCCACGTTCGGTGTTGGTAAGATTTTCCAATTTCAAAATAAAACAAGAGGTTGTAAGACTGGCCTGGCAGAAAAAAGGATTTATGCACCAGGAGAGAAAAGTCTACGTGGAACACGATTACGCCCCGGAGGTCCTTAAAAAGCGCAGGGAATACAATGACGCGAAAAAGGTGTTAAGAGAGAAGAAATTGCGCTTTCAGACACCATTTCCTGCGAAGTTAAGGGTCTTCTACGGCGATGAAACGTGTCTCTATAATTCGGCGGAAGAAGCAACAGCTGACATGGCGAAAAGAGGGCTCCCGGTAACGGTATTTAAACCCGCAGCAGACCCGAGTGAGAAGATCAAAGCGCAAACATGGACAACACAAAGACCCTCAAAATCCACGGACCAGCAGCGGGAAACCCAGCACCAGAGCGTCGCGGATAAACTATCCGTTTTCAGGTTGGAATAGCGACCTTTTTTTTTTTTTTTTTCTTTTCTCTTGAATCAATCCGCACATCCAACCCCCCTCATACAAGGTAACAAACATTAAAGGAGATGCATATTCAGCATGTGGTAAAACATTTCATGGAACAATCATATTATTTGAAACAAATAAGTCTTTGTAATAAAAAAAAAAAAACTTGTTAAAATAGAAATGTGACAATAATCCACATGTTCTCCTCATACTAACAAATACTGTTTTTGCATGAATGTTTGATGTGATGGGGGTGGGAGGGTGCACACAATTTCACAGGGTTTAGGCATAAAAGGAAAAAAAAAATCATTACAAGTTTGGATTGGGTTCTGAAACTCACGTTAAAAGCATGGGACTACTTTCAGTGGTAAGAGAGGGCCCTCAACACGTAACAGAGTTTGAGGAATTTCCCTCAGAGCCTTCACTCCATCAAGGCTCTTACAGGGTCTTTAAAAAGACCTCAGCTCAGGAAGTTCTTATGACAGCTTTTTGTTTTAAAGTTTTTTACACTATGTTCTTAATGTTTTTCTTGTTTTTAATGTTCTTTCAGTTTCTGAGTAGCACAAAAGAGGGCCACCACACAGTTATACGAAACAAAACAACACAATGGAGAAACAGGGTGTAACCAAAATAATTTCATATAATGTAAAAGGAATCCTGAATCCAGTTAAAAGATCCAAGATTCTAGGCAAAATGAAAAAAGACAAAGCAGGAATAATACTTTTACAAGAAACCCACCTAACAGACGTGGAACACAATAAACTCAGTAGACAAGGGTTTAAAATGATCTCTTCATCTTCATATAAATCAGGGAGGAGGAGGGGAGTAGCGACATTGATATCAACCAAAATTACATTTGAAAAAAAATCAGAACACAAAGATAAAGAAGGGAGATACAGTTTGGTAACTGGGCGGCTAGAGGGAGAAGATATCACCCTGCTGAATGTGTATGCTCCCCCAGGGGCTAACTGGAAATTTTATAAAAATGTATTCGACCTAATGATAACTAAAGCTCAAGGTTTAGTGATATGTGGTGGGGACTTCAATCTTAGACTGAATCCATACTGGGATGCTTCTGGTAATTCCCCACATCAAAATAACACCCAAAACAGGAAGACTCGGATGCTACTAAAAGAATTGGGAATCTGTGACGTGTGGAGGGAACTCAACCCCAGTGTAAAAGACTATACATTTTACTCAACTCCACATTCATCTTACTCAAGGATTGACTATTTTTTTATGTTTAATAGAGACATTGGAAGAGTAAAAACATGTAAAATAGGACTGATGGATCTCTCCGACCACAGTCCGATCTACATGGACTTAAATATCCAAAAATACACAAATAATACATTTTCTTGGAGGTTAAATTCAAATGTCCTGAAAGGACCATTGAAAGATGAATTGGAATCAGATATTCTCAGATATTTGGAAGATAACGATAATGGAGAAGTATCCCCTTTAATACTGTGGGATGCATGTAAAGCTGTAATAAGAGGAAAGATTATTGCAAAACTGGCAACCCAAAAGAAACTAAGACAAGAAAAACTATCCACATTAGAGTCAGAACTTAGGAACCTAGAAAAAGAACACAAAGGCAACACTCATTCTACTGACTCGCTCAAGATTAAGGAAATTAAAAACCAAATAAATGAGATCTACACAATGGAAATCCAGAAGAAACTTACATTTCTGAAACAAAAATACTATGAAGCAGGCAGTAAATCGGCAAAATTGCTAGCCTATAAATTGAGGAAACATCAAACAGAAAGAGCAATCTACAAAATCAGAGACCCAGTATCAAAGGAAATAAAATTCAGAATTCAGGATATTCTTAAAAACTTCGAGAATTACTATAAGAACTTATACTCCCACAAAAAACATAAAAACGCATCCGAGGCATTCCTAAACACATTAAACCTTCCCCAACTTACGGAGTCACAAAATAAAACACTACTGTCAGAAATACATCCTAAAGAATTGGAAAAAGCAATTATGAAACTTAAAGCTAACAAATCCCCAGGAGCTGATGGCTATACAGCAGAGTGGTACAAAACCTTTAAACAGCAACTATCTCCTCTCCTCCTGAAAACATTTAATTATGTCCTCCACACAGGGGAAATCCCCCCCTCCTGGAGAGAAGGGGTCATTGCAGTTATACCTAAACCTGAAAAGGATAAACTAGAGTGCTCCAACTACAGACCAATCAGTGTACTAAATCAGGACTATAAGCTTTTTACCATTATCCTTGCCAAAAGGTTAGAAAATATACTGACAGACCTAATTCATTTAGACCAAACAGGTTTTATAAGACAAAGACAGACACAAGACAACATTCGACGCACTTTACACATAATTCATCATATAAAAAAATATAACTTAAATGCAGTCATATTGGGATTAGATGCTGAAAAAGCATTCGATTCGGTTGACTGGTCTTTTCTATATAGAATCTTATCCAGTTTCAATTTTCATAACAACTTCATTAGAACTATACAGGCATTATATAAAAAACCAACAGCTAAAATAAGGATTAACGGTAATTTATCATCATCTTTTGAACTGGAAAGAGGATGTCGTCAGGGCTGCCCCCTGTCTCCACTGCTCTTTGCAATCTTCATAGAACCTCTGAGCCAATGGATAAGACAAAACCAAAAAATTCAAGGTATTACACTTGGTCAGAAGGAACATAAAATAGCACTCTTTGCTGATGACATTTTAATATACCTAGGGCAGCCGGACACTTCTTTACCAGAACTAACCTCAGTTTTTTCAGAGTATGGAGATTTATCGGGGTACAAATTAAATATGCATAAAACCCAAGTTTTAACATTCAACTATGACCCAAATCATTATTCACTAAGCAAACTCAAAACTAACTGGGAGTCGGAATCTATGAAATATCTGGGGGTCAATATCCCGAAACAACTCAACAAAATTATATCACTAAACTATGATCCACTGGTGACAAAAATAAAATCTGACCTAGCAAGATGGAATATGATACCATTCTTGGGTACTGCACAAAGAATTGAAGCAGTCAAAATGAATATACTTCCACGTCTTCTATACCTTTTCCAAACAATACCGGTAGAACCTCCCAAAAAAACATGGCAGGAGCTGGACAGAAAGATCTCAAGATTCATATGGCAGGGCAAGAGACCTAGAATCAGATATAGAACCCTACAGCTAAACAAAGACAAAGGTGGGCTCGCGCTGCCAAATATCAGGGACTACTTTAAAGCCGCACAAATTAAAACTTTAGTAGAGATATGTAACCCAGTCTACACTGCACAATGGAAGGAGATCGAATGCCAAATAACAAGTGACATCCCCCTACAGGCGATAATAGGGAACAATGCCTTACCTAAGCTTTTGAATAACACTAACCCGTGGATAGAGACCCCGCTAAAAATTTGGTTTAAGATAGTCAGAGAGAATCAAACTAAAGAGCCCTATCGACTTCTGCAATGGATCGCCTATGATCAGGACTTTACTCCTAATAAAACAGACACCAGATTTAAAAAGTGGAAGGAGAAAGGGCTGATAAAATATTACGATTTTTTTAAAGGGCAAATCTTAAGAAGTTTTTGAAGATTTGAAAAAACAAGGCCTAATAAATCAAGACCTTTACAGGTTCTTCCAGCTTAGACACCACATAAACAATATACTTAAAAAGGAGGTTTTGGAAAGGGCCCAGTCAGGTGTTCTGAAGGTCTTCTTAATGGCATATAAAGGGATCCCAGGGATCAGATACATTTCTAAAATATACCAAGGTCTTCAAGACTTAAAAGGAGACAACACATCTTATATAAAAGAGAGATGGGAAAAAGAGGGGAATTTCACTTTACAACTGGAAATATGGGAAAAGCTAAATAAACAGCAATGGAAAAGTACCTCATCCCTGCAGTGGAGAGAATTTGGATGGAAAAACTTGGCAAGATTTTTCAGAACACCTGCACAAAACAAATTTACCCATAAGGGATTGAACTGTTGGCGCTTGTGTGGTGAAAAGACTGCAAATCATTTTCATGTGTTTTGGTCATGCCCAGTTATCCACCAATATTGGACCAAGGTACAGACAATATTGGGGAAAATATTCAAAATTACAGTTCCCTTTTCTTTTGTAACTTTGTATTTGGGTTTACTACCGGACTCACTGGAAAGACGAGGAGAAAAATACTTATTCAATGTTTTAATATTGGCAAGCAAAAAAGCTCTAACTAAAAAATGGATGTTGAAGGACTGTCCTACACCTGAAGATTGGACTAACGTGATCCAAGACATTTACTCGATGGAAAAGCTGACATTCGCACTGAGACAGGACATGGATGGGTTCATGAACTTTTGGCAACCCTGGACCGCATATGTGTCTTCCATTAGATCTAATCTTTGACAAATACCATTTCAATAATGGTTCCGCTCTTTGTTCCAACGCTACTCAGATGCTCTTTTATCTTTATTTACTTACTTTTTCTTTTTGTTTGTTTTTTACTGGTTTGTTTGGGTTTTTTTATTTGTTTTTTGTTTTTTTTTCTCTTTAATTTCACTTTTTCTTTCACTTTAAAAAAAAAAAAAGGGGTGTTGTAAGAATTAATCTTCCAATGTTGTCAGATATCAGAAAATAAGGGAACATGTGATGAAAATGTAAACACTGCATTGCTGTAACGACCTGTATACCCTTTACAAAAACTTAAATAAAAAAAAAAAAAATTGAGACATTATTTAATGTCAAAAAAAAAAAAAACAAACAAGCATTTACCTCAGGAACAACTACTATAACTTCTTACAGCTCTATACCGACGGTTCAAAGAATAAAGAGAGCTCTGTTGGAGTTAGAGTATACATCCCAGAATTTAAAGTGACCATCGCAAAAAGACTCTCCAACAAAACATCCGTGTTTACAGCAGAGATGGTGGCAATAATTATTGCTTTGCAGTGGGTGGAGGAGGTCAGACCGGACCGGGTGGTGGTGTGCACGGACTCACTTGCAGCGCTAAACACCATACAGACACTAAAATCTACAAGAGAAGACTTGGTGATTGAGCTATATCACAGTTTATTTAGGGTACACGGGGTGGTGGAGAAGTTCAGTTTTGTTGGGTTCCTCCACATGAAGGGTTGAAACGGAATGACTGTGCAGACAAATTAGCAAAAAGCGCTCTTGGGAAAGAAATAACTATACCATTGTCTCTTGGAAAAGGTGAAGGTAAAGCAGTAATCAAGAAAAAAGGAATTGAGCTATGGCAAAAAAGATGGGATGAAGCTCATAAAGGTAGATCGTATTACAAAATACAAAAAAAAAAATACAAAAATCTATTGCAATAAAGAATTTCATAACAACCAAAAGGAGGGAAGACATCATTATGGCAAGACTCAGACTGGATCACACACGTTTAAATGGCACTTTATTCACCATGGGGAAAAGCATAAGTGACAAATATAGAGAATGTGGAGTAAAAGAAAATGTTGAGCACATCTTATTACACTGTCACAAATACGGAAATGAAAGACAGATAATGGAAAATGAAGTTCAAGAAGCCGGTAGGGAATGGGATTTAACTGGGATTCTGGGAACAGATGGAGCTGGAGAGGCAATAAGAATCACGAGGAGGGCTCTTTTCTCTTTTTTAAATAACACAGGATTAAGTCATAGAATTTAGGGGTTGGGCTCAGATGACACAATGTTACACACTCTTGTACAGTAGGTGGCAGTATGCACCTTTCAGTTGTTTGCTATCCGCCAGTAACCGAGAGAAGAAGAAGAAGAGATGAAGAAGAGTGATGTCTGAAAATAGAGTTGAGGTTCGATTGGACACAGCAATGATGATAGAAGGACAACAGCTTCTGACCAGATAGAGTGATGTTATAGAGTGAAGTACGTGGCGGTAATGCACCTGTAAGCTAGTTGCTAACTGCCAATCAAATCTAAAAGAAGAAGAAGGAGTTTGACTGTTTGAAGAAGAAGAAGAAGAAGAAGAAGAGGAAGAAGCAACCACATTTACATCTGTGTATGGCTAGTGGTAGGAGTGATTTGTTAGTGGCGGATAGCAAAAACTATACGCTGTCTGGAACATTATGGCATCTAACTTTGACAGGTATGATAAAGGTGAGGTGGGCAGGACACTAACCAGGTCTGGGGTGCAGAAAAGAGCAGCTAGGGGGGCAACAAGACCTAGAAGCGGGTAAGATGAGAGTGATGTAGGAGGAAGTAACAATGCAAAGAAAACAAGAACTAGCAAAAATGGATGGCAGTTTGAGGATGTAGAGAATGACTGGAAGGTTGTCACTGAGTTCAGTCAAGGTGGGGGGCACTATCACCCGGTTAAGCTAACAAAAGCAATTGAGAAAGAAATTAGGAGAGTTAAGTTTGCAAAGTTCTTGAATAAATACTGGCTGTTAATTCATGCAACAAGTAAACAACAGCAACAGAAAATATTGGCAATGACATGTCTAAACGGAGAACAAATGAAGGCGCATGTTCCTGGCGCAACAGCTATCTTGAGGGGAGTTATATCAGGTGTCCCTTTGAGCATGTCTATGGAAGAAGT
The DNA here is from genome assembly GCA_020510985.1 of Pholidichthys leucotaenia. NCBI lineage: Eukaryota > Metazoa > Chordata > Actinopteri > Cichliformes > Pholidichthyidae > Pholidichthys > Pholidichthys leucotaenia. Next base: position 405,871,506 of record CM035844.1, on the reverse strand, counting down.
GAAAAACAAAATCCAAGGAGGAAAGGCAAAGGATGTGAAAAGGCTAAAGAGTAAAAGAGAAGGTTCACTGAAGGACACACTGTCTGTCATAATTCAGTTTGAGGAAACACTCCCTAAATCAGTCCTAATAGGATACATGTATTACAGTGTCAGAGAATACTATGTCCCAAAGCCACTCAGGTGCTACAAATGTCAAAGGATGGGTCACACTGCTCAGCAATGTAAGAGAAAGCTATGATGTGCTAGATGTGGAGGGGAGCACGAGTATGGCAAATGTGATAAGGACACCAAAGTAAAGCGTTGCAACTGCGGGGGTGAGCACAGTGCTGCATATGGAGGATGTGTTGTGCAGAGGGGAGTTAGACAAGCCCAGAAAATCAGAATAACTAAGAAAATCTCATATGCGGAAGCGCTAAAGACAAAGAGGCAGGAATAGTCAGAAACACAACAGGCCTTCCTCAAAGAAGTTCAGTTCAAATGGAAGCCCAGCAATCAACAAATCCCACATAAGCACAAGATCATGCTGCTGCAAGGAATGTTTGTGTTCACAAATGCAAAATGGATGATGATACATTGATAGTTAAGAGGACAAACTTTATAGTTTCTATCTACCACACCATGAATGTTGCTGCACAGCTAAAGAAGAAAAGTGATAGAATCAAAACTATTGTGGAAGCAGCAGGAAGCTTCCTAGATGTGAAAGGTATCACAGCCAACCAGATTCATGCTTTATTGAAAGCTGAAACTGGGGAGACTGCACATGCTGAAACAAGACCTAAATCCATACTACAGTAGAATGCGAGGAGTCTTATAGCAAACGGGCAAGAACTCAAGAAGTATCTTCACGAACTAGAAGTTGTTCCACAGGTAGTGTGTGTACAGGAGACATGGCTTCTACCTCACTTAGATTTTGTTATTCCAGGATACAGTTCAATCAGACAGGATAGAATTAATGCTGTAAATGGAGAAGGATGTGCCACTTTCATTAAAGATGGCCTGACATATAGGGTGATTCCCTCCCCTGAGGATATAGCATGTGAAATTATTGAAATATGTAGGCCAAATGGACAAGGAAATATTAAGCTGATTAATTAATAATAATAATAATAATAAGTTTATTTATAGAGCACTTTTCACAGACAGAGTCACAAAGTGCTTAACATGGTAAATAACAAAGCAAATAAAAATACAGGCACATAAAGCAGTAAAAGAACAAAGTAGACAGCAAATGCACATAAAAATACAATCAAAACATAATTAATTAAAAAGCCAGGCTAAAAAGGTGGGTCTTTAGTTGCTTCTTAAAAATATCAATGGAAGGTGCAGATCTAAGCTCAAAAGGTAAAGAGTTCCAAAGTCTGCGAGCAACAGCAGCAAAGGCTCTATCACCTTTGGTTCTGAGCCTAGTGCAAGGGACTACCAGTAGATTCTGATTAGAAGACCTGTTATAACCTGAAGTTATCAGGCTTCACATCTCGATGAATGAAATTCTTGGAGTGGATATACTGCTGGGATGGCGCAGATGGAGCAAGTCACTGATATAAGAAGGCACCTCATCATGAATGGCTTTGTAAGTAAGAACAAGAACTTTAATCAACTCTATAATTTACAGGAAGCCAATGCAAGGAGGCCAAAACAGGAGTGATATGACAGAATCTACTGGACCTAGTTAGTAATCTAGCAGCAGAGTTCTGGACTAACTGTAGGCGGTGTAAAGAGGATTTAGTAAGACATGTGAAAAGAGCACTACAGTAGTCCAAACATGAAGAAACAAAGGCATGAATAATAATTTCTAACTGTAGGAAACCAATGATCTAATTTTGGAGATATTCCTAAGGTGGAAAAAACAACTCCGGGTCAGAGGTTTGACGTGCTGATCAAAACTCATCGCTTGGTCAAAAATGACACCAAGATTTTTTAGATTAGACCGTACATTAGAGCTTAATGAACCAATGCTATTAACCACCTTAGGAATTAGATTATCAGATGCTACAATAAGGACTTCAGTTTTGTCAGCATTAAGTTACAAAAGGTTACTAGACAGCCAGTCCTTAATTGTGGACAGACAATCATGAATAATTTTTAAATTGTCAACATGGTCAGGTTTAAAAGAAAAAAAAACAATTGTAAATCATCAGCATAGCAGTGATAAAATAAATTTGTTGATGATAGAACCAAGTGGCAGTATGTACAGGGCAAATAAAAGTGGACCCAGAATAGAACCCTGAGGCACCCCACAGGTTAAAGGAGCAGAGTCAGATGAATAAGAGCCAACAGCCACGGAAAAACTCCTACCAGAAAGGTAGGAGGAAAACCAATCCAGAACTTTTCCAGAAATCCCTACCCAATCTCTAAGCCTTTGTAACAAAATACAGTGATCAATAGTATCAAATGCTGCAGTAAGATCTAATAACACTAAAACAGAGCATTTGCCAGAGTCTGATGACATTAAAATATCATTCAACACCCTGAGAAGAGCGGTCTCTGTTGAGTGTTTCTGACGAAAACCTGACTGAAATTTGTTGAAAATATTGTGTTCAGGTTCAGGTTCAGGTTACTTTATTTGTACCCGTAGGTAGATTTGTTTTGCAGTCTGGTGACATCCATATATACAAGCCACAAATTACATTCAACATGAACACAAACACAGGCACATATGAAGCTAACTATAAACATGATAAAAATACTCAAGGCTCCATCAATCAGGGGATAAAAAGACAAAGAGATGGTGAAGCGGCATGAAATAAAGCAGCGTTGGTGAAGGTTTTAAGTAGAGTTTATTGAATCATACCGCCTTCACAAGCTCCGCTCCCGGCGCCATGCATATGCGCCGGGAGCGAGCCCAGAGGCTCTCAGCAGAGAGACACAATGTGCGTGTGTCCAGCAGCAGCAGTTGAAGAGTGAGAGTGAGAGAATGAGCATGGGTTACAGTGCAGTATATATACCCAACTACAACAATACATAAAAGAGCATTCCCCAGCAGTTGGTATGATCAAAGAGATTGCAGAACAGGCATGAGACATTTGCATTAGAGAGACATACATCACAATAGGCAGATTGCTGGCCTCTGCTCCAGCTGGAAGACAAACAGGCTACAAGGCACATCTAACTAACTAACTACTAACTAACCTGCACTTATATAGCGCTTTTCTAGTCACAAAGACCACTCAAAGCGCTTTCATTAATACTAACCCTCTATTCTAAGGGCCTATAGGAAACAGATATCTAGGGACAATTTAGAACAGCCAATTAACCTAACATGCATGTTTTTGGCATGTGGGAGGAAACCGGAGAAATCCCGGAGTAAACCCACGCAACACGGGGAGAACATGCAAACTCCACACAGATCACTGTTGGTCGGGGCTGGGATCGAACCCACGATCCCACGATCCCCACAATCCCCCGGCCAAGGGTAAACTGTGCTGCCGCAGTGCTAACCACTGCGCCACCGTGCAGCCCGTCTTCTACATATTGATCTCAGTCTCTAGGTCACAGTAAGGACAGGACGCATGAACACAATGCATGAAAGGCACATTAACATCACAGTAGTGGACCAGAAGAAGCGGGGCTGCCTGTAGACATTAATGCACACATTTCACTGTTCTGTTAATTGCTCTAGCCGAGCGCTGTGTCTGTCCAGTCTGTTGTGGGGGTTACACCAACCCGCCACAATGGGAGAAAAACCAGAGGTAAGAGAGAAGGGTCATATTAAAAGTTAAAAACTAGTCAGAGAGGTTAAAAACTCAAAGGTCTAAAACCCAATAAAATATTTAGAACCCAAGTGACATCCTACAAAAATAAGTAAATATAAAATGGAGTTAATAAATAGGTACCTAAATTATGTGCAATATATTTTTATAGCTTGTTCAACTCTTTTACAGCAGCAGGAACAAAGCTGTTTTTGTAGCGCTGGGTTCTACTTTTTGGGACAGCAAACCTCCGTCTTGAGGGAAGAAGCTGAAAGTGGCAGTGCAAAGGGTGGGAGTCATCATTTAAAATGGAGGTAGCCATCCTCTGTACTTGTCTGGTGTACAGGGATGTCAGGCTCAGCTGTGGCTCACCAAGCAAACGACTGGACCATCTAACTACCTGATCCAAGGATTTCCTCTCTTTCAGTTTTATCTGACCAAACCATTTCACTAAAGAAAAGCATAAAACAGATTCAATAAAAGCCCGATAAAACATTGTCATTATGGTTCGGTCAACTTGGAAGCGTGCAAGTTTTCTCAAGCAATGCAAATGTCGCTGACCCTTTTTGCACACCCTTTCACAGTTCTCTTCAAACTTTAAATTACTATCAATAATCGTCCCAAGATATTTGTAGGATTGTACACATTCGGTGGTCTGGCCTTTTAGTACGGTGACTTTGTGCCTGGGATTTTTCCTCCTAAAGTCAATAATCATGTCTTAAGTTTTTGTCGAATTCAGCTGCAGGTAGGAATCCTCACACCAGTGAACAAAATCATCAACTACTGGGCCGTGGCCACTCTCACCATCCTGGAGGAGACTGACAATAACTGAGTCATCAGCATACTTAATGTCTGTTGTCATGTCTGCTCCGACACATGTTTGTGTACAGGATGAAGAGTAGTGGTGACAACACACACCCCTGAGGAGAGCCAGTAGAAGAGCACTTTAGGTCCGACAGTGTGCCATTGACCCTTACTCTCTGCATCCTCAGAATCAGAATTCAGAATCAGAATAAACTTTATTGCCAAGCATGTAAAAAACACACGAGGAATTTGACCTGACATTGGTGCGCATGCACGCGACACAACGACACGGCAGCCATAATAGGCGCCTCATCAAACAGAGATAGATAAGAAAGGGAGGGGAGGGGAGGGAACGACACAAGGGGGAGGAGAGAAAAAAAACTTCGTTGTCAGAATACAGCTTATGAATATTTAAGCAGATTATGATTACAATGAAAAAAAATCTCTCAATAGCACAGAGCAACAATCAACCACAAAAAACCAAAAGACCAAAAGTCAGAGAGGATCAGTGAATGGATGGGTGTAATTCAGTATATATGAATCAGTGTGTTCGTGTATGTTGAATGCAGGTGGGTGTTTATTAGTTACTGGAGGCAGCAAAATCTCTCCCAGCCGAGATGTTATGTCTTAGTGTCTGAACTCGGAAGCATGTCCTTGAGGCATGGCAGATGGAAATTTCCTGAGCCAGTCACATGTCAATGAGAGTTCAGATGCAGTCCCAGTATGTTTATGAAAGAGAAGCACAATCTTCTGTTTTGTCTTAATCCAGGAGGAAAATAGACAACAGGGAATCGAATTCAAGGTCTGATAGACACAGATCACTCAGAGCATAGAATTTTTCATCTCTTGCAATCCTGTGTTCATAATTTCCATACATAGGCTTTAAATCCATTCCTTGGAGGCACCAAAAACGACTCCAGATGTTTCCCTTCTAGAACATGGATAAACATGTCCGGTAGAGTCCATCCCTCTACAGTGCATGACAGATGGTAATTTCCATGTTAATCATTGCCGATAGTTAGTGCACTCGTCGAATTGTTGAGAAGCAGCTATGCCGGGACCGCTTTTAATTAGCTCTTCCAGTTAATTTTTTGATACACCAGGAAAAACTCCAGAGCCAATCAGCAGAAAATCCTGTGATCCTAGCCAAACCAGGTAGATGTTTCCACATCCTCAGTCGAATCATGCAGACACATGCGTTCCAATCCATGGGTCTCTCCATAGGGGCTCCCCCTGGCCCGAATTTATATAAAATGTTGTTGATTTTATTAAAGCCGCTCACCAAATCCATTTTTTTCGTTTGGATCAAGATTCAGCCAGAAGAACAACGACGCAGACAAGACAGCAAGCTGGGATTCTCAGTTAGGGATGGAAGGAGGGTAAAGGAGGGAGCAAAGAAAAAGGCGTCTGTTCTCTCTGAAGGGCAGAAGCAAGAGCTTCCTGTCCTGTTGGTTAAGAAATCCAGAATCCAACCCACCAGATTATTGCTCAAATCAAATTGCTGCAGGAGCCTTTCAACTAAGATATGAGGTTGGATTGTATTGAAGGCGGAGGAAAAGTCCACAAATAAAAGTCTGGTGTGTGTCCCATTAAAATCCAGATGTTTAAAAAGCATGTTAAACAGAGTGACAGTGGCATCCTCCACTCCTCTGTGAGGCCTGTAGGCAAACTGCAGAGGATCCAATGCATGCTCAGTCTGCTTTAGGACCTCACATCTGACCAATTTTTCAAAAATTTTCATTAAAATTGAAGTCAAAGCAACTGGTCTAAAGTCGTTTACCGTTTTAGGACAGCTGGATTTTGGAACGGGAACAACCACGGCTTCTTTCCAGATCTTAGGCACATGTTGTGTCTGTAAGGACTTATTGAAAATGTAATGAAATATAGGACTCAGTTCATGTGCACAGGACTTTACCAATCGCCCACATATATTATCAGGGCCCTGATTTTTGTTCACTTTTACAGCGCAGAACTCCCTTTTAACATCCTGCACCTCAATATTAAAGTGCTGATTGTCTTTGAGTTTCTGTTTCAAATCTTGGGTTTCAGTGCTAAAATCAAAGGAGTCAAAACGACCGTAAAAACAATTAAGAGCATTCAATCAGAAAGTCAGCGAGATGCTTTGCAACAACTTTTTCTAAAAGCTTAGAAATAAAAGGAAGCTTAGAAATTGGCCTGAACTTTTTAAAAACAGATGAATCAAGATTAGGGTTTTTTTTTTTTAAAGTGGCTGCACAACTGCATGTTTAAAATATGAGGGGACACAACCAGATTCAAGTGAACTGTTGATGATATTAACCAAAGATGTACTCACTGAGCCAATTACCTCTTTTACCATTGAGCCCACCAACACTAACAAATCCTCAAAAGAAACTGGGGTAAAATAATTTAAAATGGCCTGTCTATTGGGACAATCAAGGATTGGGGAAGAGGAATGAGTAAAACCAGCCCTAACAGCAGTAACCTTGTCAACAAAGAAGGAAAGAAACTTGTTACAGTCAATAATTGAATGAACAGGGGGAGCAGAAGTGACAGGGTTAGCTGTACTGTCTATTGCGCTGAAGATGATCTTTGGATTGTTGCTATTGGAGGAGATGATGTTGGAAAAATAAGAAGTCCTTGCCATTTTAATCATATCGTTAAATTCAATTAACAGTTCCTTAAGGTACAACCGATGCACCTCAAGTTTAGTGGACTTCCATAGTCTTTCCACCCTCCAACATTTATGTCTAAAACGACAGAGATCTTCATTTAACCAAGGGGATAAATTAACAGCACAGACAGTACTGGTTTTAAAGGGAGCAACTACATCAAAGATGCTTGAACATTTGAATGAATGAATGAATGAATGAATGAATGAATGAATGAATGAATGAATTTATTTATTTCAGATAGTACATTACAGGTTAAAAGAAACTGTATAATATAACAACAAGGTCAAATTAGACAAAGACTCCTTCTACTATACAATTCCACGTGAGTTATCCGAAATGGGTGATGGCTGAAGCCGCAGCTTATATTGCCCACCCATATTCCATCCAAGAATTCAAAGGAGAAAAAGGAGAAAACAAGACAAGAGCGATTACAATTTAAAGCAAGGCTAAGACAAAAAGTGACTGAGAGAAAAAAGAAAACTGAGCTAGTCTAAGTTAAGCGGTTACTATTCAAAAACAAATCTAAGACATAGTGTCACAGAGAAAAAAAGAAAAAAAAGAAAAACTAAGCTACAACACAACACAGGCTGGAAATGTCAATCCTTATGTGAGTTTACATGTCGTCTTGTAAATATGTTTGGAGTATTTCTTCCTTTAGTTTTTGTTTAAATTGTCCAAGTGTTGTAACATTGTGAGTTAAAAGAGTAGACCAACTCTCAGTGTCTTCATCAGAAGATAAAACCACACTGCTGTCAAAGGCAGCAGAAGATTTCATAGCTGAAAATTGGTCAATCACACAAGAGCATTTTACACGCTTGCCAGTGTAGCAAACTGATTTAAATGATAAGTTAAAAAGAACACAAAAATGGTCTGACACAAAAAGCTCCTTAGTCTGAACGTTGTTCACATCAAGACCAAGTGTAAAAACAAGATCAAGTGTATTTCCTTTGATATGTGTAGGGCCAGATAGACACAAAACAAAATTAAATGATTCAATAATACCCAAGAAATTAACTGCAAAACTGTCATTGGGATTGTTAACATGCAAATTAAAATCTCCAAGCAATAAAATCTGGTCAAATTTAATAATAAAAGTTAAAAAAAAATCACTAAACTCAGATAAAAAAAAGAGGCATTAACTCCTGGAGGGCGGTAAATTAAAACAATAAAATGGGTCTGAGGAGGCGATTTTTAAAATCATCAGTTCAAATGATAAAAAAGTTCCATTACAACCTATGTTAGAAGTTAACAGCAGGTATTTTCAGTGTTGTGGCAGGGAAAGGGCAAATGAAAGAGGTATGGTGTGGAGACTTTAATGCCCATAATAGCTTGTGGGGAAGCACACATTCAGATAACAATGGAAATGTTGTGGAAGAGATGTTAGAAGATCGTTAATTCGTCTAAACAGTGGTGAAGGTACCAGGGTGGATGTGCATAGGAGCACATTATCATGTATTGACCTGACTCTGGTATCTGATTCTTTAGTGAGCGCCTGTGAATGGACGATTATGAACAGGACAACTATGGGAAGCGATCACTTCCCAATACTTACAGTCATTAAAACTGAATTATTTATACAAGAGGGAAGATGTTGTACAAGATGGTGTTTTGACAAGGCAGATTGGGGGAAATTTGAGCAATACTGTGTTCAATCGTGTCATTTGGAAACATTAGAAGGTGGCACAGAAGAGTGTTCAAGTAAGGTAACCAATCATATTCTGAATGCTGCAATAGCAAGTATACCAAAGCAAACAACACAGGGTAGGAAGAAGGTTGGTCCCTGGTGGAATGACGAATGTAGTACTGCAGTAAAAGAGCCAAACAAGGCATTCAGAGAGCTGAGGAAGAATATGACTGGTGAAAACTTAATAGAGTATAAAAAGAAAAGGGCAGTAGCTCGAAGGATTACTAAAAACAGGAAAAGGTCAACATGGAGAGAATTTTGTTCCACCCTTGGTAGGAAAACAGAACTAGGTGATGTCTGGGGTATGTTTAAAAAAATGAGTGGGAAAAGGGTATCAGTTAAAATTCCAGCTTTAGTGGATGGGGACAAGATGGCTGGATCAGACAAAGAAAAGGCAGAAGTCCTAGGTAGAGCATTTGCAGCAGTGCATAGAGGAGACCATCTTGGTGAGAGTTATAGACAGCAAAGGGAGCATAAACTCAGAGAAAATGCAAACTTAAAAAATGAAGTGAAAGAAGACATGACTGCGTTAGACCTTGAGCTCACAATGTCAGAGCTTAACCTGTTGCACTCCGGGAAACCGCGGGCGGTCACGTCTCTGCGTCCTAGTGCGTCTCAGTGTGCACTGAAAAAAAAAAAAAGCTGCATTTCCGTTCTTCCAGTACAGACACAGCCGCGAACAGAAAGCCAAAGGAGTGTTTTGATTGGTTTAGATTTGATTGACCTCTCATTCGACTAATAAGAGCCTTGAATTGACTGAAAACCTAGTAAGAAGGACCTGCCTACCAACGACCGCGAATACAACGAGCCAATTGAAGCAGAGAAGTTCGACAATTGAAACGCGTGCGTCCCGTGCGTAAAATCTGTTTGGTCTAAACCACTGGGTGACACACATTGAGACCTGTGTGTAACGGTAGCATTCGCCACTCTCAGCTGTCTTTTTTTATTACTACTGTTCTTATTTGTTTTGAAAAATCGTTCACAAAAACCGCCATCATGGAAGCAGAGATGGTTTGATCGGGTCACGTGACCAGAACCACGAGTCCATAACAAGCGGACCAGCTTCATATTCATCTGACAATGAGGAACAGATGTTCGCCAACGACACTGCTGTTGTGGACAGGTAAGTGTTATAAGCTAAATTATTCTTTATCACTGAAAATAGTAATAAAAATGACTTTTGACCGATCGGTAATTACAGTGTTGCGTCATGGCCACTTGACAGACTGTTTTTTTGTGCGCCGAGCTCCTCTGTAGTGGGGGGGGGGTATCCTCTACAATGCAGATATTTTTTTTTTAATTTAAGTTTTTGTAAAGGGTATACATGTCATTACTGCATTGCATTGTTTACATTTTCATCACATATTCCCCCTTTTTTTGTATTTTGACAACATTGGAAAAAAATTATTACAACACCCTTTTTTTAAGTGAAAGAAAAAGAGATATTAAGAAAAGAACAAAAAAAAACAGAAAAAAAACAGAAAAAAAAACAAAAACCAAAAGAGCAGAAAAATAAAAGAGCATCTGAGTAGCGTTGGAGCAAAGAGAGGTGCCATTATTGAAATGGTATTTGTCAAAGTGAAGAGGATGATGGAATAAAGGCAGCGTTGGATTTTTAAATAGCTTTATTATCACCCGCCTTCATCAGAACTCGGCTGCAGCCCATGGCTTGAGCAGGCTGCAGCTTCATTCCTCCAGCTCTCAAAGAGGAGACACGTGTGTGTCTCAGCACAGTACAGAAATCAAGATGCAGTAGTCAGAGTGAGAGGCAGAATCACAACTTGGCACAGCATTTATACCCAACTCAAACAATAGATCAAAGGACCTTCACAGCAGTCAATCTGGCATTTGCATATCAAAGGAACAGACAGGATGCATGAGCACAATGCATGGATAACACATGGATGATACATTAACTCAAAGCAGTGACATGCATAACCGGCAGACTGTAGCAGAAACAACCAGAATGTGAGGTGATTGTCTTTAGCCTGTTGTGGGGGTTAAATCAAACCGCCACAAAAGATTAGATCTGATGGAAGACACATATGCGTTCCAGGGTTGCCAAAAGTTCAAGAACCCATCCATGTCCTGTCTCAGTGCAAATGTCAATTTTTCCATCGAATAAATGTCCTGAATCACATTAATCCAATATTCAGGTGTAGGACAGTCTTTCAACATCCATTTTTTTGTTAGAGTTTTTTTACTTGCCAATATTAAAACAGTGAATAAGTATTTTTCCCCTCGTCTTTCCAGTGATTCCGGTAGTAAACCCAAATACAAAGTTACAAAAGAAAAGGGAACTGTTACTTTGAATATTTTCCCCAACATTGTCTGTACATTGGTCCAATATTGGTGGATAACTGGGCATGACCAAAACACATGAAAATGATTTGCAGTCTCTTCACCACACAAGCGCCAACAATTCAACCCCTTACGAGTAAATTTGTTTTGTGCAGGTGTTCTGAAAAATCTTACCAAATTTTTCCATCCAAATTCTCTCCACAGCAGGGATGAGGTACTTTTCCATTGTTGTTTATTTAGCTTTTCCCATATTTCCAGTTGTAAAGTGAAATTCCCCTCTTTTTCCCATCTCTCTTTTATATATGATGTGTTTTCTCCTTTTAAGTCTTGAAGACCTTGGTATATTTTAGAGATGTATCTGATCCCTGGGATCCCTTTATATGCCATTAAGAAAACTTTCAGAACACCTGACTGGGCCCTTTCCAAATCCTCCTTTTTAAGTATTTTGTTTATGTGGTGTCTAAGCTGAAAGAACCTGTAAAGGTCTTGATTTACTAGACCTTGTTTTTTCAAATCTTCAAAACTTCTTAAAGTTTGCCCTTTAAAAAAATTGTAATATTTTATCAGTCCGTTCTCTTTCCACTTTTTAAATCTAGTGTCTGTTTTATTAGGAGTAAAGTCCTGATCATAGGAAATCCATTGCAATAGTCGATAGGGTTCTTTAGTATGATTCTCTCTGACTATCTTAAACCAAATTTTTAGCGGGGTCTCTATCCACGGGTTAGTGTTATTTAAAAGTTTAGGTAGGGCATTGTTCCCTATTATCGCCTGTAGGGGAATGTCACTTGTTATTTGGCATTCGATCTCCTTCCATTGTGCAGTGTAGACTGAGTTACATATCTCTACTAAAGTTTTAATTTGTGCGGCTTTAAAATAGTCCCGGATATTTGGCAGCGCGAGCCCACCTTTGTCTTTGTTTAGCTGTAGGGTTCTATACCTGATTCTTGGTCTCTTGCCCTGCCATATGAATCTTGAAATCCTTCTGTCCAGTTCTTGCCATGTTTTTTGGGGAGGTTCTACCGGTATTGTTTGGAAAAGGTATAGAAGACGTGGAAGTAAATTCATTTTGACTGCTTCAATTCTTTGTGCAGTACCCAAGAATGGTATCATATTCCATCTTGCTAGATCAGATTTTATTTTTGCCATCAGTGGATCATAGTTTAGTGTTATAATTTTGTTGAGTTGTTTCGGGATATTGACCCCCAGATATGTCATAGATTCCATCTCACAGTTAGTTTTGAATTTGCTTAGTAAATATTGATTTGGGTCATAGTTGAATGTTAAAATTTGGGTTTTATGCATGTTTAATTCGTACCCCGATAAATCTCCATACTCTGAAAAAACTGAGATTAGTTCTGGAAAAGAGGTGTCCGGCTGCCCCAGGTATATTAAGATGTCATCGGCAAAGAGTGTTATTTTATGTTCCTTCTGACCAAGTGTAATACCTTGAATTTTTTGATTCTGTCTTATCCATTGGCTCAGAGGTTCTATGAAGATTGCAAAGAGCAGTGGAGACAAGAGGCAGCCCTGACGACATCCTCTTTCCAGCTCAAAAGATGATGATAATTTACCGTTAATCCTTATTTTAGCTGTTGGTTTTTTATATAATGCCTGGATAGTTCTAATGAAGTTATTATGAAAATTGAAACTGGATAAGATTCTATATAGGAAAGACCAGTCAACCAAATCAAATGCTTTTTCAGCATCTAATCCCAATATGGCTGCATTTAAATTATGTTTTTTTATATAATGAATTATGTGTAAAGTGCGTCTAATGTTGTCTTGTGTCTGTCTTTGTCTTATAAAACCTGTTTGGTCTAAATGAATTAAATCTGTCAGTATATTTTCTAACCTTTTGGCAAGGATAGCGGTAAAAAGTTTGTAGTCCTGATTTAACACACTGATTGGTCTGCAGTTGGAGCGGTCTAGTTTATCCTTTTCTGGTTTAGGTATGACTGCAATGACCCCTTCTCTCCAGGAGGGGGGAATTTCCCCTGTGTGGAGGACATAGTTAAATGTTTTCTGGAGGAGAGGAGATAGTTGCTGTTTAAAGGTTTTGTACCACTCTGTTGTATAGCCATCTGCTCCTGGGGATTTGTTAGCTTTAAGTTTCATAATTGCTTCTTCTAATTCTTTAGGTTGTATTTCTGACAGTAGTGTTTTATTTTGTGACTCAGTAAGTTGGGGAAGATTTAATGTATTTAGGAAGGCTTCGGATGCGTTTTTGTGTTTTTTGAGGGAGTATAAGTTCTTGCAGTAATTCTCAAAGCTTTTAAGAATTTCCTGAATTCTAAATTTTATTTCCTTTGATACTGGGTCTCTGATTTTGTAGATTGCTCTCTCCGTTTGTTGTTTCCTCAATTTGTAGACTAGTAATTTTGCCGATTTACTACCTGTTTCATAGTATTTTTGTTTCAGAAATGTAAGTTTCTTCTGGATTTCTATTGTGTAGATCTCATTTATTTGATTTTTTAATTTCCTTAATTTTGAGCGAGTCATTAGAATGAGTGTTGTCTTTGTGCTCTTTTTCTAGTTTCTTAAGTTCTGACTCTAATGTGATTAGTTTTTGTTGTCTCAGTTTCTTTTGAGTTGCCAGTTTTGCGATAATCTTTCCCCTTATTACAGCTTTGCATGCGTCCCACAGTATTAAAGGGGATACTTCTCCATTATCATTTTCTTCCAAATATCTGAGAATTATCTGATTCCATTTCATCTTTCAGTGGTTCTTTCAGCACATTTGAATTTAACCTCCAAGAAAATGTATTATTTGTGTATTTTTGGATATTTAAGTCCATATACGTAGATCGGACTGTGGTCAGAGAGATCCATCAGTCCTATTTTACATGTTTTTACTCTTCCAATGTCTCTGTTAAACATAAAAAAATAGTCAATCCTTGAGTATGATGAATGTGGTGCTGAGTAAAATGTATAATCTTTTACACTGGGGTTGAGTTCCCTCCACACGTCACAGATTCCCATTTCTTTTAGTAGCATCCGAGTTTTTCTACTTTGAGTGTTATTTTGATGTGGAGAATTACCTGATGCATCCCAGTATGGGTTCAGTCTTAGACTGAAGTCTCTACCACATAGCACTAAACCTTTGGCTTTAGTTATCATTAGGTCAAATACATTTTTATAAAATTTCCAGTTAGCCCCTGGAGGTGCATATACATTCAGCAGGGTGATATCTTCTCCCTCTAGCTGACCAAGTACCATGCTAAATCTTCCTTCTTTATCTTTGTGTTCTGAATTTTTTTCAAACATAATTTTGGTTGAGATCAATGTCTCAATGAGAATTTATCACTGCCCGCAAATATCCAAAAGTTGTTCCAAATAAGGGAGAAATGATATCACTTCAGAGGAACATGTATATTTCAAAAGCCTACAGTGAGAACAACCACCAAGCAACACTGTATTTCAGTGCAAGGAGTCAGATTATGGAACGATTTTGGACCTGAATTAAAATCATGTACAACGCTTGGACAATTTAAACAAAAACTAAAGGAAGAAATACTCCAAACATATATACAAGACAACATGTAAAATCACATAAGGATTGCCATATCCAGCCTGTGTTGTGTTGTAGCTTAGTTTTTTTTTTTCTTTTCTGTCACATTTTGTCTTAGATTTGTTTTTGAATAGTAATCGCTTAACTTAGCTTAGTTTTTTTTTCTCTGTCACATTTTGTCTTAGCTTTGTTTTGAATTGTAATCGCTCTTGTCTGTTTTCTCTTTTTCTCTTTTGAATTCTTGGATGGAATATGGGTGGGCAATATAAGCTGCGGCTTCAGCCATCACCCATTTCGGATAACTTACGTTCAATTGTATAATCAGAGGAGTCATTGTCTAATTTGACCTTGTTGTTACATTATTCAGTTTCTTTTAACCTGTACTATCCGAAATAAATTCATTCATTCATTCATTCATTCATTCATTCATTCATGTCGCTACCCCCCTCCTCCTCTCTGACTTATATGAGGATGAAGAGATCAGTTTAAACTGAGGGTGTGTAATTGGTGTCCTCTTTTCTCAGACGGGTGCGTAATTGGTGCAGCAACTTTGTGCAGCAACAGCTGACGCTGTGAGCAGACGTATTTTGGGGAGCTCCACAAACCTACCGGTATTTTGTAGACTTTGACGGTGATTTAAAACATTACTATAGCCTGGACTGACCTTCTTTACCATCAAATCGCACTGGAGGAACTTTATAAACAGTAGCAGCGGCGGTGAAACTTCGCCAACCAGACTGGCAAAGTGTGAAGCCGTCTGCTCTGCACCTGTTGTGGGAGACCAAGCAGCACCTCCGTTAAGTGATGTGTGGTGGCACACTCGCACAACCCCCTCCTTCTACATCGGCCAGCGGATCGTCTGAGTTGCGGGACATCTTCACCGTGCGGTGGTAAGCGGTGGAGCTAATAGTGGAGAAGCTGACCGAGATTCCGGCCGGATCGGACGTCAACTGCGGCGGCGGAGCTCAGTGGAGGAGCTAGCTGAGGCTTCGGCTGGATCCAAGGTCGGCTGGACCAGATACTGGTAGCACCAGAAAATTATCCTGCTATCATCAGCTGCAGGATACACCGGGAGAGCTTTGGCTTTACTGGCAGATACCTGCTACCAGGCTACGACCCAAGCTAACGGTCTCTGTTAGCCATCGGGAGAGCTTCGGATTCACCGCCTGATAGAACAACGCTAGCTGGAGGCCTCCACTAGCAACCAAGGGAGCATTGGCCTCCTCGGCTTCACCGGCGGATCCAGTTACTTAATTGCTAGTCAACAGGTGAGC
This sequence comes from Pholidichthys leucotaenia, assembly GCA_020510985.1. Classification (NCBI taxonomy): domain Eukaryota; kingdom Metazoa; phylum Chordata; class Actinopteri; order Cichliformes; family Pholidichthyidae; genus Pholidichthys; species Pholidichthys leucotaenia. The sequence continues at coordinate 405,855,592 of CM035844.1, read as the reverse complement.
TTCTCCCTTGATTCCCTTGATTTTAATCAAATCAAATCAAAATCAAATTACTCATTATGCCTCCAAAAAAGAGTCAGACACATGGAGAGGAGCTGGAGGAGATTAAACTCTCCCTAAACTTTATGTCTGAGGAAATATCTAAAATAGCTAAACAACAAACGCTGCTTGTCAACCTTATGGAACAAGTGCGCGAGCTAAAGGCTGAAATTATGGACAAGGACAAGAAAATTAAATCCTTAGAAAAATGTGTGGATGAACTAGAACAATATACAAGAATGGATGACGTCATTGTGAGCGGTGTGAACACCAGACACCGCTCCTATGCGCGTGTGGCAGTTGGAGTTGGTAATCAGGATGGGCAGAATGAGACACTGGCTGAGTCGCACACTCTTGAGCAGCAGGTATTGACCTTTTTCATTTCTAAAAACATTGTTGTGGACAATGAGACTATTTAATAATAAAAACAGTAAAGGAAAACCAGCGATTATCATCCGATTCGTCAGTAGGAAAGCAAAAATTGATCTTCTGCGACAAGCAAAAAAACTGAGAGGAACGGCTGTCTACATAAATGAACATTTAACAAAAAAGAACTCCGAAATAGCTAGACAAGCCAGGGCCCTCAGAAAACAAGGAAAAATACTGTCGACATGGACAAGAAACTGTAAGGTGTGGATAAAACTGCTTGGCACTCCAGAAGACGCTAAAGTAATGATGATTAGAGAAATGGAGGAATTGGACAGATTTAGACCTTAGCCCTGATTCAGGAATAACGGTGCAGTAATCATGAGTTGGTTCCAAGGTTGTCATAGCCAGGAGCGGCACTGGGGTTAAGCTCCCAGTGCTCATAAAATGCTCCTTACGGCGTGCGTCTCGAAAAGCCTCTGACAACTAAGTCCAACTCCTAGCCTGCCCGTGTGGTTTAGTCTCTAAGTCCGGCGGAACTGCTTTTACTAATAGGAGAAGGGGCGAGGGCGGATCTCTGGCGCCTTAAAACCAGATGCTTCGGGTAGATGGTGGCTCATCAACCTGGGAAGGTAGCCCATCTAGGGGAAGGTAAACCCTGATTTCAAACCTCCGCTGCCTTGCGGCACACCCGGTCACGGGAAAGGCTTCGGGAGTCAACCCTGAGGAAAAATCCGGAGTCGGAGCCCCTAAGGCAGTTCTCTGTTGTGCTCAACATCGTTCTGGCAGCTCCTGCGACGGTGCTGGTGCCTAACTATAGCAGCCCTGCTGTTCCTTTGGATTCATCAGTGACGTGGAGAGGGGGGACATGCTGCATGGGTAACATCTTGTCCTCCATATCTTCCTGCCCAGGCTTGAATCCTACCAACGCCCAACGCTGGAAGGTAGAACACCGGTGCGCATCGGCCTGTTCAGCCACAGGCAGTGCTGTTCCAGCAGAGTAGACGTTTAGGATTCTCTTCCATGGTCATCATAGACCGACGGAGGCCGACGACGACGACGAATCATGAGTGGAAATTTTGTGTTCTTTTCCTTTTTTCTTCTTGGTGTACATGGTTGTCATAAATTATGTTTAGTACTTTAGTCAATCATCCTTCCTCATTTGATGGAGGTGTAGTGGGGCAAATTGAAGCTGGAAATTTTGTTAGTGCTGAACAGCAACCACAGGACGTTTTGGGAGGTGTTGACCCAGACAACAATTATTTTGGTCATATTAATAATAAGTGTGTTTATTATGAAGAAAAACAATTAAATGGAATTATGAATTTGGATCAAACATTAACAATAATACATATTAATAGTAGGAGTCTCTATGCAAACTTTGATAGTATTAAGGAGTTTTTGAATCAATTTAGTACACCATTTAGGATTATTGCAATAAGTGAAACATGGATTAATGAAGAAAAAGATGTAAACTTTGAACTAGATGGATATGAGATGTACACACAAAATAGGAAATGTAAAAGTGGTGGTGGGGTAGCACTGTATGTTGATAGAAAATTAAAAAGTAAAAAAGTAGACAGTATGACATCAGCAGTGAATGAAAGTATCGAATGTTTAACAATTGAGATTACGATGGAAAAAAGAAAAAATATAATAGTAAGTTGTATATATAGAGCACCGGGATCCGATATGGAAAAATTTAAAAATGGGATGGAAAAGATGTATGCAAAAATAAGACAAAAAGATATCTTTATTTGTGGTGACTTTAATATAGATTTAATGAAAATAAAACAACACAAACCAACTGAAGATTTCTTAGATATAATGTATAGCTTAACCTTATTTCCAAAGATTACAAAACCTACAAGAATAATGACACACTGTGCTACCCTGATAGACAACATTTTTACCAATGTTATTGAATATAATATGGTGAGTGGTATAATAATAAATGATATTAGTGACCACTTGCCTGTATTTGTTTCTTTAGATGTTAATTATGGGGCTAATGAGAGTAAGAATAATAAATTATGTAAAAAGATTATCTATAAAAGAATACGAACAGAAGATAGAATCAGTGATTTAAAAGAAGACTTAATGTTACAGAATTGGGATGTTGTCTATAGAGAGAAAAATGTGGACTTGGCCTATGATAAATTTATTGATATATTTAAATTATTATATGATAAAAACTGTCCAATTAAAGAAATTAATAAAAAAACACATATACAAAAATTGCCCATGGTTAACCAAAGGGTTACAAAATGCTTGTAAAAAGAAAAATTATCTCTATAAAAATTTTATTAAATTAAGAACTAAAGAATCTGAAAAAAGATATAAAACATAAAAATAAATTAACTGAAATAATACGAACTAGTAAAAAATTATATTATAGGAAAATGTTAAATGAAAATAAAAATAATATAAAAGGAGTCTGGGATATATTAAACAAATTAAGGAAAAATGGAACTAAGAAAATGATATATCCAGAGTATTTTACTGATAATTGTGGTGATATTTATGATAAGAATATGGTAGTAAATAAAAAGAATAAATTTTTTGTAAGTGTTGGGCCAGAGTTGGCAGCAAAGATTCCAAATCAAGGAAAAGACACTGTGAGTGAGACTTTAATCGGAAGTAACCCTCGGTCAATTTTTCTTACAGCGGTGGATGAACTAGAGGTAAAATCTGTTGTTGAAAAGTGTAAAAATAAATTATCTACTGATTGTGATGGTATTGATATGGCACTAATAAAAAGAACTGTTGATGGTATATTAAAACCATTCACATATATTTGTAATTTATCATTTCAAACTGGTTCATTCCCGCAGAAAATGAAAATAGCAAAAGTAATTCCATTATTTAAGCAACGAAATAAACACCAATACACAAACTACAGACCAGTATCACTTTTCCCACAATTTTAAAAAATTCTGGAAAAACTTTTCAACAACAGATTAGAAAACTTTTTAAATAAACAGGATGTGCTGAATCAGAACCAATATGGGTTTAGAGCCAAGAGTACAACATTGTTGGCGATAATGGATGCAACAGAAGAAATAATAAATGCATTAGATCAAGGAAAATATGCAATTGGTGTGTTTATAGATTTTAGAAAAGCATTTGATACAATAAATCATTCAATACTTCTTAATAAATTGCAAATGTATGGTATTAGGGGAATTGCTCTGAAATGGGTTACAAGTTATCTATCTGAGAGACAACAATTTGTGAAAATGGGAGATTATCTGTCTGGGTGTATGGGAATTGCCTGTGGGGTCCCCCAAGGATCAGTATTGGGCCCCAAATTATAAATGATATATTCCAAGTTTCTAAATTATTAAAAATAATATTATTTGCTGATGATACTAATATATTTTATTCTGGAAATAATTATAATCAATAATCCATACTCTAAATAATGAATTAAATAAGCTAAAAAAAATCACTAAATATAGATAAAACTAAGGTAATGATATTTGGTAATTGTAAAAATAAAGAAGATATACACATTCATATAGATAAGATAAGATAAGATAAGATAAGATAAGATAAGCCTTTATTAGTCCCACAACGGGGAAATTCCAGGATTGCAACAGCACAGGGATAGCAACACTCAGAGCAACAATCAGAAGGCAAGAAAAAAAAAAAAAAAAAAAAAACAAGCAAGCAAGAGCAGCTAATATACATATGTACATATTACTATAAAATATATATATACACACACACACACACAGACACACAGTGCAGAGCATTGTAGCTGGATGGAATAAATATATGAATATATGAACACACAGTGCAGAGCATTGTAGCTAGATGGAATAAATATGTAAATATATAAACACCCACAGTACGGAGCATTGCAGCTAGGTGGAATAAATATGCAAGTATATAAACACACACAGTGCGGAGCAATGTAGCTAGATGGAATAATATGTAGATATATAAAAACACAGTGCGGAGCATTGTAGCTAGATGGAATAAGTATATAGATATATAAATATAAACACACCCAGTGCTGAGCATTGTAGCTAGATGGAATAAATATATAGATATATAAATATAAACACACCCAGTGCAGAGCATTGTAGCTAGATGGAATAAATATGTAAATATATAAACACACACAGTGCAGAGCATTGTTGCTAGGTGGGATGAAACAGCATAACCGTCTATTTAGTTATCCTACATGGTATGATTATGTGCCCATACATATTCTCACCCTCCATAGCGACCGGTATGTTCCTAGTTGTATGCCGGAGAGGACCATTGTGTAAGTCTATTGCATCTTTTGCATTCAAAAAAAAAAAAAACTATTAGTTAATGTTAATAATGTTAATGTTAATATTAATATTAGTTAATGTTAATATTAGTTAACTATTAGATAATGTAGTTATTGAAAAAGTTAAGGAGATCAAGTTTTTGGGTGTAGTACTGGATGATAAAATTAGTTGGAAACCACATGTCAGATACATACAAAATAAAGTTGCAAAAAATATTGCAATTATAAATAAAATTAAGCAGGTTCTAGATTATAAATCACTTCATATTTTGTATTGTTCATTAGTACTTCCATACTTGACTTATTGTATAGAGGTTTGGGGTAACAGTTATAAAAGTAAACTTAATTCATTGTTAATATTACAAAAAAGGGCAGTCCGTGTTATACACAAAGTCGGGTACCTCGAACATACTAATTTATTGTTTTTACATTCGAAGTTATTGAAATTATGGGATCTGGTTCATTATTACACAGCACAATTAATGTTTAAAGTTAGTAAAAACCTCTTGCCACACAATATACAGAATCTATTCAGGGAGAGAGAAGGGAAATATAATTTACGGGGGAATACAAAATTTAAAATGCACTTAGTAAGATCTACAAGGAAGAGTTTTTGTGTGTCTGTGTGTGGGGTAAAATTGTGGAATGGGTTGGGGGAGAAACACAGGCAATGTCCAAACATCCATATATTTAAATCAACATATAAAGAAATGATTTTTGAGCAGTATGAGAATGAAGGGCAGTGATGTTACATTGTGTCTTCAGTGAGGGAAGGTTGTTCAGAATCAGAATCAGAATCAGAATCAGCTTTATTGCCAAGTATATTTACAAGTAAACATACGAGGAATTTGACTTGACATTGGACGCGCACGTTAGGCGCATCCAATGACGCGTCGCCATAGGTGTTGTTGTGTGTTATGGTGATTGTGAAGGTGATGGTGTTGTTTGTGTTTGCATTGAACATGCCAGAAGTGTATGTTTATTGTTGTGGTAATATTGTTGGATATGGACTATCATTGTTGTGTCATTTTTGTTGTATAATTTGACTATGGGTGTATTATGGTGAATGTGGTTGCGGGATAATGATGATTATGAGTAATACTGTAATTTGTTTGGTGTGGAGAAGGGGTGGGACTGTATAAGCGTTGGCTTCTTCCCACTCCTTTTGAACATTTTATTTTTGGTTTGGGGGTTTTTTTGTTGTGTTTTGAACTCTCTTCTTTCTTTCTTTAACAATGTTCAAATAAAAATCAATGTCAAAACCCTTGTCTATTAAGTTTAGTGTGCTCCAAGTCTGTTAGGTGGGTTTCCTGTAAAAATATTATTCCTGCTTTGTCTTTTTTCATTTTGCCAAGAATCTTGGATCTTTTAACTGGATTCAGGATCCCTTTTACATTTTAAGAGATTATTTTGGTTACACCCTGTTTCTCCATTGTATTGTCTTATTTAGTATAACAGTGTAGTGGCCCTCTTTTATGCTACTCAGAAACTGAAAGAACATTAGATAGATAGATAGATAGATAGATAGATAGATAGATAGATAGATAGATAGATAGATAGATACTTTATTTCAAACAAAAAAGTAAAACAAAAACAAAACAAATGACAAATGCAATAAAGTAACAGTATACAGTGTTCAAAAGGGAGAAGGAAGAAGTGAACACTTATTAATTAAGAACATAACATTAAGAACATAACAAACATTAAGAACATAGTATATAAAACTTTAAAACAAAAAACTGTCAAAAGATCTTCCTGAGCTGAGGTCTTTTTAGTGACCTTAGAAGAGCCTTGATGGTGTGTTGGCTCTGAGGGAAATTCCTCAAACTCTGTTTCGTGTTGAGGGCCCTCTCTTACCCCTGTAAGTTGTCCCATGTTTTTAACGTGAATTTCAGATCCCAATCCGAACTTGTAATGATTTTTTTTTGGGGGGGGGGGGGTTATGCCTATACCCTATGAAATTGTGCGCAACCTCCCACCACCGTCACAGCAAACAATCACGTTAATACAGTATTTGTTAGTGTGGAGAGTTCATGTGGTTCATTGTCACGTTTCTATTTCAACAAGTTTTTTTTTTTTTAAAGACTTACTTGTTTCTAATATTATGACTGTTCCGTGAAATATTTTACCACTTGCTGATTTTGCATCTCCTTTAATGTTTGTTACCTTGTAGGAGGAGGGTAGGATGCGCAGATTGACTAAAAATATCTTATTCCCTCCTGAAAGCGCTCAGTTTTTCCTTATAGCCCTGGCGCTGGGTTTCCCGCTGCTGGCCCATGGATTTTGAGGGTCTCTGTGTGCACCACGTTTGAGCCTTGATTCTTTCGGTCGGGTCTGCTGCGGGTTTATACACCGTTACCAGGAGCCCTCTTCTCGCCATATCCCTGGTTGCTTCTTCCGCCGAGTTGTAGAGACACGTCTCTTCTCTGTAAAAAACCCTCAGCTTCGCCGGAAATGGAGTTTGAAAGCGCAGTTTCTTCTCTCTTAGTACCTTTTTAGCGTTGTTGTATTCCCGATGCTTTTTAAGGACCTCCGGGGCGTAGTCGTGCTCCACAAAAACTTTTCTTTCTTGGTGCATAAATCCTTTTTTCTGCCAGGCCAGTCTCAAAACCTCTTCTTTTGTTCTGAAGTTGGAAAACTTCACCACCACCAATCGTGGAGGTGCTTCCACCGACGGCCTTGGGGCTAATGAATGGTGCACCCTTTCTATCTTCGAGTCGGTGGATTGGGGAATTTCCAACTTCTCTCTCAGTATGGATTCCACGCATGCAGCCATTGTGGTGAAACCGTCCTCAACTCCTTCTTTCAGACCATGAATTCTTATGTTGGCCCTTCTTAGTCTTCCTTCTTGGTCGGTTAGCTTAGCCTCCAGTCTTGTCTGTCGTTTAAGTAAATCCAGCACGGTTTCTTCTAGCCCTTTTATTCTTTCCTCTGCTTCCATGATTTGGTCCTCAGCCTGGTCCACTCTGTTGTTTGTCCTTTTTATTTCGTCTTTAATTTCACGAAATTCGGCCCAACACTCTCGGCGAAATTCTCTTAATTCTTGAATTATTGTTTTTAAGCTAACTGTGTTGCTAGCCGCATTCAGCTCCTCTGTTTCCGAGTGGATGTCCTCCAGGTCAGATTCTCCGGCCGATGCGCGTCTTCACCTGGCAAATGTCGATCTCTTCTGCTTTCCTTTAGGCATAGTGACTTTGTCTTTTGATTTTCACTCTTCCAAAAATCCGTTAAATCTGATTTTCAAGGTATTTTCACGGATGGGGTCTTGGAGCTTCAGCATTAAGCTGCTATCACCATGGTGTCCAGACCGGAAGTCACATTGCAGATATTTTAGTATAATTTTTAATGCACTGTAGGTTATTTTTCCTTGTAAAAAAAAGGCCACACATTTTTTACGTGGCATGCTTCTTTGTGTGTGGGGGGCTTGTTTGTTCATTCATTCATTCATGAATGAATAAACAACCCCCCCCACACACACACACAGCCTTGAGTGTCACCTTTCATTAGAGTCCAAGATCAAGCTTCTATGTTGAAGCATTCAAAAGTTATAGACATTTTTCCAAACTGTGCCATTTGGCACAATTTGGCACAGTTCAAAAACGCCTGGGAACAACCTGAGAAAAAAGCTGTGTAATATATTCATTTTTTGTGGTATTGTTACAAAATTTTGACCACAGCTGGATAACACTTGGTTCTACATTTCTGTTGCATTTTCCAGCCAGTGTCTGATAGCTGTGTGTTATTTGCAAGCATTTGTATCTAAAAAAAAAACACCCAGGCGAACTTTATTTTCTTCAGATTCAGTATGTTTAGATGACTGTTACTCAGTAGTGGGAGCACTTAGAGAGATTATGACTGTTTTGCCAAAAAATTCAAAGTGTTTTCTTTTAAATGAGACCAACCCCACGAAGATGCTGCAAAGGGTTGAAGAACAGCTTTTGATTTACTTTGGGTATGTTATTTTTAGGCGTTTTTAGGGAAATTGACCAGAGTGCAAGGGGTTAAGAGAGCTTTGCAAGACAGTGGATACACAGCTCCAGGATATGATCAGTTAAGCTATGCTATGTTCCTGCAGTTGCCTATGCAATCAATGCAACTGGTGCTGAAATTGTTTAACAGAATATGGAAGGAGGGGGTTATCCCAAGAGGGTGGAAAAAGGCTGTAATTTTACCATTTAATAAGCCAGGGAAAGATCCAGCTCATCCAGGTAACTACAGGCCAATAGCATTAACGTCACACTTAGGGAAATGGACGGAGAAGGTGTTAGTTCACAGACTCTCATATGTTCTAGAGCAAAAACGATTAATAAACAACTATCAGAATGGTTTTAGAAGAGGAAGATCCACAGTGGATGCCCTAGTTAGGGTAAGTAATGATATTGAAAAGACCCTCAAAATGAAAGCAGTAACGGTTATAGTTTATCTGGATATTGAAAAGGCTTATGACTCACTGTGGAGGGATGGACTTCTTATGAAATTGAATAAAATGGGCATTGGTTGGTAGGATGTATAATTGAATAATGGATTTTTTAACACACAGGACAATTAGGGTTCAAGTAGGATCAGAAGTTTCTAATGACTTTGAAATAGAAAATGGTGTTCCTCAGGGCAGTGTGATAAGCCTTGTTTTATTCAATATAATGATTAATGACATGTTTGAGGATCAAGAAGGATCCATCAAAACAGCACTATATGCAGATGATGGAGCCATATGAACGAGGGGAAGGAATGAGAAATTTGTGTTCAAAAACATCAGGAAAGCAATGGAGAACGTGGAAAAGTGGTCATATGACTGGGGATTTAAATTTTCAAACAGTAAAACCTGCTATATGACTTTCACACAAAAAATGCAGAACTGGTACAGAACCATTAACATTATATAATCAACCAATAGTGAAAGTCAGTAAGTTCAAATATCTAGGATTGTAGTTTGAGAGTTCATGTTGAAAATCTGGAGACAAAGTGCAAAAAATTTACTAATCTCATAAAAGCTGTAGGTGGACACGAATGGGGTGCAGATAAACAGACATTAACGTCATGGCGGCCGCTGGGCCGTCATTATCATCCTCAGCTGCGCTCACACCGGCAGGTGATAATCAACGGGCTTTAAAAGCCAGAACCTCAGACTGCTCTGCATGGAGTCGTCTGTCGCCTTTGCATAGCAATGCATCGAGGATACGACCTCAAGCCAGAGCCAAAGCCAAGTCATCAAGCCAAGCCACGTCAAGTAAGAAACCTTTTCACTCATCCTCTCCTAGCCTTCTCCCCTGTGCACAGGTGGACCTCCCTGGCGGCGGACTTACCTCCCCTGCTGACGGGATGCCAGCTCCCCCACCTCGGAGTGCCTCCTCACCACCTCAGCATCGAGCACCACGAGCACCACGCCGCACGGGCACTCGGAGCCAGCAGGATTCTCTCTGTGGCGCCTGCAAGTAAGCATCACAAGCTTCAGCTTCCTATTCTTGTGGACAGTATTAATCTCCTGTGCTTGTGTGCTCCAGGGTTGCCAGGTCGCCGCAGGAAACGCTCAGCTCCAGTGACCAGACAGCCACACACTCATTCACTCACTCACCCAACACTCACTGTCTTAACCAATAAATAATTGTCTACTATCTACTCGTGTCAGCGTCTGTCTCCTGGGTCCCTAATCATGTCAGTACGACTCCGTCAAGATGACCCAGCTGACTAAACACTCTTAACGCCCGAGTAGATATGATTTCACATCAACAGACAGTTATTTGATTAATTAATTGTTTGATTAATTGTCTATGTTTATTGCACTGTCCCTGTCAAATAAACTAATCTACTACTACTAATTTTGAATCAATTAACTCAGGTTAACAGCCGGCTGGACCGTCTGGAAGGACGCTAGGCGTTCCCCCGACTGCCGGGGCATCTCCAGCCCCCGTAGCCTCTCCTACTAGCCAAGTTAATCAACCATCTTTATCTCGTCTCACTCCCATGCCAACCCCCGCCCGCTTCAGCGGAAAACTCGGGGAAGTGCGAGGTTTTTTGCTCCAGTGTGAATCGGTGTTTCACCACGTCCCGGGAGATTTTGCCACTGACCAAAGCAAAATTGGGTATATCTCCAACCTGCTGGGGGGTAGGGCATTAGACTGGGCTTATACAGTTATGGCTAAACCTAATTATCCCTTTTTGACTTACCAGCAGTTCGTGGCAGAGTTCATGGAGGTATTTGATCATACAGACGGGGGCGCAGTGCTAACCGAACGGCTGCTAAGCCTTCGGCAGGGCAGTAGATCTGCCGCCGATTACGCCATAGACTTCCGGGTATTGGCCGCTGAGATTGGGTGGGGGGAGCCAGCGCTTTGTGGTATTTTCCTCCGCAGTCTTAGCTCAGAGCTGAAAGATGAGCTAGCAGCACGGGACAAACCAGACAGGTTAGGGGAATTAATTTCCCTCACCATCAGCTTGGATAGTAGGCTAAGGGAGCGAGCGGCCGAACGAAAGACAGCCAGCCGTTTGAGTAAACCCCACCCTTGCTCCGCTAGGTCACCTCTCCTCGCTCTGCCTTCGTCAGAGGAACTTCCGGAGCAGGAGGATATGGTCATCGGACAATCGGGAGTTTCAGCAGCTGAGAGACAGCACCGCAGGGATCTGGGCCTTTGTTTTTATTGTGGCAATGGGTCTCATGGGGTTGCTGAATGTCTGAACCGGTTAAAAAGGGGAGGTCTGTGGATCACAGTAGGGGGATTCACGGATGAGAAACAGAAAAAGCTCCTCACTAGTTGCCATATCCCCATTAGGTTACTTCACAAACATAAGGAACATACAACACATGCCTTAGTTGACTCTGGAGCTGAGCAAAACTTCATCTCCAGAGACCTGGCAACCCAGATGGGCCTCAGCTGTCAACCTCTGTGCCCTCCTGTCAATCTCGTCACGTTGTCGAAGACGTCACTGACCTCTGTTTCCCACCAGACGGTCCCCGTGTCAGAGATAGTCTCTGGGAACCACTGGGAGGAGATTCGCTTCTTGGTATTACCCATCTCCTCCTCCCCTGTAATTCTGGGGTACCCATGGCTTCGGCGTCACAACCCCACCTTTGATTGGCAAGCTGGGAGTATTACTGCTTGGAGTTCCTTCTGTTTGAGTGGCTGCCTCCAATCTGTGGCGTGTGCTCCCTTGGTTTCGGTGCCTCCTCCTTCGACGCCACCCCCGGACCTGTCCATGGTACCAGAGGTCTACCACGATCTGGGAGCGGTGTTCAGCAAGTCACAGGCGCTGTCCCTTCCCCCTCACCGTCCTTATGACTGTGCGATCAATCTCAGGGCAGGGGCCCCTCTCCCGGCAAGCCGTCTATACAGCCTGTCCGCCCCAGAGTGCGATGCTATGGACACATACACTACCGTTCTAAAGTTTGGGGTCATCCAGACAATTATTTTGTGTTTTCCATGAAAAGTCACACTTATTTACCACCATGAGTTGTAAAATGAATAGAAAATATAGTCAAGACATTGACAAGGTTAGAAATAATGATTTGTATTTGAAATAATAATTTTTTCCAGATACTCAACCTGCTCAAAGGAAGGTCAGTTTTATAGCTTCTCTAACCAGCTAAACTGTTTTCAGCTGTGCTAACATGATTGCACAAGGGTTTTCTAATCATCCATTAGCCTTCTGACGCAATGAGCAAACACACTGTACCATTAGAACACTGGAGTGATAGTTGCTGGAAATGGGCATCTATACACCTATGTAGATATTGCACCAAAAACCAGACATTTGCAGCTAGAATAGTCATTTACCACATTAGCAATGTATAGAGTGTATTTCTGATTAGTTTAAAGTTATCTTCATTGAAAAAAAAGTGCTTTTCTTTCAAAAATAAGGAAATTTCTAAGTGACCCCAAACTTTTGAACGGTAGTGTATATTAAGGAGTCCCTTAGTTCCGGGATTATTCATCCTTCGTCCTCGGCTGTGGGTGCAGATTTCTTCTTCGTGGGAAAGAAGGATGGCTCGCTGCGTCCCTGCATCGATTTCCGAGGGCTCAACGAGATCACCATAAAGGACAAATATACGCTACCGTTGATGAACACGGCCTTTGACTCTCTCCAGGGGGTGTCCTGGTTTACGAAGTTAGACCTGCGGAACGCCTACCACCTGGTGCGCATCAAGGAGGGCGATGAATGGAAGACGGCTTTCCGGACCCCAAGCAGCCACTTCGAGTATCTGGTGATGCCGTATGGGTTAACCAATGCTCCAGCCATCTTCCAGCGTCTGATAAACGACGTCCTCCGGGATTTCCCCAACTCCTTCGTGTTCGTCTACCTCGACGACATCCTCATCTTCTCACACACGTTGGAGGAGCACCAGGTGCATGTGCGACGGGTCCTGCAGCGCCTCCTGGAGAACCAGCTGTTCGTCAAAGCTGAAAAATGTGAGTTCCACATGGATTGGCCCATGCCCACGTCCAGGAAACAGCTACAGGGGTTCCTGGGTTTTGCCAATTTCTACCGACGGTTCGTGCTGAATTTTGGGAACATCGCCCGCCCCCTGACCACTCTCACATCCCCTAAGGTGCCTTTTCGTTGGAGTGAGGAAGCTGCCATGGCGTTCGGGAGATTAAAGTAGGAGTTCGCTTCGGCCCGCGTACTGACCCAGGTGGACCCGGCGCTGCAGTGCCTCGTGGAGGTGGATGCCTCGGATTCGGGAGTTGGGGCCTGATAGGATATTTTCAAGTTTCATTAATTATTCTATATGATTTCAATGCTATATTATTCTGTTCTATTATAATTGTTTCTGGTGCATATAAAATTCCAATGTCTGGGTCACTGTGATATTTTTATTGTCTCAGAGCTTGAAAAGACTGTCTGTTTTCAGAGCAAGATTAGGATGAGCAAGATTGTGAATAATGACGAAAGTTTCTTTGTTTTATCATACCAAGCTGTACTGTATTGTCAGGATGACCAGATCATGTTAGAATGTTCATTGCTGACCACAGATAAAGAAGGAGTCATTTGGAGAGTTGGCTTCTGCCAGTCTAGCTCAGATAAGAGACAGAGGTATAAAAGAGCAACATCTTTGAACACATGTTAGGGAGTCGGTGCTGTGAAGCTCTGAGGCGAGTGTATGCTGATACTGATTTCCTCCTTTCTGATCAGAAGGAGAATAAATGACTCAGAACTTGGAAAACCACCTATTGATTATTGTTTCAGCCTCAGTCAATTCATTTTTGTTCTAACATAATTGTCGCCCGACGTGGGACCCATATAGAGTGGTCCACGGCGTTTTCCAACGAGCCTGGACTTTAGACAAGTGCACAGTCAAAGGAGAGGAGAGACCCATACTTCTGGGAAGCGCTGAAAAAAAACCGCTGAATTTCCCTCTTCAAAGGCCCTGGTGACGTCGGGGAGCGGCGTGGAGCTCTGACGGGTCTACCGGAACTCAGAGGCGGATTCCAGGTGTGAGTAATTTATTCCAGTTTTTGTTATTGTTGTTATGGCCAGAGAGTGATTGCCTAGACCGATTGTACACTAGGTGAAAGACTGAAAGAAAGAGACCTACAGCCTAATTGATAAGTTATGTTACTCACGGTCCGGGTATCGCAATAATCCCTTGGGAAGATGGAGCTTTCCTTTCCAAGCGGTGATCGATATTCCTAGATCCGGGGTAATTCTTAGAAATTTGCTGGATTCTGACTTTTGAAGTAAGTTCTAGATGGAGGTCTAGAAGCCAGTACTGGGTTAAGAGAAAAAAAAACGGGAAAGATACGTGTTCTCATTCCTGTCCGGAAGAGCCACGTGATCCCAGAGAAGTTAATTTTTCGGGGTAAGATTCGTGCCAAATTTTGGCGTGCCTTTTGGGACTGCTTCTGCTTATGTTTCAGTTTTGGACTTGTCAGCATTAGTGGGGAGGCGACGTGAACCCCGAAAAAGGGAAAAAGTTGTTTTCACGGAGGATTCGTGCCTTTATCGGGTCTGTTTATTGTTCATTGGCTCCGCTACGGTGAGCTATTGCAAGATGCCGAGGGAGGTTTAACTCTGGGCTTTAGACACACAGCAGGGGGGCTGACGTGACCGTTGAAATTGTTTGTTTTGTGAGTTTGCTGAAGCGCTAGAATAAAAAAAAAAAAAGAGGAGTTATTGTGTTCTGAGTTTGTTTTGTCTGTGTTACATGAAATCCGCTCCGGTGTGAAACATAGAGAGGCTGAGTTCCCACGGAGGCGGAGTGAATAAGGTGTGAAATTGATGTCTGTGGTTTTTTTCTCTCTAATATTTGTGGAGCATAAAAGGGTTGGTTAGTTAATTATCTTTTGGGAAGTGTTTAAAATTATAGGTATTTGAAAATAGTAGCCTTGAGCAGAAACATTGGACTGATGTTGTGCTTTATGGCAGTGTAAAAAAAAAAAAAATGAAAGGGGAAGCTTCACGCTGCCAGTGGCGGTGTGATGGTTGCCATATTTGATTTTTTCCACTGAGGTTGCCAGATCTGGAAATTAATTGAAGTAATTCTCATGCTGTTTTGGGCTTTGGCATGAACCTAAAAGTCTTCATTGTATGACCTTGTAGAGATAACGCAAAAGAAAACATGTCTGGGCCCTGTCTGTCTGTACCTGTCTGTCTGTGTGTAATGTCTGTCTCAATGTGTATCTGTTTGAGATTCTGTGTGTGTCCTTGAGAGAAGGAGAAAAAGAAACAGAGAGTTTGGGGAATAAAAAAAAAAAAAAATAGAAAAGCCGTGTAGCCACTGATTCGTGTGTGGAAAACTTGGTAAAAAGAAAAGAAGAGGAAAAAAACTTTCAAACATGGGTTGCTGTTATAGCAAAAAGGACAAAAATAGTACAAGGTTTGATAGCTTTTTGTTTTAAAGTTTTATACACTATGTTCTTAATGTTTTTCTTGTTTTTAATGTTCTTTCAGTTTCTGAGTAGCACAAAAGAGGGCCACCACACAGTTATACTAAACAAAACAACACAATGGAGAAACAGGGTGTAACCAAAATAATTTCATATAATGTAAAAGGAATCCTGAATCCAGTTAAAAGATCCAAAATTCTAGGCAAAATGAAAAAAGACAAAGCAGGAATAATATTTTTACAAGAAACCCACCTAACAGACGTGGAACACAATAAACTCAGTAGACAAGGGTTTAAAATGATCTCTTCATCTTCATATAAGTCAGGGAGGAGGAGGGGAGTAGCGACATTCAATTCAATTCAATTCAATTCAATTCAATTTTATTTATATAGCGCCATTTCACAACAACAGTCATCTCATAGCACTATCAACTGTAGGGGGGACCCCCACAGTTGCAGAAAGACCCCAGCAATCAGGCGATCCCCTGTGAGCAAGCACTTGGCGACGATGGAGAGGAAAAACTCCCTTTTAACAGGAAGAAACCTCCAGCAGAACCAGGCTCAGGGAGGGGCAGTCATCTGCTGCGACTGGCTGGGGGGTGAGGGGACAGAGAAGAAGAAAAGAACAGACATGTAGAGAGCAAACAGCACGATGGGGACTCAATCTATGGGAGAGAACAAACAAATGTTAATGACCAGCAAAAAAAAAAAAATATTTCATAGAGAGTGAGGAAAGGAGTGAGGCCCAGTGCATTACTGGAGGTCCCCCGGCTGACTAAACCTATTAGCAGCATAACTAAGGGAGGGTTCAGAAACACATGATCCCTCCCTAATTGTAGGCTATATCAAAAAGGTATGTTTTAGCCCTATTCTTAAAAACAGAGATCGAGTCTGACTCCCGAATCCAGATTGGCAGCTGATTCCACAGGAGAGGAGCTTGATAACTGAAGGCTCTGCCTCCCATTGTACTTTTGGAGATTCTAGGTATTACAAGTAAACCTGCATTTTGGGAGCGTAGTGCTCTGTTAGGATGATACGGTAGTATCAGATCTTTTAAATAAAAAGGAGCCTGATTGTTTAGAGCTTTGTAAGTAAGAAGAAGGATTTTAAACTTAATTCTAAACTCTATGGGAAGCCAGTGAAGGGAGGCCAGAACCGGAGAGATATGATCTCTCTTTCTAGTACCTGTTAAAACTCTTGCTGCAGCATTTTGGATCAGCTGAAGACTTTTTAAAGATGTTTTAGGACAGCCTGATAATAAAGAATTACAATAATCTAATCTCGAGCTAACAAAAGCGTGGATCAGCTTCTCAGCATCACTCTGAGACAAGATGCTCCTAATCTTGGCAATATTACGCAAATGATAGAAGGCAGTCTTAGAAACAAATTTAATATGTGAATTGAAGGACAAATCCTGATCAAAAATAACTCCAAGGTTCCTCACAGAGCTATTAAGAGAAAGAGTAACTGCATCCAAACTGAAAGTTTGATTTGGAAAGGAATTTCTAAGGTTTTTTGGACCAACAAGAATGACTTCAGTCTTATCTGAATTTAATAGCAGGAAATTACAAGTCATCCAAGCTTTGATTTCCTTAAGACAGGCTTCTAACTTGGCTAATTGATTAGTATCATCTGGCTTCATTGACAGGTATAATTGTGTGTCATCTGCATAACAGTGAAAATGTATACAGTGCTTTCTAATAATGTTGCCTAACGGAAGCATATATAAACTAAAAAGAGTAGGGCCAAGCACAGATCCCTGTGGAACTCCATGACTAAGCTTTGAGCTGAGAGAAAACTCATCATTTACATGAACAAACTGGAACCTATCAGATAAATAAGATCTAAACCACTGCAACGAAGTTCCATTAAGTCCAACATAGTGTTCTAATCTATCAAGTAGAATATTATGATCAATAGTATCAAAAGCTGCACTAAGATCTAAAAGGACAAGTACAGAAACTAGTCCATTATCAGATGCAATGAGGAGGTCGTTAGTGACCTTCGCTAAGGCTGTTTCAGTACTATGATGGATTCTAAACCCAGATTGAAACTCCTCAAGTAAACCATTTCCCTGCAGGTGGTCAAATAATTGCGTAGCAACAACTCTTTCTAAGATTTTTGAAATGAAAGGGAGATTAGAGATTGGTCTATAGTTAGCTAAAGCTCCTGGATCTAGCATTGGCTTTTTGAGTAAGGGTTTAATTACAGCCGTTTTAAAAGCCTGCGGTACATGGCCTAAAGTTAATGAAGAATTGATTATATGAAGAATAAAGCTCCCAATAAGTGGGAAGACTTCTTTAAATAACCTGGTAGGAATAGGGTCTAAAAGACAAGTTGAAGGTATGGATGAGGAAACTATTTTGTCTAACTCACAAAGGTCGATTGGAGTAAACTCATCAAGACAGACATCAATAGAAGGAGTTGTAGTAGTAATAGTAGTAGACATTGATATCAACCAAAATTACATTTGAAAAAAAATCAGAACACAAAGATAAAGAAGGGAGATACAGTTTGGTAACTGGACGGCTAGAGGGAGAAGATATCACCCTGCTGAATGTGTATGCTCCCCCAGGGGCTAACTGGAAATTTTATAAAAATGTATTTGACCTAATGATAACTAAAGCTCAAGGTTTAGTGATATGTGGTGGGGACTTCAATCTTAGACTGAATCCATACTGGGATGCTTCTGGTAATTCTCCACATCAATATAACACCCTAAGCAGGAAGACTCGGATGCTACTAAAAGAAATGGGAATCTGTGATGTGTGGAGGGAACTCAACCCCAATGTAAAAGACTATACATTTTACTCAACTCCACATTCATCTTACTCAAGGAATGACTATTTTTTTTATGTTTAATAGAGACATTGGAAGAGTAGAAACATGTAAAATAGGACTGATGGATCTCTCTGACCACAGTCCGATCTACATGGACTTAAATATCCAAAAATACACAAATAATACATTTTCTTGGAAGTTAAATTCAAATGTCCTGAAAGGACCATTGAAAGATGAATTGGAATCAGATATTCTCAGATATTTGGAAGAAAACGATAATGGAGAAGTATCCCCTTTAATACTGTGGGATGCATGCAAAGCTGTAATAAGAGGAAAGATTATTGCAAAACTGGCAACCCAAAAGAAACTAAGACAAGAAAAACTATCCACATTAGAGTCAGAACTTAGGAACCTAGAAAAAGAACACAAAGGCAACACTCATTCTACTGACTCGCTCAAGATTAAGGAAATTAAAAACCAAATAAATGAGATCTACACAATAGAAATCCAGAAGAAACTTACATTTTTGAAACAAAAATACTATGAAGCAGGCAGTAAATCGGCAAAATTACTAGCCTATAAATTGAGGAAACAACAAACAGAAAGAGCAATCTACAAAATCAGAGACCCAGTATCAAAGGAAATAAAATTCAGAATTCAGGATATTCTTAAAAGCTTCGAGACTTACTATAAGAACTTATACTCCCACAAAAAACATAAAAACGCATCCGAGGCATTCCTAAACACATTAAACCTTCCCCAACTTACGGAGTCACAAAATAAAACACTGCTGTCAGAAATACATCCTAAAGAATTGGAAAAAGCAATTATGAAACTTAAAGCTAACAAATCCCCAGGAGCTGATGGCTATACAGCAGAGTGGTACAAAACCTTTAAACAGCAACTATCTCCTCTCCTCCTGAAAACATTTAATTATGTCCTCCACACAGGGGAAATCCCCCCCTCCTGGAGAGAAGGGGTCATTGCAGTTATACCTAAACCTGAAAAGGATAAACTAGAGTGCTCCAACTACAGACCAATCAGTGTACTAAATCAGGACTATAAGCTTTTTACCATTATCCTTGCCAAAAGGTTAGAAAACATACTGACAGACCTAATTCATTTAGACCAAACAGGTTTTATAAGACAAAGACAGACACAAGACAACATTCGACGCACTTTACACATAATTCATCATATAAAAAAATATAACTTAAATGCAGTCATATTGGGATTAGATGCTGAAAAAGCATTCAATTCGGTTGACTGGTCTTTTCTATATAGAATCTTATCCAGTTTCAATTTTCATAACAACTTCATTAGAACTATACAGGCATTATATAAAAAACCAACAGCTAAAATAAGGATTAACGGTAATTTATCATCATCTTTTGAACTGGAAAGAGGATGTCGTCAGGGCTGCCCCCTGTCTCCACTGCTCTTTGCAATCTTCATAGAACCTCTGAGCCAATGGATAAGACAAAATCAAAAAATTCAAGGTATTACACTTGGTCAGAAGGAACATAAAATAGCACTCTTTGCTGATGACATTTTAATATACCTAGGGCAGCCGGACACTTCTTTACCAGAACTAACCTCAGTTTTTTCAGAGTATGGAGATTTATCGGGGTACAAATTAAACATGCATAAAACCCAAATTTTAACATTCAACTATGACCCAAATCATTATTCACTAAGCAAACTCAAAACTAACTGGGAGTCGGAATCTATGAAATATCTGGGGGTCAATATCCCGAAACAACTCAACAAAATTATATCACTAAACTATGATCCACTGGTGACAAAAATAAAATCTGACCTAGCAAGATGGAATATGATACCATTCTTGAGTACTGCACAAAGAATTGAAGCAGTCAAAATGAATATACTTCCACGTCTTCTATACCTTTTCCAAACAATACCGGTAGAACCTCCCAAAAAAACATGGCAGGAGCTGGACAGAAGGATCTCAAGATTCATATGGCAGGGCAAGAGACCTAGAATCAGATATAGAACCCTACAGCTAAACAAAGACAAAGGTGGGCTCGCGCTGCCAAATATCAGGGACTACTTTAAAGCCGCACAAATTAAAACTTTAGTAGAGATATGTAACCCAGTCTACACTGCACAATGGAAGGAGATCGAATGCCAAATAACAAGTGACATCCCCCTACAGCCGATAATAGGGAACAATGCCTTACCTAAGCTTTTGAATAACACTAACCCACGGATAGAGACCCCGCTAACAATTTGGTTTAAGATAGTCAGAGAGAATCAAACTAAAGAGCCCTATCGACTTCTGCAATGGATTGCCTATGATCAAGACTTTACTCCTAATAAAACAGACACCAGATTTAAAAAGTGGAAGGAGAAAGGGCTGATAAAATATTACGATTTTTTTAAAGGGCAAATCTTAAGAAGTTTTGAAGATTTGAAAAAACAAGGCCTAATAAATCAAGACCTTTACAGGTTCTTCCAGCTTAGACACCACATAAACAATATACTTAAAAAGGAGGATTTGGAAAGGGCCCAGTCAGGTGTTCTGAAGGTCTTCTTAATGGCATATAAAGGGATCCCAGGGATCAGATACATTTCTAAAATATACCAAGGTCTTCAAGACTTAAAAGGAGACAACACATCTTATATAAAAGAGAGATGGGAAAAAGAGGGGAATTTCACTTTACAACTGGAAATATGGGAAAAGCTAAATAAACAGCAATGGAAAAGTACCTCATCCCTGCTGTGGAGAGAATTTGGATGGAAAAACTTGGTAAGATTTTTCAGAACACCTGCACAAAACAAATTTACCCATAAGGGGTTGAACTGTTGGCGCTTGTGTGGTGAAAAGACTGCAAATCATTTTCATGTGTTTTGGTCATGCCCAGTTATCCACCAATATTGGACCAATGTACAGACAATATTGGGGAAAATATTCAAAATAACAGTTCCCTTTTCTTTTGTAACTTTGTATTTGGGTTTACTACCGGACTCACTGGAAAGACGAGGAGAAAAATACTTATTCAATGTTTTAATATTGGCAAGCAAAAAAGCTCTAACTAAAAAATGGATGTTGAAGGACTGTCCTACACCTGAAGATTGGATTAACGTGATCCAAGACATTTACTCGATGGAAAAGTTGACATTCGCACTGAGACAGGACATGGATGGGTTCATGAACTTTTGGCAACCCTGGATCGCATATGTGTCTTCCATTAGATCTAATCTTTGACAAATACCATTTCAATAATGGTTCCGCTCTTTGTTCCAACGCTACTCAGATGCTCTTTTACCTTTATTTACTTACTCTTTCTTTTTGTTTGTTTTTTGCTGGTTTGTTTGTTTGTTTTTTTTGTTTTGTTTTTTTTCTCTTTAATTTCACTTTTTCTTTCACTTTAAAAAAAAAAGGGGGGTGTTGTAAGAATTATTCTTCCAATGTTGTCAGATATCAGAAAATAAGGGAACATGTGATGAAAATGTAAACAATGCATTGCTGTAACGACCTGTATACCCTTTACAAAAACTTAAATAAAAAAAAAAAAATAGTACAAGGTTTCTGGCAAAATGGAGAAAGAAATTTGATTTCAGTGGGGAACTTGAGGTTAAAGATTGTAAGAGTTTGATTTCTGCCATCAAATTAGCAGCAGACGGCAGGAGGCAAAGAGAGTTAAAATATGAACTTTTTGAGGCTGAACAGTGGCTTCAGGTTGCCAGGCAACAGCAAGCTGATTTGAATAGGAAAGACCAGACCTTAAAAGACTCGGATGTTTGTAATAAGAAGGGTTTGACTAATGCACATTTTTTTTTCTTCTCAAAATTCCGAGGTGACGAAGGAGATAATGGCCGGAGCAGGTGGCAAGACAACCTGACCCCTCCCTCTCTGCATCCAGATCTTGAGACGGTGATCACTCCCACGTCGCCAACTGCGGGCCTGCCCTCCTTGGCTCCTCCCCGGCCTCCTCCTCCACGCCCACCTCCTCCTTCCTTTCAACGCAGGCTGGACATCAAACCTAGAGTCCAGCTTTCTCATCTGACAAAAAAGTTAAGTGATTATGCACCTTCACATTATGCCATTTCAACAGCACACACATCCTCACCCTTAGATGAACACATTAAGGAAGAGGAACATGCAATAGAATTAGGACAATTTCCTATGGTTAAACTATACAACCCGGCTTATGTTGGTCCAGCGGCTGAAGGTGCTGAAGTCAATAGCCAAAACATTCTTTAAAATATTCCTACTGTGCTAGTTAACCACCAACTGATGCAGCATTAGCTCAGCAGGTGAAAGAATTAAATGAACATATTAGGAACAAGTGGAGATTAAAACATGATTTGACAGCTATTCAGAATGCCACTTAACATAAAACAGAAAGTGTTGAAGCCTATAGGTGTAGGTTGCAAAATGTTTTTGGACAGTCATTCAGGTTTGGAAAATCCTACTGCAGATACAGGTTCAGAACCCAACTGACAACATTTGAGAAGTGTATTCCTACAGAACATGCATCCAAATTTAGCACAGCATGTACGCATACACCTTGTAATATATCACACATGTTCATTTGCTGATGTGTTGATATATGCAAAACACGCAGAACAACTGAGCTGACCCTCAGGGGGAGGCTTTTGCTTCCCCCACTTCTGTATTTTCCCAGGGTCCCCGGCGTGGAGGAGGCGGGGAGAGGCCTTGGTGCTGGATCTGCGGGCCACGTTCAGGAGGCCAGAGGGAGGGGAAGGGACTACGCCCTGCTCGAAGCCACAACAACGACAGCAACAGCGACAACCGGACTCATCACATCCCGACGTGTGACTGACCGAACCAAAGCTAAGTACAGCTACTGACGATGACATTTGACGTACAGTATTTCATTTACCTGACTTTGACCTAATCATGACACTAAAGGGTTTATCAGAGGTTACTCTAGAAGTTCAGGGAACTTCTTTGAAATTTCTTCATGATTATGGGGCTCACAAAATCAGAACATACAGTGATCATTAAATCAGCAAATGGGAAGCTAAAAAAGAAATATCTTTATGAAATTGTAACAGTAAAAAGATGTTACAGAGGACAGTGCAGAAGGTTCATTCATTTTGTCACAAGTGTGTCTAGTTAACTTATTAGAAAGGGATTTGCTCCAACTCTCAATATCGCCCTAATTCCGACAGAAGGTGGTATGAGGGCATCACAATTCCCACATGTATCAGAAATTCATATTTTGCAAGATTTTGCAGTACCAGCTCATGGTCGCTTCGCTTGGTACCGGCCGGACCAATCGGAGTGGCTGAGAGTTTGGAAGCCAAAATAATGCAATATTTCAAAACACAGGTTCCTACAACCGTGCAAGCCACAAATCAAAATCATTGCAACATGTATGACAAATATCTGAGTGGCTCAGATGACAAATTTGAGAAAAAAAATTTTTGTAAACTCATCCTCCAGAACAATTATTGCAAATTTGTACTGGTCACCAAAGGTCTATGCAGAAACATCTGTGAGGTTATTAGATAAAAATAAAGGTCACTTTAAACACTAGGAGTCACCACACATTGCATTGAGCAAGCCTAAACACATGCAATGGAAGGACGTAGGCTTAATGAATAATACAGAATTGGTAATAATAAATGTAAAACCTTATTTTAGGCCTTATCAGAGACAATATCTTTTATGCCCAGGAGCCATGAGATGACTGTTGTTGAGATATAGTGCTATATAAATAAAGTTGAATTGAATTGAATTCAAGAAGGTATTAAACCTGGTATGCAGGGACTCATAGATGCAGAGGTTATAGTATTAGGTCTAAAAATACTGTGCAATATACTTTGTTAAATGATCTACAATCACAAATTAAAATTTTTCACAGTGATAGACATCAGTAATACCTTTTCCAGCATTCCCATCCACCCAGATCATCAGTTTTGGGTTGTATTCAAATTTGAAGGCAAGAGGTACACATTCACGAGGCTACCACAGGGCTATTGTGAATCACCAACCATTTTTTCACAGGCAATATCAGCAAATTTGGCCCAGTTACATTTTGCTGGCATCCCCTGATGAAATCATTTGAAAAAAAAAAAAAAGACACCATTGCCTTGTTGAAATTTTTAGCTGAGCAGGGTCACAAGGTTAACAAAGCAAAGCTGCAGTTGTGGAAGCCAGAAGTGAGATACTTAGGCCACATTCTGTCAGCAGAAGGGAGACATGTTGATCCTGTTTGCAAAGAGGCTATTTTGGCAGCGCCTAAACCAATCACAAAAAGAGACATGATGTCATTCTTTGGGACATTAAATTATTGTCGCTCCTGGATTGCAAATTATTCATTTGAAGTGCAACCATTGTCTGACCTTATTTACAAAAAACCAATGGCACAGGTGGACAAGATTGAGCGGACACCTGAAGCAGAGTTGATCGCTCTAATTGAAGCATGCAAATTGGGACGAAAAAAAAAAATACTCAGTTTACATTGATAGTCAGTATGCATTTTACACTATTCACCACTTTGCACAAAAAGTGCAAACACCTCATTCTGGAGCTGCTTGAAAGTGTCAAACTGCCATTACAACTGACCATATGCAAATGTGCTGCTCATACGAATGGTAATGATCCGGTTTCTAAAGGCAATCATTTTGCAGATTAAACTGCAAAGGCGGTTGCACAAGGCTTGCAACCTAAACAAAGCACATTTGATTCTGTTTTGACATTGACTGAAGAGCTATCACATGATGTTCTTGTTGAGGCTCAAAAAAGCAGCATCACAGGCTGAAATTTACAAATGAATGAAAGAGGGAGCTATTCTTAATGACACCTTAAAGGTGACACCTTAAAGCTCTACAAATGTAAGGCAAACAAGCCTATTGTACCACGCAAACTGTTTCACTAAGTCTCTACCTTGCTCCATGGCGTTTCGCATGTAGCAAGAGGGGGGATGGTATCTACATTGAATAAAACTTTTACTGCTTATGGGTTTAGCCAGTTTGCCACACAGTTTTGTAAAAAATGTCTGATCTGTGAAAAAAAAAAAAAAAAAAAAAAAAAACCAAACAACAATGCACAGGGAAACTTCAAACCTCAGAGAGGCACTTTTCCAGCCTCTACTTATCCATTTCAGAACATTTGCATGGATTTTATTGAACTGAATAAATGTGAAGGCAAGAAATATTGTTTGGTCATTTGTGATATGTTTTCTAAATGGACAGAAGCTTTTCCTTGCACACATCCAAATGCAATCACAGTTGCAAAGAAATTGCTTGCAGAAATTGTACCTAGGTTTGGAATACCTGAGAAAATTTATTCAGATAATGGTACACATTTTGTAAATCAAGTTATGTCACATTTAGGCACAGCACTGAACATCATTTTGAAGAATCATTCAGCTTATCACCCACAATCTGCAGGACTGGTAGAATGCACAAACAGAACTATTAAAGAAAGACTCAGAAAAACAATGGCAGAAACAAGACAAAATTAGATTTACTGCTTTCCATTAGTTTTGTTTTACATGAGGATAATCCCAACCAAAGGGGGGGTGTCTCCATTTAAAATCATGTATGGCAAACCATATTTGTTGCCATCTTTGAGATCATTCAATCCTGGTGATGAAGAAGTGTGTTTAGCAGATTACATGAGAAGAATGTTGACTAACAGAGATATGTATCGCTGCTACTCTCCCCAGGAGGATTCACGAGGAAACTGCACTGATCTTGGCCAAGCCAGGAGACCTCGTCCTCATCAAAGCCATCAAAAAGAAGAATTGGACTGATTCACCCTGGCAAGGACCACATAAAGTTGTTTTGTCAACGCCAACAGCGGTGAAAGTTGAAGGACGGGACTCTTGGGTGCATTTAACACACTGTAAACTTTACCCTGCTCTGAACTCACAGTAAGGGACTTCTGAATAAATATTTTCAACTCCATTCCATTAAAGACTCTCAGCAAGAGACTTTTTCTTAATTGTTTTCCTATACAAGTGTCGACTGACGACGCCCTACGTGGTGTCCAGTACCGGCTTGGGATAGGGAAGCAAGTGGTTGACCATCATGGAGAGACAAGAAGCGCAAGAAAGACGTTTGATCATTAAAGGGTGTAGTTGTTGTTTCCTTTACATCATCATCCTAGGGGTGACATTATTATTTTGGTTTCCTTTAGCTGCACCACAAACCATACATCGTAGTGCTAGGGACATTGCACATATTCAGCATAATTGGCTAGAGCTACATGAGCATCACGATCATGAATATGCTGCCAATACGTGGTGGAGGTATGCTAATTATACGGCTAGGGCAGCTAATCGTTCCAATTGTTATGTTTGCTCCTCAGTGCCAACGTCGGCTGGACAGACTGCTGTTGTAGCCAAAATGATGGAACCAGCAAAGGCGCTCTGTTTTTTACAGAAGGCTATGAAAAGGGACTACACAAAAAAGATTATTTTGAATCACTCTTGTGAAATCTTTCATCACTCTACCAATCAGAGAACTTATGGTACCCCTTACTCTGTAAGGGCAAGGTTAGTTTCATCAGGAACTTTTTCTTTTTGTCTGAAGGGAAGTGGTAACAACCCTCTGGGCGACCTACCCCTTTCTCGGTGTGAGGAGGTGTACAGTGTACACCGCACCTGTGATGCTAGTACCCTGACCAATCGGGTGGGCAGGTGGTGTCCACGGGTTAACCGTTGTCATTATGGACCTATCACCATGCTGGAGCTCTGCAGTGCTGCTATCTGCAACTTCCATATGTATGGCGCACATATGGTGACGGGTGGCTGGAGGCTGTGTGGTCGTAAGGCGTATTCCCATCTGCCTATGAACTGGGCAGGAACCTGTGCCCCCGTCTTTGTGACTGACAACACCCTGATTATGTCAGCGGGTCAGATGAGCAGAGGGAAGAGAGACCTATCACAGGATGCCCTTTTCACACCACATGATTCCATCTGGGGTAGGGACGTGCCAGAGCAGTTCAAGATACTTACTACAGGTCAAAAGGTAGTTCAGTCGCTATTCCCTTGGGTGGGAGTGGCAAAAAATACCTTGTGGATTGAGACTCTTAATTATAGACTACAGTCTTTTGTGAATTTTTCCTTAGCTGCCTGGAAAGGTGAAAGGGAGGAAATGACTGCTATAAGACTTGTAGCAACACAGAATAGAATGGTACTTGATCAGTTGACGGCCGCCCGTGGGGGTGTGTGCACAATTATAGGTCAGTACTGTTGCACCTTTATACCTGCACATGATGCAGATGGAGGCGTCATTGCTTCAGCCATACGTAATCTGACTGCTTTGCAGACTGCTGGGGCCAAGGATAATGTTGATGATTCATCACACTGGATAAACTGGTTGTTTTCCTCATGGAGGAGTCTTGTCATAAACTTAGTGGTGATTACTGTAGTGATACTTTTGATCTTTTCATGTTTCATTCCTTGTATCCGTGATATGATGTTGAAACTTGTTCAGGTGAATTTAGTGTTATATCACGAGGCCACCACTGGAGATGATGGGGAAACAACACCAGCTTAATGTCTTATGAGTACAGAGTAAAAGTATGATTGACATGCAGAAAACCGAAAGGAGATGTATGTTCATGATGTGAATTTGAAATGTACTGAATTGCAAGAGTAATCAAATATGCCTTGAAGTTCAGAGAAGTTGTTTTCCTTATTTGAGATTTTTTCACTTTATCCTGTTTATGTTCTGTCTTAATTTATGTCATATTTGAAACCATTATGTTACTAATCACTATTTACAGTTTTACTATATTGATTGTTGTTTCATTGTTGATACCTTGTTGCAGTTCCACGTTGAGGTACTAATACACATAGATCTCCGATACAAACATACACATATGTTTTTTTACACATAATAGTGTGACGTTTGCAGGGTTCACACAAAAAGACAATGGAGCAGATGGCTGTGATCAACCTGATTTATTTTACACACCCCGACCCCCAACCTGCTTCTGAGCACACAGAGGAGTGGAGGTCATTCCCCCAGACCTCCGTTTCAATCATGGTTACACACACAGATACATCTTGCCCTAATCCTGCTAAACACTGCTGGGTCATTATAATGCAGTTATAATGACACAGCAGTGTAACTCAGAAATAACACATTTAACACACACAGTAACGTTTCAAACTGGCAAAGCATGCTGGGAAATCCCTGGCTCCCTTAAAATGGCCCCGACATTACACTGCCCCCCCCTGGACTGGTTTCTGTCCCCAGAAAATTCAAAGTCCACTTTCAGAAATCCAACGCGAGTCAGCCCGGTGCCAGGGCGGCATGCACGGGCCATCTGAGTCTCGGTCGGAGTATCTGGTTGGGGTAGGGTTCCGGTTTGGCCACCAGCGGGCGGATGGACACATCTGACAGCCTCTGTAGGACCACGCACAGTCCCTTCCCTGGCAGCGGGAGTCCCAGGCCCGCTCCGGCCGACTCCCACCGCTGCCAGTTCTCCCAGGCGGCCACTGGCCCGCGTCCATGCATCCAGCCCTTGCCGCGCCTGGAAAATGGCCGCATCTTCGTCCTGCTCGCTCCGCTGCGTCGCTCCTGCGCCGAGGGCCTCCGTGACGTCACCGAAAGGAAAAGCATCGGGTGGCGGTAGGACACGCACAGCTCCTCCTCTGACAGCGGGAGTCCCATGACTCCCACCGCTGCCAGGACCTCCCAGTCGGCCGCTGGCCCGCGTCCAGGCGTCCAGCCCCTGCCGATCCCGAGAAAAGACCGGATCTGTCCTGCTCGCTCCACTGCTGCTGCGCTCCAAAGGCCTCTGTGACGTCACCTGCCGGGGGAAGCATCTGCAGGAGGCGGCTTTTTCCCCGTCCATGCCACCTCGCTCTAATTTAACGTCGGCTAGGGGCCAGTTTGTCGTGCGCTGTGTGCGGGGCAGTACCATGCCATGTACCCTGGCTCTGTGCAGCGGAAGCCGTCCTTCCTCGCTTCGCCACGGCTGTTTCTTTCATGCACGCGCTGCTGTGATCTGCCGTAGCTCCTCCTCCACTCGCTCTCAGCACGGTGGTTTCCTCCGATGATCAGCGCGGCAGCCAACTCGACCTGGGCCAGGTGGTCATCCAACAGGTTCTCGCCGTTGTAGCGGGGAATCTTGGCCCGCTGCTGGATGGATGGGACGGTCATCTCCCGGTCGACTGCCGCTCCTAATCGCTCTGGAATCGCCAGCCCGTCCTGCCCTGAAAAGGGCGGGAAACGGGGCTGGTTTGCTCTGCTCCGTCCATCGCGGCGAAGCTCTCCAGGGGCCGGCGTCTCAGCTCTACACTCCGTTCCCGGCTGAGCGATGAATCGCTCCGGCCGCTGTACCTCCGCCTGGATCCTCATCTTGCTCCATATCCCACTCCTGACACCAGTGTGACGTTTGCAGGGTTCACACAAAAAGACAATGGAGCAGATGGCTGTGATCAACCTGATTTATTTTACACACCCCGACCCCCAACCTGCTTCTGAGCACACAGAGGAGTGGAGGTCATTCCCCCAGACCTCCGTTTCAATCATGGTTACACACACAGATACATCTTGCCCTAATCCTGCTAAACACTGCTGGGTCATTATAATGCAGTTATAATGACACAGCAGTGTAACTCAGAAATAACACATTTAACACACACAGTAACGTTTCAAACTGGCAAAGCATGCTGGGAAATCCCTGGCTCCCTTAAAATGGCCCCGACGTTACAATAGGTTTTTAGTTATTTTTATTGTTCTTTACATTTACATACAATGGCATACATACAATGGAACTTGGCGAGCTGCCCAATGAGGTTTTAGAAGCCATAATGTTTCATCTCTGATGCTTTTTGAGCATCATAGGGGGGAATGATTGGATATTTTCAAGTTTCATTAATTATTCTATATGATTTCAATGCTATATTATTCTATTCTATTATAATTGTTTCTGGTGCATATAAAAATCCAATGTCTGGGTCACTGTTGTTGAAGCGGCAGCCCAGAGCTGCGGCCGCAAGGTGGTCGGTGCATCTCGTGGTGGCAACCCCCGAACCAAGTGGTGGACACCAGTGGTGAGGGGGGCCATTAAGCTGAAGAAGGAGTCCTATCAAGCTTGGTTGGCTTGTGGGACTCCCGAAGCAGCTGAGGTGTACCGGCAGGCCAAGCGGAGTGCAGCTCGGGTGGTTGCTGAAGCAAAAACCCGGGTATGGGAGGAGTTCGGTGAGGCCATGGAACAAGACTTTCGGTCGGCTTCAAAGAGATTCTGGCAAACTGTTCGGCGGCTCAGGAGGGGAAAGCAGCTCCCCGTCCACACTGTGTATGGTGCGGATGGGACACTGTTGACTTCAACTGGGGATATCGTCGGGCGGTGGAAGGAATACTTCGAGGATCTCCTCAATCCCACTGATACGCCTTCCACAGAGGAAGCAGGGTTTGGGGACGAGGGGGATGACTCGCCTATCACAGGGGCTGAGGTCGCCAAGGTGGTTAAAAATCTCCTTGGTGGCCGGGCCCCGGGGGTGGACGAGATTCGCCCCGAGTACCTCAAGGCCCTGGATGTTGTTGGGTTGTCATGGTTGACACGCCTCTGCAACATTGCGTGGAGGTCGGGGGCAGTGCCTTTGGCATGGCAAACCGGGGTGGTGGTTCCTCTCTTCAAAAAAGGGGACCGGAGGGTGTGCTCCAACTTTAGAGGGATCACACTCCTCAGCCTCCCTGGGAAGGTCTATGCCAAGGTACTGGAGAGGAGAGTCCGGCCGTTGGTCGAACCTCGGATTCAGGAGGAGCAATGTGGTTTTCGTCCTGGCCGTGGCACATCGGACCAGCTCTTTACCCTCTCGAGAATTCTTGAGGGTTCGTGGGAGTTTGCCCAACCAGTTTACATGTGTTTTGTGGACTTGGAGAAGGCATTTGACCGCGTCCCTCGTGGATTTTTGTGGGGGGTGCTTCGGGAGTATGGGGTATCGGGCTTGTTGTTACGAGCTATTCGGTCTCTGTACGACCGTTGTGAGAGTTTAGTTCGCATTGCCAACACTCGGTCGGAGTCATTCCCAGTGAGAGTTGGACTCCGCCAGGGCTGCCCTTTGTCACCGGTCCTGTTCATAATTTTTATGGACAGGATTTCTAGGCGCAGCCAGGGAATGGAGGGTGTCATGCTTGGTGACCACAGGATCTCATCTCTGTTGTTTGCAGATGATGTTGTCCTGTTGGCTTCATCCAGCAATGACCTACAGCTCTTGCTGGGACGGTTTGCCGCTGAGTGTGAAGCGGCTGGGATGAGAATCAGCACCTCCAAGTCCGAGTCCATGGTCCTCAGCCGGAAAAAGGTGGATTGTCCTCTCCGGGTTGGGGACAGGCTCCTGCCCCAAGTGGAGGAGTTTAAGTATCTTGGGGTCTTGTTCACGAGTGAGGGGAAAATGGAGCGAGAGATCGACAGACGGATTGGAGCAGCATCTGCAGTGATGCGGACGTTGTACCGGTCTGTTGTGGTGAAGAGGGAGCTTAGTTCTAAGGCAAAGCTGTCGATTTACCAGTCAATCTACGTTCCTACTCTCACCTATGGTCACGAGCTTTGGGTAATGACCGAAAGAACGAGATCGCGGATACAAGCGGCTGAAATGAGCTTTCTCCGTAGGATTGCTGGACTCACCCTCAGAGATAGGGTGAGGAGCTCAGTCATCCGGGAGAGGCTCAGAGTAGAACCGCTGCTCCTCCACATTGAAAGGAGTCAGTTGAGGTGGTATGGGCATCTGATTAGGATGCCTCCTGGACGCCTCCCACTTGAGGTGTTTCAGGCACGTCCCACTGGGAGGAGACCCCGGGGCAGACCCAGGACTCGGTGGAGAGACTATGTCTCCCAGCTAGTCTGGGAACGCCTTGGTATCCCCTCTGAAGAGCTGGAGCAGGTGGCTGGGGAGAGGGAAGTCTGGGCTTCTCTGCTTGAACTGCTGCCTCCGCGACCCGGACCTCCGGAAAAGCGGTAGAAGATGGATGGATGGATGGATTTACATACAAGTATTAACTTTTTATTAAATCACTGCTAATCACTGCTAATTTACGGACACATAGAATGACAAATACATACACTATTTCATCTTAATTTATGGCTAATCACCATCACTGATTCAATTTTTCTCTTTTATGACTTAATTAGATGATTGATTTCTTTTTTGAAATAAAAGGTAATATCCTCACATACTCCCCAGGAAATGAAACATTCCAGCGGCGCTCGGGAGTGGCAGCAAGGCCGATGGCGGACTTTCCTCATTAAAAAGCGAGTTAGGATCTTTTGCAATACAGTGCTTTAGCATGAAATGCACCGGAACTTGGCGAGCTGCCCAATGAGGTTTTAGAAGCCATAATGTTTCATCTCTGATGCTTTTTGAGCATCATAGGGGGGAATGATTGGATATTTTCAAGTTTCATTAATTATTCTATATGATTTCAATGCTATATTATTCTATTCTATTATAATTGTTTCTGGTGCATATAAAAATCCAATGTCTGGGTCACTGTGATATTTTTATTGTCTCAGAGCTTGAAAAGACTGTTTTCAGAGCAAGATTAGGATAAGCAAGATTGTGAATAATGACGAAAGTTTCTTTGTTTTATCATACCAAGCTGTACTGTATTGTCAGGATGACCAGATCATGTTAGAATGTTCATTGCTGACCACAGATAAAGAAGGAGTCATTTGGAGAGTTGGCTCCTGCCAGTCTAGCTCAGATAAGAGACAGAGGTATAAAAGAGCAACATCTTTGAACATGTTAGGGAGTCGGTGCTGTGAAGCTCTGAGGCGAGTGTATGCTGATACTGATTTCCTCCTTTCTGATCAGAAGGAGAATAAATGATTCAGAACTTGGAAAACCGCCTATTGATTATTGTTTCAGCCTCAGTCAATTCATTTTTGTTCTAACAGGGCCGTTCTCTCCCAGCGTTCTCTGGTGGATGGCAGGATCCGGCCATGTGCGTACTTCTCCCACCGCCTGACACCCGCAGAGAGAAACTACTGCATAGGAGACAGGGAGTTGCTGGCCGTGAAACTCGCCCTGGAGAAGTGGAGGCACTGGCTGGAGGGGGCTGCCCAGCCGTTCGTCGTCTGGACAGATCATCGTAACCTTGAGTACCTCCGGACGGCCAAGCGGTTGAACACACGCCAGGCCCGCTGGTCTCTTTTCTTCGGCCGGTTCAATTTTACCATCACCTACCAGCCGGGGAGCAAGAATGGCAAGCCTGACGCCCTCTCGAGGCAGTTTGACGCACAGTCCACCGAAGATCAGGAGGAGACCATCCTGCCGTCATCTTGTGTGGTGGGTGCGCTGTCTTGGGAGATCCGGGACAAGGTCAGAAGAGCACAGGAGACGGAGTCTGACCCGGGTGGGGGCCCCCCGGGCCGTCTGTTCATCCCTCTTTCTGTCAGGAGCCAGGTGATTCACGCGTCCAAACTGGCGTGCCACCCGGGAGTTGGCCGAACCACGGGTCTTCTCCAGAGAGCCTTTTGGTGGCCAGGGTTGAGGAAGGACGTCAATAACTATGTCCGGGCCTGCGCCCAGTGCGCCACTGGGAAATCATCATCATCCCCCCGGCGGGTCTTCTTCACCCTTTGCCTGTTAGTCCATGGGCCGAGTCAGATATTGGTACCACTAAAAGGGACAAAACCTCTATGGTGCCATTTTGTTTGTAGGACCTATATATGTGTATTAAGGCATGATAGCATTTCCAAATGAGTAGCTTAGTCATGATACACGGCACCTCCTTTTTTTAAGTAAAATTATCATGACGCCTAATATCACATGCTGGTATTTCTGAATTATTCTCCCTTTTACTGTACAAAATGCTAATAGAAATTGACCTTGGATAGTTTCCAATATTAATTTTTATTCAGTTTCTACTTTTCAGGGTTTTTTTGAGGGAGAAGGTACGATTTATTTTTGATTTCAGCACATTTTCGTATTCCAGTGGAGCGCCGCGAGGCAAGTCAATATAAATGTTTATTTAAGACTTATTTTGGTTATCACTTAGTTAAGAAAATTAATTACATGTTTTCTTTTATAGTGTGCCAAAAGAAACTGGAGTTCTGGAGGATCGCAACATTTTATTAAAAATGAAACCAGAATAATAGTGTACAACTTTATAGACAAGAATGAGTAATTTCAATGCCAATTTCAATTGATGCAATTAATGACATGAGATAATTTACCAATACCTGGTGTCATTGCAGGTCTGGATGAATGTACCTAACTGAAAATGGATTCCACCCAAGAAGCAGGGAGTGGCACGGCACCCAAGCACGCACGCCTTGATTGCATAATCCATTGCTCATCTTCAGATGAAGAACTAGTATCTCCAAAGGACATCAACTCCTGGAAAACCCTGCTGAGAGCCGCTGAAATAAGACAGCATGCTCCGATCCTGGACCTAGCAAAAGGATTGCCAGATGATGCCATACCAGCTGTGGCCTACCACCGGAAATGCCGAAGCATTTTCTCCATGAAAAGGGACCTCGATGCTATAATTTCCAAGCAGAGGCGCACAGAAGAAAACAAAAGCTCAACGGAAAGAAAAAGTCACAGAGGCCAGCACCATCTCAGTCAAGGGTTTATGAGGCAGAGTGCATCTTCTGTGAGAAGACCAGCAAGTACTTGAAAGGAGATAGGACTAGAGATCCTCTGGTCCAGTGCACTGAACTGTGTGCTGATGAGAAAGTCCGAAAGGCTGCTGTCAGTAAACTGGACAACAGAATGCTTGCCATCGTCAGCAGAGACCTTGTGGCAGCGGAAGGTCATTACCACCGGACTTGCTACCGTGAGTACACACGGGATTCAAGCACCACCACACAGGACAGTGGAAAAGGTGCCAGTGCTGCTCCAACTGATACTGATGCTGAGTATAAAGCTGCAGAGCAACAGTCATACAATGACCTTTTCTCTTACGTAAGAGAAGAACTGTTTGTCAACCCTGATGTGGTGCCAATGACCAACCTCACAGCCAGACTGGTCGAGGGCGTGGTAATTCTTGGAGTGGAAACAGTGAAAGCCTCGACCAAGAAACACATCCGACGCAAACTGGTAGCTGAGTTTGGAGAAGCCCTGCAAATCACTCAAGATGACAATGGGAAACTACTTGTGTATCCCAACAGCCTTTCTATGCCAGAGCTTGTTAAGGCATACCAAATACTCCAGAGAAAGGTGCAACTCATGGAATCAGACAGGAGTGAGGACATCATCGACAAGGCAGCACTGCAGATGAGAGGTGACATCAAGAAGCAAGACTACAGACAGTCATGGCCACCTCAGATGTCGGAGGATGCAGTCATTCCTTCTTCAGTGACCAGGTTCCTGAACACACTGCTGACAGGCTCAACAGACCGCTCAAACCCATCTGACAGAATCCAGCGTCTCTGCAGCTCATTTGGCCAGGACTTGGTATATGCCATTACCAATGGTAAGGTGAAGCCAATGAAGCATGTATGAATCTTCCTCCACCATACGCAATGTCAATGATCTCCGCTACCACCTCTTCTATGCAAAACGGGGAGATGTGGAGTCCAGCCAGCTGCCACCATGCAAGGACTGTTTGCACATGCATGTGCTTCGGGCCAACTACCAGGCTGCAATATGGCAGTGCTGCCTTGAGAGGGAACCTGTTGTCCCAGACGCAAAGAGCTGTGGGTGGACAACAGATGAGAAAGGCAACCTGACCACTGAGTGGATGCGTGGATCACCCGCGCCAGAGGCCGTGTTGCAGTTGCTGTCATGCAAATGTGTCCGCGTCTGTAAACTTCCAGACTGTGTGTGCCTGGCGAACCAGCTGAAATGCACATACATGTGCAAACTGCAGACCTGCAGCAACCAGAGGGAAGAAGATGAAGATGGCGAAGCTTATGAAGTAGCAGATGATTGGGACACAGACGAATAGATCTACTAGTTACCTGTTACAGTACTGTAATGGAATACTACTCTTTTGCTAGGAGACTACTTTGTAATCCTACAATAATTATGCATTAATCTACTGTTAAAACTGTTTACTGTGCTTCATTTGTATCTCAGGTATCCTCTAATAACATTCACTTCTGCAATTATGAAGAAGCAGCAGTAGATGATTCGGACAGAGACTAATACTAGCCGCTATAGTACTCTATTGGAAGTGCTTTGCAATGCCACAGTATTACAATACCAACTGTCAAAATTGTTTTTTGTGCTTTATTTGTATCTCAGATATGCTGTAATAACAAGTAACTGCTCATTAATAGGGTAAATATGTGTTGGTATTATCATTCCAAAAATTCGCAGCCTCAGATTTTGTGATTTATGGGGCATCATATTCAATGCCTGATAGCTATGACTAAGCTACTACTTTGGAATTGCTATCATGGCAAAATATCATCTACAGATATAGGCCATTCCAAAATGCATCACTAAAATTTGTCCCTTTGAGTGGTACTTATAACCCAAAAATCTGGTCTGGGCCCATGGACTATGTCCCTTCTCGCCCCTGGTCCCACGTGGCCATGGACTTTGTAACCGGCCTGCCCCCCTCTGGTCATTTTACGTCAGTTCTGACAATAGTGGACCATTTTTCCAAGGCAGCTCACTTTGTGCCTCTCCGGGGGCTGCCTTCGGCGCGGGAGACGGCGGACCTTCTTGTTCAGCATGTGGTCCGTCTTCACGGAATCCCGGCTAACATCGGATCGGATCGAGGACCACAGTTTGTATCCCAAGTCTGGAAGGCATTCTGCACAGTGCTGGGGGCCACGGCCAGTCTCTCCTCTGGGTACCACCCACAGAGCAATGGTCAGTGCGAGCGGGCTAATCAGGAGCTGGAGGCTGCGCTCCACTGTGTCATCTCCTCCCGCTCCTCTTCTTGGAGCACGTTTCTACCCTGGATTGAGTACGCCCATAACACCACGGTGTCCTCTGCTATGGGGATGTCCCCTTTCAAGGCATCTCTGGGGTTTGATCCACCACTGTTCCCTGAGGAGAAGGAGGTAGCGGTCCCTTCAGTGCAGGTCCATGCCAGGCGTTATCGGCGGATCTGGTCTATCACCCGCAGAGCCCTCCTAAGGACTACGGAACGTAACATCCAGGTGGCCAACTGCCACAGGAGGCCCTCCCCGGACAATAAGGTGGGTCAGAAGGTTTGGTTGTCCACTAGAAACATCAATGTGCCGGCCGAGAAGTGCAAGCTGACCAAGCGCTTCATCGGCCCTTATGTGATTTCTCATGTTATCAACCCTGTGTCTGTGCACCTTGCTCTCCCCTCTTCCATGCGCATCTGCCCTACCTTTCACGTCTCCCAGGTCAAGCCGTACATCGCCGACCCTCTGTGCCTGCCCCCCGCGGCTCCTGCCCCCCCCGAGGATGATCGATGGCCATCCGGCTTGGGGGGTGACTGCCATCTTGGATGTCCGCCAGCGGGGTTGGGGCCTTCAGTATTTGGTGGACTGGGAGGGGTTTGGTCCTGAGCATCGCTCCTGGATTTGCCCAGCGTTGATCCTCGACAAGCAACTGATCCACGATTTTTATCGGGCGCATCCAGGTAGGATTGGGCAGGTGCCTGGAGGCACCTCTAGAGGTGGGAGTACTGTCATGGCGGCCGCTGGGCCGTCATCATCATCCTCAGCTGCGCTCACACCGGCAGGTGATAATCAACAGGATTTAAAAGCCAGAACCTCAGACTGCTCTGCACGGAGTCGTCTGTCACCTTTGCATAGCAATGCGTCGAGGATACGACCTCAAGCCAGAGCCAAAGCCAAGTCATCAAGCCAAGCCACGTCAAGTAAGAAACCTTTTCACTCATCCTCTCCTAGCCTTCTCCCCTGTGCACAGGTGGACCTCCCTGGCGGCGGACTTACCTCCCCTGCTGACGGGATGCCAGCTCCTCCACCTCGGAGTGCCTCCTCACCACCTCAGCGTCGAGCACCACGAGCACCACGCCGCACGGGCACTCGGAGCCAGCAGGATTCTCTCTGTGGCACCTGCAAGTAAGCATCACAAGCTTCAGCTTCCTATTCTTGTGGACAGTAGTAATCTCCTGTGCTTGTGCGTTCCAGGGTTGCCAGGTCGCCGCAGGAAATGCTCAGCTCCAGTGACCAGACAGCCACACACTCATTCACTCACTCACTCACCCAACACTCACTATCTTAACCAATAAATAATTGTCTACTATCTACTCATGTCAGTGTCTGTCTCCTGGGTCCCTAATTATGTCAATTAATTGACATTTACAGAGCACTAATGCGATCGACAATAGACACTGGATGCATGATTTATGGAGCAGCTGCAAAGACGACTCTGGAAAAAATAGAATGCAGCATAGGGCGCTTCGCCTGTGCATTGAAGCCATCAAAACAACACCAAACAATGCAGTTTTAATAGAAGCAGGAGAAATGCCAATGGATTTGAGAAGAGATAAACTCACATTATCATGCTGGGTAAAGCTGAAAGGAAGTGAGGAAGCAAATATTTCAAAAACAACACTACAAGACTGCTGGGAATATTCTAACTTCCAGGGACACGAGTTTGGGTGGACAATTGAAAGGAAAGCCAGAATGCATGGGCTGCACACTATTGATATAGCTAACACCAGTCCAGTGAGTAATGTTCCCCCTAGGCTGTTTCCAGGAATAGAAGTAGACGCTAGTCTGCTAATGAGGAAAAAGGACTGGCATACGAGTGAAGTTGGTGTTAAAACAAGCATTTACCTCAGGAATAATTACTATAACTTCTTACTGTCATGACGTATTAAGTTTTGTCAGCTCACGTGCATGATGCCAAACACAGGAAGGAACCACACAGAAGGGCACGTCTGACAATTTTATTAACAGCAAAATCCAAAGCGCACAGCTACGGAAACAGTCACTCGCCAGAGGAAAGGACCTGTGGAGAGAAAATGAGAGCCATAAGCTGAGGAGTGGAGTAAGGGGAAATGGGCGAGCCAAATTGTCACTCACTTGGGAAATCCAGAGAGGACTGGCAGGGCCCAGCGGGGAATAGATGAACCAGTAGGGTAAGGGGGGAAAGGTGAGCTGATGGTGCCTGACTGGGTGGATGAGATCGCTGAAGGACAGTGTGGTGGGGCAGGAGAGCGCACGCAGTCCCTGTGACACACCTACGCGGTGGCCGCAACCTAAGGAAGAGAGGAGAATAAAGGTTTACGACATGTTAACATTTAAACTTTAGCTTGCCTGTACATGGGCAGTATACCCAGACGAGCCAGCGTTGACTGTGCGGAGGAGACTTCCTTAAGTACGCTGGCTAATGAGCGGGTGCAGGTGTTTCTTCTGCCTCAGGTGCAATGATGAGTTAGAGAAGGTGAGGCCGGAGGGGAGGGGCGTGCTCCCGCCGCCCATGGCACTTACAGCTCTATACTGATGGTTCAAAAAACAAAGAGAGCTCAGTTGGAGTTGGAGTATACATTCCAGAGTTGAAAGCGACCATCGCAAAAAGACTCTCCAGCAATACATCCATGTTTACAGCAGAGATGGTGGCAATAATTATTGCTTTGCAGTGGGTGGAGGAGGTCAGATCGGACTGGATGGTGGTGTGCATGGATTCACTTGCAGCTTTAAAAACCATACAGACACTAAAATCTACAAGGGGAGACTTGGTGATTGAGCTATATCACAGTTTATTTAGGGTACACAGGGGTGGTGGAGAAGTTCAGTTTTGTTGGGTTCCTCCACATGAAGGGTTGAAAGGGAATGACTGTGCAGACAAATTAGCAAAAAGCGCTCTTGGGAAAGAAATAACTATACCATTTTCTCTTGGAAAAGGTGAAGGTAAAGCAGTA
Organism: Pholidichthys leucotaenia; assembly: GCA_020510985.1. Lineage (NCBI taxonomy): Eukaryota > Metazoa > Chordata > Actinopteri > Cichliformes > Pholidichthyidae > Pholidichthys > Pholidichthys leucotaenia. The sequence goes on along the minus strand of CM035844.1, from coordinate 405,815,573 downwards.
ATTAAGAAAAAAGGAATTGAGCTATGGCAAAAAAGATGAGATGAAGATCATAAAGGTAGATCGTATTGCAAAATACAAAAATCTATTGCAATAAAGAACTACATAAGAACCAAAAGGAGGGAAGACATCATTATGGCAAGACTCAGACTGGATCATACAGATTTAAATGGCACTTTATTCACCATGGGGAAAAGCATAAGTGACAAATGTAGAGAATGTGGAGTAAAAGAAAATGTTGAGCACATCTTACTACACTGTCACAAGTATTGAAATGAAAGACAGATAATGAAAAATGAAGTTCGAGAGGCCGGTAGGAAATGGGATTTAACTGGGATTCTGGGAACAGATGGAGATGGAGAGGCACTAAGAATCATGAGAAGGGCTCTTTTCTCTTTTTTAAATAACACAGAATTAAGTCATAGAATTTAGGGGTCGGGCTCAAATGACATAATGTTACACACTCTTGTACAGTGGGTGGCGGTATGCATCTTTCAGTTGTTTGCTATCCGCCAGTGACCGAGAGAAGAAGAAGAAGACATACAGTATGGGATGTCTATGACATCACATGGGATGTCTATAACATTATATAGTCTTCATAGGATGTCACCATTTCCTATGATCTATAGGCTATCAAGAGCTGAGGTGCAGCATGAGACTCAAGACTGGATCACACAGGTTTAAATGGCACTTTATCCACCATGGGAAAAGCGAAAGTGACAAATGTAGAGAATGTGGAGTAAAAGAAAATGTCAAGCACATCTTATTACACTGTCACAAGTATGGAAATGAAAGAGAGAGAATGAAAAATAAAGTTCGAAAGGCCAGTAGGGAATGGGATTTAACTGGGATTCTGGGAACAGATGGAGATGGAGAGGCACTAAGAATCACGAGAAGGGCTCTTTTCTCTTTTTTAACTAACGTAGCATTGTCATGGAATTTAGGGGTCGGGCTCAAATGACAAAATATTACACAGTCTTGTACAGTAGGTGGCAGTATGCACCTTTCAGTTGTTTGCTATCCGCCAGTAACCGACAGAAGAAGAAGAAGAATCCCAGCTCCTGGACACAGTCCAAGGACGGATAATTTTTTTCACACAGGAGTTGTTCAGCACTCCTTATAAGATCTTATACAAAGATCTCGAGTGATGATAGTCAAGTCAGTGGTGGTAATGCACCTGTAAACTGGTTGCCAACCACCAATCAAATCTAAAAGAAGAAGAAGAAGAAGAGCTGGTCGATACCGCCGAGTTGGTGGTAGTAGGACACTTTTAACCAAGCTTGCTGAATGCCACACCTCAACTTACAACCAATTAAAAGAGAACAACGAGAGCGATATAAGATGGTGATGAGAGGCTGGAACTTTGAACTGGTGTGGCACAACCGGGTTGTGAATGGACAGGAGATGGCAGAGCAGGCAGCGGAAGGTGATGAAACAGGGAGTGAACTAGGAGGAATGGAGGTAGGAAGCAGGAAAGAGGAAGTTTGGAGTTCGGTGGAGTCTAAAAGAAGCGAAGAGGAGTGTAATCATTAAACTTACTCAGGAAGGCATCATTCTGTGAATAGAACCAATTAAGCTCACAAATGCAATTAAGTTACTTGGAGAAGTTTTAAATGCAAGAATTCTTCATAGTGGTTCGTTACTAGTTACATGTAAAGATAGTGTCCAACAAGGAAAAGCAATCAGAGTCAATAAGATGGAGGGGAAAAATGTGCAGTGTTCAGTATTGGAAAGAAATAAGGCAATGAGAGGAGTGATATCAGGCATTTCAACGGCTGTCTCAAATGATGAAATAATGAATAACTTAAATGGGGCAAAAGTGACAGGGGTACAAAGATTGAAAACTAAGAAATGGTGAAAAATGTGATAGTCTGTCGGTAATGTTAAAATTTGATGAAACAAGACTGCCAAGTAAGGTGTATATTGGCTACATGAGCTATGAAGTCAGGCTTTACGTTCCTCCTCCACTCAGATGTTTCAAGTGTCAAAAGTTTGGTCATGTAGCAGCGATATGCAAAGGTAGACAACAATGTGCCAGATGCTCCGGTGAACATGAATATGGCAAGTGTGAAAGAGGAGCCAAATTAAAGTGCTGTAACTGCGGTGGCGAACATACAGTGGGGCAAAAAAGTATTTAGTCGGCCGCCAATTGTGCAAGTTCTCCCACTTAAAAGATGACAGAGGTCTCCAATTTTAATCATAGGTATACCTCAACTATGAGAGACAAAATGAGAAAAAAAAAATCCAGAAAATCACATTGAAGGATTTTTAATGAATTAATTAGATTAGATTAGATTAGATTCAACTTTATTGTCATTACACATGTATGAATACAAGGTAACGAAACACAGTTTAGCATCCAATCAGAAGTGCAAAGGACAGCAGTGCAGTATATACGGTAATTAACAGTATGTGCAATTTAAGCAAATATATGCAAATATATGCAGCAGTGCAGAAAGTTAAGAGTACTGTTATGTGCAAATAATGTGCAATAAGTTAGATGTAGTTATGTAGTTATGCAGTTATGTACAGGTGAGGATGGTAAGAGATGATGGTAAGAGAGTCAGCGGGGAACTAAGTTCAATAACGTGACAGCTGTAGGAAAGAAACTGTTCCTAAACCTGCTGGTTCTAGTCCGAAGGCTTCTGATTGGTAAATTCCTCAGTAAAATAAGTATTTGGTCACCTACAAACAAGCAAAATTTCTGGCTCTCACAGACATGTAACTTCTTCTTTAAGAGGCTCATCTGTCCTCCACTCGTTACCTGTATTAATGGCACCTGTTTGAACTCGTTAATTCAATTCAACTTTATTTATATAGCGCCATTTCACAACAACAGTCATCTCATAGCACTATCAACTGTAGGGAGGACCCCCACAGTTGCAGAAAGACCCCAGCAATCGGCGATCCCCTGTGAGCAAGCACTTGGCGATGGTGGAGAGGAAAAACTCCCTTTTAACAGGAAGAAACCTCCAGCAGAACCAGGCTCAGGGAGGGGCAGTCATCTGCTGCGACTGGCTGGGGGGTGAGGGGACAGAGAAGAAGAAAAGAACAGACATGTAGAGAGCAAACAGCACGATGGGGACTCAATCTATGGGAGAGAACAAACAAATGTTAATGACCAGCAAAAAAAAATATTTCATAGAGAGTGAGGAAAGGAGTGAGGCCCAGTGCATTACTGGAGGTCCCCCGGCTGACTAAACCTATTAGCAGCATAACTAAGGGAGGGTTCAGAAACACATGATCCCTCCCTAATTGTAGGCTATATCAAAAAGGTAGGTTTTAGCCCTATTCTTAAAAACAGAGATCGAGTCTGACTCCCGAATCCAGATTGGCAGCAGATTCCACAGGAGAGGAGCTTGATAACTGAAGGCTCTGCCTCCCATTGTACTTTTGGAGATTCTAGGTATTACAAGTAAACCTGCATTTTGGGAGCGTAGTGCTCTGTTAGGATGATACGGTAGTATCAGATCTTTTAAATAAAAAGGAGCCTGATTGTTTAGAGCTTTGTAAGTAAGAAGAAGGATTTTAAACTTAATTCTAAACTCTATGGGAAGCCAATGAAGGGAGGCCAGAACCGGAGAGATATGATCTCTCTTTCTAGTACCTGTTAAAACTCTTGCTGCAGCATTTTGGATCAGCTGAAGACTTTTTAAAGATGTTTTAGGACAGCCTGATAATAAAGAATTACAATAATCTAATCTCGAGCTAACAAAAGCGTGGATCAGCTTCTCAGCATCACTCTGAGACAAGATGCTCCTAATCTTGGCAATATTACGCAAATGATAGAAGGCAGTCTTAGAAACAAATTTAATATGTGAATTGAAGGACAAATCCTGATCAAAAATAACTCCAAGGTTCCTCACAGAGCTATTAAGAGAAAGAGTAACTGCATCCAAACTGAAAGTTTGATTTGGAAAGGAATTTCTAAGGTTTTTTGGACCAACAAGAATGACTTCAGTCTTATCTGAATTTAATAGCAGGAAATTACAAGTCATCCAAACTTTGATTTCCTTAAGACAGGCTTCTAACTTGGCTAATTGATTAGTATCATCTGGCTTCATTGACAGGTATAATTGTGTGTCATCTGCATAACAGTGAAAATGTATACAGTGCTTTCTAATAATGTTGCCTAACGGAAGCATATATAAACTAAAAAGAGTAGGGCCTAGCACAGATCCCTGTGGAACTCCATGACTAAGCTTTGAGCTGAGAGAAAACTCATCATTTACATGAACAAACTGGAACCTATCAGATAAATAAGATCTAAACCACTGCAACGAAGTTCCATTAAGTCCAACATAGTGTTCTAATCTATCAAGTAGAATATTATGATCAATAGTATCAAAAGCTGCACTAAGATCTAAAAGGACAAGTACAGAAACTAGTCCATTATCAGATGCAATGAGGAGGTCGTTAGTGACCTTCGCTAAGGCTGTTTCAGTGCTATGATGGATTCTAAACCCAGATTGAAACTCCTCAAATAAACCATTTCCCTGCAGGTGGTCAAATAATTGCGTAGCAACAACTCTTTCTAAGATTTTAGAAATAAAAGGGAGATTAGAGATTGGTCTATAGTTAGCTAAAGCTCCTGGATCTAGCGTTGGCTTTTTGAGTAAGGGTTTAATTACAGCCGTTTTAAAAGCCTGCGGTACATGGCCTAAAGTTAATGAAGAATTGATTATATGAAGAATAAAGCTACCAATAAGTGGGAAGACTTCTTTAAATAACCTGGTAGGAATAGGGTCTAAAAGACAAGTTGAAGGTTTGGATGAGGAAACTATTTTGTCTAACTCACAAAGGTCGATTGGAGTAAACTCATCAAGACAGACATCAATAGAAGGAGTTGTAGTAGTTACAGTATTTAAGTTAACTGTGGGAAGAATCTGATTGATTTTATCTCTGATGGATGAAATTTTATTATTGAAAAAGTTCATAAAGTTCTGACTAGTAAGCTCTAAGGGGATGCTAGGATTGACAGAGTCCTGACTCTTTGTCAACCTGGCTACAGTACTGAAAAGAAACCTGGGATTATTCTTGTTCTCTTCTATTAATGCAGAGTAATAACTCGTTCTAGCTTTTCTAAGAGATTTTTTATAAATTAAAAGATGATTTCTCCAAGCTAAATAGATTTCATCTAAATTAGTAGAGCGCCATTTTCTTTCTAATTGACGAGTCTTCTGTTTTAAGCTACGAGTTTCTGTGTTGAACCAAGGAGTTAAAAATCTCTGATTAGACTTTTTCTTTTTTAAGGGGGCCACCAAGTCTAGAGCCTGATGCAGAGAAGCTGAAACACTATCCACCATGTTATCAATTACAGAAGGAGCAAGCTGTCTATAGCTTATTTCCGTTGTGTTGACACATGGCATAGAGGAAACAATCTGCATAAATTTGGAAACAGCAACATCTGAGAGGCATCTACTGTGATAATATTTTTCTTTAGGAGCCAAATAGTCAGAAATAGTAAAATCAAAGGTTAACAGACAATGGTCTGACAGTACAGGGTTATGAGGAGACACTACAAGATTTTCTATTTCTGTGCCATATGTCAGAACAAGGTCCAATGTATGGTGGAGGTAATGAGTAGAATTTCCTACTTTCTGAGAAAACCCAATCGAGTCTAATATTGAATTAAAAGCCACATTAAGGCAGTCACTATCTACATCCACATGTATATTAAAGTCCCCTACTATAATTATTCTATCAGATTTCAGCACTAAATCAGCTAAGAAATCAGCAAATTCGGATAAAAATTCTGAATAGGTTGATGGGGGACGATAAACTATGGCAAATAAAATTGGGTTTAACCTGGAATTGCTAAAGTGCCCAACACTGAGGACCAGGCCCTCAAAGGAATTATAACATGTTTTTTGCTTTACATTAACTAGTAATTTGGAATGGTAAATTGATGCTACTCCTCCTCCACGACCAGAACTTCTGGGATTTTGACAGTTTAAATAACCAGAGGGAGTTGATTCATTTAAACCAACATAATCCTCTTGCCCTAACCAAGTCTCTGTAAGGGAAATTAAATCAATCTGATGATCAATTAACAGATCATGGACTAACAGAGAATAGAAGCAAAGGACAGTGCATTAACCAAGCGTCTGTTCGCTAGATCAACTAATAATCCATGTGCACACAAAAAATCTGCGCCCAACAAGTTAAAACTCACCGCCGCTACAACAAATGTCCATCTGTAGTTGCGGCCGTGGATGCAGAGGGGCAGGCTCTTTTCGCCAAAAGTGTTGATGATGGAGCCGTTGGCTGCCACCGCTCCATTGCCCCGGGGGCCCATGGCCCGGTCTGCTTGGGAAGGCATGACAAAACTTAGTTGAGCTCCCATGTCTATAAGGAACTGCCTGCCGGTGTGTCCGTCCGTCACATATAAAAGCTTGCTTTTTTCGCCGAGAACCGCCGCTGTTAACGGCTCTCGGCTTGGGCGTTTTCCCGAAAACGTGAATTTGCAGGGGAACGCCTCTGGTCCATGCTCGCATCAGGGTCACCAGTGTAGAGGAGCTTGAAATAACGAGGCGATGTGATTCATAAACCAAAGTTTATTATCATCTCCTCTAACAAGTCTCATCTAGGTGCAGCAGCAGAAGAAGGAAAGAGAGCGAACACCTTCGGCTCTACGAACTTATGCTCGCACATAACAAAAGACATGCATATCAAAAGCTGACATCCCTCATTATCTTAATCCCCCCATTGTCTTCGTACTCCTCCGCCTGGCCCTGGGGGTCAGGGCAACCCATCCGGTCTCCACCGCAGTGCCTCGGATGCTCTTTGATCTTCACTGGCGGTTGAGACTCTTTGTCCTGTTCTGAGGTGTGAAGTCGCCTTACATATGTAATCACCAAACATTCTCACATGCTTAAACATATGTTGGTTATGGAATATATGATTAATATAGACCACACTGCCTGTGATTTTACACACCCCACAATATAAGCTGCAGCTTCAGCCATCACCCATGTCGGATAACTTATGTTGAACTGTATAATCAGAGGAATTATTGTCTAATTTGACCTTGTTGGATTTTTCCCCCCTTTGTTGTATTATTCTGTTTCTTTTTAATCTTTACTTTTAATCTATCCGAAATAAATAAATAAAAATCATTGTTCCGAGGTCTGTATCAGAAAGAGGATGTCACGTGACTGTTCCATTTCACATTCCATTATGTCACCAAATGTTTTCAAACGTCACCGTTGTTTTATGCAGTGATTGTGTTATCCCGTTTCTCAAATGGAATAATAAAATGCTGCCATTACACAATATTAAATTGCCTATTCTATGCACAATTTAAGTATTATATAAATAGTTTATATGTAAAATACTAATTTCTGGTGTCCTTGCCTGCCTGAAACATTTCAAAGTTGCTCTGAAGTGCAGTTTGGTTGTGAAGTCTTGCCTCTCTGACTGTCTTGTACTGAGCTGCTTTTGGATTTACATTATTTGGAAATGGATGGGGGTAGAAAGCGTCCCAGGTCAGCTGTTTGGGATCACTATGACCTTCTTGAGGGAAAAAAAAGTTAAATGTATGCACTGTATGCAACATCTTGCATTTTGTAGCAATACAGCAAGTAGGTGGAGACGCCTACGGACAAAAGCCCCGGTTCACCACCAACCTGTTCACGTTTCTAATCGTTTATCCCCGCTCAGCGACACATCCGCTGAGGAAAAAACTCTGATCATTGGCGACTCTGTAGTCAGAAACGTGAACCTAGAGACTCCAGCGGCCATAGTCACATGCATTCCTGGGGCCAGAGCAGGCGACATCGAGTCAAATTTGAAAATGCTGGCTAAAAGTAACTCTAAATATTCCACAATCGTTATTCACGCCGGCATTAATGACATCCGTCTCCAGCAGTCGGAAGTCACGAAACTTAATATAGAATCGGTGTGTGACTTTGCAAAAACGATGTCTGCCACTGTAGTATTCTCTGGGCCCCTCCCCAATCTGACCAGTGATGACATGTTTAGTCGCTCGTCATCCTTGAACCGCTGGCTGTCTGTGTGGTGTCCTAAAAATGACGTGGGCTACATTGACAATTGGAGCTCTTTTTGGGGAAAACCTGGTCTTATGAGACGAGACAGCATTCATCCCACTTTGGATGGTGCTTCTCATTTATCTAACAATCTGGCATCTTTTTTATCCAAATTTCCAAAACCATGACTACTCAGAGTTGGGACCAGGAAGCAGAGTCGCAGTCTTACACGCCTCTCTGCAGCTCCTCTTCATCCGCCACCGCTCAGCTTAGCCCCTGACTTCCCCATCAGAGAATCGTTGTCTGCTCCCTCCAAAGTAAATAAAAATATAATGTATAAGCATCCCAAAGTGATAAAGCAAAATATTGGTAAAACTCAAATTAAACATAAAGCCTCTAAATTGAATGATTTGGCCTCTGTTCCTCCTCATAATTTAAAAATTAAATGTGGTTTATTAAATATTAGGTCTCTAACTCCCAAGTCTCTGTTAGTCCATGATTTGTTAATTGATCATCAGATTGATTTAATTTCCCTTACAGAGACTTGGTTAGGACAAGAGGATTATGTTGGTTTAAATGAATCAACTCCCTCTGGTTATTTAAACTGTCAAAATCCCAGAAGTTCTAGTCGTGGAGGAGGAGTAGCAACAATTTACCATTCCAAATTACAAGTTAATGTAAAGCAAAAAACATGTTATAATTCCTTTGAGGGCCTGGTCCTCAGTATTGGGCACTTTAGCAATTTTAGGTTAAACCCAATTTTATTTGCCATAGTTTATCGTCCCCCATCAACCTATTCAGAATTTTTATCCGAATTTGCTGATTTCTTAACTGATTTAGTGCTGAAATCTGAGAATAATTATAGTAGGGGACTTTAATATACATGTGGATGTAGATAGTGACTGCCTTAATGTGGCTTTTAATTCAATATTAGACTCGATTGGGTTTTCTCAGAAAGTAGGAAATTCTACTCATTACCTCCACCATACATTGGACCTTGTTCTGACATATGGCATAGAAATAGAAAATCTTGTAGTGTCTCCTCATAACCCTGTACTGTCAGACCATTGTCTGTTAACCTTTGATTTTACTATTTCTGACTATTTGGCTCCTAAAGAAAAATATTATCACAGTAGATGCCTCTCAGATGATGCTGTTTCCAAATTTATGCAGATTGTTTCCTCTATGCCATGTGTCAACACAACGGAAATAAGCTATAGACAGCTTGCTCCTTCTGTAATTGATAACATGGTGGATAGTGTTTCAGCTTCTCTGCATCAGACTCTAGACTTGGTGGCCCCCTTAAAAAAGAAAAAGTCTAATCAGAGATTTTTAACTCCTTGGTTCAACACAGAAACTCGTAGCTTAAAACAGAAGACTCGTCAATTAGAAAGAAAATGGCGCTCTACTAATTTAGATGAAATCTATTTAGCTTGGAGAAATCATCTTTTAATTTATAAAAAATCTCTTAGAAAAGCTAGAACGAGTTATTACTCTGCATTAATAAAAGAGAACAAGAATAATCCCAGGTTTCTTTTCAGTACTGTAGCCAGGTTGACAAAGAGTCAGGACTCTGTCAATCCTAGCATCCCCTTAGAGCTTACTAGTCAGGACTTTATGAACTTTTTCAATAATAAAATTTCATCCATCAGAGATAAAATCAATCAGATTCTTCCCACAGTTAACTTAAATACTGTAACTACTACAACTCCTTCTATTGATGTCTGTCTTGATGAGTTTACTCCAATCGACCTTTGTGAGTTAGACAAAATAGTTTCCTCATCCAAACCTTCAACTTGTCTTTTAGACCCTATTCCTACTAGGTTATTTAAAGAAGTCTTCCCACTTATTGGTAGCTTTATTCTTCATATAATCAATTCTTCATTGACTTTAGGCCATGTACCGCAGGCTTTTAAAACGGCTGTAATTAAACCCTTACTCAAAAAGCCAACGCTAGATCCAGGAGCTTTAGCTAACTATAGACCAATCTCTAATCTCCCTTTCATTTCAAAAATCTTAGAAAGAGTTGTTGCTACGCAATTATTTGACCACCTGCAGGGAAATGGTTTACTTGAAGAGTTTCAATCTGGGTTTAGAATCCATCATAGTACTGAAACAGCCTTAGCGAAGGTCACTAACGACCTCCTCATTGCATCTGATAATGGACTAGTTTCTGTACTTGTCCTTTTAGATCTTAGTGCAGCTTTTGATACTATTGATCATAATATTCTACTTGATAGATTAGAACACTATGTTGGACTTAATGGAACTTCGTTGCAGTGGTTTAGATCTTATTTATCTGATAGGTTCCAGTTTGTTCATGTAAATGATGAGTTTTCTTTCAGCTCAAAGCTTAGTCATGGAGTTCCACAGGGATCTGTGCTAGGCCCTACTCTTTTTAGTTTATATATGCTTCCGTTAGGCAACATTATTAGAAAGCACTGTATACATTTTCATTGTTATGCAGATGACACACAATTATACCTGTCAATGAAGCCAGATGATACTAATCAATTAGCCAAGTTAGAAGCCTGTCTTAAGGAAATCAAAGCTTGGATGACTTGTAATTTCCTGCTATTAAATTCAGATAAGACTGAAGTCATTCTTGTTGGTCCAAAAAACCTTAGAAATTCCTTTCCAAATCAAACTTTCAGTTTGGATGCAGTTACTCTTTCTCTTAATAGCTCTGTGAGGAACCTTGGAGTTATTTTTGATCAGGATTTGTCCTTCAATTCACATATTAAATTTGTTTCTAAGACTGCCTTCTATCATTTGCGTAATATTGCCAAGATTAGGAGCATCTTGTCTCAGAGTGATGCTGAGAAGCTGATCCACGCTTTTGTTAGCTCGAGATTAGATTATTGTAATTCTTTATTATCAGGCTGTCCTAAAACATCTTTAAAAAGTCTTCAGCTGATCCAAAATGCTGCAGCAAGAGTTTTAACAGGTACTAGAAAGAGAGATCATATCTCTCCGGTTCTGGCCTCCCTTCATTGGCTTCCCATAGAGTTTAGAATTAAGTTTAAAATCCTTCTTCTTACTTACAAAGCTCTAAACAATCAGGCTCCTTTTTATTTAAAAGATCTGATACTACCGTATCATCCTAATAGAGCACTACGCTCCCAAAATGCAGGATTACTTGTAATACCTAGAATCTCCAAAAGTACAATGGGAGGCAGAGCCTTCAGTTATCAAGCTCCTCTCCTGTGGAATCAGCTGCCAATCTGGATTCGGGAGTCAGACTCGATCTCTGTTTTTAAGAATAGGGCTAAAACCTTCCTTTTTGATATAGCCTACAATTAGGGAGGGATCATGTGTTTCTGAACCCTCCCTTAGTTATGCTGCTAATAGGTTTAGTCAGCCGGGGGACCTCCAGTAATGCACTGGGCCTCACTCCTTTCCTCACTCTCTATGAAATATTTTTTTTTTTTGCTGGTCATTAACATTTGTTTGTTCTCTCCCATAGATTGAGTCCCCATCGTGCTGTTTGCTCTCTACATGTCTGTTCTTTTCTTCTTCTCTATCCCCTCACCCCCCAGCCAGTCGCAGCAGATGACTGCCCCTCCCTGAGCCTGGTTCTGCTGGAGGTTTCTTCCTGTTAAAAGGGAGTTTTTCCTCTCCACCGTCGCCAAGTGCTTGCTCACAGGGGATCGCCTGATTGCTGGGGTCTTTCTGCAACTGTGGGGGTCCCCCTACAGTTGATAGTGCTATGAGATGACTGTTGTTGTGAAATGGCGCTATATAAATAAAGTTGAATTGAATTGAATACATGCTGACGCCTGCATTCCTAGCACAACACAGCCGAGAGCTGAATTAAGCCATGGCCAGCGTAATGTTTATGGTATGTATTCATGTTCTTTTAATACACATACGAGTATACATTTATTACCTCTGCCAAGGAGGTTATGTTTTCATCAGCGTTGGTTTGTCTGTCTGTCTGTCTGTTTGTTTGTTAGCAAGATAACTCAAAAAGTTATGGATGGATTTTCATGAAATTTTCATCGATTGTCAGAAATGGGGTATCCTACAGATGATTACATTTTGGTGGTGATCCGGATCACCGTCTGGATCCAGGAATTTTTTAAAGGATTCTTGTGGGGAACTGTGGCGCTTGGCGGAGGTCTGCGCTCTCCGAGTGCTTTTCTAGTTATTTATACACCTTTATTATTATTTACAATAAATATAATTATGCATGTGATCACTAAAAGAAGCCATATTGTTGTACATTTACATATAGTTATATATTTTACATATAGTTACATATATTTACAATATATGAAGTTGCATGGCAGCATTCCTCCTAACTCAGTCTTTTTGTTGTTCCTTGACAGGAAGGCAAAAAGAACTGAATGAACACAAGCACCCCTAAAAACAGGGACTGATGTCTATTTTGTAAACAAGCACCCCTACAAATACTCACTGAAAAAATATATATTTTCAGACAAATAATACTAGAAACCCAAACAAAACACAAAACGCTGAGATAAAGACCCGAAAACACTTGACTGGTTCAGTGTAGTATTATAACATTTGGCCACCAGATGTCGCTGTGGGGAGATGTTTCAAACATTCCAAAACATCAATTCTTTTTCTGAATCAATTGTTCCAAATGATTCGATCTCTCGATCGTTCCATTTCTGCCATCACTAGAGATAGCTATTATGGTTAAGTATTTGGTAAAATAATTGATAAAGGATTTATTTCACATACCCTTGCCAACATGCTTCCTGTGGGTGTCCAGGCAAAAGACTCTGTGAGGGGTTGAGGGCCTTTTATAGGACACCAGCAGGAAGGAAACATGTATGGTAGTAGTAGTAGTAGATTAGTTTATTTGACAGGGACAGTGCAATAAACATAGACAATTAATCAAAGACAATTAATCTGATGTGTTGCACATAGAGTAAGTTAGAGGGGTGGTTTAACATTTGTAAATAAGGGTTGAAATTATTTATTGAATTATTTATATTGCTATTTATTGTATGTTATTTATATTTATATTGTATATACTTGGGGAAATTATTTATGTATTTTTAGATGTTAGTGGGTATGTGTTAAGAATAGGAATGTTGATTGTTTTACCTGGGATTATGGTAGGGGCTAATCAGCCCTAATTATCTCGTATATTATATAACAGGTGTGAGATATCGAGTAACATTTGCTGATTGCAGATTGCTTATTGTTCTTGGTATGCTTCTTGGTTGGCGAAGTGCATTTTGTTTGAAGGATCGTGTCAGATGTTTTCCTGGAAACTTTGCTTGTAAGTTAATAAAATAAAATCAGAAAATTGGAATTGAAGCTCTGGCCTCGCTTTGCTGCACCAGTTTATCACAATGTGATAAACTGCACTGTGCAGACTTCCAAGAAAACAGAAAAAAATCAAAATCATTGTGAAAGCAGCAGAAAAAAAAACATCTTGGCATTATGGGGCTGCATTGGGAAACAGTTGAGGATTTGTTAAGTGGGGGATCTTTAAGTTCACAGACATCATGGATTAGTGGGTCATAATGGAAATCATGATTTTGCAATGGAATGCCAGGAGTTTAATATCAAATGGGCAAGAATTCAAAAAGTTTATATCTGATATGCAAGACAAACCCCAGGTAATCTGTATGCAGGAAACATGGCTGAAACCTCAGTTGGATTTTGTCATTCAAGAATACACATCTATAAGGAATGACAGGGAAACTGATGGGGGGGGGGGGGACTTTTGTACATAATGGAACAAATTACAAAATAATGGGCATAGGGAAAGAACATGAATCAATAATGGTAAAAATATGGGCAGTAAAAAATGAAATAATTATTAATTCCTATAATCCATGTAACACATTGACAGTTGACACTTTGGACACTAAATAGACAAGCACAGGGTAAGGTGGTTTGGTGTGGGGATTTTAATGCACATAACACACTGTGGGATAGCAGGAATATAGCTATAAATGTCTCAGTAATTGAGGATTTTTTAGAGGACAAGGACTTAATATGCATGAATGATGGGAAAGGTACTAGATTTAGCAGTAATCTGGTCACAGAAAGTGTGTTAGACTTAACTTTGGTTTCAAATGCGATTGCAGGAATCACATCTTGGGAGGTATTAAGTCGGTCAGCTAATGGGAGTGATCATTACCCAATAAGAGTTAAAATTGGTCTGGAAGCGGGAGAGGAAGGGATGCAATGTGGCACAAGATGGAAACTGGATAAGGCAGATTGGGATAAATATAAATATCTGCGTAAGACTAGATGTGAGCAGCTAGATAGTGAGGACATTATTGATGGGGAGAAATTTAGTAAAAGTGTCATTGCAATTATAATAGAGTCTGCAAATCAAACAATACCAAAAAGAACAGGTTATACACAATAAAAGAATCTTCCTTGGTGGGATTACAATTGTAATAAAGCTATTAAAAATAGAAATAGGGCATTCAGACAAGTGGAAAAAGCATCATACTTTGGAAACAGTGACTGAGTACAAACGGTGTCAGGTAATCGTCAGGAAAACAAAACAGCTAAGAGTTTATTTTGGAGACAGTATTGCAATACTATAGGAAGAGAAACACAGCTATCAGATATTTGGGGAATGATTACGGAAATGAGTGGTATTAGGAGAGAGTACAAAATGCCAGTGTTAGACAGTAATGGAGGGAATAGCTATTACTAATATAGACAAAGCAGAACTTTTGGTACAAACTTTAGCGAAGATTCATAGTTCAGAAAACCTACCAAACACAATTAGACAAAGCAAGGAAAGCATTTTATCTAAACACCCACATATAAACACAAGGAAGAATACTTCAAGGGACACGACAGATTTGCCATTCACTCTATCGGAATTGAAAGGGGCTATTCTGAAATCAAAGCAGTCTTCACCAGGGAAGGATGGGATGGCCGGGGTCAACCACCGAGCGAAATACGTGCACGGGTGTAGCTTCTGATCGGAGGTGGAGCGGTGCGAGAGAACAGCGCTCACCCCCGAATCAGAAGCGTCCACCTCTACTACAGACTGGAGCTGAGGGTCGACCTGCACCAGGATAGATGTGTTGGAGAGCAGGTCCTTCAGTTCAGTGAAGGCCCGCTCTGCTGCCTCAGACCATTTAAAGGGAACTTTGGTTGAGGTCAGCTGAGTCAGGGTCTGAGCAACTTTACTGTAATTTCTGATTAATCGGCGGTAGAAATTTGCAAAGCCTAAGAAACGCTGGAGGTGTTTCCTGGATTGGGGGGTTGGCCAATGTAACACCACCCTCACCTTTGCTTGGTCGGCCCTCAGCTCACCTTCAGCTATAATGAAGCCCAGGAAGGAAGCGGAGCGGGTGGAAAACTCACACTTTTCTGCCTTCATGAAGAGCTGATTCTCCAGGAGCCATTGTAACACAGCACGGACGTGGACTGTGTGTTCCTCCAGCGTGCGGGAAAAAATTAAAATGTCATCCAAATAAACAAATAAACAAATAAACAAATACAAATTGGTTTACCATGTCACAGAGGATGTCATTGATCATATGTTAGAAGACGGCAGGGTTGTTGGTCAGCCCAAAGGACATCACTAGGTATTCAAATTGGCCCAAGTGAGTTTTGAACGCCGTCTTTCATTTGTCCCCTTCCCGAATGTGAACCAAGTGATACACATTGCAGAGGTTGAGTTTACTGAAAACCCGTGCATGCTGAAGGAGCTCGAAAGCTGAATTGATCAAAGGCAGAGGATATTTGTCCTTAACTGCTATCGTGTTGAGCTCGCAATAATCAGTGCAGGGCCGCAGGGATCCATCCTTCTTTTCCACAAAAAAGAAACCCGCTCCGAGAGGAGCCAAAGAGGGCCGAATGAGGCCAGCGTTCATGGAGTCCTTAATATAGCTCTCCATCGCCTCCCTCTCTGGCCCAGATAGGCTGTAGAGCTGGCTGGACAACAACCACGCACCCCGGAAGAGATCTATAGCACAATCGTAGGACCGGTGAGGTGGTAGAGAGAGGGCCCTCGACTTGCTAAAGACCTCCCCACGGTCATGACGGACCTCAGACATGAGGCTGGCGTCCAGTGGTTCGGCCAGAGGAGAGGAGATGGGGAGCGTGGGTGAACAGGCAGCCAAACGGAGGCATGAAGATAAACAGAAAGGGCTCCACGAGAAAATTGAATTCTGTGCCCAATTAATAATAGGATTATGTTTTTGGAGCCAGGATGACCTAGGACCACTGGAGAGGACGAGCTGGGGAGAACAAAAAAAGTGAGAGCCTCCTGGTGGTTCCAGGACAGAAGGACATACACCAGCTCAATTTGGACAGTCACGGAGGCTAATCTATAGCCAGAAAGGCCCGCGACTTTCAGTGGAGTAGACAGTTTCTTAGTAGGAATTCCTATCTCTTGCACAAGTCGCTGCGAAATGAAATTTTGTTAGGCCCCTGAATCAATCAACGCCGAGACCTTCTGCTCAGCCCCCCGGTAACTGAATGAGGGCCAGTAGTGAGAAGTTACCAGAGGGATTGGTGGGAAACCCACCTGCCAGACCCCCTATGGCTACAGACGTGCCGAATCTTTTTGGCTTAACCGGGCATCTGTCCATGGAGCCGCAATACATGCAGGCGCCAACCTTTCTTCGGTGCAGGTGCTCCTCCAGAGTCAAGCAGGTCCGGCCCAGGACCATAGGCTCGGAGGAGGGATCCGGTTTGGCAGAGCACGTAGCCAGGGGGAAGGGGAGGATCATGCGGAGGCTGGGGTGAAGAAGGCCTTCTGCTCCTTCGTGCGCCTGCGGTATCGGGTCTCCAAACTCACGGCCTGTTCGATCAGCTCATCCAAAGAGGAGGGGCGAGCATGAACCGCCAGGTCATCGCCGAGGGTGGAATTTAGCTCCCAAAGGAAGGCGCTGTGAAGAGCAATGTTGTTCCACCCGGAGTCCGCCGCGACAACCCAGAATTCAACCGAGAAATCGGCCACAGACCGATTTCCCTGCTGAAGCAGCATAAGTCTGCTCATGATGTTCCCCTCACTCTCTGAATGGGTGAAGGTCCGGGAGAACTCCTGAACAAAATATCCGAACATGTAGTTGGGACCCTCAGAACTGCTAAGGACGGACTGAGCACAATTGAGCACTCGGTCCCGGAGAAATAGGGTCATAAAATGAATTTGTTGTCTGGATATTCCCCTCCCACCTGCTGCAGATAGAGACGAATGTGGAATAAAAAACCCTTACATCCCCCCACCTCCCCCGCGTACGGGGCAGGTGACGGAACAATGATGGTCCGGCAGGTGGTTGACACCTCCAGAGCAGCAGGAGGACGGGAAGGCCCCGGACAAGACAGATGGCAGAGGTGTTCGGAAACAGTGAACTGTTGTGTAATGATTTGTAATTGCTCAGTGAGCACGGCCACCTGATGCTCTGTGGCATCTAACCAGAAGAGTACGAAGTGCTCCCCTGATGTAGCGTCCACTGAGCCTCAATCTTGGCTGGACCATTCAATTCAATTCAATTCAACTTTATCTATATAGTGCCATTTCACAACAACAGTCATCTCATAGCACTTTCAACTGTAGGGGAAACCCCCACAATTGCAGAAAGACCCCAGCAATCAGGCGATCCCTTGTGTGCAAGCGCTTGGCGATGGTGGAGAGGAAAAACTCCCTTTTAACAGGAAGAAACCTCCAGCAGAACCAGGCTCAGGGAGGGGCAGTCATCTGCTGCTACTGGCTGGGGGGTGAGGGGATAGAGAAGATGAAAAGAACAGACATGTAGAGAGCAAACAGCACGACGGGGACTCAATCTATGGGAGAGAACAAACAGATGTTAATGACCAGCAAAAATATTTCATTGCGAGGGAAGAAAGGACTGAAGCCCAGTGCATTGTTGGAGGTGCCCCGGTTGTCAAAACCTATAAGCAGCATAAAACTAAAGGAGGGTTCAGGGGCACATGATCCCTCCCTAATTATAGGCTATATCAAAAAGGAAGGTTTTAACCTTATTCTTAAAAACAGAGCTCGAGTCTGACTCCCGAATCCAGATTGGCAGCTGGTTCCACAGGAGAGGAGCTTGATAAATGAAGGCTCTGCTTCCCATTGTACTTTTGGCGATTCTAGGTTTGACAAGTAATCCTGCATTTTGGGAGCGTAGTGCTCTGTTAGGATAATAGGGTAGTATCAGATCTTTTAAATTAAAAGGGGCCTGATTATTGAGAGCTTTGAAAGTCAGAAGAAGGATTTTAAACTTAATTCTAAACTCTATGGGAAGCCAATGAAGGGAGGCCAGAACCGGAGAGATATGATCTCTCTTTTTAGTACCTGTTAAAACTCTTGCTGCAGCATTTTGGATCAGCTGAAGACTTTTTAAGGATGCTTTAGGACAACCTGATAGTAAAGAGTTACAATAATCTAATCTAGAGCTAACAAAAGCTCGGATTAGTTTCTCAGCATCCCTCTGAGACAAGATGTTCCTAATCTTGGCAATATTACGCAAATGATAGAAGACAGTCTTAGAAACAAGTTTAATATGTGAAATAATCAAAAAAATAATAATCAATAATCAATAATATCAATAATTTTAAAAAAATCAAAAATAACTCCAAGGCTCCTCACAGAACTATTAAGAGAAAGAATAACTGCATCCAAACTAAGAGTTTGATTTGGAAAGGTATTTCTAAGGTTTTTTGGACCAACTAGAATGACTTCAGTCTTATCTGAATTTAATAGCAGGAAATTACAAGTCATCCAAGCTTTGATTTCCTTTAGACAGGCTTCTAACTTGGCTAACTGATTACTATTATTGGGCTTCACTGACAGGTATAGCTCTGTGTCATCTGCATAACAATGAAAATGTATACAGTGTTTCTAATAATGTTGCCTAGTGGAAGCATATATAAACTAAAAAGAATAGGGTCCAGCACAGATCCCTGTGGAACTCCATGACTGAGCTTTCAGTTGGAAGAAAACTCATTATTGATATGAACAAACTGGAACCTATCAGATAAATAAGATCTAAACCACTGCAATGAAGCTCCATTAAGTCCAACATGGTGTTCTAATCTATCAAGTAAAATACTATGATCATTAGTATCAAAAGCTGCACTAAGGTCTAAAAGGACAAGTACAGAAACAAGTCCATTATCAGATGCAATAAGGAGGTCATTATTGACCTTCACTAAGGCTGTTTCAGTACTATGATGGATTCTAAACCCAGATTGAAACGCTTCAAATAAACCATTTCCCTGCAAGTGGTCAAATAATTGCGTAGCAACAACTCTTTCTAAGATTTTTGAAATGAAAGGCAGATTAGAGATTGGTCTATAGTTAACTAAAACTCCTGGATCCAGCATTGGCTTTTTGAGTAAGAGTTTAATTACAGCAGTTTTAAAAGCCTGCGGTACATGGCCTAAAGTTAATGAAGAATTGATTATGTGAAGAATATAGCTACCAGTAAATGGAAAGACTTCTTTAAATAACCTGGTAGGAATATCGTCTAAAAGACAAGTTGAAGGCTTGGATGAGGAAATTCTCTAAAACTAACTCTAACTCTAAAAGGTCAGTTGGAGTAAACTCATCCAAACAGATATCAATTGAAGGAGTTGTAGTAGTTATTGTATTTAAGTTAACGGTGGGATGAATCTGATTGATTTTATCTCTGATAGATGAAATTTTATTATTGAAAAAGTTCATAAAGTCCTGACTAGTAAGCTCTAAGGGAATGCTAGGATTGACATAGTCCTGACTCTTTGTCAGCCTGGTTACAGTGCTAAAAAGAAACCTGGGATTATTCTTGTTCTCTTCTATTAATGCAGAATAATAACTCGTTCTAGCTTTACTAAGAAATTTTTTTTTTATAAATTAGAAGATGATTTCTCCAAGCTAAATAGATTCCATCTAATTTAGTGGCGTGCCACTTTCTTTCTAATTGATGAGTCTTCTGTTTAACGCTATGAATTTCTATGTTGAACCAGGGAGTTAGAAATCTCTGATTAGACTTTTTCTTTTTTAAAGGGGCCACCATGTCTAGAGTCTGATGAAGAGAAGCTGTAACACTATCTACCATGCTATCAATTACAGAAGGAGCAAGCTCTCCATAGCTTATCTCAGTTGTGTTGACACATGGCATAGAGGAAACAATCTGCATAAATTTGGTAACAGCATCATCTGAGAGGCATCTACTGTCGTAATATTTTTCTTTAGTCAGAAATAGTAAAATCAAAGGTTAACAGACAATGGTCTGACAGTACAGGGTTATGAGGAGACACTACCAGACTTTCTATTTCTATGCCATATGTCAGAACAAGGTCCAACGTGTGGTGGAGATAATGGGTAGAATTTCCTACCTTCTGAGAAAACCCCATCAAGTCTAATACTGAATTAAATGCCATATTAAGGCAATCACTCTCTACATCTACATGTATATTAAAGTCCCCTACTATCATTATTCTTTCTGATTTCAGCACTAAATCTGCTAAGAATTCGGTAAATTTGGATAAAAACTCTGAGAAGGCTTTGGGAGGACGATAAACTATGGCAAATAAAATTGGCTTTAACCTAAAATTGCTAAAATGCCCAATACTGAGGACCAGGTCCTCAAAGGAATTATAACATGTTTTTTGCTTTACATTAACTAGTAATTTAGGATGGTAAATTGTTGCTACTCCTCCTCCACTACCAGAACTTCTGGGATTTTGACAGTTTAAATAACCAGAGGGAGTTGATTCCTTTAAACCAACATAATCCTCTTGCCCTAACCAAGTCTCTGTAATGGAAATTAAATCAATATGATGATCAATTAACAGATCATGGACTAGCAGAGACTTGGGAATTAGAGACCTAATATTTAACAAACCGCATTTAACTTTTAAATTATGAGGAGGAACAGAGGCCAAGTCATTAAATTTAGAGGCTTCATGTTTAATTTGAGTTTTACCAACTTTTTGTTTAATCATTTTGGGATGTTTATACATTATATTTTTATTTACTTTGGAGGGAGCAGACAACGATTCTCTGATGGGAAAGACAGGGGCTAAGTAAAGGGGTGGTGGGGCGGGGGAGCGCGGTCACCCAATCATCACATCATGTGTGCTCATACAAGCAGCATTGCTCTCTGCTGCTCCTTAGGAGGGTTAGTCTCCTCCCTGGTTGAAGTGAAAAAGGTTGTTTTGATCAAAATTTTCTGTGCTCTTCCCTTTTTCACCATTTCTCTGCACCACTCAGATAACTTTATTTCATTTTGCCACTATTGTACGGCTTGTTTGCAATCGTAACCAAAGATACGCACATGCACATGTCTCAGAGACAACATGGAAGAGTCCAACAGTCTGAGGAGAAGGGGGAGGACACTACGTTTGTGATTTGATTTGCCCCTTATGTAAATACTGGTGTTTCTTTATTTTGTCAGACATCATGTTAAATATGCTAAACATTTTAAAAAAAAATATGGGCATCCTAGTAGATCGGGGCCCTTAGCAGATCAGGGCCTAAGGCAGTCGCCTGCCTTTGCCTAATGATAAGTCCGCCTCTGCTCTCACTCGCACTCCGACTCACTCACATCTACTCATGCTCTCCCTCACACACTCACCCACACTCATTCAACCTTATCACTCGGGGCGGTCGCGGCCCAGATGCGGCAGGCACGAACGCGCACCAATGCCCGGCAGCGGCTGGGGAGACCACCGGTTCAGACAAGCAGCCACACCCCGCCAACTTGCCAATGGGCGGACGTAACCACAGAAGCAGACCACCAACACCAACGCCCACCCGGAGCAACCGATCAACAGACCACCACAAGCGTTCCAAGACACCACCTGATACGCAAAATGCCACACAGATCCAAAACCATCACCACCACCATCACCATCTTCACTTATCACTCCCTCGCTCTCATTTACTCACTTGCTCACTCACTCACTCCCTTGTTCGCACTCATTCATTCTGCAGCGCCCAGGGATGATGATAACATGACAGGCCCCAGGTCACCAGCCAGGGCCCCAGGCCCCAGGCAGAAGGAGGGCAGCAAGGGTGGAGGAAGACCCCCATTCCCCACGTCTGAGTCATGATAGGTGAGTGTTAGTTGTGTGGTGTTATTGTGTGCAGGTATGTGAACTACCAAAGTGCAGTTAAAATTGAGGGGATAGTGTATTAGGGCACCGCTAGGCACCGCTATGGGTAGCAGGGCTCCCATCCCCCCAAGCCCTCTGTGTCTACAGTGGAATTAAAACTGAGGTGCGCATGGCCCCACTGCGCAGCTGACAGAAGGATCCTCTTCACCAACACAGTTCGGCACACCCCCTCCCCAAAACCCTAAGTGTATCCAGTAAGATGTACAGTGGTGTGAAAAAGTGTTTGCCCCCTTCCTGATTTCTCATTGTTTTGTACGTTTGTCACACTTAAATGTTTCAGATCATCAAACAAATTTAAATATTAGCCAAAGATATCACAAGTAACCACAAAATGCAGTTTTTAAATGAAGGTATTTATTATTAAGGGTAAAAAAAAATCCAAACCTACATGGTCCTGTGTGAAAAAGTGATTGCCCCCTAAACCTAATAACTGGTCGGTGTCATGATCAGGCAAGCGTGCCTCCCCCCTCCTTCCTGTTTCTGTTTTCCCGGCTCCGGAGCTCATCAGTGCGTCTGCGTGATTACACACGTGCTGCTTCCTGATTCACCAGCATATTTAAGGGCCAGAGAGTGAAGAGCTCTCCGCTGGATCGTTGGGTTTGTGCCACCTCACAACTATAGTTCTTGCTGTGTGGTAAATTAATTATTTTCCTCAAGCTGTCTTGCCTTCTCCTCTCCTCCTCTCAGGTTTGCTGCCACCTCCAGCGGTGCGTCTCCAGAGCTGTGTTTGCACACTCGCCTGAATCATCTCTCTTAAAAGACAACGGCTTCTCCACCCAGGTTCTTCAGCCCTTCCTCTGCCTTTCTTGCAATCTCCAGGTCCCCTCACCTTTCCTATGCTGGAGTTCACTTCCGGGCTCTCTGCCAGTATCATAAGCCCCTTTACCTCAGTTGTCATTTCCCTGTGTGCCATTCTCATCATTAATCATTCCTCTCCTCTCTTTCCTCCTAGGCTGGATGTGGCTGCATGTGGCATGTGCAACCGTTTTCCTGTATATGGTGTGGTGTCTTGGTTGCAGGTTTCATTAATTGAGGTGTGTATTTATTTCCTAAGTTTGCGTGTTATGTATAGGGTTTGGGGTTTTTCGTTAAAGTGGTGTAACTTTTCATCTGTATCTGAGTGTTCTTCTGAAGTGGTTGCCCTGCACTTAAGCCTCCTTAAAAAACCAAATCATGACAGTCAGGCCACCCTTAGCAGCAACAACTGCAATCAATCATTTGCGCTAACTGGCAGTGAGTCTTTTACAGCACTGTGGAGGAATTTTGGCATACTCACTCATCTTTGCAGAATTATTGTAGTTCAGCTACACTGGAGGATTTCCATGCATGAACCGCTTTTTTTAAGGTCATACCACAGCATCTCAATCGGATTCAGGTCAGGACTTTGACTAGGCCACTCAAAAGTCTTCATTTTGTTTTTCTTAAGCCATTCAGAGGTGGACTTGCTGGTGTGTTTTGGATCATTGTCCTGCTGCAGAATCCAAGTGCGCTTCAGTTTGAGGTCATGAACAGATGGCCAGACATTCTCCCTCAGGATTTTTTGGTAGACAGCAGAATTTATGGTTCCATTTACCACAGCGAGTCTTCCAGGTCCTGAAGCAGCAAAACAGCCCCACAGCATCACACAACCACCACCATATTTTACTGTTGGTGTGATGTTCCTTTAATGAAATGCTGTGTTACTTTTATGCCGGATGTAATGGGACACACACCTTCTAAAAAGTTAAACTTTTGTCTTGTCAGTCCACAGAGTATTTTCCCAAAAATCTTGGGGATCATCAAGATGTTTTCTGGCAAAACTGCAACAAGCCTTTATGTTCTTTTTGCTCAGCAGTGGCTTTCATCTTGGAACTCTGCCATGCAGGCCATTTATGCCCAGTCTCTTTCTTATGGTGGAATCATGAACACTGACCTTAACTGAGACAAGTGAGGCCTGCAGTTTTTTGAATGTTGTTATGGGGTCTTTTGTGACCTCTTGGATGAGTCGTCGCTGCGCTCTTGGGGTAATTTGGGCCAGCCGGCCACTCCTGGGAAAGTTCACCACTGTTCCATGTTTTCGCCATTTGTGGATAATGGCTCTCACTGTGGTTTGCTGGAGTCCCAAAGCTTTAGAAATGGCTTTATAACCTTTTCCAGACTGATAGATCTCAGCTACTTTGTTTCTCATTTGTTCCTGAAATTCTTTGGATCACAGCATGATGTCTAACTTTTGAGGATCTTTTGGTCTACTTCACTTTGTCAGGCAGGTCCTATTTAAGTAATTTCTTGATTGAGAACAGGTGTAGCAGTAATCAGGCCAGGGTGTGGCTAGAGAAATTGAACTCAGAATCAGAATCAGAATGAACTTTATTGCCAAGCATGTTTACACATACGAGGAATTTGACTTGACATTAGGTGCGCACATATTAGGCACTCACTAATGACGTGGCAGCCGACAAGGCGCCGAATACAGTGGGGGTAAAGAGGGAGAGGGGAAGGGGATGACACATTGGGCAGAGAGAAAAAAACATAGTTATCAGAATAGCGCTCGAGTGAGCAAGATTATGATCACATAGAAAAAAAAACCTCAATGCACACTTAGCAGACAAGTTACAATACACACGTTAACAAAAGAGAGAGACCAGTGTGTGTATATCAGTCATATGATATCAGTGTGAGCGCAGTGTGAATGTATCAGTTACTGGTGCACAACAAAAATCGTCTCCTAGGCAACGGCTAGATGTTATGTCCATGTATTCTAAACATAGATAAACATGTCCACAGAGTTCATCTCTCTTCATGCCAGATGGTAAAATTCCATGTTAGTCACATGATAACGCTGTCCTTGGAGAGTTCAGATTGTTGTACAACAGCAGTTATTTGGGTTAAGAGAAGCCAAAACTCCCTTCTGCTTTATCTCTTCTCCTGGAGGAATGAGTTCTCCCAAGGATGCCGAATCAAGGCCTGATGAGCACAGTTCACTTAGAGCATAGAAATTTCCTCTCTCATGCGATTCTGTGCAGCACAATTTAACATTCACAGGCTTTAAAATCATTCCCTGGAGAGCACCCAGCGACTCCAAGATGTTTCCCACCTTTCCGATTCAGTTCGCCATTGCCGCTATCAGTGCTCTCCTCAGCTGGTCGAATTGAATTGTTGAAGGAGCTTTGCCAGGTCCGCATTTTGATTTGCTCTTCCAACTTCTTTAATTTCCGATACACCAGGAAAACTCCAGAGCCAAACAGCAGAAATCCTGTGATCATGAAGCCAAAACAGGTAGATGTCTTCCACATCTTCAATTGAATCACACAGACACGAGTTCCAATTGTTCCATGAGTCTCTCCACTTGGGCTCCCCCTGGCCCGATTTTCTGTTTAAAAGTGGTGTCAATTGCATTAAAGCCCAGCTCACCAATTCCATAATTTCCGTTTGGGTCGAGATGCAGCAGAAGAAGAGCGAGACACAGACAGGACACAGCAAACTGGGATCAGTAAACTCTCAGAACTCAGCTTTCCAAAGATGTGGTAAACAACAGTTAATTTATGTTTTAACAGGGTGGGGGGGTCACTTTTTCACACAAGGCCATGTAGGTTTGGATTTTTTTTTTACCCTTAATAATAAACACCTTTATTTAAAAGCTGCATTTTGTATTTACTTGTGTTATCTTTGTCTAATATTTAAATTAGTTTGATGATCTGAAACATCTGTATGACAAAGAAAAAAAATGAGAAATCAGGAAAGGGGCAAACACTTTTTCACACTGAGCCTGTTCCACACACTCCCAGAAGCCAAATCCCAAAGTGGCTCTGGAGGCCACCCACTGCCCCCAGATCCCATCCCAGGGTGAGGGCCACCAGGCTGAGAAGCCTAGGACCGGTCAGCATCGCATCCCGGCGCTCACCAGCGCCACAGGCATGATGGGGCAGCCACACTCATACTTACTCTCATGCATCTTGTACACACAAACATAATAATAATAATAATAATAATAATAATAATAATAATAAATAATGGGCCAGAGCCATACGGTGCCCCACATGTCATGCGACACCCCAGAGCACCCATCGCAAGCCCATCAACAACCCCTCCCAGACATACATTGACAGCAGCAAGCCACCCTGCAGCCACAGCTGCCCCGGGGCAAACCAACGCACCCGTGGCTGCCAACCCACGCCAGTGGCCCACCGAGCCACCCCCATGCACCCACACCCAGCGCCACAGACACCGGAGGCAAACGGCAAGCGCCCCACCCCAACGCACGACAGCAGGACGGCTGGGAAGAGCAGGACCCGAACCACCACCCCCAGGCCTCCAGACAGCCCTCCCTACCCCCCTGCCACCGAACAAGGTCTTCCTGTCCACATATACACCCTCCACCCCTTCATGTTCACCCACAGTTACTTGCACTCAAACATACACACACACATGCCCACCCTCATGTGTACACACACATACTCACCATCACCTACAATGGGGTAAAAAAGTATTTAGTCAGCCACCAATTGTGCAAATTCTCCCACTTAAAAGATGAGAGAGGTCTCCAATGTTCATCATAGGTATACCTCAACTATGAGAGACAAAATAAGAAAAAAAAAATCCAGAAAATCACATTGAAGGATTGTTAATGAATTAATTGGTAAATTCCTCGGTAAAATAAGTATTTGGTCAATAACAAAAGTTCATCTCAATACTTTGTTATATACCCTTTGTTGGCAATGACAGAGGTCAAACGTTTTCTGTAAGTCTTCACAAGGTTTTCACACACTGTTGCTGGTATTTTGGCCCATTCCTCCATGCAGATCTCCTCTAGAGCAGGGATGTTTTGGGGCTGTTGCTGGGCAACACGGACTTTCAACTCCCTTCAAAGATTTTCTATGGGGTTGAGATCTGGAGACTGGCTAGGCCACTCCAGGACCTTGAAATGCTTCTTACGAAGCCACTCCTTCATTGCCCGGGTGGTGTGTTTGGGATCATTGTCATGCTGAAAGACCCAGCCACGTTTCGTCTTCAATGCCCTTGCTGATGGAAGGAGGTTTTCACTCAAAATCTCACGATACATGGCCCCATTCATTCTTTCCTTTACATGGATCAGTCGTCCTGGTCCCTTTGCAGAAAAACAGCCCCAAAGTATAATGTTTTCATCCCCATGCTTCACAGTAGGTATGGTATTCTTTCTCCTCCAGACATGACAAGTTGAGTTTTTACCATAAAGTTCTATTTTGGTTTCATCTGACCATATGACATTCTCCCAATCCTCTTCTGGATCATCCAAATGCTCTCTAGCAAACTTCAGACGGGCCTGGACATGTACTGGCTTAAGCAGGGGGACACGTCTGGCACTGCAGGATTTGAGTCCCTGGCGGCGTAGTGTGTTTCTGATGTAGCCTTTGTTACTTTGGTCCCAGCTCTCTGCAGGTCATTCACTAGGTCCCCCTGTGTGGTTCTGGGATTTTTGCTCACCGTTCTCGTGATCATTTTGACCTCACGGGGTGAGATCTTGCGTGGAGCCCCAGATGGAGGGAGATTATCAGTGGTCTTGTATGTCTTCCATTTTCTAATAATTGCTCCCACAGTTGATTTCTTCACACCAAGCTGCTTACCTATTGCAGATTCAGTCTTCCCAGCCTGGTGCAGGTCTACAATTTTGTTTCTGGTGTCCTTTGACAGCTCTTTGGTCTTGGCCATAGTGGAGTTTGGAGTCTGACTGTTTGAGGTTGTGGACAGGTGTCTTTTACACTGATAACGAGTTCAAACAGGTGCCATTAATACAGGTAATGAGTGGAGGACAGAGGAGCCTCTTAAAGAAGAAGTTACAGGTCTGTGAGAGCCAGAAATCTTGCTTGTTTGTAGGTGACCAAATACTTATTTTACCGAGGAGTTTACCAATTAATTCATTAAAAATCCTTCAATGTGATTTTCTGGATTTTTTTTTCTCATTTTGTCTCTCATAGTTGAGGTATACCTATGATGAAAATTGGAGGCCTCTCTCATCTTTTAAGTGGGAGAACTTGCACAATTGATGGCTGACTAAATACTTTTTTGCCCCACTGTATGTCTACCTGCACCCACACACAACCATGCATGTTTACACACAACGCACATACCCACACATTCACAAGCACATGTACGCACCCATATCCATACCCACACATACACGTAAGCCCACACACACATACTCACACACACCTGCATGCGTACACACATTCACACTACACGCACATACACATGCACACACACATGCAAGCACACACACATACACACGCACACACATGTACACACGCATACCCACACCTGTAGGCCCCGGAGAACGGGGGATGCAGGCACCAGCCCCGTGCGGGGATGCGCCCAGGCCAGCCTGCACCACTGGCGCACATCGAAACCCGACCCAGAGGGGAAGCAGCTCCCCCAGCACCAGAGGCCCAAGGCCAGACCCAGCCCCACCCGGGAGGAAAGGCCAGCCAGCCAGGGGTTGTGGCCCATTCCCCCAGCTCATCCTGCAACCCACCCATCCCAACCAGCACCCCCGGCCAGAGGCACAGCCACCCCGAGACAGGTGCCCCAGGCACTGGCTCTAGTGAGTCACAGAAACCCCTCGTGATCAGGGAGCAACCAGCCGCCAGGGGTGCCAAGGAGAGCGAGCCACCACCCACCACCCCTCAGGTTATAGAGTTAATAAGCGGGGACCAGAGAGAATAGAATTCAGCCAGTTGGTTTTTAGAGAAGGCAGACATTCTCTCCAGACTAATATAATCTAATAGGAGGTTCTTATAGTGAGTTGTACATAAATTATTTCTTGATTTTCAATTCATGAGGATAGTTTTCTTTGAGATGCATAAAGCAGTGAGAACCATGTGTAACACTTTTACCTCTATATTTATTTCACTTAAATCATCTAGTATGCAACGTGTGGGAGAGGATGGGATACGATACCCAAGCCATGCTGATTGGTCTTCACATGTCTTCTGCCAGAACTTTTGGACTGGTACACAGGACCACATAGCATGCATATACAGTAACTATCTGGGATGTTGCTGGTACAGTAGGAGCAGATATTTGTGTGACTCAGGCCCATTTTGAACATCATTTGTCCTGTGTAATGAATTCTATGTAGAACTTTGTACTGTATGAGTTGTAAATTAGAGTTTTTAGTCATCTTAAAAGTGTTTAAGCATACTTGTGTCAGGAAGCTTTCATCCTTATTAATTGATAAGTCTGTCTCCCATTTTAATTTTGGAAGAGATACGGACTCATCCAGTTTTGATAATAGTCTGTGTATTTTTGATATCAGTTTAGAGGAGTGAAGATTTAGAAACTCTGTCACCTTAACTGGTACCTCTAAATCTGTCTGATTGAGACTGAATCTTGTTTTTATTATGGATTTAAGCTGTTGGTATTCAAGAAACTTTTTATCACTGATGTCGTACTGTTGGCCCTGCGATGGACTGGCGATCTGTCCAGGGTGTACCCTGCCTCTCGCCCAAAGATGCTGGGAAGGCTCCAGCACCCCTGTGACCCAAAAAGGATTAAGCAGAAGAAGATGGATGGATGGATGGATGGATGGATGGATGGATGGATGTTGTACTGTGACACTAGTTCCTGAAATTGGATAAAATTTCCACCTTGAATAAGATACTTTCATTTTTTTATTCTTTTCTCATACCACAGTGGAAAGTTGTAACATCCTCGTTTGTTGTAGGATATCAGGATTATTTCAAATGGGCGTGAGTTTACAAGGGACAAGTGAAGACCCCGTTATTTTTAAAAATTTCCACCAGGCTGTCAAAGGGGAGCTAACGTTAATGCTATTAAAACAGTCATGGCGTTTGATACAGGGACTTATAAAAGGTAAGTCAGAGATATTAAGCGACCCACAGAGAGCCTGTTCAGCATCTAACCATGGGTTTACGAGTGGAGTTGATTTTGTCCAATTAGAAACAAACTGCAGTCTATTGGCTAAGAAATAATTTTAAAAATTGGTAAATTTAAACCTCTGCATTCTTTTGCTTTTTGAAGAGTTTTTAAACTGATCCATGATGATTTAGGATGCGTGTCCACCAAACACATTTTTTGTTGCCCGACCGCCCTGAGAGTTGGGGGGGGTTTTTTCAGTGTTTGTGCGCTGCGTTCTGGAAGAAAAGTCTGTGCCCTGTGTTCCAGCAACAGCTTGTCACTCTCAGCTCAGCATTTCCACTTTTCCTATGGTCAGATTTTCTACTTATTACCTCCGCCAAGGAGGTTATGTGATCATCGGCGTTGGTTTGTCTGTCGTTTGTTTGTTTGTTAGCAAGATAACTCAAAAACTTATGGACGGATTTTCATGAAATTTTCACAGATTGTCAGAAATGGGGTATCCTACAGATGATTACATTTTGGTGGTGATCCGGATCACCGTCCAGAAGAAAACCGCCATTACGGAAAATGCCATTTTCGTGAATAACTACTGAACCACTAATCCTATCATTGTCAATCCAATTGCTAGTCATATGTTTTCATGGTCAAGGAATCTGAAAACGTACACACAAACACTGTATGGGGGAAACTGTGGCGCTTGGCGGAGGTCTGCGCTCTCCGAGTGCTTTTCTAGTTTTTAATAGCAGTCTCTACAAAACAATGGACAGGAAATGTGTTTTAGCAGCTCTGGATGTAAAATATGATAACACAGAAAACAGGAGTCTGAGTAGAGACTGTATCGGTGTCCCATGTCCCGCCCTTCCTTATTCTGATTGGCTGCTTAGAAAGGTCTGACTGATGAGCTCAGCTGCAGTCTAAAAAGTTGGAACTTTTTTCAACGCTGAGTGCCGCAACAAAAAATAGCCACCACTCAAAGCATTTCAGTGCCGAGGGCGCTCAGTGCTGTAAATGCTGGACTACATAGAGAGTGAATGCAAAACAGTCGCCCAGAGCGGAAAAAACACATTTGGTGGACATGCAGCCTTATCCTTCTATAAAAATTTAAAATAATAAATAAATAAAGATTTACTTATATTTGAGTCTAGAGACTTAAACCAGGCCATAGATGGTTGAGTAGGAACCATTGAGAATAAATAGTTGATTTTAGGAAGGACCATCATTTTAACGGTTGCATCTCTTCCCATTAGTGATATCGGTAGTGTCCTCCAGCGCATAAGGTCGTCTTGTATTGTTTGTAGAAGGGGAATGTGATTTAGTCGCAGTAACTCTGAGAGCCTGGGGGAAATGTCTATTCCTAAATATTTAATATTACCTGATAGGTTCCTTTCAAGGTTGTCATAGCCAGGAGCGGCACTGGGGTTAAGCTCCCAGTGCTCATAAAATGCTCCTTATGGCGTGCATCTCGAAAAGCCTCTGACAACTAAGTCCAACTCCTAGCCTGCCCGTGTGGTTTAGTCTCTAAGCCCGGTGGAACTGCTTTTACTAATAGGAGAAGGGGCGAGGGCGGATCTCTGGCGCCTTAAAACCAGATGCTTCGGGTAGATGGTGGCTCGTCAACCTGGGAAGGTAGCCCATCTAGGGGAAGGTAAACCCTGATTTCAAACCTCCGCTGCCTTGCGGCATACCCGGTCACGGGAAAGGCTTCGGGAGTCAACCCTGAGGAAAAATCCGGAGTCGGAGCCCCTAAGGCAGTTCTATGTTGTGCTCAACATCGTTCTGGCAGCTCCTGCAACGGCGCTGGTGCCAAACTGTAGCAGCCCTGCTGTTCCTTTGAATTCATCAGTGACGTGGAGAGGGGGGACATGCTGCATGGGCAACATCTTGTCCTCCATATCTTCCTGCCCAGGCTTGAATCCTACCAACGCCCAACGCTGGAAGGTAGAACACCGGATCACTGGAGAGGACACTCCAGCTTCGCCTTTGGCGTAGACAAAACACAGGGAATGACAGTTACCGGTTATAAGCCACTGCTCAATTGGCGTAGAGCGTGGCGCCAGGGGTTGTTCCCGATGGTGGGAGGGATCATCAGATCTCACTGGACAGCTACCGCCCGCCTCAAGCTGGGCAGCCCCCAGCCAATAAGGTGTTGTCCCGCCACAGCTTGCTTTCCTCATTGGGTGCATGGGGATAAGGAGAAATCCAAACAGCAGGCTGAGAACCTTCACACCAGGCAAGACAATAAAACAAAAGAGACCAACTCTAAAACTGGGAACTTGGAACGTCCGCACTATGATGACAGGACTCGCTGCTAACCTAAAGGACATCAATGACACCAGGAAGACTGCCATCATCAATAATGAGCTGAAGAGACTGAGAGTGGATATCGCCACTCTCCAGGAAACACGGTTAGCTGACGCAGGCACACTGAGAGAGAAGGACTACACGTTCTACTGGCAGGGAAAGGGCAGTGACGAAAACAGGGAACACGGAGTGGGCTTCGCAGTGAAGAACACTTTGCTGAAGATGGTGGAACCGGGCAGCACTGACTCTGCACGACTCCTCACCCTCCGCCTGAACACCACTGAAGGCCCAGTCACCCTCGTCAGTGTGTATGCCCCAACACAGACAGCCACACCAGAGGCAAAAGACGAGTTTTACGAGAATCTCGCAACAACTGTCAGGATCATCCCCAACTCTGAACAACTCATTCTCCTTGGAGACTTCAATGCCAGAGTGGGTGCTGACCACGACTCCTGGCCCTCCTGTCTTGGACCTTTTGGCGTGGGCAGAATGAACGACAACGGACAGCGGCTGCTCGAGTTCTGCACATATCACGATCTGTGCATCACAAACTCGTTCTTCAAGACCAAGCCCCAACACAAGGTTTCCTGGCAACATCCACGCTCAAAGCACTGGCACCAGCTAGACTTGATCCTGACCAGGTGCACCTCACTGAAGAACGTGCTAATCACCCGTTCGTTCCAGAGTGCAGATTGCGACACAGACCATTCATTGGTGTGTTGCAAGGTCAAGCTGCAGCTGAAGAAATTCCATCGTGCTAGACAACCTGGAAAGGCACGGATTGACACCAGCAAGATGGCCCAACCAGAACTTGTTGAGCAGTTTGCCTCCACCTTTGAGAAGGAACTTGGTGTACCACAAGGAGGAAAATCTGCAAAGCAGAAGTGGGAAGAGCTGCGAAACACCATCTACCGCACAGCCTTGGCTACCTTTGGGAGGAAGACCTCGAAGTCACAGGACTGGTTTGATGCCAAGTTGACCGAGATGACCCCCGTCATTGAAGCCAAGCGCTCAGCACTTGCTGAGTACAAGAAGTACCCAAACGAGAAGAATCTCCAGATTCTCAGGGCTGCGAGAAGCAAAGTTCAGCAGACTGCTCGGCGCTGTGCCAACGAGTACTGGACTCAGCTCAGCCAAGACATTCAAACCGCTGCCATAACAGGGAACATCCGTGGTATGTACGATGGCATCAAGAAAGCACTTGGTCCGGCTCAGAGCAAGACGGCCCCCCTCAAATCTTCCACTGGGGAGATGATCACAGAGAAGAACAAGCAGATGGAGAGATGGGTGGAACACTACTCCGACCTCTACTCTAGACAGAACACCGTGACACCGTCAGCCCTTGATGCCATCGACTGCCTGCCATGCATGGACGAACTTGACGCCGAGCCAACTATCGACGAACTCAGTAAGGCCATTGATAGCTTGGCCGCTGGCAAGGCACCCGGCAACGACGGCATACCCCCTGACCTGATCAAGCACTGCAAGACCGCCCTACTGCTGCCATTGCATGACATCCTCTGCCAGTGCAGGAAGGAAGGTGCCGTACCACAGGACATGAGGGACGCCAAGATCATCACCCTCTACAAAAACAAAGGGGAGAGAAGCGACTGCAACAACTACAGGGGCATTTCCCTCCTCAGCGTTGTTGGCAAAGTCTACGCACGAGTTGTTCTCGTTTGTCTACAGAAGCTTGCTGAACGTGTCTACCCCGAGTCTCAGTGTGGCTTCCGCACTGAGCGATCGACGGTAGACATGATATTCTCCATCTGCCAACTCCAGGAGAAATGCAGAGAACAGAACATGCCTCTGTACGTCGCCTTCATCGACCTCACCAAAGCGTTCGATCTGGTCAGCAGAGAGAGCCTTTTCAAGATCCTGCCAAAGATAGGATGCCCACCAAAGTTGCAAAGCCTCATCGAATCGTTTCACACCAACATGCAGGGGATAGTGCAGCACGATGGCAACGTCTCAGAGCCATTCAACATACGCAGCGGAGTGAAACAGGGCTGTGTACTTGCGCCAACCCTCTTTGGGATTTTCTTTGCTATGCTCCTGAGGCATGCCTTCAGCACAGCAACAGAGGGAATCTACCTGCACACAAGATCTGACGGCAGGCTTTTCAACCTCGCCCGCCTGAAAGCCAGAACCAAAGTACGCGAGGCTCTAATCAGAGACATGCTGTTCGCAGATGATGCTGCAGTCGCAACCCACACACAGCAGGAGCTTCAGACCCTGATGGACTGCTTCTCCAAGGCATGCAAGGACTTCGGGCTTACCATCAGCCTGAAGAAGACTAACGTCTTGGCGCAAGGCACGGAAGCACCACCAACCATCACCATTGATGACTACAAGCTGGAGGTCGTGAATCAGTTCACGTACCTGGGGTCCACGATCAGCAACAACCTCTCCCTTGATACAGAGATCAACAAGAGGATTGGAAAATCAGCCTTCACACTCGCTCGCCTCACCACACGAGTGTGGGAGAATCCCAAACTCTCTGTCAAGACGAAGATGGCAGTGTACAATGCCTGCGTCATCAGCACACTGCTCTATGGGAGTGAGACGTGGACAACATACGCCCGGCAGGAAAAGAGACTGAACTCCTTCCACTTGCGCTGCATTCGCCACATCCTGGACATATCCTGGCAGGACAAAGTGCCCAACACAGAAGTTCTGTCCCGCGCCGGCCTTCCCTCCATGTTCACTCTACTCAGGCAGCGCAGGCTCCGCTGGCTAGGCCACGTTCACCGTATGGAGGATGGCAGAATCCCCAAAGACGTCCTCTATGGAGAACTGGCAACTGGCAGGAGAGACGTTGGCCGCCCACAGCTGCGCTTTAGAGACGTCTGCAAGAGAGACATGAAGGCCCTGGATATCAACACAGAGCGCTGGGAGGACCTTGCAACAGACCGCTCCAAATGGAGAGGCACCCTGACCAGACAGCTCAAGGCGGGTGAAGAGAGACTGACTGCTGCAGCAGATGAAAAAAGGACCCGCAGGAAGAACCGCCACAGACCCAGCAGCACGGAGACCACCCACAAGTGTGACCTGTGTGGCAGGGACTGTCATTCGCGCATCGGCCTGTTCAGCCACAGGCGGTGCTGTTCCAGCAGAGTAGATGTTTAGGATTCTCTTCCATGGTCATCATAGACCGACGGAGGCCGACAATTGTATTGGAATAGTGGATATATTTGAAAAATTACAATTTGTAGTTGATAGACTGTTGATTTATCCCAGTTAATACAGTAGTCTGATAGTGACGAAAACTTATCAATGAGCACCACTGTCTGAAGAAGAGATCTTTGTGAGTTTTCAAGGAAAATCAATACATCATCAGCATAAAGACTTATCTTGTGTTCTTTTTTTCCAGTTTGAATACCTCTGATATTATGGAAGTCAGGTTATTTCGCACCTCAGACAGAGACAATGAATACACATGGGAGAACAATGCCCAAGAGGGTGAGAGGGGATTGAATGAAGTGTAGTGTAAATATCATGCTGTGTATGAGGAAGTGCCTTGAAGCTTGTGAAGGTGACTTGGGATATAGAGAGGAGTGCTTGCTGTAACCAGTCAGTCTGTTCTGTGCTTGTGAGATGTGAGTGTGTAATAAATCGTCTGGCATGAAGCTGCCTCTTCATTTACACACTCCACACTGGTGACCCAAGACGTATTATGGAACACGAGGCAAGAACCCCGGAGCCGGCCCGGTCGGGAAGCCCCAGAGATGCAGCAGCCATTCCACAGACAGCCAGGACTGGAACCCCCAGCAACGCGTGTGCAGTTTCAGTCAAGCTACCGGATTTCTGGCAGCACAACCCACGCTCTTGGTTCCACCACACCGAGGCCCAGTTCGCCCTCCGGGGAGTAACGGCAGACGACACCAAGTTCTACCATGTGGTCACAGCGCTGGACTCCCACACAGCCCAGCAGGTAGCGAGCCTGCTCGATCAACCACCACCCAGCAACAAATATGAGGCACTCAAGGCTGCGCTCACCCGGCGCTACACGCTCTCGGAATGTGAGAGAGCGGAGAGGCTCCTGGCGCGGACCGAGTTAGGAGATGGGTTGGCTCTAGACCTGATGGAGAAGATGCTGGCGTTAATGGGCACGGACGACGGGCACTTTCTGTTTGCCCACCTCTTCCTCTGGAACCTTCCAACAGTGGCAAGAGCAGTTCTGGCCAATTCGCCGTTGCTGGCCACGAGTGACTACCGTGTGCTAGCCCAGGAGGCAGACCGGATCATCCTCACCACCAGGGCGATCACAGTCAAAGTGGCAGTGGTGGAGCCCAGCGAGACGACCAGAGGAGGCAAGGAGCCACCAACGGTAGCAGCAGCGGAGGCCAAGGAGCACCAGAGAGACACGCTCTGTTTCTACCATCGCCACTTCGGAGAGAACGCACGCAGATGTGCGTCACCGTGCCAATTCAAGCACTCGGGAAAACGCCGAGGCCGGCGGTCGGTAGCAACTGCGACCCTCGGTGAAGAGAACAAGCTGCTCTACTTGACGGAAGCGCGCTTGGGGAGGCGTTTCCTCGTGGACACCGGAGCCCAGAAGAGCTTCATCCTGCCGACCTATACCAACCAGCTGGCAGGACCTAGCGGCCCTGTGATGTTGGCAGCAAACGGCTCGGAAATTAAGACCTTTGGTGAGAGGACACTGATCTTATCTCTACATGGCCGTACATACGAGTGGACTTTTGTCGTAGCAGCACTGAATTACCATATCCTGGGGGCTGATTTTCTGTGCACCCATGGTTTACTGGTTGATGTTGCTAACCTGGTTAATGCACTGTCCTTTGACTCTCTCCCCTGTATAGCTCAAGTGACCCAGCCAACAGCACAAGCCAACGTCACAGCTCCAGGCGGTAAGTTCCATGCACTGCTCACTCAGTTCCCAGCACTCACGGTCCCGACGTTTTCGGTAAACATGGGGTGGAGCACTTTATCACCACCACCGGGCCGCCCGTTTTTGCAAGACCTCGGCGCTTGGACGCAGCTAAACTGGCCATAGCACGCGAGGAGTTCGCCAACCTGGAAAGGTTGGGCATCATCAGGCGTTCGAACCGCCCATGGGCTTCCCCGCTAGACATGGTCCCTAAGGCTGAAGGATCGTGGCGACCGTGCGGTGATTTCCACAAGTTGAACAACGCCACAACACACGACCGCTACCCGATTCCCCACATACAGGATTTTTCTGTCCACCTCACCGGAGCACGCATTTTTTCCAAAATAGACCTGGTCCGCAGTTACCATCAAGTCCCAGTGCGCGCTGAGGACGTACCCAAAACAGCGGTAATAACTCCATTCAGTTTATTCGAGTTCGTGCGCATGCCATTCGGGTTAAAAGGCGTGGCACAGACGTTCCAGCGCATGATGGATGTAGAGCTGCGTGATCTCCCGTTCGTGTTCGTCTACCTGGATGACATCCTGGTAGCCAGTGTGTCCGAAGACGAACACAAAACCCACCTCAGGACGGTTTTCCGGAGGTTGGAGGAGCACGGGTTAATAATCAACCCGGCGAAATGCCAGTTCGGTGTGACGGAGATTGATTTTTGGGGCACCGCGTCTCTCCGGAAGGAACGATCCCGCTGCCTGACAAAGTGCTCGCCGTGGCGGATTTTCCCCGGCCTCAGACGGTCAGGGCGCTGCAGGAATTTTGGGGGATGGTGAACTTTTATAACCGTTTCCTTCCCCGTGTGGCGCAGCTCATGCAACCATTGTACGCCGAGCTCAAGAGACAGAAACCCACGGATAGGGTCGAATGGACCCCGGAGCGAGAGCGGGCGTTCTCGGAGGTTAAAGCAGCCCTGGCAAATGCCGCACTGCTGGCGCATCCGGACCCGGCGGCCCGGATAGCGCTCACCACCGATGCTTCAGACGTGGCCATAGGGGCTGTCGTAGACCAGCGCGTTGCCAGGGCTTGGCAGCCGCTCGCTTTTTTCAGCAGAACTTTGCGCGACAGCGAATGTAAATACAGCGCGTTCTACAGGGAGTTTCTGGCTCTCCACCTGGCCATACGCCACTTCCAGTTCTGGCTGGAAGGGCGCAGCTTCACTGCGTTTGTGGATCACAAGCCACTAACGTTCGTGATGGCCAAGGTTTGAGAACTGTGGTCGGGCCGGCAGCAGAGACAGCTGGCCGCGATCTCAGAGTTTACTACTGATATTCAACATGTGTAGGGTAAACTGAATGTGGTGGCGGACTGCCTCTCGCGCGCCGTGGTGGCCCCGGTCTATGTGGGGATAGATTACGCAGCCATGGCCGCGGAGCAGATTAGCGATGCAGACGTGCGCGCGCTCCAGTCTGGACCAACAGGGTTAAGGCTGGAGAGCAGGGTGCTGCAAGACGGCATGCCCCCCCTAATCTGCGATGTCTCCACGGGACGCCCGCCTCCGGTGGTCCCAGTCGCGTGGCGCCGCCACATGTTTGAGTCGTTCACATTCTGGCACACCCAGGAGTGCGCGCATCGGTCAAAATGGTGGGAGAGAAGTTTGTGTGGCCGAGCCTACGCAAACAATTAAAAGAGTGGGCTGCAGCCTGCGTGGCGTGCCAACGAGCCAAGGTACACAGACACACGAAGGCTCCCTTGGAGCCGTTTTGGGTACCGGCTAAGAGGTTCGACCATGTTCACGTGGACCTCGTGGGCCCCCTCCCGCCATCACAGGGGTGCACGCACCTCCTGACAGTGATGGACCGCACCACGCGCTGGCCAGAAGCAGTCCCGCTGGCGGCAACCACGTCTGCAGACGTAGCATGCGCTTTTTTAACAGCATGGGTGGCGCGTTTTGGAGTCCCGTCGGACATTACGTCCGACAGGGGCCCTCAATTTGTTTTCGAACTCTGGTCCGCGATGGCCGCAGCCTGGGTGTTACAATTCATTGCACAACCGTATACAACCCACAGGCCAATGGGTTATGCGAGCGTTTTCATAGATCACTGAAAGCAGCACTCAGGGCTTCATTGACGGATGCAAATTGGGTGGACAGGCTGCCGTGGGTTTTATTGGGGTTGCGCTCCGCGCCAGAAGAGGATCTGGAAGCTTCCCCGGCAGAGCTGGTTTTTGCGCAGCTCCTACGGCTTCCCAGGGAATTTCTGCCAGATAATCCTGCGCCGGACAGCTGCCCGTCTCAGCTTTTGCAGCGTAGCGCAAACACAGGCACGCTACCGGGCCCGGCCCACCACTGTTTTCCGCGTGTTTTCGTGCCTAAAACATTGAAGAACGCGGAGTTCGTGTTCATCAGACACGACGCCCACCGCCCTCCATTGCGCCCACCCTATGATGGACCGTTCAGAGTTGGAAACAGGGGATAAGCATTTTGTGCTAGACTTGGGGGGTAGATGGGAGAAAATTGGCATAGACAGACTCAAACCCGCCTTTGTAGTGGCGGATGAGCAAGTGCTGTTGGCGAGGGCCCCTCGGCGTGGAAGACCCCCATGGAGAGCTCCCCAGGGAAACGATTCACCAGAGCAGCCACACGGACAGAGCGAACCCCCCCCCCACCACCACCACCACCACCACGGCTCACCCGCAGTCGGACACACTCCCAGCAGACCCCACCGGCACAGCAGCGCCACGGAGGCAGTAAACCCCAGTTACAGCAGATATGGGAGGAGACGGAAGCCGAAACATCATGTGGACTGATATTCTGTTGTTCTATCTAAGATGCTGGGGGGGGGGGGGGGGGTATGGAAGTCAGGTTATTTTGCACCTCAGACAGAGACAATGAATACACATGGGAGAACAATGCCCAAGAGGGTGAGAGGGGGTTGAATGAAGTGTAGTGTAAATATCATGCTGTGTATGAGGAAGTGCCTTGAAGCTTGTGAAGGTGACTTGGGATATAGAGAGGAGAGCTTGCTGTAACCAGTCAGTCTGTTCTGTGCTTGTGAGATGTGAGTATGTAATAAATCGTCTGACATGAAGCTGCCTCTTCATTTACACACTCCACAATATCAACTTTTTGTCGCATGGCTGCTGCTAATGGTTCAATAAAGATGATAAAAAGTGAGGGAGAGAGTGGACAACCCTGCCTAGTACCTCTCTGGAGATTAAAGCTTCGAGACGTTTGATCATTTGTTTGGACAGATGCAGCTGGACACCTATATAGTATTTTAATCCAGTTTATGAAAGATGAACCAAACCCGAACTTGTTTAACACCATAAAAAGAAATTTCCAATTAACACCGTCAAAGGCTTTCTCTGTATCCAGGGACAAGACTGTAGTTTCTACGTTATTGATCTTGCAGTAGTCTATTAAATTAAATAGCCTGCCTGTATTATCAGCCGAGTGCCTACCCTTGATGAAACCTGTTTGATCTGGGTGTATAACAAACAGAATTATCTTTTCCAGTCTTTTGGCGAGAGTTTTGCAAATTATTTTAAGATCAACATTCATAAGTGAGATGGGACGGTAGCTGCATGGAAGTGTAGGTTCTTTTTCAGGTTTAAGGAGCAGAAGAATGCTAGCCAAGTTCATATTTGGAGAGATTACATTGTGGAGTGTGTCAAATAAGAGGCAGATCCATGGGACAGACGGTTTATTACACACTTCACATCTCACAAGCACAGAACAGAATGACTGAATCCAACAAGCTCTCCTCTCTCCTCTCAAATCCTCTTCACACGTTTCATGGGGTTTTTCCCTCACACAGCATGACATCTACATCGCACAGCATTCAACCCCCTATGCCTCTGACTCCTTCCTGCTATATCTCCAGGAACTCTCTGGGCATTGTTCTCCCATGTTTACTCCTTGTCTCTGTCTAAGTTGCTGCATAACCCCCTCCTACACCGCCCCCCCAGTGTCTAAGATAGAACATTAGTCCATACGCTCTCTTGGCTTCAGTCTCCTCCCATATCTGCTGTAACTGGGGTTTACCACCTCCGTGGCGCTGCTGTGCCGGTGGGGGTTGCTGGGAGTGTGTCTGACTGCGGGTGGGCCGTGGCGGGGGGGGGGGGGAGAACTTCGCCCTGTCCGTGTGGCTGCTCCGTTGCATCGCTTCCCTGGGGAGCTCTCCGTGGGGGTCTTCCACGCCGAGGGGCCCTAGCCAACAGTACTTGCTCGTCCGCCACAACGAAAGCGGGTTTGAGTCTGTCTCTGACAATTTTCCCCCGTCTACCCCCCAAGTCTAGCACAAAATGCTTATCTCCTGTTTCCAACACTCTGAACGGTCCATCATAGGGTGGGCGCAATGGAGGGCGGTGGGCGTCGTGTCTGACGAACACAAACTCCGCGTTCTTCAATGTTTTAGGCACAAAAACACGCGGAAAACAGTGGTGGGCCGGGCCCGGCAGCGTTCCTGTGTTTGCACTACGCTGCAAAAGCTGAGACGGGCAGCTGTCCAGCGAGGGATTATCTGGCAGAAATTCCCCGGGCAGCCGTAGGGGCTGCGCAAAAACCAGCTCTGCCGGGGAAGCCTCCAGATCCTCTTTTGGCGCGGAGCGCAACCCCAATACAGCCCACGGCAGCCTGTCTACCCAATTTGCATCCGTCAGTGAAGCCCTGAGTGCTGCTTTCATTGATCTATGGAAAACGCTCGCATAACCCATTGGCCTGTGGGTTGTACGCGGTTGTGCAATGAATTGCAACACCCAGGCTGTGGGCCATCGTGGACCAGAGTTCGGAAACAAATTGAGGGCCTCTGTCAGACGTAATGTCCGACGGGACTCCAAAACGCGCCACTCATGCTGTTAAAAAAGCGCGTGCTACGTCTGCGGACGTGGTTGCCGCCAGCAGAACCACTTCTGGCCAGCGCGTGGTGCGGTCCACCACTGTCAGGAGGTGCGTGCACCCCTGTGATGGCGGGAGGGGGCCCACGAAGTCCACGTGAACGTGGTCGAACCTCTTAGCCGGTACCCGAAACGGCCCCAAGGGAGCCTTCGTGTGCCTGTGTACCTTGGCTCGTTGGCACGCCACGCAGGCTGCAGCCCACTCTTTCACCTGTTTGCATAGGCTCGGCCACACAAATTTCTCTCCCACCATTTTGACCGACGCACACACTCCTGGGTGCGCCAGAGTGTGAACCCACTCAAACACGTGGCGACGCCATGCAACCGGGACCACCGGACGCGGGCGACCCGTGGAGATATCGCAGATTAGTGGGGGGGGGGGGCTGCCGTCTTGCAGCACCCTGCTCTCCAGCCTTAACCCTGTTGGTCCAGACTGGAGCGTGCACACGTCTGCATCGCTAATCTGCTCCGCGGCCATGGCTGCATAATCTATCCCCACATAGACCGGGGCCACCACAGCGCGCGAGAGGCAGTCCGCCA
The DNA here is from genome assembly GCA_020510985.1 of Pholidichthys leucotaenia. Taxonomy (NCBI): domain Eukaryota; kingdom Metazoa; phylum Chordata; class Actinopteri; order Cichliformes; family Pholidichthyidae; genus Pholidichthys; species Pholidichthys leucotaenia. The sequence continues at coordinate 405,773,114 of CM035844.1, read as the reverse complement.
CCACATTCAGTTTACCCGACACATGCTGAATATCAGTAGTAAACTCTGAGATCGCGGCCAGCTGTCTCTGCTGCCAGCCCGACCACGGTTCTGAAACCTTGGCCATCACGAACGTTAGTGGCTTGTGATCCACGAACACGGTGAAGCTGCGCCCTTCCACCCAGAACTGGAAGTGGCGTATGGCCAAGTGGAGAGCCAGCAACTCTGTGTCGAACGCGCTGTATTTACATTCGCTGTCACGCAAAGTTCTGCTGAAAAAAGCGAGCAGCTGCCAAGCCCCGGCGACGCGCTGGTCTACGACAGCCCCTATGGCCACGTCTGAAGCGTCGGTGGTGAGCGCTATCCGGGCCGCCAGGTCCGGATGCGCCAGCAGTGTGGCGTTTGCCAGGGCTGCTTTAACCTCCGAGAACGCCCGCTCTCGCTCCGGGGTCCATTCGACCCTATCCGTGGGTTTCTGTTTCCTGAGCGTGGTGTACAATGGTTGCATGAGCTGCGCCACACGGGGAAGGAAACGGTTATAAAAGTTCACCATCCCCAAAAATTCCTGCAGCGCCCTGACCATCTGAGGCCGGGGAAAATCTGCCACGGCGTGCACTTTGTCAGGCAGCGGGATCGCTCCTTCCGGAGAGACACGGTGCCCCAAAAAATCAATCTCCGTCACACCGAACTGGCATTTCGCCGGGTTGATTATTAACCCGTGCTCCTCCAACCTCCGGAAAACCGTCCTGAGGTGGGTTTCGTGTTCGTCTTTGGACGCACTGGCTACCAGGATATTGTCCAGGTAGACGAACACGAACGGGAGATCGCGCAGCACTGCATCCATCATGCGCTGGAACGTCTGTGCCGCGCCTTTTAACCCGAATGGCATGCGCAGGAACTCAAATAAACCGAACGGAGTTATTACCGCTGTTTTGGGTACGTCCTCCGTGCACACTGGGACTTGATAGTAACCACGGACCAGGTCTATTTTGGAAAAAATGCGTGCTCCGGCGAGGTGGACGGAAAAATCCTGTATGTGGGGAATCGGGTAGTGGTTGTGTGCCGTGGCGTTGTTCAACCTGCGGAAATCCCCGCACGGTCACCACAATCCCTCAGCCTTAGGGACAATGTGTAGTGGGGATGCCCATGGGCTGTTCGAACGCCTGATGATGCCCAACCTTTCCAGGTTGGCGAACTCCTCGCGTGCAATGGCCAGTTTAGCTGCGTCCAAGCGCCGAGGTCTTGCAAAAACGGGCGGCCCAGTGGTGGTGGTAAAGTGCTCCACCCCGTGTTTAGCGATGGCCGTGGAAAACGTCGGGACCGTGAGTGCTGGGAACTGAGTGAGCAGTGTGTGGAACTTACCGCCTGGAGCTGTGATGTTGGCTTGTGCTGTTGGCTGGGTCACTCAAGCTATACAGGGGACAGAGTCAAAGGACAGTGCATTAACCAGACGCCTGTTAGCAACATCAACCAGTAAACCATGTGCACACAGAAAATCAGCCTCCAGTATATGGTAATTCAGTGCTGCTACGACAAAAGTCCACTCATATGTACGGCCATGTAGAGGTAAGATCAGTGTCCTCTCATCAAAGGTCTTAATTTCCGAGCCAGCAGGTCGGCGTAGGTCGGTAGGATGAAGCTCTTCTGGGCTCCGGTGTCCACGAGGAAACGCCTCCCCGAGAGCACGTCCGTCAATTAGAGCAGCTTGTTCTCTTCACCGAGGGTCACAGCTGCTACCGACCGCCGGCCTCTGCGTTTTCCCGTGTGCTTGAATTGGCACGGTGGCGCACATCTCCGTGCGTTCTCTCCGAAGCGGTGGTGGTAGAAACAGAGCGTGTCTCTCTGGTGCTCCTTGGCCCCTGCTGCTGCTACCATCGGTGGCTCCTTGCCTCCTCTGGTCGTCTCGCTGGGCTCCGCCGCTGCAGCGTTGACTGTGATCACCCGGTTGGTGAGGATGATCCGGTCTGCCTCCTGGGCTAGCGCACGGTAGTCACGCGCGGCCAGCAATGGCGAATTGGCCAGAACAGCTCTCGCCACTGTTGGAAGGTTCCGGAGGAAGAGGTGGGCAAACAGAAAGTGCCCGTCGTCCGTGCCCATTAATGCCAGCATCTTCTCCATCAGGTCTACGGCTGAACCATCTCCTAACTCAGTCCGTCTCAGGAGCCTCTCCGCTCTCTCACATTCCGAGAGCGTGTAGCGCCGGGTGAGCGCAGCCTTGAGCGCCTCATATTTGTTGCTGGCTGGTGGTTGATCGAGTAGGCTCGCTACCTGCTGAGCTGTGTGGGCGTTCAGCTCTGCGACCACATGGTAGAATCTGGTATCGTCTGCCGTTACTCCCTGGAAGGCGAACTGGGCCTCGTGTGGTGGAACCAAGAGCGCGGGTTGTGCTGCCAGAAATCCGGTAGCTTGACTGAAACCGCACACGCGTGGCTGGGGGTTCCAGTCCGGGCTGTCTGTGGGATGGCTGCCGCCTCGCTGGAGCTTCCTGACCGGGCCGGCTCCGGGGTTCTTGCCTCGTGTTCCATAATACGTCTTGGGTCACCAGTGTGGAGTGTGTGAAATAAGAGGCAGATCCATGGACAGACGGTTTATTACACACTTCACATCTCACAAGCACAGAACAGAATGACTGAATTCAACAAGCTCTCCTCTCTCCTCTCAAATCCTCTTCACACGTTTCATGGGGTTTTTCCCTCACACAGCATGACATCTACATCACACAGCATTCAACCCCCTGTGCCTCTGACTCCTTCCTGCTATATCTCCAGGAACTCTCTGGGCATTGTTCTCCCATGTTTACTCCTTGTCTCTGTCTAAGATGCTGCATAACCCCCTCCTACACCATCTTCTTTAATTTGGTTCACCATTTTAAAGAAGGTAGGTGCCATCACAGGCCAGAATTCTTTATAGAATTCTACTGGAAAACCATCGGGTCCCGGAGCTTTGTTGTTTGGGATGGGCGTAAGTGCATCCCGGAGTTTGGACATTAAAAGAGGTGAGTCCAGAGCTGCAGTCTGTTTGTTATTGAATCTTGGTAAATTAAAATTGTCCAGAAATTCATTTATCTCTCTGCTGGGTTTTTTCCTCTTCATCAAGACAATGATTAGAGTTTATTCTTTTTTTATGTTTTTGTTGGGAAGAGAGTTCTTTCCATCCTTTTTTAAATGGTTGAAGCTCTTCCCCATTACAAAAATAGGGGCCATTTTATGCTCTACATCAGGGGTGTCCAATCATGTGCCATGGAGGGCCCTAACCCTGCAGGCTTTACCTCCAACCAGTGTCTTCAACAGCAGATTCCACTGAATTTCTTCCCACTGACTGCTGACCAGTGAAAACACCTGCTGAAGAGACTGGGTAGAAGAGAAAACCTGCAGGGTCTTGGCCCTCCATGGCACATGATTGGACACCCCTGCTCTACATGGTTTCCTGTGTTTTTAAAACTTTGTACTGTGGAGAGAGAAATAATCAGGCAGAGAGGTCCAGATCATTCATTCATTCATCTTCTTCCGCTTAGTCCTTTTCTGGTCGCGGGGGGGTGTGGGTGGGGGCTGGAGCCTATCCCAGCATCTCTGGGCGAGAGGCAGGGTACAGATCATATCAAGCTTTATTCACTCTCTGCATTTCTCTAGAAACACAAGCAGCAAAAGAGTCACAGATCTCCTGCACCTCTGCTCTTAAATCCAACCACTCGCTCAGCCTTCTCTGTGTGCTGCCTTAACATCAAAGCCTTTGTAATTCCCATTTTCTTTGTCACTGTTCACATCAACACACCACCCCCACATCCACACACAAACCCCCCCATGACAATTCCCTTTTGTCTTAGTCTGAGTGTGAATATGTCTCTACAAGACAGCAAGATGGCCGCGCCGCCTGTGTTTCTGGCTGCTGGTCATCTCCGCTTGTTCCCGTGCTTGTTTGTCCTGTTTTTGGTTGTGTTATTATGTCTGGATTATGTGCAATCAGCCATTGTTTATGATCGCCAAGTGCTGCTGGATATTCGATCTTCCATGGTGGGGTTTGGCTGTCATAATCAGGAGGGAAGATTCTTCCATCGGTCTCTGCGTTTGCAACTCCCTGTTGGTACCTGGGATCCCCGCTGTGATTATACCAGCAGAAAGCGATCCAAACCTCGGGGAAGACGTGCAGGTGCCACGGTGAAATCCAGAACGCTTGCTTGGCTTCACCGTCTCACTCGCTCCACCTCATCTTCTCCTAATTCTGCAGCTGGCCTCTTTCCTGGATCCTGGCCCTCGGGTGTGCTCGGAGTGAGGCCATCATTTCTCCGGCCTGTTTTCCCTGTTCTACCGTGCCAACCGGCCTTCTCCCTGCTCCGAGCCAGCAAATCCCCTGCAGGTAGCGGGTGCCTATGTCAGCTTTCACCGGCCCCCATTCCTGGCGAGACTGCTGCTGTGACAGAGCCCATCCAGCTGGCATTGCTTAACGCACGTTCCATCTCAAATAAATCATTCTTTTTGAACGATTTATTCATTACTGCAGGGCTGGACTTTTTATTTCTTGTTGAGACTTGGCAGAAAAGTGAGGAATTTACCTCCTTAATTGAACTTTGTCCACCGGATTGTACCTTCTCCTGTGCTCCGAGATTGACAGGCCACGGCGGTGGTCTGGCCATCATGAACCGGCGCCGCTTCGTTACACGGACGGTGAGCCATGGAACTTTTTCATCGTTTGAACTGATGATTTTAAAAACTGGCTCCTCAAACCCATTTTATTGTGTTTTAATTTACCGCCGTCCAGGAGTTTATGCCTCTTTTTTTTATCTGAGTTTAGTGATTTTTTTTTTTTTTTATTTAAGTTTTTGTAAAGGGTATACAGGTCATTACAGCATTGCATTGTTAACATTTGCATCGTATGTTCCCTTATATTTTGCCATTTGACAACATTGGTAAAATAGTTATTACAACACCCCCTTTTTTTTAAAGTGAAAGAAAAAGTGAAATTAAAGAGAATTAAATTTTAAAAACAAACAAACAAACAAACAAAAACGAATAAACAAACAAACAGAACAGTAAAAAACAAACAAACAGAAAATTAAGTAATTAAAAGTAAAAGAGCATCTGAGTAGCATTGGAACAAAGAGCGGAACCATTATTGAAATGGTATTTGTCAAAGATTAGTTCTAATGGAAGACACATATGCGATCCAGGGTTGCCAAAAGTTCATGAACCCATCCATGTCCTGTCTCAGTGCGAATGTCAACTTTTCCATCGAGTAAATGTCTTGGATCACGTTAATCCAATCTTCAGGTGTAGGACAGTCCTTCAACATCCATTTTTTAGTTGGGGCTTTTTTACTTGCCAATATTAAAACATTGAATAAGTATTTTTCTCCTCGTCTTTCCAGTGAGTCCGGTAATAAACCCAAATACAAAGTTATAAAAGAAAAGGGAACTGTTATTTTGAATATTTTCCCCAATATTGTCTGTACATTGGTCCAATATTGGTGGATAACTGGGCATGACCAAAACACATGAAAATGATTTGCAGTCTTTTCACCACACCAGCGCCAACAGTTCAACCCCTTATGGGTAAATTTGTTTTGTGCAGGTGTTCTGAAAAATCTTACCAAATTTTTCCATCCAAATTCTCTCCACTGCAGGGATGAGGTACTTTTCCATTGCTGTTTATTTAGCTTTTCCCATATTTCCAATTGTAAAGTGAAATTCCCCTCTTTTTCCCATCTCTCTTTTATATATGATGTGTTGTCTCCTTTTAAGTCTTGAAGACCTTGGTATATTTTAGAAATGTATCTGATCCCTGGGATCCCTTTATATGCCATAAAGAAGACCTTCAGAACACCTGACTGGGCCCTTTCCAAATCCTCCTTTTTAAGTATATTGTTTATGTGGTGTCTAAGCTGAAAGAACCTGTAAAGATCTTGATTTATTAGACCTTGTTTTTTCAAATCTTCAAAACTTCTTAAAGTTTGCCCCTTAAAAAAATTGTAATATTTTATCAGCCCTTTCTCTTTCCACTCTTTAAATCTAGTGTCTGTTTTATTGGGGGTAAAGTCTTGATCACAGGCAATCCATTGCAGAAGTCGATAGGGTTCTTTAGCTTGATTCTCTCTGACTATCTTAAACCAAATTTTTAGCGGGGTCTCTATCCACGGGTTAGTGTTATTCAAGAGTTTAGGTAAGGCATTGTTCCCTATTATCGCCTGTAGGGGGATGTCACTTGTTATTTGGCATTCGATCTCCTTCCATTGTGCAGTGTAGACTGGGTTACATATCTCTACTAAAGTTTTAATTTGTGCAGCTATAAAATAGTCCCTGATATTTGGCAGCGTGAGCCCACCTTTGTCTTTGTTTAGCTGTAGGGTTCTATATCTGATTCTAGGTCTCTTGCCCTGCCATATGAATCTTGAGATCCTTCTGTCCAGCTCCTGCCATGTTTTTTTGGGAGGTTCTACCGGTATTGTTTGGAAAAGGTATAGAAGACGTGGGAGTATATTCATTTTGACTGCTTCAATTCTTTGTGCAGTACCTAAGAATGGTATCATATTCCATCTTGCTAGGTCAGATTTTATTTTTGTCACCAGTGGATCATAGTTTAGTGTTATAATTTTGTTGAGTTGTTTCGGGATATTGATCCCCAGATATTTCATAGATTCCAGCTCCCAGTTAGTTTTGAGTTCACTTAGTGAATAATGATTTGGGTCATAGTTGAATGTTAGAACTTGGGTTTTATGCATGTTTAATTTGTACCCCGATAAATCTCCATAGTCTGAAAAAACTGAGATTAGTTCTGGTAAAGAAGTGTCTGGTTGCCCTAGGTATATTAAAATGTCATCAGCAAAGAGTGCCATTTTATGTTCCTTCTGACCAAGTGTAATACCTTGAATTTTTTGATTTTGTCTTATCCATTGGCTCAGAGGTTCTATGAAGATTGCAAAGAGCAGTGGAGACAGGGGGCAGCCTTGACGACATCCTCTTTCCAGCTCAAAAGATGATGATAAATTACCGTTAATCCTTATTTTAGCTGTTGGTTTTTTATATAATGCCTGTATAGTTCTAATGAAGTTGTTATGAAAATTGAAACTGGATAAGATTCTATATAGGAAAGACCAGTCAACCGAATCGAATGCGTTTTCAGCATCTAATCCCAGCATCCATCTAATATGACTGCATTTAAGTTATATTTTTTTATATGATGAATTATGTGTAAAGTGCGTCGAATGTTGTCTTGTGTCTGTCTTCGTCTTATAAAACCTGTTTGGTCTAAGTGAATTAAGTCTGTCAGTATGTTTTCTAACCTTTTGGCAAAGATAATGGTAAAAAGCTTATAGTCCTGATTTAATACACTGATTGGTCTGTAGTTGGAGCATTCTAGTTTATCCTTTTCAGGTTTAGGTATAACTGCAATGACCCCTTCTCTCGAGGAGGGGGGGATTTCCCCTGTGTTGAGGGCATAGTTAAATGTTTTCAGGAGGAGAGGAGATAGTTGCTGTTTAAAGGTTTTGTACCATTCTGCTGTATAGCCATCTGCTCCTGGGGATTTGTTAGCTTTAAGTTTCATAATTGCTTTTTCCAATTCTTTAGGTTGTATTTCTGACAGTAGGGTTTTATTTTGTGATTCCATAAGTTGGGGAAGTGACATAACGTTCGGCTCAGGAGACGCACACACACAGGCTCAGAGTAGTTCAAACTGTTTATTAACAACAGGGATGTTTGGGTGCGTGTCTGCAGAATGTTAATGTGTTGGTGGTGGCGTCTGCTTCGGACCCAGAGGCAGGAGACCGTTCAGCCGGCAACCCTATGGGAGAAATCAGACACAGGGTGATGAGCACACACCAACACGGGAGGAGAATAGGCGAGGGAGAGAAGCTTACTTGTTTGGGCAGATGACTGGCGCTTCAAGGATGGAAGCCCGGGAGACAGCCACCTGCAGGGCTCGGTGCAGCAGCGAGGAGAGACGAGGGACGGGATTGTCCGCCGCCGAGGAATCCACCTGTGCACAGGGGAGCAGACTGGAGAGATGAGGTAAGTGAACTTCTTACCGGTAAAGAGGATGCTGAAGAGAATGTGGTAGAAGTCCATGCAAAGGAAACGAAGTCTACGGCTTCAGGCCGACGCTCAGGGCGAGGCGGCTTTTATCCTTCGCCGCTGACGAGTAGCAGGTGCGTGAGCAGGTGGCGCCGCTGATGAATGGCGCGGCGTGACAGGAAGGTGTAATGTGTTTAGGAATGTCTCGGATGCGTTTTTATGTTTTTTGTGGGAGTATAAGTTCTTGTAGTAATTCTCGAAGCTTTTAAGAATATCCTGAATTCTGAATTTTATTTCCTTTGATACTGGGTCTCTGATTTTGTAGATTGCTCTTTCTGTTTGTTGTTTCCTCAATTTATAGGCTAGTAATTTTGCCGATTTACTGCCTGCTTCATAGTGTTTTTGTTTCAGAAATGTAAGTTTCTTCTGGATTTCTATTGTGTAGATCTCATTTATTTGATTTTTAATTTCTTTAATCTTGAGCGAGCCATTAGAATGAGTGTTGTCTTTGTGTTCTTTTTCTAGGTTCTGACACGAGTTCTGACACTAGTGTGATTAGTTTTTCTTGTCTCAGTTTCTTTTGGGTTGCCAGTTTTGCAATAATTTTTCCCCTTATTACAGCTTTGCACGCATCCCACAGTATTAAAGGGGATACTTCTCCATTATCATTTTCTTCCAAATATTTGAAAATATCTGATTCCAATTCATCTTTCAGTGGTCCTTTCAGGACATTTGAATTCAACCTCCAGGAAAATGTATTATTTGTGTATTTTTGGATGTTTAAGTCCATATAGATCGGACTGTGGTCAGAGAGATCCATCAGTCCTATTTTACATGTTTTTACTCTTCCAATGTCTCTATTAAACATAAAAAAGTAATCAATCCTTGAGTAAGATGAATGTGGCGTTGAATAAAAAGTATAATCTTTTACATTGGGGTTGAATTCCCTCCATACGTCACAGATTCCCATTTCTTTTAGTAGCATCCGAGTTTTCCTATTTTGAGTGTTATTTTGATGTGAAGAATTACCTGTTTCATCCCAGTATGGATTCAGTCTTAGATTGAAGTCTCCACCACATATCATTAAACCTTGGACTTTAGTTATCATTAGGTCGAATACATTTTTATAAAATTTCCATTTAGCCCCTGGTGGTGCATATACATTCAGCAGGGTGATATCTTCTCCCTCTAGCCGCCCAATTACCAAACTGTACCTCCCTTCTTTATCTTTGTGTTCTGATTTTTTTTCAAATGTAATTTTGGTTGATATCAATGTCGCTACTCCCCTCCTCCTCCCTGACTTATATGAAGATGAAGAGATCATTTTAAACCCTTGTCTATTGAGTTTAGTGTGTTCCACGTCTGTTAGGTGGGTTTCTTGTAAAAATATTATTTCTGCTTTGTCTTTTTTCATTTTGCGTAGAATCTTGGATCTTTTAACTGGATTCAGGATCCCTTTTACATTATATGAGGCTATTTTGGTTACACCCTGTTTCTCCATTGTATTTTCTTATTTAGTATAACAGTGTGGTGGACCTCTTTTTTGCTACTCAGAAACTGAAAGAACATTAAGAACATAAAAAACATTAAGAACATAGTGTAGGAGACTTTAAAACAAAAAACTGTCAAAAAAACTTCCTGAGATGGGGTCTCTTTAAAGACCCTGTAAGAGCCTTGATGGAGGGTACAGGGGTAAGAGAGGGCCCTCAACACGTAACAGAGTTTGAGGAATTTCCCTCAGAGCCTACAGAATCAGAATCAGAATCAGAATCAGGTTTATTGCCATTGTTCATGTAGAGACAAATTCCTAGTTTGTGTACTACATGAACAATGGCAATAAACCTGATTCTGATTCTGATTCTGATTCTGTAGGCTCTGAGGGAAATTCCTCAAACTCTGTTACGTGTTGAGGGCCCTCTCTTACCCCTGTAAGTTGTCCCATGTTTTTAACGTGAATTTCAGATCCCAATCCGAATTTGTAATGATTTTTATTTTTTTATTTTTTTTTATGCCTATACCCTATGAGATTGTGTGCACCCTCCCACCCCCATCACAGCAAACCTTCACTCTAATACAGTATTTGTTAGTGTAGGGAGAACATGTGGGTCATTGTTACATTTCTATTTTAACAAGATTTTTTTTTTCCTTTAAATTAAGAAGACATTTGTTTCTAATAAGATAAGATAAGATAAGCCTTTATTAGTCCCACAACGGGGAAATTCCAGGATTGCAACAGCACAGGGATAGCAACACTAAGAGCAACAATCAGAAGGCAAGAAAAAAACAAGCAAGCAAGAGCGGCTAATATACATATGTACATATTACTATAAAATAAATATATACACACACACACACAGACACACAGTGCAGAGCATTGTAGCTGGATGGAATAAATATATGAGTATATGAACACACAGTGCAGAGCATTGCAGCTAGGTGGAATAAATATGCAAGTATACTGTATAAACACACACAGTGCGGAGCAATGTAGCTAGATGGAATAATATGTAGATATATAAAAACACAGTGCGGAGCATTGTAGCTAGATGGAATAAATATGTAAATATATAAACACACACAGTGCAGAGCATTGTTGCTAGATGGGATGAAACAGCATAACCGTCTACTTAGTTATCCTACATGGTATGATTATGTGCCCATACATATTCTCACCCTCCATAATGCTATAACTGCTCCATGAAAGGTTTTACCACATGCTGATTCTGCATCTCCTTTAATGTTTGTTACCTTGTAGGAGGGGGGATGGAAGTGCAGAATGACTGAAAAGAGAGAAAAAAAACAAAAAGGTCGCTATTCCTTCCTGGAACTGGAAAGCTTATCTTTGTAGCTCTGGGGCTGAGTTTCCCGCTGCTGGCCCGTGGATTTAGAAGGTCTTTGAGTGGACCACGTTTGAGCTCTGATTTTCTCGCTCAGATTTGCTGCGGGTTTAAACACCGTTACCGGGAGTCCTCTTCTCGCCATGTCGGTTGTTGCTTCTTCCGCTGAATTGTAGAGACATGACTCTTCACCGTAAAAGACCCTTAACTTCACCGGAAATGGCGTCTGAAAGCGTAGATTCTTTTCCCGTAGAACTTTTTTGGCGTCGTTATATTCCCGTCGCTTTTTAAGAACCTCAGGGGCGTAATCGTGCTCCACAAAGACTTTTCTTTCTTGATGCATAAATCCTTTTTTCTGCCAAGCCCGTCTTACAACCTCTTGTTTTATTTTGAAATCGGAGAATCTTACCAACACTGAACGCGGGTGTGCTTCTGCCGCTGGCTTTGCGGCTAATGTACAATGGGCCTTTTCTATTTTCAAATCGGTGGTTTGTGGAATATCCAACTTCTCTCTCAATAAGGATTCCACGCATTCCGCCACTGTGTTGAAACCATCTTCAGCTCCTTCTTTCAGACCGTGAATTCTGATGTTATCTCGTCTCTGTCTTCCTTCTTGGTCGGCTAGCTTAGCCTCCAGCCTTGACTGTTTTCTGTGTAAATCCAGCATAGAATCTTCAAGCACTTTTACTCTTTCTTCAGCTTCCAAGATTCAGTTTTCGGCCTGGTCCATTCTGCTGTTCGTCCTTATTAGTTCCTCTCTGAATTCGTGAAATTCGGCCCGAAATCGTCGTAATTCATCATATAGCAATTTCAGGCTAATCTTTTTGTTAGCTAGGCCCAGCTCTTCGTCTCCTGAGTGGAGGTCCTCGGGATCAGATTCTGCGGCCGCCGCGCGTCCTGACCTGGGGAATGCCAGTTTCTTCTGTTTGTGGTTAGGCATGGTGTTTTTGTCTTTTGATTTTTATTCTTCCAAAAATCCGTTAAGTCTGATTTTGATGATGTTTTCCTTGGATTGGATCTGGGAGGTTCAGCGTTAAGTTGCTATAACCATGGCGTCCAGACCGGAAGTTCTGAGTTTAGTGATTTTTTAACTTCTATTATTAAATTTGAGCAGATTTTATTACTTGGAGATTTTAATTTGCATATTAATGATCCCAATGACAGTTTTGCAGTGAATTTCTTGGGTATGATTGAATCATTTAATTTTGTTTTGTGTCTATCTGGCCCTAAGCATATCAAAGGAAATACACTTGATCTTGTTTTTACCTTCGGTCTTAATGTGAATAATGTTCGGACTAAGGAGCTTCATGTGTCAGACCATTTTTGTGTTCTTTTTAATTTATCAGTTAAATCAGTCTACTGGAAAGTGGGTAAAATGCTCTCGTGTCATTGACCAGTTTTCAGCTGTGAAATTTTCTGCTGCCTTTGACAGCAGTGTGGTTTTATCCTCTGATGACAACACTGAGAGCTTGGTCTGCTCTTTTAACTCACACTGTTCAAGCATCTTAGATGTAGTTGCTCCCTTTAAAACCAGGACTGTCCGTGCTGTTAATTCATCCCCCTGGTTAAATGATGATCTCTGTTGTTTTAGACATAAATGTCAGAGGGTGGAAAGACTGTGGAAGTCCACTAAACTTGAGGTGCATTGATTGTACCTTAAGGAGCTGTTAATTGAATTTAACAATATGATAAAAATGGCAAGAACTTCTTATTTTTCCAACATCATCTCCTCCAATAGTAATAATCCAAAGATCCTCTTCAGCACAATAGACAGTATAGTTAATCCTGTCAGTTCTGCTCCCCCTGTTTATTCAATTAATGACTGTAACAAGTTTCTTTCCTTTTTTGTTGACAAGGTCACTGCTGTTAGGGCTGGTTTTACTCATTCCTTTTCCCTAATCCTTGATTGTCCTAACAGACAGGCATTTTTAAGTGATTTTACTCCAATTTCTTTTGAGGATTTGTTAGTGTTGGTGAGTTCCATGAAATCCTCCTCCTGCGTTTCAGATATTTTGCCTTCCTCAATGTTAAAAGAGGTAATTGGCTCAGTGGGTACATCTTTGGCCAATATCATTAATAGTTCACTTGAATCTGGTTGTGTACCCTCGTATTTTAAACATGCAGTTGTGCAGCCACTTTTAAAAAAAACCTAACCTTGATCCATCTGTTTTTAAAAACTTCAGGCCAATTTCTAAGCTTCCTTTTATTTTCCTTTTATTTTATTTTCACATCTTCAACCTGAGCCTGAAGCTGGGGAGGGTACCATAGTTGCGGAAAACATCTTGTGTGGTACCTGTACCAAAGACTTCCCACCCCAAAGACCTGAACAGCTACAGACCAGTGGCCCTGACGTCTCACATGATGAAGACCCTGGAGAGACTGCTTCTTGCTCACCTCCGCCCCCTGGTGGGACCAGCAATGGATCCACTCCAGTTCGCCTACCAGCATGGCATTGGGGTGAAGGATGCAGTGATCTTCCTCCTTCACCGTTCTCTGTCCCACCTGGAGAAGCCCGGGAATGTGGTGAGGATCATGTTCTTTGACTTCTCCAGTGCTTTCAACGCCATCCAAACGAGGATCCTGAAGGACAAGCTGCTGTGCGCAGGGGTGGACCAGCACCTGTCATCATGGATCCTGGACTACCTCACTAACCGGCCAAAGTTTGTGAGAACCCGGGACTGTGTGTCTGACATGATCATCGGTAGCACGGGGACCCCCCAGGGAACGGTTTTGGCTCCCTTCCTGTTGACCCTTTATACTGCGGACTTATCATACAACACACTTCCATCTACAGAAGTTCTCTGACGACTCTGTGATCGTCGGCCTCATCTCCAACGGAGATGAAGCTGAGTACAGAGGACTTATCCAGGACTTTGTGGATTGGTGCCATTGAAACTGCCTCCAGATCTAAGT